>OU342555.1:6250000-7500000 GCA_910589295.1 Noctua janthe | reverse complement strand
TGAACCCACGTGTAAAGTGCCTACTGCATTTAAAAGTGCCTCTTCATCCTCGAGTTTCACGCGCCTATTCTTATGATAGACGTGAGATAAGGCTGCTTTTGCTTTGTAATCTCTTAGCTGCTTTTTACTAGCTCAAGACAAGTGAAAATACAGGGGCATGGCTTGTTCTAAGGTACTCGTTTGCGCATCTTTTCTAAATCTGCATGTCCTGGGCGTAAGCAGGGCATGTGTTTTTGAATCCAAATTACTAATCCATTAGGTACAGAAATAAGTTCATTCAACATTTATCCAGCAGTAGAATTTTATGGGATTGGAAAGATTTTGCGCTATTGTCTATACTTAAAATATGTATTATAAGGCTGAAGGGTTTGTTTGTTTGGTTGAACGCGCTAATATCAGGAACTGCTGGTTCGATTTGAAAAATTGTTTTAGTGTTGGAAAGCCCATTTATCGAGGAAGGTCGCGGGCAACAGCTAGTATTTGATAATGTCTTTTAATACATTACTAACCCTGATTAGAAATGAGGCCCTAGCACGAGCGCGCGGTGTAAACGTTACGTAAGTACGTCGATTTCATTATCCTATAGCATTTTAGTTATATTTTTTTCAACAAGCACAATCCGTAACATCCATAGATACAAACACATATAATACATTCTTAAAATTATGAAAATATTATACGGGGTGGAAGAGACACCGACGCGAAAATTGTTACCACGTACTCGGTACATGATTCTAAACACTCCCACATCGAAATTTTTCATCGGTTATTTTTTTTTTTTAAATCAGCTTTTCTATACATTTTGACCGAATTAGTATTGTTCACTTTTGTAGGAAACAGCAGTTTTTTTTTTTAATTACCCATGAAAAATTTCTAAGTAGGGTTCAGAATGATGATGACTGAGTACATGGTAATAGTTTTCGCGTCGGTGTCCCTTCCAAACCGTGTGTGAAACGGATATTTAATAATTTCTTAAAATTATATAAATATTATAATAAAATGTGAAACAGGTATTTTTAATTCGACGTATTTACGTTACGTTTACACCGCGCGCTCGTGCTTGCTCCTCTAAAGGTCCGTTTTAAGTAACTTTAAAAAATACAAATGATTTTTTTTTAATAACGATTTTACTCACGTATGTACCAACAAAGACTAGAGTGGTTAGAGTCCTAAACTGGTCAACCAAGTCAAAACGTACGTACGCATAAACTGAAAAGTTACTTCTAATTTACCTATACGAGCGAAGCCTTTTACGTTACAGCGAGTAGGTATACATTTAGTCGTAAAAATAAATGTATTTTTAGTATCACCCCCAGTACTTTACACGCTAAAACCAGGGCTTATAGTCGCGGCTTATCCTTTCATTAATGTATTCAAGGTTCTGAATTTATGCGCTCGACCTATTATTTCAAGCGAGCTGAGTTAATATAATTCTCATTTTATGTTAATTATTCAATAGGTGGTGGAAATATTCACACTATTAACTAATTTTAGTTGTTCAAATGGTAAAATTAAATGGCGTACGTCATCGGTTGATTTAAGCCGCAGCTGATGAATATATTCTAGGTTACATTAAGCGTCAAACATTTAGTTGACACTTGCTGTTGCCCAAAGGCTAGATTTTACCTTGGCCAGAGCCCAAGCATTGCCATACCAAGTGGCAATGCTGCCAGTCTCTTGGGCATACTAAAGGTTGACTGCGTTTTTTGATGCTATTATTATTTTCTCTATTTATTTCTTTTTTACAAATTTTATACAGTTTTAAATATTCCTTAAAAAATACACATAAAAATAAATATAGCCCTCGGGTGTCGGGAACAGGGTCCAAGTTACCGGCGGTCAGGGCTCCAGAGAAAGGAACTTTCTAACAATACGAGCCGTGTCCAGGAGTACCGCTTTCTGCATCAAACCCTTGATCCAGCTGCCGAGAGCCTCCTCAGATATTGATCGAGGCACTTGGCAATTAAGCCATTGGCTGAAATTACTATCGGCACAATGATCGCTGAGTCCACATTCCACATGTCGAAAAACTCGCGAGCCAAGTCAAGATACTTGATTTGTTTATCTTTCTCGGCTTTCGCGAGGCTCTCGTCATGCGGGAACGTTATATCAACAATCATTGCGCGCCTCTCTGATCGATCCTCCACCACTATATCAGGCTTATCTGCTACAATAGTACTGTCAGTGATGATTTCTTGAGACTGCATATCTCACGATTGTGAAGAGTCTTTTGCTATTATGTTCTTTATATGTCGGGCATGCCACCGTCCAGGCGAATCAATCCGTCACATTATCTCCGGGTGTGCTATTATTATTATTAATTATTTATCAAAACAAAGTTTATGAAAATCTTAACTTACGAACTATGCCCGACAAAACCGTTATCCATAATCTAGTTTGTTGTAAGTTTAGGTTATTTAAGGCAATTCTCACACGACACCGCCCGTCCGCGCGGTCGGTTGGACGCGGTGAAGCAAATGTATGGGCGGTACGCCGTGCAGATAGGCGGTGAGCGCCGTCCGTCCACGCGGTAGGTCGGTGTCGTGTGTTAGGCAATGACAGATTTCATACAAACCAATGCGGCGCGACGTCAGATACGCTTCACCACCCCACCGCGCGGACGTGCGGTATCGTGCGAGAATCGCCATTGTGACTGTCTGTCACGTACTCCTAATTATTAAGTAGATATTTTAGTATTGATTTTTATTTAAAATCATCACACGGTATGGGCCACTTATAAACACATTAAACTTCTATTTTATGGCTTGACAGGCTGGCAAGTGACCGTAATTAATAAAGATTTAGTGAGCTTTCTTCCTTGAATTGTAAAACAATATTGCATCACTTAGAAACGCATAAATTCTTTACTTAATGGTAAAGGGACTAGGGACTGACAGGCCAAATATAAAAAAATATCTAATTTCAATACGTAGTTCTGAATGCTAGTGCGACATGTGGTTGCAATTTACGCCGGTCTTGGGCGTTCGAAGAACACTTAATACAATTGAGACGTTTGCACAAAAAAAGAAACGGATTCTGAAAAGGCGACCCAAGCGTGGTGGCTTTTGGAGGCTGGGCCGGAGAAAGCTGGGTGGATTCGTGGCAGTTGATTTCAAATCGCGGAAGAGTCGACACGTGGAGGCTAGTCGAGCTAAGTCAGGGAGTCGGTCTGAAAACGGTTAAAGAGCTAGGACGTTCTAGGTTAGGTTCGTGTAGTTAGCGTAATCTTGGTACCAAGATGGACATGTCCCAGAGGACTGTCGTAAGAGAGCGATTAGTATTTTATAAGTTAAATATAAGTAGTAGCTATATGCCTAATTAAAGTGAGTGACGAGATCCTGAAGGAGACGCTGTAGCGGAGGTGAGACTGGTAATGTGTGCAGTACTATGTAAGTAGCTGGTGACTAGTCCTACTCAATGAACAATGAACACGTGGTAAGTGTTAACTATAATTACCTCCTAGCTTAAGTAGCAGTTTGGCGGAAACGCAGCGATGCTAATAATTATTTATTTCAGCATGACGGCAGAGCCGCTTTATCATCACAATGTATATTATTATGTCCTGTGTTGTGTGTCCTAATAACTCCTAACCTTGGCACATATTCTTCATCTGCGTTTGGTTATAGGAACGGAGACCGCCTTTCGCAACACTATACACACATTTCATGCATACGACAAACACACTATACACCAACACACCCGACTATTGACGAATGTTGACTTTTACCTGACAAATGAAAGGCAGAACCGTAATATTCACATTCCAATTAAGATAAAATATATTGTTCAGTGGTGACGGCAACACCGTAATATTCACGGATTTATTAAGACAAATTATACTGCTCAGTGATATAATGCCGACTTGTACTTGTGGTACAAATCAACCAAACGTTGCTGATGAATACTGCTTCCTGTAAAGGTCTAGCTCAGAAACATTGCGTAGAGATTGTTGGTGCACATTTCAGGGAGCGGGGGTAGGCTTCACCAAGTATCCTAAACTGATTGGATAGCTACGTTCTTAGGAACGCTAGGGACTGTGTCTCGTTAAAACTAACCCCGGCTGCCACAGGCCTATTACTGAATCGACACTATTTAGCGAGACACGCAACCACGACATGGGGCAGAGTAAAGAAATGTGAAGTGACGATGGAATAACCACTTCGGCGTCCACCAATAACAATCGCAATATGTTCTGCTACAGACTGAATCTACGGTACGCTCGTGCAAATTGTGTTACAATATAGTAATTGGGGTAATCTGCCGTAAGGGTGTTATTAACGTGAGTACGCGTATAAGTAGAAAAACTAGAAACCTGTCTTCCTCAATGGCAGTGGCCTCACAACCCACTGCCTTAGGATTGGGAAAGATATGTAGATGGAGCCTAGGGAACGTGGCCTGTTAGAGTTCATAGCAATGTTCTCAGTAGGACTATGCACTTAGGTCTAACAGTACACGTACGCCGAGCAAACGTTGTAAAACGTATTATTTACGTCATATATATATATCTTTGCGCCCTCTTGTCTTATTAGCTTCATACTTTATTACTGATTTAGTTTTATAGGATTTGATATTATTCATGTATATGTCTTAACTGTGACCTCCCAATAATAACTACACCTTGTACCCCTCCCTGTCCCCTAGCTTCTAAAGTCGGGACAGGGCTGGAGTTCAATTTAGTAGTCGGTGGAAAGATGACCAGTTTGGTGTGGAGTCTTACAAGGCCGTGCGGACGGAGGGGCGCGGCCTCTCCCCCTTCGGGGGGAGCCGACATTAATACTAATATTTACATGATTTAGGAAAAACGAAAATTTTATCAGCCTAGGGTAATTTACGAACAGTCACACCATATTGTTGATATTTTTAATAAATGGTTTAAATTTTTATGTATGTGTTCAATAGGCAATAGGTAATTTAAAATCAACGGTTAAATGATAAAGTGACTTTAAAAAAAAATAAAAACAATGAAATTTGAAAATAAAGTTTCCGCTTGCTTTTTAATTGTACTGGAAAAGTTTATTTTTATATTCATTATTACACTGAATTTCACATTCATTGGTTCACTTATTATTTCGAAATATAATTTTCGATATCACTCTGATAGATATTAATGCTGGTTCAAAGAATGTTTTAATATGGATCAAGTAAATCATTTTTATATTTGCGTAGGCATGCAGCAGAGTTTATATTGTTTTTAAATAAAATTTTGGTTCAACGAAAACACTTGTTGTTGTTGATAATATTCTGCTTGATTGTATAAAGGTTTATTATTTCCATTGAGGTTTAAGATTTTACTGAAAAATATTCATGGTTCTACTTATTTTTTGAAATTTATTGTAAATTAAATTTCGTTTCACTGAAAATGTATTGTTGTTGATATTTCGGTTTGATTTTATAAAGGTTTACTTATTTCCATTAAAGTTTAACATAATTTTAAGAGAAATAATTATTTAATGGTTTTTTTTTTATTTTTTTGATGCACAAAGCAATAAATTCTTAATTTTAATAGGAACACGTTAATGTGCCCGTGAATTTTATGTTAATACTCTAGCTAATGTAAATGGCATTAAATATTGCTTTACTAGCTTATTTATTTGTAGTCTTATTATCTTAATGACAAACATGGAAAAATCCTTTGCTAGGCATCCTATTAAATAATATTGATCTGCAACAGCATTTTCTCAGCTCAAATACCCCAAAAAATATTGAAAAAAAAACACGCGAAAACCGACAAAGAAGTCTTCAGAAGTCGTTTCAAATAACAAAAGCAAATCAATTACTGGTACACGGCATTTTGGAGCTAATAACTCTTTTACCTGCAAGCCGAGTTCGTTGCGGCTTGTGGGGAAGGCGTACTCCTTAATCACTAAACCTCACGAACAGACCCGTACAAGTCAGAGACTGGTACCCATTTTTTACATCCCCACTCTTCATAAATAAGCACGATGATGAAGCGCGTTCATTGGCTGTCTGGAACAGAATTAATTAGTTACTAATAGTTTGTGAGCGTAATTGGAAATGAATTTTCTTTGCTGACTCGGTTTCTACGCTTGGTTGACACTTCCCATGGCTGGCTTTGACCTTGGCCAGAGGCTTAGTCTTGCCATACAACGTGGCAACGCGGCCAGTCTCTTGGGGGCATTACCAGTTGACAGTGTTGAGGAGGATTTTTTTGACGTCATTTTTTAGTTTATTTTTAACGTACCTTAGATTACTTTAATTTATAAATGTTGTATAATATTGTTTTTCTATACAAATAAATATAGTTTCTACTTGAATTGGATGTGGTTGATAGGGCAATACTAATTGAGATTTTAAATCTCTTCATAACGTATGTTTCACAAACACGGTGGCTTTTTCGTACCATTTCAAAAATCTGCTAAATAAGCCCAAAACAAATACGGATTTCGTCTCTTTATTTCCGAAATGTTGACATTGTTTGGCTTCATGATAGGAAAGTATCTACTTAAGGCCTCCGTCTTAAATATATTGATTCTTATTGGTTGTAGTTTTACTTTTGTAAACATTACTAAGATCTACCAAAATAAATAAATACGCGCTTTGGACGTGGAGTTACGGACACCAGCCCTATATACATTACAATATATCTAAAAATATCTTTAAGACTTCTAACTAAAAGAAACATGGAGGACCCTTAGGGAATGAATGGTAACCGAACAATACAATTCTATAAACTTAAATACAACTGAAATCCTGCTGAAACTTGCAATTCAGTTCAAGGAGATATCTCAAACGAAACCCAAGTTAAAGGATTATTTCGAAATACTCGATAACGAGAAGTCGCGGGGGGTTCGGAAACGGTTCACGAATAAAGTGGAGTTACAATAGAGCTGACCGGGTCATTGAAATATTATATATAGGTAGATACTACAAAGACACTTCATAAAGCTATGATTAAGTGCGGTTTCTACGTGTATCGACAATCTACATTCCAGTACCGGACCTGGCGACCTGGACAGCTCTGTCTCTAGACTCATTTAAGTCCTAGAGTATACCTGTGTAGGAAGTTGTGCACAATGGGCAGGAGAGAGCAGTATGCACAATTGTATATCCTATAGTGTGTATTTAACCTTTTAACCGCCATAGTCACATATACGTGACAAGCAAGCACGTGCCCTGTACGGCAAACGTCACAAATATCTGACAAAATGGTAGGTAAAATTGTGGCTTGGCGTGGAGGGCACGCGCGTGCATTTGTGCTCTGGCGGTTAAAGGGTTAAGTTCAAAAATGTGCAATCGTAGAGCGAATCCAGCACTGGTAAATAGCCTCCTCGAATGTTCTAACATGCCCATGTTCTTAACACTCAATTAGAATAACCCGATTAGTTACTATTTACCTTTTAAAAACCCATATTAGAACAAAAGCGGTATAATAGTAAATTTAGAAAACAAATGAAAAACACCACCATAACACACCCACACACCTATCACAATGTTTTCTTATTTAACCCAAAGATTGACTGGTAGAGAATGCCTTGTGGCATTAAGTCCGCCTGTGTATCACTATTGTACATGAAGTTTAAATAAATAAATAAAAACCAAAACTATGCTAGCAAAGACCAATTTACATAAATTACAAACCATTCTCGAAGACATGGTTCCTTAAATCATTATTCATATGGTGTACATCATCATCATTCTCTTGCCCTTATCCCAATTTATTTAAGGTCAGCGCAGCATGTCTTCTTCTTCCATACTTCTCTATTACTCGTCATCTCATCATTCGTCGTCGGTGTAAATATTGAGTATTAAGGCTACATACACACAAAAGCTCATGCCTTTTTTTCCGTGGAGGTTGGCAGAAACCACAGAATGCCGTATATCATATAAAGGGTGTAAATTGACCCTTAACATAAACGAAAGGCACTTGTTCTCCCCATCACTGCGATAATTTTTTTGTTCTTGACCATACCTGGGAACCTTCTAGTTACGAAGATATTGGGGGTCAAAGTTCCAACTTTTTCATAAGTTTTATTTAAATACATGTTTTTAATGTAAGATTTTCACTTTACACACCTCCACGACCCTCGTACTATTCAATCCATTCATCAGGACAATGCTATGAGTGCTTTTTATCGAGTCCTACCGTAAAACGTGATTTTCCACCCCAGAAAAAAAGTCGATTCCCAGGAATAATTTTTGCGTAAAGTTACTTAGTTTGATGTACAGAATGCTTGGTTGACGGATATGTGAAGGGTCTGTTTACACCCGGTATGCCATTCTTACATACCTACTTTTTCGCTTTGTCAACATTCATACATCTGGTCCAATAAGCACGACGCTTGCGACTACGCACCTGACTTTTCTGAAGAAACTCAACAAAGTAATTTTATGTCTTTCTAGGGCGATCCCTATTCATTACATTATCCTATTAATAATAATATTTCCTAATGATTCTGTTTCCGATTGCTTTCAACACAGTTCAATACCCCTGAATAGTTTTGATGATAAATTGATAATTCTATCAGTTCGTAGCCGTAGATCCTTTGTTGGATTCCCACATTGAAATTCGTATTTGCTTTCTGCGATACAATTGTCTGTAGATACTGAATTTTGTATCACTGTTTGCTCAGAGAATAGCTAGTTTTGGGTGGCTTTTGATAAGTTTGTAGGTATCATCATATGCCTAGCCTTTTCCCAACTATATTGGGGTCGGCTTCCAGTCTAACCGGATGCAACTAAATACCAGTATTTTACATGGAGCGACTGCCTATCTGACCTCCACAACCCAGTTAGTACTGGGTAATACGATAACCCTTGGTAAGAATGGTTGTCAGACTTTTTGGGCCACTGACTACCTAACGACTGTCAAAGATCTACAAATGACAGCCGGGACCAACGGCTTAACGTGCTTTCCGAGGCACGTAGGAAACAAACTAAACTACAAATATGTTTGTAGGCATAACTAAGTAAAATATTGAAAAAAAATGTACTAGAATAATTGTATTGTATTGATTATCTTGTAGTAATAGGAGCCTGTGACATCATAATAAGCAACAAAGTGAAAATATCCTTATCTGCCTAGCCTTTTCCCAACTATGTTGGTCGACTTTCAGTTTAAACGAATCCAGCTAGCAACAGCGAACCAGTATTTTACATAGAGCGACTGCCTATCCGACCTCCACAACCCAGTTAGTACTGAGTAATACCAAAACCACTGCTAAGACTGCTTGTCGGACTTTCGGGTCACTGGACTAAGTAGTCCAGTAAGAACTGTTAAAGATCTACAATTGACAGCCTTTAATTAAAATTGGGAATATATTTCCCAATTATTTAGGAAAGGACTTATTGAAGAACTATTTAGAGATTTGTGTTAGGTAGATACGTATCGTTTAAAATACGTCTATTTTACTTATGGAAAATAATGAGGAGCTCGTGGCTAAATAATAACAGCCGCTCGGGTCGATCTTTAGGTTAAGCTGTGCTTGCCTAGGTTGGTCTATGGATGGGTGACCGCCCAATACATACCGAGTTTCCTCCGTGCCTCGGAAAGCACGTTAAGCCGTTGGTCCCGGCTGTCATTTGTAGATCTTTGACAGTCGTTAGGTAGTCAGTGGCCCAAAAAGTCTGACAACCAGTCTTACCAAGGGGTATCGTATTACCCAGTAAAACTGGGTTGTGGAGGTCAGATAGGCAGTCGGTCCATGTAAAATACTGGTATACAGCTGCATCTGGTTAGACTGGAAGCCGAACCCAATATAGTTGGGAAAAGGCTAGGCAGATGATGATAATTATGGAAAATAATGATAAAACTTGATGACTAACAAAGTAACTGTCATTCGAGATGTATCTCAGGATTTAACATTAGGCCCCAGTCTTATTGTTTTTAGTTAACACTGTAGGGAACGCGACGATGATTAGAAAACCATCAGCTGAAATAGTGCGTAAAAGGGAATTAAGAAAACTCATTTAGTTAATATCCTTATTCATTTAATTTATTCATAACACATAGCCTTAGTCACTGGATTTAGAAAGAGCATGAAATGTGGCAGAAGAGTGCTTTTTACGGCAAAGGTAAGCAGAAAGTTTGTTTAAATTCTTCAGAAACCAGTCTTTTAATAACAAACTGTTAATTCGTAACATTTAACTGAATCAAAACTCAGTCAATTCCCTCGGTTATTCTGAAACAAAGAAATTTGTTTAACAAAGTATGCATATTTGAAGATGCTTTTAAAAAAACAAAGTCCAATTTTACTGAAAACCAAGGCGTTATCAAGAAAATGTAAGAAAAATCTGAGAAAATTGTTGGATTCACACGAGCGAAGAAAGCGCTTTGGCTTTAACCCACTTTCATATTTATAAGGAGTAGGTGTGTTTTAGTTTTTTTTTTTCACTTTATATAAATAAAAACGAATTTTGTAAAGTCACCGATGAAACACCTTGCGGTAAAACTGAAACAAGTTCTTTTCCAAAAAAAAAACAACGAAAATGTGATCGTTATTAGGTTATTTGACACGTTACCTACAACCGACCTGTTTACACAACGTATTGCATATCGATGAAAACACCGCAGACAAATGAAAATAGCCGTACAAAATTCCCATCCAATACGACACAGGGTCCATAATTCCACAAAACTTCTCCAATATCTATTGATTATTTCGCCATCAACGAGACAGTAACGGTTGCAAATTATCTACGGACTCATGCAATAGCAATTTCCAGTAGAAATGTCTATAGAGGCGCAGGTGGTAAAAGAAATTGTCCCCCATTATGTACGCTTTGCCGGACCATTTTATGGCAACTGATGGCAAATTGTTTGGAACGTGAGATGAACGGAAAGAAATTTCTCTGTTAATATTCATGTCTCGGGTGTACCTTATGATTGCACGAAGCCTTGCCGAGATTATTGCAAAAGGTTTTTCTTAGTTTTTGTTTATTCCATGTGCGTAGTGTCTCGCCTAAAATATAAGTAACATAAGGGTTCTGGGGCAATACTGGGTACGAACAGGTTTGTTCATATAATATTCGGCTGTGTGTGTGTTGACCTAAGGTCTGTTTTAATAAAGACAATTTATTTTGTTGCGTATTCTGCTTATTATCTGTAATACAAATTCTGATTACGGTCACTATATCATGGAGAAAAATAATAACCAAGTTGGTTTCCTGCTTATTGTATCCTTGCTAGAAATATGAGAAGTAATTTTATTGCGACTTCGACTTCGTCGCCCCAACTTTCAGTTTCCCGAACATATTTGGTCAGACCAAGCTTGAGCAAGAATAGTTTTCTATTGAAGACACATATTGCGCTCTTTGTTAATTGCATTCGTACAATGTAAAACGTTTATTTCACAGTTATCAGAAGCGTACAGTATGCAGCGGGTAATGACGCCCATCAAATGTAATAGGATTTCAGAAAATAAAACACAATTACACTATACCAAGAAAATAGCTTACTTTGATAAACACGAACAGTTTTCCAAGTATTGTGAAAGCTCGCGTCGTGATTTATAAAGGCTAGGACCCACTAGCGTGTAAAACTATATATTATGCAATTACCAACCCTCTCGTCAGTTTCGATGTGCAGTGTGCACAGCACGCCACTAGAATGACGTCATAATTTTCAGCCCGGAACTCATGAATCCAATCCCGTTTATCGTATGCAAAGTAAAACGTTACATGGTGTAATGGTTCGTATACACGATGGGCGATGTTTGGCACAGTTTAACGCCCTTTTGACGGTTTATTACTTTTAAACGCTTTGGTCAGGGCGACGGTGCAAGTACACATAAATTACTGACGTCCAGTCAGGAACGATTGCAGTTAGAAGTGCTTTTGAGAGGAAACAGCGAATCGCCAAACACGACGACCAAAATAATGAAAAGTGGGAGGTAACTTTTTTTTGAAGGTGAAAAGTAAAAACAAAAGTTAGCGGTCTATGAACTAATTAAAGTGAACATCGCCGAACGAGGTCGACCGCGGCGAAGGTGGTGCTACGATCTGATCATGTTCGCGGGGCAAGCGTGGCGCAAACAGAGAAGTTTGGAGGGAGAAAATGAAACAAAGCAGGGTTTAAAAAAAAAAGTAGCCTAAGAAATATCTTATAACATCAGCTATCAGCTAGTAAAAGTCCCGTGATAATCCAGCCGTTTCGGAGATTAACCGGAACAAACGGACAGACAGACAGTAAATAAAAAAGTATGAGTTCGTATAACCCTACTTTGATCATATGCATTCAGTAAAAAGCTGTTATTTTGAATTTACAAACAGACACTTCAATTATATTTATTTGTTTAGATGTACAGAGTGTTGGTAGGTACCAACTATTGATATATTCATCATCATCATCATATCAGCCGAAAGACGTCCACTGCTGGACATAGGCCTCGCCCAAGTGTCGCCACATTGACCGGTCCCGTGCGTCTCGCATCCAGCGGATCCCTGAAATCTTTTTTTTTCAATCAACCAGGTCATCGGTCCACTTAGTGGGAGGCCTTCCAACGCAACGTCTTCCAGGTCGCGGTCGCCACTCCAGAACTTTCCAACCCCATCGGCCATCCGTTCTGCGAGCAATGTGCCCTGCCCACTGCCACTTAAGTTTGGCTATTTTTCGGGCTACGTCGGATTGATATATTAACCTAGTTGATTATACCTGCGTACGTAAGTATTTAATTAGGTAGTTCGTAATCAATATCACCAACATGTAATCAAATGTGGAGGCAATAATTAGTGTAGCTAGCAATATCACAGCATATACCTACATCATTAGAAGTAATTAATATTATTACGATCAGCGATGAAATTGCCTAGATTTGAATTTCTAGTTTTACCTGCAAAATTAATTAACGTTAAGTAAATCTAGTATTAAATTTAGCAAGTATCGTATTTCGTTACTTCTAAGACATCTACAAATTATCCAGTAGGAACATTTGATACGTATAAATTGGATTAAATTCCAATTAGACGATTAAATTTTTGAGAGCACTCAGAACAAGGGGCATATCTTAAGAAAATAATAATTCAAGCTTCAAAATGTGCGACTGAAGAGTGAGATTTGTATTAATTATTTTATTAGAGCTCGCGAAAATCGAGAAAATTAATTTCTATTTTCGTACGACTTCGGACTTTTAGGAATGAAATATCTGAAACAATTGTTTTGTCAAAAATGTTTGTTCACGGGAAGCGTCAACTAGGCATTTTTTTAAATTATTTAATTTTCTTTGTGAAAGTACTAAGGCATCATAAAACTGAACGTCCATGAATCTTATAATAAAGCTCAAGTAACAAATTGTATCGCGACGTGATATTAAAATTCAGAAACATTACGCGGTTCGCGCGCTTACTAGATAGACCCTTCAAAAACACAATTTCACTGACAAATCGCCGCGCAACGTGATACCCGAACGAAAAAGGGAAATCATTAGGAACAAAACAAGCTTTTATACGAAAGTTGAAAAGCTAAATACAGTGAAAGTATGTGTGCATTCATAGCTTGACATAATTGCGACCACCATCAACAGGACCGAATGAATGGCGTCGTGACGAGCCATGATGGCTGCGGAGCGTGCGCCAGTGTGCCGCTCTTTTGATGAAACCATGATTACACCATACATACTCATACGTGCCTGTATGCTTAAAGAAAAATCTAGAAACGACAAGGATGTAAGACCGTGTGTCTTGGAAAATGGAATTTCTGCGGTATTGTGTTATGTGCGGTGCCGGAAAATTATGTTGGCGCGCTTTAGAATATTAAGTTCATATTTTAGTGGTGATAATGTGTTGTAATATATTAAGTTTTAGTAGTGTTTTGGTAGAGTAAAGATAATTTTCAGTTTAATATGTCATCATTTATGCCATTATGGTTATGTTAAAACAGCTGATAAAAACAAAAAAAAACACGAAGCGAGATTAAAATAACTAACATAAAACATCTGCATCACCCAAAGGTTGACTGGTAGAAAATGCCCATGGCATTAAGTCCGCTTCTGTACTTTTGTGCTTGAAGTGTTAAATAAATAAATAAAACATTTCTTTTCAGTAGCCTTTTTTTTGTAACACTTGGGAAGTTTTTAGGCTAATTTAAATTACCAGCCTCTCTCTAACAAAAACTATAATGTGTATACTTAACTTTGACGAGGTACCTCGTATTCTAGCGTGGTTGTCAGCTCTGAACTTATGGTCCCCCGACGCGGACTCACTACGAAATTCCCCCAACTTTATAGCACTGTAGGCTACGTGGTACTAGTATCTTTACAACTCGCATCACGAGGGAAGACGGACTAACTTTAAAATGTCAGCTATTGTATGAATAGAGTGATATGTCGAAATTTTCTGTGGTCCACAAAAGTTTTCACATAAGGCGTTAGAGAAAACTTGTTATTCATTCCTCAACCTTGTTTCTCGACTTAGAACTTCCATGCTGAAATGTTTTGGTACTATTTGGTTTAACACAGCTGTACCAATGTCAAAGGCATAAAATAGACTATCAGAGGATCTTTTTCTTACAAACTCTTGTACTAATCCCAGGAAAGTAAAACGAACACGAAATTTACCTTAATCTTATTAGTAACTCCAACCAATGATAACATTGAAAATACATAAAAGTCGCCAAATAAGATCCTCTTTTAAGTTTCTTGGAAATTCGGTTAAAATAGCTTGTTGTTCGAGCAGTCTAAATTTCTTTAAATAAAAAAACAACTGCTGAAATAACATCGGATTTTAGATAAACACATTTTTTTGCAATCCTAAAATCCGGACAAAATTCACGCCAAAACTGAAAATATCTAACAGTAATCCGCGTACCTATTTGTTAGCTATGACAAAACTGTAAAATAACGTTCAACCAGTTCGTCAATGTCCCATCCAGTTAAACGCCACGTCAATGATACGTACATACGCGACTCGGCTAGGTTGACACGCCTTTGTATTGCGCGCATTCAGCTATGGGTTAAATAAAAACTGAGCTCTGCGAAATGTGAAAAAAACACACGAGCTCTCCCCGTTTTGGCGACAATCCGAGAATTTTCCGTTACAATTTATCCAGAAATATTCAGATGAAGTTCTAATATGCAGACTTATGCCGCAAGAGCTACGTAGATATGCACCTATTTTGTTTCGTACAAATGCCCGCGTCGATTAAATATTCATACCGTCAAAACCACAGTACAGGTGAATCTAGTATTTATGAGGAAGATCTTTTCGTAAACTAAAATATTCCAAAGCTTTGTAAAATAATATTCCATGCTTATTTCAGTCACAAACAGGATTCAGTTCAAAAATTCTAAATGCAATTTCTGCAAATATTATTCAGATCTGGTATTTTTCTCAGCTTAGATACAAACCTGCTTCTTTGTATTCTAACGTTATCGTTTAGCTCGGTTGCATGCGGTATAAAGTCCGCATTTATGACGTCAGCAGGGGCCTAAACTTATGCTTACAACACGCACCTTATTAACGTTAACAAGGAAGGGCATGCGAGACCTTAATTTGAGCCAAGTTATTAAATTTGAATACAAGACCCCCACGGCGGTCGTGTAATAAAATAATCTACATTGGGAATATCTAAGGAAACCACTATTTAATTAAGGCTCATGTAGGTATAATGTGTCGTTTATATACTTTTCTGTTTAAGCTTTTCATGTACAGCTATGTTTATACGAGTCCCGCGTGTAACTACAGACTGGAGGAGCGTTTAAAGATCGCATTAGAGGATAAGGCGAAAGGAGCATGGCGGGTCGAGTCCTACACTTATGTGAACAATAGTTACACTCGAAAACAACAACTTGCAAAGAAAAATAAAATTAGACTATTTAAATTAACAATGATTATTTGTACATACAGGGTGTAAACGGACCCTTCACAAAGCGGTCAACCAAGCATTATATTCATCAAACTAACAGTAACTTTAAGCAAAAATTTTTGCTAGGAAATTCCTTTTTTTTTGTGTAAAAAATCACCTTTTACGATAGGACTCACTGTAACGCACTCAAAACTTTGTGCTGATTAATGAATTGAACAGTACGAGGGTCGTCTAGGTGTTTAAAGTAAAAAAAACTTTCATTCAAAACATGTATTTAAAAAAAAAACTTGTGAAAAAATTGGACCGCCAATATAACCGTAACTAGAAAGTTCCCAGGTATGGTCTGGAACAAAAAAAATTATAGCAATGACTAGGAGAACAAGTGCCTTTCGGTTTCGTCAAGGGTCTTGTTACACCCTTTATATGTAGGTATTTTGTTGAAAATAATAGATAATTATTGTCACAGTAAAATAAATTCTCAGAAAACCTTTACAGATTTTGCGAATAACAAAATAATATAATAAATCGGATTTCATGCAAATTTTTCTGCTCCATATTTTGACAAAGGATCTTTAAGGTTCCAAAACCTTTCCTTTTGTGGGATTACATTTTGTAATCTGCTTCTGTCAGATGCTTGCTCACCTTCCTTTTGGGAAGAACCAAAAAAATATTTAATTAAAATTCGATAAGTACTTGTGTTGGCAAAGAAAATGGATAACTATCTTGGTACTAGACGGAGCTCTTACCCACTTACCGTTATTTACACACTAGTCCCAGCTTTAAACCTAAGAGGAAATTCCTGTACATAATAGCTTAAGGCGGCACAAACGCTATTCGTGTTTATTTTCTTTAAGCACTACTATCTAAGCCGTTTATAACGTCGAAACTCACCCTTAATAAAAAAAAAACCTTACTTAATATTAGACCCGAAGTTTACTCAGTTCTAAATTTGAATTACAGAAATAGCAAGGTCCTGCGTCATGAGATAATTATAGGTTGGGTAGTACCGATATTGTGTTATCCCTTACAAATACACTATTATGTAAAGGTTACCATCTCATGTTTAAATTAGCTCGTTAACGTTTTAAGTCAATCAACGCCTTGAAAGGGGTTTGTAGACCAAGAACATAACCTATTTTGATTCATAATAGAATTTGATAATAGAATCGACAACAGTTTTGTCTATTCTAAGAAATATCAATCTTTATCATTAACACTCGAAACGGGATATTTACCGTGTTTACTGATTTCTTTGAATTCCCGATATTTCGGCGCTGTTGCAAGCACCATGATCACGGATAAACTGAAGGTATTGCAAACAAAGTAAAGCAAACCAATCAGTAAACATGGTAAATATCCCGTTTCTAGTGTTAATAATAATGTTAGTGATCATGAAAGTTTAAAATCTAATACCAATCTTTGTCTGAAAATCATGACGTCACACAGACACACAGACACACGTCGTAGGTACCTTATAATTATACAAAGTCACGTTAGTACTACTTTGTTGTAAGAGTAATAAATTCACGCCAGTCTCAAAGGTGCGTAATTAGTGTTTTTGCTATGGTTTATTAATTATGGTCGTTAATGAAGTTCAATTAGTAAGTTGGGCCATCAATCTTCCACTCTCCTGGAGACAGAATGATGTATGACCTCGTATTGATGAGGCGTACCCAACATTTAGGGACATTATTTGCGAAAATCGTTAACGAATATTAATTAGGAGTGATCCAGTGTTTCTGTTTGACTAAACGGGAAACAAACGGAAATCAGTAGATGTTGTTTTATGTAGTAACTAGCTGACCCACGCAACTTCATCTGCGTCACATAAAAGAGAGAGAGAGTGGGTTAGACAGAGTGGGGTCGTAGGCACCTATAATACAATTCTAAAGGAGGACGTCACACACATCATTCCAGATAATGAAAATGCGCGCGCGGTACCTGATCATTTATTTACCTACGGAGTTATTTTAAAACTATAATAAATAAAACTAAAATAACATTCATTGAAATGAAATGATGTAAGAGCAGTTTCGTTCAAAATTAAATACTTGTGACGAATAACGTATTTATTTAGATAAGGATAAATACCATGTTTACAAAAACACCTTCGCAAACAATGCATTGTTTTCGAAAAAAATTGATTACCATAGAAAAAGGTTATAGTTAGTCAACCTTAAAAGATAGATAAGATAGCTATCACGGACTTGTAGTAACAATATTTTGAGGTATTTTCCCAGTAAAATTAAACCAAGTACAACGACATTGTTATACTTTCTATAAACTTACTCCGCCATACTGGATTATAAAACTTAATTGGGTTGTAAAACAATGTGCTGAATGTAATAATGTTCAGATTATCCCGTATACGAAATTCGTAACAATATTTGCTAACGTTACAAAATATTTCCATACAACGACGACGTTCGGTACAAAGTAAGTAAAGCACACAAAGAGGCTGTCAATGTGGGTAATCCACGAGAAAACAAGGCGAAATATTTGTTTGGTGAGCTGTCGACTTGCGTAGACACGAATACCGAACCTGGGGAAATAAAAATAAAACATGTAACCCCGAAACGTACCTCTCTCCAAATTGGGATTTGAGGTGTCTCTCGAACGGACATCGGTTACGGAAAACGAGCGATTACTATTCGATTCTGATTATTCGAGTTTGAAATCGATTCCTACAATAAACTAGTAGGTTTAGACTGGTTAATGTAAATTATTAATTACTTCGCTGTGCCTGAAACCAAGTTTCCAAGAACCTTTGAATGGTGAAACGAAAATAAATGTAAACAAGCGGGCGGTGTACGTAGATTGAATAATTATACCTTTTTATTTTGAACGTACACTAATAGTCACACAAAATACTTGTTCAAACACTGTTTAAAGCTTTCACGGTTTACAACTAAACTTATACTGTCACTTACGGGATATCTTCCGTGATTGTTCATTATTTTAAGCTCCCGATATAAGTCAACCCACGACCACGGCGCTTGCAACAGCGTCGAAATATCGGGAGCTCAAAATAATGAACAATCACGGAAGATATCCCGTAAGTGACAGTATAAGTTTAAAATACTAGTTAGTTACGACAGCTCTCATATCATTAACTAAGATTATTTTGGAGTTGGCACATCCTTGTTCCTCGAAACATATTTTCGTGTTATCCGATAATTCCTAACATATTAAGCTAACAAAACGCTAGACTATGTTTATATAACCGCTAAAATTTCACTTACATATCCATTTTACATGGTAACCGTTGAGCAAACATTAGCTTACTAGTTCGAATTGTGGAAATGCGATATAAAGGGAACATCAAGACTTTCGCCGGTGGCTTTGAACATGCCGGAGAAAACCACAACGACTTATATGTCGATACTAGTCATTTTAAAGTGCACTGACAAGTCTTATAGATGGGGATTCCTTTATAGCACTGACATAAGACCATTTTCTTTGACTGTTATCTTTTGATATACGTCGAAACTGAAATGGAGGAATAAGAAAATCGAAAAATTGAAATATTTTATATCTTTGTACCGCAAGCCAGATCTTTGTTTTGTTGCCTTTTATTGTATAAATAAATAGTCTTTCTTATTCTTTTTCGTATGGTTAGTGCCGAACCTGGTGTCCGAGTTTTTACGGCGCCCATTGGCCGACTGATGACTTGGATTTACATGCCGTCGGGAAATATGTCTTAGGCTTATTGGTTTGATTTCCTTCACCGAAAGCAAGTGAAAACTATACAATACGCACATGAATCCTAAAAATCAGAGGTGCGAGTCTAGGGTTCGAACTAGAGCTCTATGACTTGGCAGTCCGACGGTTACACTACTAGACTATCACTACTGATTGTATGAAATGTTATAAAGTAATAAAATTCATAACGTTTTGGTAGTACGAAACAACTACCTACCAATCACGATAAGTGGGTTACGGTCTACCTAACCATAGGTGGACAAAGATTGAAAATATTTTTTTCCTTAATGATTAATTTTATTCAATTCAGTGTTCAAATTGTATGCAAACTTTGTAAAGTGCATTCCACGTCGCATTATGGAAAGTTTTAATGTTTATTATTCATAACATGCGAGAGGCCAGGAGCTCGTGGCTAAATAATAACAGCCGCTCGGGTCGATCTTCAGGTTAAGATGCGCTTGGTTAATTTGGTCAGTGGTTGGGTGATCACCCATTACATACCGAGTTTCCTCCGTGCCTCGGAAAGCCCGTTATGCCTTTGGTTGCGCCGTTGCCGTTAATTGTAGATCTTTGACAGTCTTTAAGCAGTCATTGGTTTGAAAGTCTGTCAACCATCAGTCTTACCAAGAGGTATCGTATTACCCAGTGCTAACTGGGTTGGGGAAGTCAGATATGCAGTCGTTCCATGTAAAATACTGGTATTCAGCTGCACTTGGAAGCCGATCCCAATATAGGCAAAAGGTTATAGGTTTAAAAAAGCTAGGCGGATAAATATCCTTAACATGTAAGAGGAAAGGGTCTAACAAAACTTAAAGAAAGTAAACCAGTAATAAATAAACTTAAATCATTTTCAGTTCCAATGATTTTGTACGTTCTTTAACTAAAATAGGGTTGTTTATTTATAAAGCAGTCATTTACTTTTCGTGGCATGCAAACGTTTACATATGCGTGACTTGGTAGAATTAGCTGCTATAACGATTTTGGAAAATTATAGAGATCTATCGGCTGCTGATTATCCTGTTGTAAATAACGGCTAAAATAATAGTTTATTGTAACGCGTTTATTTATGGTATCAACTAGTTACTGAGGCATTTTATTGTATACCAATAAACAAGTTTCGTTTTCTCATAAAAACTACGCAAGTGGCTTACTGTAGTTCGATGACATCGTAAAATCTTTTCATGGAACTTTGTCAAGGGGATGAGCATCAAGTATAACGTTAATAAGTTGCTGAGTTCAGCCTTGAATAATTAGATACTGCTGCAATGATTAATTTTATTTGCAGGTACTCATTTACCTTACTTGTAATCTTACCTACAGGGTGGCGCCGGCAATACGACAATAAATGAAAACATTGGTAAAACTAGTTCATAGGAACATTAAACTGTTAAATAAATACTAGCATCAACATTAAAAAAAACAAACTAAATTGCATTAAATTGTTAACGAAATAAATAAAAGACCATTTATAAACATTGGTTTACCAATCTAAGATATAATTTGCACTAATTCGCGTCTGGAAATAAAATTTGAGGAACGAATTTGGCAATGGTTTTTGAAGTAGTAAGTTCGCAACATGTATTTAGTGTTTATACCGATACTGGGTTCGTTAACCTGTCGGTACTAGCCTATTAATCTACATCATATAGAAAATGTTGAGAAAGAAAAATAATGTCCTGGGACTAAACTACTGAATATATTCGAATTATGTTTTGTATGCAGACAGGGAACGTCATGTTACACGCAGTTTAATTTATTGTCGTATTGTCGGCGCCACCCTGTATATTATTTATCACGACTTTTTTAAATAGTAGGGTGATCTGTTACTGAGGATCCTTTTACCTCAGACCCTTTCTTTATTTAATATTTCGCATTTTACAAACCAGTGACTGTATAAATTATAACGATTTACTTGAACGCATCAGTTATGAGGCAGTATTTTGGGAGACCCATGCTCCAACGCAAAGAACCGGTAAGAACCAAAAGTCATGTATTTTGTTCTGTTTTTGTTTTTAAAGTTGCCCTACACGAGGAATTTCTCCAGTATCGTGGGTGCGTTTACAAACATGTGAGTTTAAACTCACATACACAAACAACCACTAACTATCTGTAGGCCATACAAATATTTGTTCCGGATCAATCGCTCGGCCACTGCGCCAACCGTGATGTCGATGTAAGTTCAACATAACCTAAAAACTAAAAACAACCAAACATTAAACAACTTCTCTAGCCCGTAAAACGGAACAAACCATGACGATACAGTACAGTTTTCTTGGAGTTTCAATAAATATTTTATTACCGCACATAGTTAGGAAGTGGTGAAACTTTTTCGATAAGTCCGTTGGCTAACAGCTAAACTCCTTGTTCCGCTGTTGTTCCATGGCTCGATTATTTTCGATAGCCTTTGTTTAGACATTATGAGAATGTACGAATTGTCGTGAACATGGGCTTTAGCGTCTAATATCTCTGGTGGCTATTTCTCCTGTTATCGGAAAATACTTTTCTCGCTCGATTTCGTACTTTGTGGGTTTGTTTTGTTTATTATTTTCTTTTAGGGAGCGTTTAAGGGTAAAACGTTTTTTTTTAAAGAATAAGTATTTGGGAAATTGTTTTTTTTATACACATATAAACATAAAGTCACATCTTTTACCCATGGGATTAGGCAAAAAGTAAAGTACTGGTCTGAAATAGCTCTAGAGAGAGAAGAATGAAAAAAGAAAGGGAGGCCCTGAAGTGGGACACAACAGGCTTATAATAATAAATAAGGCCAAAAGTACGAAACAAAACGTTACGTAAACGTAACGTCAATACAATTGTCCAACTGCATTTTAGTTAAATTGCTATAACAAGCACAATCAGTATCATGCATAGATGTGAATAAATTCTTGAAATTATGAAAATATTGTATCTGAAACGAGTAATTTTAATTTATAATCGACGTATTTTTGTAAGTTTACACCACGAGAAATACTATATTACCTTCCGACGATCATTATTTACTATTTAAAGTCAGCTTCATAAACAAATAATAACGAAATTTTAGTTAAATGCCGAACAAAATTGCAGTGCAACAAATTGGAAAATTACATCAAAATCAAATCGAACACAAAAATCCAGTAACACCGCATTGCTACAACTGAAAACCAATCTAAAACTAAAAATACACTAAAATGTACAAACTGTAACAAATGCCGTATAAAACTCATTCCATTGATTTATTTTTTGTTGTGCCAACGTTTTGTGAATCCTTGTCGAGATTGCGTGAGTGTGTGTACAGTCAACAAAAGCAGTAAGTATCTAGTATCCAGGCAGCTAACTAGAATTCCTTTTTTATCAATGTTTTTTTTTTATGTTTTGATGAGCGAGACCGTTCATGTGTCTTTAAAATACACGGAACTAAGAACTAAGGAATATTACCTGTGCACTGTGCAGTGATTTACGTATTTATTTTATGCTTGTTTATACTGTGCAGTTCGTCTACTTAAAAAAAATGCAGAGTTTTGAAAACTATCTCAAGGCGCAGGCTGCTGCCCACGTAATCAGTTAGAGAAAAATAATTGTGACACAGTACATCGAAGTTAGTTTGATGATAGTATGACTACTTTAATTGTGTAGTTCAAGGTGGCGTCGCTTGTCATGAAAATTTTTATCGGTATATCAAACTTGGTACATTTATTTTAGTTCTATATTTTCCCGTCTGCACAAGTAAGTTAGTTGATATGTCAGCTGTCAGGATAACCATAACTATGCCGATAATTTTAATAAGACTGTGTTTCTTGTAGTTTAACTTTATCGCCCTAATGTAAGCCCTAATATTTACATAGCTTTAAATACTGACTGCATAAATATGCGTTTGTAATTATTTATTAGATATGAGCATTTATGGGTATGAGTCCCTTTAGTTTGGAAGCTGTCATTTTAAGCAAGTTACATTGACAGTAAGGTTTGTGGACGTTTTAAACGATTTAATGATTATTTTGGACCAGTTATTTTAGATCTTCAAGGTGGACTTAACGCTGTGAACAATCTTTTTATACCTTTGAATGTCTAAGTTTGCAAAATTTTGCGTAGAGTGTTTAACTTATCCAAACTGTTCATGCTATAATGACTATAATGACTATAATGACTATGACTATAATGTTAATAATTACTAAAATTCAATAAGTATTTCAAGCAAACAAAATTCCGTCAAGTTTAGATGCATGACATATGAACGAGAAGACCACAAGATTCCTTTGTAGACTCTACATGGTAAGAACGAGTGTCGAGGTTCATTTGAATGCAGGCTGCCTCACGGGGCATCAGGCAGGCTCTAATACAGAGTGATATCATCTGACTGCTGTCACGTCGGAGGAACGCAGCGATTTACACACGGAAACTTATTTTGTCGGAAGGATCATGGAAGACGTTTAGATACTCGTGTGTACATGTTCAGATTAGGTAGGATTTATGGAAGTTGATGTCTTCGGCGTGATCGTGTTGGGTGGCAGAGTGTCCTCTTTGTGAATATAGGTTTGTAAAATAATAAGAAATTCTGCTTTAGCAATCTGAAACAATATTGCGACTTCTATGATACATTATTGTCAAAATCATCCAATTTCCAATTCCAGCTATCTTACGTTTCGATGAAAATCAACAAAAAATCGATAGTATTAATAAAACGCCCGTCAACACTATACCAAACCAATAAAGGTTCAGCGTAACAGAAAATGCCTTCAGAATATCGCTGAATAATCATAAGTCGACAACGTGTTTCCTTCAGATATCGATAGCTCAGCGATTTTCTAAAATGGCAATGTTTCACAGAAATATATTTTAACGATGTTATTTTTTTTTTCTCTCTCGTCTATTTATTGTACCTGACTACACAAGATGGAGACTCCCGCCCACAGCTTACGCACACATAAATACATTTAATAAACTATTCTTAGTTCTCACCTTTGGCATTTTGCCTCTATTTCTGTTTTGTCTATTTTGGATTACTTGAATTAAAATGTCCGTTTCTATAAATGTATTTCTGCTTTTAGATTTGATGGCAGATTGGCACGGCCATGTTTTATTCGCAACAATCAACCGCTGGACATTAGCGTTGCCCAAATGGAAGTTATAACTGGCCTTAGCTGTAAATACGAGCGGAATGCAAATGGAACAAAACTCGAACCTACCTGGAATTTTCAAGGTAAAAATCGATTTTCATAAATAAATTCAAAAACATTTTAGTCTAGAGCACTCAGCTGCTAAAACCAGTAACAAACAACGTGCGCTGGCTAAAAGCAATTTCATTTGAAATTTCGAAACAGTCTATTCTGGTGACACATCCTTACATTACTCTTTTGGTGTGGAATAATTGAATTAGGGGCACAAATATAGCCACATGTCCTTTGGGTACAATAATACTCGGCCATAAGGCATGCAAGCCGCAAATATTCTGTAACGGAAGCGGAAAATACACATCGCATCCATTACAGGAACAATGGTGTGAGAACTCCACGATGTACATTCGCCTTAATTATTTATAATCAAATGAGTGCCTACCTGTGTTCCGCCCGACACTTGAATGACGGCCTCATTCAAATTATTGTCTGTCTCACAATTTGTGTAATATTCCGGTCTATCCCAAGTTCTGTAATTTGCTTTTGAGTGTGACGTGAGGTCAAGTATCAAGGAAATGTCTTGCTTGGCTGATGTCGTTTATGATAATTTCTTACTAAAGTAAGAAATTTGATACACATGTTTTAAAGCATAACATAATAAATAATTTGACTTGAGCTTCTGGGAAAATAATTAACTTGCAGTAGTTTAGTATTTGTCAAATAAATCAGTAGTACATAAATTATGTACTTGTGGGTTAAAAAACTTGTAAAATGCCATAAAAAAAACGGCTTTGGTTTGACAACATGGCCTTCAATTGAATATTAACAAATCATGAAAACCTGGTTTTATTACCCTTCATTATAATTTTATTGTACCCTTCATTATAATTTTATTGTCATTATTGCTCTGCGGCAATAATAAACGACACTATATCTGATGACAATATAAGGCAATCATTGTTTCGATCGAAATTGAAAAAGAGTATTTAGTGAAATAGAAAGATTTCCTGATAAAAGTAACACCCAAACTCAATCCACGTAACGTACTTCCTATGAAACACTGAAGAACTTTGTTGTGTATTATTAAAGAAATTTAATGTATTTTGTGAAATAGCCTTAACGATATTTGAAGGCCTTAGGAATCCTCTGAATCCGAGAAACACTGGACCGTTCGACGTGGTAACGTTTGGCAGAGACCAATGTCCAGGTGAGCAGAAGATGTAGGATAATCTGGTATAGAAGCCTCATTAGCAAACTTCTGTCCTCCGAATAGACTCACTACATGTCGGGGGCAGGAAATGTGCAACATTTTAACATACCACCAACATGTAGGCGACTTTGTAGTGTAGAGCCCATATTGATTTTACAGCGACATAAGAACTGTAGTTCAAAACTTACACTGTCACGTTTTTTTTTTTGGGATAAGACCGCCACACTATTCCCAAACCACTGCAACTTCTGTAAGCCAGAATCAACAGTAGCGACCACCAAAAAAGTGCCGAGACAATGAAGCTCGACCAGCACGCACAGCATGACCACCGTAGAAACGTGTTTTTTAGACGGAAGAATCGACAAAATGACAGATTGTGTCAACACAATGACAGATTTCTTTTCACTATCTGTCATTTTGTCAATTCTTCCGTCAACAAAATCCTTGTCTACGGTGGTCATGCTACGCGTGCAAGTCCCAGAGAAACAATTTAACTTTCTTGGAGGGATCCAAGACAACGAAATTACACTGTCACTTACGGGATAACTATAATTCGAACTGCCTATAGTTCGTATACAGTTCATACCAAATGTACCAATATGAAACAAATCGAACATAAACCTACCCCTAAAATAGTACGCACTCACATCTCATACCTCAAAGCAACAATGATGAAGGAGAAAATTCCCGTCCCCACATAACACTCTATCTAGTGACAGTTTCACTTTGTGTCTGAATCTAATAATACAGTGCTGCATTGGCCTACATTTGGTCTCTGTTGCAGACAGCTGAACCTCAGCTGAAGTGGGTATATTTTGGCACCAGTATGGATTTGTGAGCATTACACAAATAGGAACTTAATGTGGATAATATTTTGCTTTGTGATAATTCTACATAACGTCATATCTGAAGTACCCGAAGGGTTGGGTAGAGATGAATACTGAAAAACTAATACACATGTTTCGCAATAGGGGGCCAGCCTATTGACATCAACCGGGCATAAATCCAGGCATGGAGTCTGGATTTGTGCCCGGTTGTTTACTGGCTGCTACTGAGAAATTCCTGATGGAAAAACCCAATAACACTTTGGCCGACCCGGTAATCGAACTCATGACCTCAAGCTCAACAGTCGCGCTTGCCAACACTCGAGAGGCAGTCAGTTTGAGAAATCAAAATAGTAGAATAAGAAATAAGCAACTGCTTCAATGCAAATGGTGCTGCTCGAGTGCGTCTTATTGGCTTCAGCAAGTACTGGTATTTAGTGTCAAGGAAATATCTAGAGCTCCTTGTTAAAGTTTTCTTGCTGGGAACTACTAACACCCTAACTACGTTTTCCACTAAGAAGCTTTACTGTTCCCATGGCGCAGAAAAATAACAGGCACTTATATATTTTCATCGTTGGTTTTTTTTTTTTTTCGGCTGGAAAATCATCAAATGACCCCCCCCCCCCCCCCACTCTGGGCGGAGCAGGTCATGACAATCTCATCATTTTCCAGGAGGTTTTACAAAATCCCTGCGTCTCCAAAGGTTCAACAGAGCACCTTTGTAACATCAATATTTCGCCAGTTATGTTTGGTTAAAGGCCCGTCTAAGAGTCCCATGGTCACATGAAATAGAAGACGAGTCTACTACCACTGGTTCTTAACAGTAAGAAAAAAAAAAGAGATTGTATTAATGTAGTTTCTTCGTAGGAATAACAGGCAACCACACAAAATTGCTTCTCAAATTTAACTAATAATGTGCTTAAGCCGAAACCAGTAAATGTCCCCGAACTAGCCGAAATATCATTCGCCGGAATTTCGCGTCCGATAGGGCCATAAATCACAGATCCTTGGAAGCCTATCGCCCTGGTACCGAGCCTCAAATGACAGCGCTCTGTACTTAATGCTTTCTATATAAAACCGGGCTAGTAGCTAGCCTAGTATAGAAATTGTGCCTTGGTCTACATAACTTAGTTGGTACAAGGACTCTTGAAGAGACTTGAGTCTAACTTTGACTTCATTATGTAAGGAAGGCCTCGCTTTTCTTAGATTGGAATGACGAGACAATTTATTTTTTTGTTTTTCTAGTCATCTAAGAATTTTAGGGACGGTACAGTATCTATAAACTTAGATCATACCCATTTTTTTAAGTAATTTGTCATAACTAAATATGTACACGGAACCTACTCATTTCATAAACCAAATACATATTTACAAAAATATAGATCCTAAATATTTTATATTGAGTTTCCTTTCCGAAAATAAGAGAGTAAAAGTCCCCTGAAATTTGCATAATGCTACTGTTGAATACCTCAGCACGCGTAGCATGACCACCGTAGAAACGGGTTTTGTCGACGGAAGAATCGACAAAATGACAGAGATTCTTTTGTTGATCTGTCATTTTGTCGATTCTTCCGTCGACAAAACCCGTTTCTACGGTGGTGTCATGCTACGCGTGCAGTACTGATAAAATAATTCCTATCTACCTTTTCTCAACAAACTTTATCTCAACTTATACTGTCACTTACGGGATATCTTCCGTGATTGTTTTTTTTTTTTTGTTTATTTCTGGAGCTCAAAATAATAAACAATCACGGAAGATATCCCGTAAGTGACAGTATAAGTTTAGTTTTAAACCGTGAAAGCTTAAATAAACTTTATCTCCTTGATGTAACCTAACATATTTCACATCAAAGTAAGATACAAATCCTTCATCATTATTCTCTAAAACAAAATATGAACGTTATGTTTAGAGAAACATCGTTAGACAGGACTCATCTAAAAGCCTCGTAACTATAGCCGAATTAATGTTATCCCCAAGATGATACGTAGTGGAATTATCAACAACACCCGCTAAAATTACAAACTTAAAAACAGTCACACTTACTCCAACGTCCCAAAATATAAGGCTGAAAATCCTTTAATTCAGGTGCATTATTCGGGTTACCATTTTGTGAATACCACGTCACATGTTCCGCCTGTTATCGTGTAAAGCCGCTATTCCATTGCGGCGTGCGGACACACTACACGCGTTAGTTGCACCGCCCTGTAGTCATGGGGTTATCTAATTAACTCTAGACGGGAGTTATGGAGTTTTGTATTTGAATGAGAGGGCTTCTGTCTGACTATGATGTAAATAAACATTACGATGATTAATCGTCGTTTTATCTTTTGGATTTAAATATCTGGCCTAACTTTCGCCATTTTGTTTTTTTTTTTTTCACATTAGCAGCCATGCATTAAACCTGTATCAACCTATAGCTACCAACAATACAAACAATTTTTGAATGGGACAAAAGCTTTTAAAGTGTCACGTTTCTTAGACGGTAGTAGTTATTAAAGATTAAACCTTTACCATGAGGAAAACGTTGATAGCTTATATTTCGGAAACGTGACCCTGTGGAAGATTTTATCTTGTTGGTATTGATACCAGCTATTGATTAGTACAGTTGTATACTCGGTATTAAAATACCGGTGGTTAAGCAATCCAGGCTTTATACAAAAATAGTCTAACCCCCCTTCGTTACTTTATTTAATTATCAACAGCGGGCATTTCAGTTTTTGATTCGGATTCATAAGACTCAAACTTCGATCTTGTTATTCTGATACTGAGACCGTATATTTATTGATTATTATTTTATTTGGTGTTAATTTAATAAATATAAATACCTATCTTTAGTTTCAATACACACAGTTTCCTAAAGACAAAACAAGCTAATTCTACATACGACCCAACGTTTACAATCGGCCGTCGTGCTCCCGGGCATCCGGAGTACACTCTCAAAGAAACAAAACGGCTCTGGAGCCGGATGTGCCGTGATAAGGAAACCGGATGCCGATCCCTACCTAACGAACAACTAGTAAGGACCAACCAGGAATACCAGACCCCTTCAACCAAGCCATAACTTACTTGTTTTCAAGAATCGAGGGGAGGAAGGGAGGTCAATTTAAATTGGGTGGTCCTATCTACATGCTAATATAATGTAGTAATGCCAATGTGATGTGAAAGCAAACTTCCTTTGATACTCCAGTCCTTAAGCATACGCGTCTTTATAATGTAAAAGTTATTTGAGCAGCGAATATGTTTATGGGGAAAATGTCAGGGAAGAGATAATGGACGGAAGTTGGATGTATGCCTGTGTTTTTCATAAAAATACATAATGTTAGTAAATATTTGAAGCTGCAGTCATGCTTAATCGAATGAATAAGGTAAGATAAAGATTTATTTCTCACCACAATATAAGGTCCCATTAAAGTAGATGAATAAATTTTAACACAGCGTTCAGTACGTCTAACAAAGATATCCAAGCAAAAAAAACACTGATTAAAGTAATTTGACCTAAAATCATTGGGTGACCAACATTTTTAGTGTATTTTCGTTAGCTGATTTTTTTTTCTTGTAAGTTTCTAATGCGTTTTTCATTTTTTTTTTACCATTGTCCTTAGTTTGGTGGTCTGAATGATTTCTAAAAGTTTGTTCATCTATTTTAATGGGACCTTATCTAGAAGATCATTATTACGTTTCGTAACAATACAATATGGTGTTATTATGATGTGGGAACTGGTGTGGCCTGTATTTCAGAACACCAGGTCTCCACTCCTTCGAAAGCACATATAAACAGAATTATGCACTCGTACTTAAATGCGGTAAATAATATTGAGCAAAAAATTACACGTTACAGTATTGATTATAACTGATTCAAGGGTTAGTACGTCTGTGTGTGTGCGTATGTGCGTGAGTGAGGAAAAATCAATCATAAACAATGCATTATCATCATCATCATCATCTGCTTCCAGTCTAACCGGATGCAGCTGAATACCAGTATTTTACATGACGCGACTGCCTATCTGACCTCCACAACCCAGTTAGTACTGGGTAATACGATACCCCTTAGTAAGACTGGTTGTCAGACTTTTTGGGCTACTGGCTACCTAACTACTGTCAAAGATCTACAAATACATAATAATATAGTCAAAATATAATGAATATCGATATACATAGTTATAAATCGATGAACTTAAAACAGACTTAGTTTGATTAAAGACTATTAACCTGAAAATAGTATGTAAGTGGGTATTTTCTCTTAGAACCAATTATTTTAAGCGTTTACTTCCTCTAAATTAAGAACAACTTTCACAAAATTGTAGGAGCTCTTAAGCTAAACCTTTACACCCCTGTTAAATTTTACCGTGCTTAATAAAGCAACAAATCTTTATGTTGAAATCTAAAAAAAAGATTACACACCACTTAAAAAAATATCTCTAATCTCATATAACAATAAATATTCTTGTTCCACTCAACCATTCCAGACGGAAATAAAGATCACACTGGATAAAACGTCTTTTGAAAAAAAAAACTCCGGTTACTCTTTTCAAATGAAATTTTCAAGCGAATAGCGACTTTGGTCTTCAAAATTTAAGGTTCATATTAATAGTTGGTCATCATTGAGTAGTTAGCATACGGATGCAGTTCATTACTTGTAAGTACGGTGTAATGAAAATGGAATCTCTGGAGGAAAGGAACTGGAAAGTAGCCTTATGAATGTGTAATTACATAGCTATATCGTGTAAGGTATATTCTAAGAGATTTCTCAAGATTTTCAAGCAATCAGCGTAACGGATTATGGAAGATGAGAATAAAGATAAAATATTTGAGCAATAGCTTTAACTAATGTTTCAGTCTACTTTGTAATGTATATATACCCAGCGGTGGCCCAGTGGTGGGGGCCCCGACTTACGAATAGTAAGTTGTGGGTTCGAACCCAGGCAAGCGATTTACTTGGTGTAATTTATTGCATCACTGCTCTCAAAAAAGGTGAAAGAAAACATCGTGAGGAAACCAGCAAGTCCTAGAATCAAAAATTCGACGACATGTGACATCTACCAACCCGCACTGGGCGGTGAATTGTAGCCCATTCCCTCTCATAGAGAGGAGGCCGTGTGTCCCAACAGTGGGAACATTATAGGCTAAATAAGCTGTGCTAACCCATTTTTAGTGGATGTAGCTGCCCACCGATCTTTGACAGAAATCGTAGGTGGTTGGGAAGATTAGCCCCCAAAAGAAGCATAAATAGCCTAGCCAGCATATCTAGCCTTTTTTTTATTGCTGTATGGACCTGATCTACCGATGGAATGTGTGAAGGATGGTATGGCAAGAAAGGAGGTACCTGATGAGATGACGAGTAATAGAGAAGTATGGAAGAAGAAGACGGGCTGCGCCACCCTCAAATTAATTGGGACAAGGGCAGGAGAATGATGAATGATGGACCTGATCTTCTATTCCGTGATAATAAAGCTAAAGATTTCATTCAGCTTCGAATTGTGTTCGCTGAGAAATACTACGTGTATCAATTTCCAAGAAATACTGTCCAAGCTGAAACATGTCTGGACAGTTTTCTTCATCAGACGTTACTAATATGATATTATATAAATATGATACTATCTAATAAGCGAGTTTAACAAAAGAATCAGCCGCAGCTGTTTGACCAGTAAAAATTGCGAAGGAGACACTCGTAAAATGAAAGGACTCAAGAAGTGATTGATGATCTAAAAACTCAAAGATAAACGCTTCAAGTATTTTTCCCAGATAATCTAAAAATTTTAGCGGTTTTCTGCTTATCTGGTTAAAGTTCTGACAGTAATTTTCGCGATAAAAAACACTGTAATGCGTAAGAAGTTATAAACAGTAAGATAAAATGACTTGAGAAGATTTTTTTAAACTAAACTTTTAATGAGAAAAATAATATAGAAAAACGCACGAGGGGAACGTGCTCCGAATTGTTACAAACATCTTATTACTTGACGCACTAAAAATCGCCAAGCTCAATATTACAAAAGTATGGCGTAACGCCGGTAAAGCATACCAATTTAATCAAATCGTAAAGGATAAGCAACAGACGAGACCAAAATACCAAACACTCAAACGGACCGCTATAAGCACCCTCGAACGAAGAGCCAACGATGCGACTGTTCCAAAATATAATGACCTCAGAACTGGGACAAAACAAAAGATAGGAATAAAAATATAAGGACTATTGAAGAGGAAATAATCAAAGAGTGGGTCCAAACCCAACCCGTGGGAAATTACACATGAAAGGCAAACCAAAATGTCTTGCGATTAAATCTGTCTGTACCCGCATTTCTGTCCCATCGACTCATTTAATTGAGTGGAAATACTGAACGTTTGGGGTCGTGTTCCAATTTAGTATAAATTCAGTGGACACGTGTTTGCAGATTGCAGTCTATTTATTTAATATGAGAAAGCTAATGTCTTGGTAATGAAATATTTCGTGGATTTTTCCGGCAGTAACGGTAGATTGTGTCTAACCTTTTCTTTTAATGGAACAGTCATAATATCATAATAATTACCATTAAACATTTTTAATTGCTTTATGCGTACCTACTTCTTAATACTGTACTATTAAAAATAATAGAATATTTTTGAACGTTCGATTCCCTGGTTAGGCAATTTTTTTTTACCTTCAGAAATTTTTCAGCAGCAGCTACGGAGTCTGGATTTGTGCCCGGTTGATGGCAATAGGCTCGCCTCCACATGGAACACATGGGAAACATAAGTGGCGAAATATGAGTGTACATTAGGTACACCTGTGCCTAACCTTTCTGGGATTACAGGCGTGAAGTTATGTTGTGTTATTTCGACTACTACTACTCATCCGAATCACAAAACTTACATTTCGCCAAAAAAGATCATAAGGAAGCAACTCAATATAATTTACAAAACTAGCTGACCTAGAGAGAACTTATAAACTAATTCAAAGCTCTCAAAACTAACTTCTGTTTTTCTTCATTAATTAGGTTCGTCTCAGTTTACTTATACAGTTTGTCTTAGACCAAATTCAAGTTAAGGTTCTGCACTTTGCTTAACCCGCTCTAAGTTTGCTTAACAACTTCTAAAAACTTATTAAGCTAAGTCTCTAACTGAAAGTTACTAGTTGAGTAGGAACTTCTGTGACGTAACTAGGGTTCTCTTGAAATCAAGAAGGTACTCACGGTATCACGTTTGGTACTCTAATTTAAGATAAGATATTTCTTTAAGCAAAAACGAACTAGAATTTGTCTCGCAACAAGATACCATAGGTTTTTCTATTAATAGTACAAATATAATCAGTAAGAAGGTGTTGCCTTGTGACTAGGACTGTGGCTTCATTTTATTTCAACAATTCAAAAGTGCCTGTAACTGGCCTACTTGAAATAAAAGTTATGATTTTGATTTTTGTTATGAAAACACATATGGAAGCATGAATTGCTCAGAATAAAAACCAAAGTTAATCCACAATCAATACCATACAAAGCCAGCACGTTGCACAATTCATTTTTATTTCCAGTTCCACTTCAATGACGGACACTTGAAACACTGTTTACGTTCGGTCCGGGTTCACCATGGCAACCATAATAATCGAAAACGTATAAAACCGGGATCAACATGGCTTTCCAAGGGATACTTCGTTGTGTTGCGTCTAAGGCGAAGTTTTAACGAGTTCGAATCTATCGTAAACTATACTACACTACTTTGCATATATATATATATTGTATGTAACTAGAAAAGGCTTACTTATATCATAGTACAAGAGTAACTTTTAGTAAGACAGGAGATTTAATATTATTAAAAGTATTTATATTTATTTATTAAAGCTTTATGCACAAGTAAAAACTGTACAAAGGCGGACTTAATGCCATAGGCATTTTCTACCAGTCTACCTTAGGGTGATGCAGAGACAATATACAGTAGGTGCAATAACTGAAAAAAAAGACTAGAAAATATTTATAACTAAAACATATAAGAATAAATACTTATATACATACATATATTAAACTTTATAAAGTTAAGAGAGATAAACAAAAAAAGAAAAACTACAACAACTTAGTTCTGAGACGAATCTGCCAACTTCTTGTGAATGTGTGTGTGTGTGTGTTATATATTATGTTACAGGAAAATGCCACGTCAAAGGAGCTTTCGGAATAAAAGCGTTGCCTACTGAAATACGTTATTTTAGATAAGATATAAAAATTCAAAGGAGAATACACTGTCGGGAAAAAAATATGACATCTTGTCAATACAAAGCCATGTTTTGAAGACTGACAATTTTGTAAATAGTCGAACGAAAATAGACACTCAATAAAAATATAATGTCACCTGTGTCAACATCAGATAAGGGTGAATGATAAGGGTGACGACCTCAAACCAACTTATCTGTGCAGGCGAGAGAACACAGAGCTAAAATAAATGTACCAATTACTATTTATTGCATGGTACAGTGGTTGGAAATTACTTTATTGTCACGTTATTTTTTTCTTCTTTGTGTCTTTTGAGGTTCGGTGTAAGGAGTTAAGTGATATTGTGCAAATTGAGACAATTGGAACGTTTTGGTAGTTAGATTTTTTTTTTTAATTTTGTGTTCTAAAGCAGGTGTTTTAATACGGTTCTTTTTATGAACAGACTTTTTATTTATTATGGTTTCATTTCTGTAGGAAACGCCAGCTTTTATTTATCTAGATTAAACACAGCTTTTTTTATTATAAAAGCTTAGTTTTCTGAATTAGAAAACTAGAATTAAACATCAGATAAGGGTGAATGATAAGGGTGACGACCTCAAACCAACTTATCTGTGCAGGCGAGAGAACACAGAGCTAAAATAAATGTACCAAATTTGACAAAAGTTAAACTGCACACTTAAAGTGATCATACATAAAACAATATTTACAAAGACACGTCATCAATTTACAACCGCTTGTTAACTGGCTGAATGTAGAAAACGAAATAATTATAAAATATATACTTCCAGCAAGACCACTATGTGTGGGCTGTTGTCCTAAGTTATCTGTAAAGTTATGCTACGTTGAAAAATAAAACACATACATTACAGCACGACCTTAATACCCGATGGGTTAGGCAGAGTGTATCTTCCTAAGAGTAATAGGGGACGTGCCCACAGCCATCAAATTCAGACTCCGTGGCTGCTACTGAGAAATTCCTGATAGAAAAACTCAATAACAATTTGCCCGACCCGGGTATGGAACTCAGGCCCTCACCTCATGCTCAGTAGTCGCGATTGCGCCCATTAGACCAAAGAGGCAGTCAAAAAATAAATGAAAAATAAAATGTACTGAAAATTACTACTTTTCTTTGTTAGCAAGACGTACTTACATTGCGGGATTGCGCCATTGATTCCTACTAAACAGCGATTTTCCACACAACAGCTGGCACTTGATTAAATGTCTACCAAATTGGCCCTCGAGGGAATAAAAACCGTGTTGAAATACTTATTACTTCTACCCATAGAATAGCCAAAAATATTTACGTATTTTGCGAGGAGCGTAAAGTAAAAGCTTTCCAAGTCGTATTGACAAACCACTCTAAGTGAACGTTTATTCGGTGGTAAGACGCCAGGTAACATGTATCTGCGAAACACGCTTTCAATGTGCCCTTGGGATCTTCCCCGACAATTTGTACAGCGTTTTCAATACACAAGTACTTTTGTATTGAAAGTAAAAACATTTCCATCTCCGGAAAACGACCCAGAGGTAACATTTGGTAGAAACATTTGCGAGCTTACATCTGTACAAGTATTTTTTGGCCTATTAAAGTGGAAATCAGAGAAGCGAGGTTGTCAAATTACCGACATGTTTTCAGCAAAAGAAAGATATTAAAAAGCAATCTACTTTAATTTCCATGAAACTCGTAACACGAAAAAGAAAAATTATTATATTTTGCCCTCGCTCCTAATTGCTTCTGGTCGTAGGAAAAAGCAGATGGAGTGCACCGCGTGTTATATTAAGTGAATTTCAATATTTACAAGAGATTCACTTCAGAAAAAGTTTGATAAACCTCACAAGCTAAAATCTGTGTTCAAAGCAGAACAAAAAATCACTTTATTGTTTTAAAATTCCAATAATATGTATTTCAATAATAAAAAAAGATTCAAACAAAACAGAGAAGGCTTTTTGAGAAAATAGTACCATAGTAAGGTAAACTCATGATTTTGGAACATTGTAAATTTACGTTTGTTTCATAATACAAGTCGAAATCCAACATTCTGTGCATACCAAACATTGTATCATTGCTGCTAACAAAACCATTTCAAAAATCAACAAAACGAAAATTCAAATTATGTACTCAGAGAGATGCTGCGTACCTTTTTAATTTAAATAGATCTGAAATAGACGTTGAGTATAAAACGTGGGGAACCCATTATAATATGGCGGGGTGGTGCTGCCATATTATAATGGGTTCTTTACAATATCACCCCATACTGCCACCGCTTGGCGCCTGTGTGCGACCTGTTAATGCTACTGGTTGATTTAATAGTCTATTCATAGGACACATTTACAAATATTTATTGCATGGTACAGTGGTTGGAAATTACTTTATTGTCACGTTATTTTTTTCTTCTTTGTGTCTTTTGAGGTTCGGTGTAAGGAGTTAAGTGATATTGTGCAAATTGAGATAATTGGAACGTTTTGGTAGTTCGATTTTTTTTTTTGATTTCGTTTTCTAAAGCAGGTGTTTTAAAACGGTTCTTTTTATGAATAGACTTTTTATTTACTACGGTTTCATTTCTGTAGGAAACGTCAGCTTTTATTTATCTAGATTAAACACAGTTTTTTTTATTATAAACGCTTAGTTTTCTGGATTAGAAAACTAGAATTAAAAATGCAAGTTTTCTGCTATTTCAAATCTAGCCATTTAAAAGTATAATTACTCCAATGTCCGAATGTAACATTACACTCTAATAGAATGAGCCATTTCCTATATACGTTGGGCCATTGTCTAAATCCTTATTTCCTCTGAACCGTTCCTACAATTGCGGTTCTAATTAGAAAGTCCTTACAGACGGACAGTTTACCTGGATTATCTTCCGCGTCCAATGTTCCATTCCATTTGAACAATTGTGTGTGAAACTCCTTAGATTTTGCAGGAGAATTTAATGCTTGAAAATAGAAAATATATTTGGCAGGTGTCAGGTTCTGAAGATTTTATGAGCAGACGTCTGCAATATAAAAAGTAAGATTAAAGAAAAGTTGGTTTGAAATGTAGAAATATTTTCGGAATACTTTTGATTTCAGCTTATTATTTTTAAGCAGTAACTTAGAGGTTTTACCTCCAATCATGAGTAACTCGCAAATAGTATTTTCGGCATTACTTGCGCAAACTATTTTCCATTTGGTAGTCGGTACAACAATACTACATACCAAAAGCGGACGGTTTTTGCTGTGGCTAAGCGATTGACTGCTGCGCTGCATGTCGCGGGTTCGATTCCCGCATGAAACAAATATTTGTATGGCCTATAGGTAGTTGTTCCGGGTCTAGCTGTTTGTGTATGTGAGTTTAAATGTTTGTAAACGCACCCACGATACAGGAGAAATTCCTAGTAAGGGGCAACGTTTTTTTTTTAAAAAAAAAAAAAGAAGGAAAAGGATATTATACCCAACTGCGGCAAAGCCCAAAAGAAGAGCTATTTTAAAGTTAAGTAAGTATGGTAACCAGTAAAATTTGAAAAGCTTGTGTGAAAACCGAATAAAAGAGTGAACTTCATTAGAAATGTATAGAACTCCAATAGCCTTTGGCTACCAATTCATTCCGTAGACTTACCAAGAAATCTACCTTTAGAATCTTTTAAACCTACGTAGTCGTACACCGTCGGTTAATGTATGAAATGGAACGAGCTCAAACGTCTGAATACAAGAAAACATTGACTTGTTTTTCAAATGCTTTAGGTTATTATGATTACGTTTGAGTAAAAATTACTGCTTTAAAAAGATAATATTCCTAAAACCGTTACAGAGTTGTCTCAAGTACGGGAAGAAACGGGTTTTGTCGACGGAAGAATCAACATAATGACAGATGAACAAAAGAAATCTGCCATTTTGTCGATTCTTCCGTCAAAACCCGTTTCTACGGTGGTCATGCTACGTGTGCTACCCTCGTAGCATGACCACCGTAGACAAGGATTTCTTTGACGGAAGAATCGACAAAATGACAGATTGTGTCGACACACTGACAGATTTCTTTGTACTATCTGTCTTTTTGTCGATTCTTCCGTCAAAAAAATCCTGTATACGGTGGTCATGCTACGGTGGGCTGGATAAAAAAAAGAACTTTAATCTAAACGATACGAATAAACTCGATTGGCCAAGAGCAGTGTCCAAAATCCGCTTGCAAAGACCCATCTTAACAATCGAACAAAGGCGTACAAAAATAATGAGAATACTATTTATAAAGTCAGTCATCAGACTCAATAGCATACTAAGCATCCCAACTTAAAAGTTTCATAATAACGGTGATGGCAGAGTTCCGGGCGGAATGCAGACAAAGGCGAATTTAATCTCATGTATTGATCAAAATTGTAAACAGATAGAAGCGCACATTCCAGTACAACGTTCAACGTGAACGAGCTTCGCTGAAAGCATCTAGTGATGTGGTGATAGCGTTGTTGTCGATGTTTTAGTCGATTGTTCAGCGTGTTTTTATATCGAGTATTGATTAACAACAAAATAAACTATTCCTTATTTTATAAATACCTTATTGCAACAAACAAAACAAACAACAAACTTCCTGAGCCCCTTTACTTTCCGCTTCCGACACTTTCTGAGCTCTATCATAATAGAATATTCAATTTTATGCAACGCAATTTTCCCAAACGGTAACACATTTTTATCGAGTCTCAAATAATCACTTTCTGGAGCCCTGACACAGCCACGTGGCAGACCTCGTAGAAGATGGCGGGACGAGCTGGACAAAACCAACGACCAATGGACCACATTATCCTTAGATAGAAACAACTGGAAGTCATGGGGAGAGGCCTTTGCCCATCAGTGGGAGGACGGTTGATGGCAATAGGCTCGCCTCCACATGGAACACATGGGAAACATAAGTGGCGAAATATGAGTGTACATTAGGTACACCTGTGCCTAACCTTTCTGGGATTACAGGCGTGAAGTTATGTTGTGTTATTTCGACTACTACTACTCATCCGAATCACAAAACTTACATTTCACCAAAAAAGATCATAAGGAAGCAACTCAATATAATTTACAAAACTAGCTGACCTAGAGAGAACTTATAAACTAATTCAAAGCTCTCAAAACTAACTTCTGTTTTTCTTCATTAATTAGGTTCGTCTCAGTTTACTTATACAGTTTGTCTTAGACCAAATTCAAGTTAAGGTTCTGCACTTTGCTTAACCCGCTCTAAGTTTGCTTAACAACTTCTAAAAACTTATTAAGCTAAGTCTCTAACTGAAAGTTACTAGTTGAGTAGGAACTTCTGTGACGTAACTAGGGTTCTCTTGAAATCAAGAAGGTACTCACGGTATCACGTTTGGTACTCTAATTTAAGATAAGATATTTCTTTAAGCAAAAACGAACTAGAATTTGTCTCGCAACAAGATATCATAGGTTTTTCTATTAATAGTACAAATATAATCAGTAAGAAGGTGTTGCCTTGTGACTAGGACTGTGGCTTCATTTTATTTCAACAATTCAAAAGTGCCTGTAACTGGCCTACTTGAAATAAAAGTTATGATTTTGATTTTTGTTATGAAAACACATATGGAAACTTGAATTGCTCAGAATAAAAACCAAAGTTAATCCACAATCAATACCATACAAAGCCAGCACGTTGCACAATTCATTTTTATTTCCAGTTCCACTTCAATGACGGACACTTGAAACACTGTTTACGTTCGGTCCGGGATCACCATGGCAACCATAATAATCGAAAACGTATAAAACCGGGATCAACATGGCTTTCCAAGGGATACTTCGTTGTGTTGCGTCTAAGGCGAAGTTTTAACGAGTTCGAATCTATCGTAAACTATACTACACTACTTTGCATATATATATATATTGTATGTAACTAGAAAAGGCTTACTTATATCATAGTACAAGTGTAACTTTTAGTAAGACAGGAGATTTAATATTATTAAAAGTATTTATATTTATTTATTTATTAAAGCTTTATGCACAAGTAAAAACTGTACAAAGGCGGACTTAATGCCATAGGCATTTTCTACCAGTCTACCTTAGGGTGATGCAGAGACAATATACAGTAGGTGCAATAACAGAAAAAAAAGACTAGAAAATATTTATAACTAAAACATATAAGAATAAATACTTATATAAATACATATATTAAACTTTATAAAGTTAAGAGAGATAAACAAAAAAAGAAAAACTACAACAACTTAGTTCTGAGACGAATCTGCCAACTTCTTGTGAATGTGTGTGTGTGTGTGTTATATATTATGTTACAGGAAAATGCCACGTCAAAGGAGCTTTCGGAATAAAAGCGTTGCCTACTGAAATACGTTATTTTAGATAAGATATAAAAATTCAAAGGAGAATACACTGTCGGGAAAAAAATATGACATCTTGTCAATACAAAGCCATGTTTTGAAGACTGACAATTTTGTAAATAGTCGAACGAAAATAGACACTCAATAAAAATATAATGTCACCTGTGTCAACATCAGATAAGGGTGAATGATAAGGGTGACGACCTCAAACCAACTTATCTGTGCAGGCGAGAGAACACAGAGCTAAAATAAATGTACCAATTACTATTTATTGCATGGTACAGTGGTTGGAAATTACTTTATTGTCACGTTATTTTTTTCTTCTTTGTGTCTTTTGAGGTTCGGTGTAAGGAGTTAAGTGATATTGTGCAAATTGAGACAATTGGAACGTTTTGGTAGTTAGATTTTTTTTTTTAATTTTGTGTTCTAAAGCAGGTGTTTTATTTTATTTATTTATTTATTTATTTGCATCAGACACAACGATCCATAATTTAGTTAGTAAGTACACTTAAAAATTATGTTAGTTTTAGAACAAATAATCAAAGACAAATACACACCACACAATAATATTATAACTATAAAATACAGGTACACAAAATAAAATTACAATCATTTTTCGTCAAAAAAAAAAAAAAAAAAAAAAAAATATATACAATGTAAAAAGTCCGTACATAATAACTAATCAACATAAAATCACAAAGCATTTTAAAATTATGTGGTGTGTTGCATTTTTTTTACCTGCTCCAGGTCCGATACACAGGTGTATGCAAAACCTGCCAGCGCCTCATGAAAGGTCCGTCCAACCTGTTGGCAACAACTTTAAGAAGACTGTTGCCGCTGCCCCGCACTCTACTCGCTATCGAAGTCGCCCTCTTGCGCATGCTGGCATAAAAACAGTCAATGCGGGCGCTTGCGAACATACCAGATGCACTGCAGAAGCGAGGCAGCCACAGCAGCGCCCTCAGCGCGTTATTGTATTGAACGCGGAGAGCGCTGTAGGATTTCTGCAAATATGACACCCACAGACTACTCGTATAAAAAGATGTGCAATATGCTCGAAACAAGGTGATCTTCACATCCTTGGAGCTACGAGCAAACCTGCGGGCAATCATATTGGCCCTCACCGACAGCGCCCTCCTTTCTCGCTCAATATCCGCGTCGTCCTTCAGGTCGGACGTCACAATATGGCCCAGATACTTAAAAGTATGTACCCGCTCCAAGGGCACCCCACATAGCCTTACTGGTGGAACCTCCGACGGACACTTAGAACCCGCATTGAAAACTATAAGCTCGCTCTTTTTGATATTATATTTTAAGCCATGCGTATGAGCGTATGTTTCACAAATGCTTATTAGCTCTCTGAGACCCCCTATTGACGCGCTCAGCAGCACCATATCATCAGCGTAGCTGATGTTGTTAAAGCACACATCATCAACATGGCATCCAACATGGCGGCTACTGAGCTCGGCAACAAGTCCATCAATATACAGATTAAAGAGCGTTGGTGAGCTCAATCCTCCCTGCCTCACCCCACACTCCAACCTGTACGAGTCCGACAGAGCCCCCGACCACTTAACATTATTGACCTGGTTCCCGTACCAGTGCTGGAAGATTTTAACAACTTCAGGCGCAACTTGCCTATCGAGCAACTTCCTCCACAGCACTTTGTACGAAACCAGGTCAAATGCCCTAGACAGATCGAGGAAGCAGGCGTAAACAGGCGTGCTCCGATCCGTGTAATATCTGACAGCATGCTTAAAACTCAGTATAGCACTATCTGTGGACAGTTTGGGCCTGAACCCAAACTGGTTATCGTGTAAAGTTATTGTATTGTTTAACTGAGCATTAAGCATGCTGTCAAATACCTTCGCAATGACTGTCGCTAATGAGATCGGTCTGTAATTGTTTTTATCTGCAACATCACCCGTTTTATTCTTAACAACTGGTACTACGACCGTCCTCATCAGCTCGTCCGGCAAGTATGAATGGCGAAGGCAGAACGTGAACAGCATGGCCAAAACACGTGGCAGGTGGGGACCCGCATGCTGTAGATGCTCGATGCTGAGTCCGTCATGTCCTGGAGACTTACCCCTGGTCATACACCCTATGGTCTTAGCTATGTCCGCAGCTGAGAACTTAACTCTAGGTTCCAGGACATTGCACTGTGACTCTGCATCGACCACCTCAGAGGGAGGAATACTGCTTGGCTCGACACAAAACTGGGATTTAAAAACATTGGCAATATCCCTTTCAGCAGACACGCCATCGACGGTCACTGGCAAACCAGGCCCAGGGTTGTGCTTTTTTGTAGACTTCCAGAATTTCGAAAGTCTTTTTTAGTGTGCAACTCGGCTAGGATGTCCATCTGGATTTGGTCTTGGTGATTTTGGCACCACCTTAGTTTGGACTTAAAGGTCTTTCGAGTGTCACACATTTCCTCATAAATTACGCCTGACGTAGGTTTTCCACAATTAAGCCACTCATTAAACCTAAGCCTAGCGTACGAGTGAGCCTCGCTAACGTGCCTATTCCAACCCACCACGCGCTTCGACCTCCTACCCGTGACTCGTGTCTCCCTGCTAACAATGGCGGCCTCCCTTAGAGCGGATACCACATCCCGATACAGGCAATCAATTATTAGATTGTGGTCCGAATCACTACACATGCGATCACAACAACTGGACAATACGCGAGGAAAGTCAATATTACGCAATCGCCGATGACATTCTTGCCTGTAGGTGCAGATGGCATCTTGGCTTTTTTCTCCCCACACAACTAAGTTGTCGTAGGACATATTCTGCTTTGCTTTCGGCCTAATTATATTAAGATCGCATTCGATCAACAACGGGTAGTGATCCGACCACATAACATCATACTTAACGCTAACACTACGAACAGTTTTCAGAGACGATTCTGTACAGAGACAATGATCAAGCCATCGCCTAGCCCCATTACAGTCACTGACATACGTGTACGTGTTCGACGTCAACCCCAGCCTATCTACATCAACGCATGAAAAGTGATTATCACTACAGTAGTGAAACAAGTCGGTAAAAAACAGTCCATGCGGATGAGCGTTAAAGTCACCAAGACAATAAACCGCCTCCACATCACTACTGTCCACGATCGCACTTATTAGTCCTAAACAATGTGAGAATTCCGGCAGGTTACTCACCGCATCCGTGGGCATGTACACACTCACCACAATGAAAGGCCTTTCACTCGTAAGAATACGTATCGCACACACTCTCGGGTTATCACTTGGCACGACCGACACATTACTGAACGCACTTTTTCGCCATAGCAGAGCCACCCCTCCATAGGGTCGCCCGCGCAGCATGCCAGCAGACGTGTCAACGGCCGACGTCCCCGTGCTACCAAAGTCACCATGGATTGTGCTCAGGAACGACAGCTCCTCCGGCAGCAGCCAGCACTCCTGAAGCGCTATTATGTCGCACATTGCGCAAAGTTCACGAACGCCCTCAATAGAACGCTTAACACTTTTACAATTAAAGCTGGCAAATCGTAACAAACTATTATTAGTCATTGTTGTTGTTTACAGAGCCGACTTTAAGCGAGTACTCGTCCTTACGTCTTTGACTATAATGCACAAAACGTCTGAATATTATATTCTGCGGCCAGATGTTCTCATCCAAAAATGCAGGTACTTTGGATTCAGGTATATAAAACTTGTACGCATCATAGTCAACCTTTTTCCGTAAGGACAGTTTTTCCAATTTAACTACCTCGCGGGTTTTTATTTCAATGTGCTTTATGATGTCCGCTGTATGTGAGTCTTTGTGCACATTCGTGATAAACATTGGTACTTTCATTTCAGCAGCTTTAAAGCACCCTACTGTGTCTTTAGCAACCCCCGCTTTGCCTGCGTAACGGTACTTTTGCTTTGGTTTACGATGCGTTGCAATGATCCATCCATCATTCTCCTTTCGAGGCAAAACATCACCGCAATGTGGCACTTGTTTACAATGTAAGATTGTACGCTGCGACTGTGACGCAACACTAACAGCTGTTAGCACGGGCGACGGCGAGCGAGCCCGTACCATAGAACCGGTTCTCGACACTGATAACGGTCGCTCTTTCTCAAGATACCCACCGCCTTGAATAAGTGGACTTTGTTTATCGGCAATATGAACCGGGAGTTTTGCGACACTTTCTTGATTTCTCGGACTTTGCACTGCATTTTTGGAAGCCTCCATACTTCTATATGATGAGTTACCAAGAGAGACGTCTCGGTTGCCGCCCCTTCTTTTCAAATTGACACACTGTTCGCTCTGCGCATGCTCGATCAGCGAACCAAACTTGAAGTCATACTGAAGATCCAACTTGAGTTTCTCCAATTGATCTAACGTCACACTTGTTGACTTCAGTTCTCGCACTTCATCCTTGAGTAAAGTGAGATCCTTCAGCAACTTAGTCACATCAAGGTGATCAAATGTGACTGGGGGTAGATTCTCAAGGTGCCGCGCAACGAAAATCGGGATCACATCAGGGTCGGTAGACTTGAACAGGCCAATTATATCTGCCAAGTCACGGTGTTCTTTGCCCTTTTGCTTCCGTTTGATATTCCTCTTGTTAGTCGGAACAGATTCAAAAAGTAACGCCTTTGAATTTTTAATTTCATCGTTACTAAAGGCTGACGAACATATGCGAATTAAGGTATCGTCATCACTCGTCGACAGCTTATTTTGCACGAAACATAGCAGTTCGTCAATAACAATGTTACACTGAGGACACTTTACCGTGGCGGACATTTCGCTCGACGCAAAAACCGATCGTAGCAAAAAGCAAGCGACGCGTATGGCTGCGCGCGGTAATAATAATACGGTTCTTTTTATGAACAGACTTTTTATTTATTATGGTTTCATTTCTGTAGGAAACGCCAGCTTTTATTTATCTAGATTAAACACAGCTTTTTTTATTATAAAAGCTTAGTTTTCTGAATTAGAAAACTAGAATTAAACATCAGATAAGGGTGAATGATAAGGGTGACGACCTCAAACCAACTTATCTGTGCAGGCGAGAAAACAGAGCTAAAATAAATGTACCAAATTTGACAAAAGTTAAACCGCACACTTAAAGTGATCATACATAAAACAATATTTACAAAGACACGTCATCAATTTACAACCGCTTGTTAACTGGCTGAATGTAGAAAACGAAATAATTATAAAATATATACTTCCAGCAAGACCACTATGTGTGGGCTGTTGTCCTAAGTTATCTGTAAAGTTATGCTACGTTGAAAAATAAAACACATACATTACAGCACGACCTTAATACCCGAAGGGTTAGGCAGAGTGTATCTTCCTAAGAGTAATAGGGGACGTGCCCACAGCCATCAAATTCAGACTCCGTGGCTGCTACTGAGAAATTCCTGATAGAAAAACTCAATAACAATTTGCCCGACCCGGGTATGGAACTCAGGCCCTCACCTCATGCTCAGTAGTCGCGATTGCGCCCATTAGACCAAAGAGGCAGTCAAAAAATAAATGAAAAATAAAATGTACTGAAAATTACTACTTTTCTTTGTTAGCAAGACGTACTTACATTGCGGGATTGCGCCATTGATTCCTACTAAACAGCGATTTTCCACACAACAGCTGGCACTTGATTAAATGTCTACCAAATTGGCCCTCGAGGGAATAAAAACCGTGTTGAAATACTTATTACTTCTACCCATAGAATAGCCAAAAATATTTACGTATTTTGCGAGGAGCGTAAAGTAAAAGCTTTCCAAGTCGTATTGACAAACCACTTTAAGTGAACGTTTATTCGGTGGTAAGACGCCAGATAACATGTATCTGCGAAACACGCTTTCAATGTGCCCTTGGGATCTTCCCCGACAATTTGTACAGCGTTTTCAATACACAAGTACTTTTGTATTGAAAGTAAAAACATTTCCATCTCCGGAAAACGACCCAGAGGTAACATTTGGTAGAAACATTTGCGAGCTTACATCTGTACAAGTATTTTTTGGCCTATTAAAGTGGAAATCAGAGAAGCGAGGTTGTCAGATTACCGACATGTTTTCAGCAAAAGAAAGATATTAAAAAGCAATCTACTTTAATTTCCATGAAACTCGTAACACGAAAAAGAAAAATTATTATATTTTGCCCTCGCTCCTAATTGCTTCTGGTCGTAGGAAAAAGCAGATGGAGTGCACCGCGTGTTATATTAAGTGAATTTCAATATTTACAAGAGATTCACTTCAGAAAAAGTTTGATAAACCTCACAAGCTAAAATCTGTGTTCAAAGCAGAACAAAAAATCACTTTATTGTTTTAAAATTCCAATAATATGTATTTCAATAATAAAAAAAGATTCAAACAAAACAGAGAAGGCTTTTTGAGAAAATAGTACCATAGTAAGGTAAACTCATGATTTTGGAACATTGTAAATTTACGTTTGTTTCATAATACAAGTCGAAATCCAACATTCTGTGCATACCAAACATTGTATCATTGCTGCTAACAAAACCATTTCAAAAATCAACAAAACGAAAATTCAAATTATGTACTCAGAGAGATGCTGCGTACCTTTTTAATTTAAATAGATCTGAAATAGACGTTGAGTATAAAACGTGGGGAACCCATTATAATATGGCGGGGTGGTGCTGCCATATTATAATGGGTTCTTTACAATATCACCCCATACTGCCACCGCTTGGCGCCTGTGTGCGACCTGTTAATGCTACTGGTTGATTTAATAGTCTATTCATAGGACACATTTACAAATATTTATTGCATGGTACAGTGGTTGGAAATTACTTTATTGTCACGTTATTTTTTTCTTCTTTGTGTCTTTTGAGGTTCGGTGTAAGGAGTTAAGTGATATTGTGCAAATTGAGATAATTGGAACGTTTTGGTAGTTCGATTTTTTTTTTTGATTTCGTTTTCTAAAGCAGGTGTTTTAAAACGGTTCTTTTTATGAATAGACTTTTTATTTACTACGGTTTCATTTCTGTAGGAAACGTCAGCTTTTATTTATCTAGATTAAACACAGTTTTTTTTATTATAAACGCTTAGTTTTCTGGATTAGAAAACTAGAATTAAAAATGCAAGTTTTCTGCTATTTCAAATCTAGCCATTTAAAAGTATAATTACTCCAATGTCCGAATGTAACATTACACTCTAATAGAATGAGCCATTTCCTATATACGTTGGGCCATTGTCTAAATCCTTATTTCCTCTGAACCGTTCCTACAATTGCGGTTCTAATTAGAAAGTCCTTACAGACGGACAGTTTACCTGGATTATCTTCCGCGTCCAATGTTCCATTCCATTTGAACAATTGTGTGTGAAACTCCTTAGATTTTGCAGGAGAATTTAATGCTTGAAAATAGAAAATATATTTGGCAGGTGTCAGGTTCTGAAGATTTTATGAGCAGACGTCTGCAATATAAAAAGTAAGATTAAAGAAAAGTTGGTTTGAAATGTAGAAATATTTTCGGAATACTTTTGATTTCAGCTTATTATTTTTAAGCAGTAACTTAGAGGTTTTACCTCCAATCATGAGTAACTCGCAAATAGTATTTTCGGCATTACTTGCGCAAACTATTTTCCATTTGGTAGTCGGTACAACAATACTACATACCAAAAGCGGACGGTTTTTGCTGTGGCTAAGCGATTGACTGCTGCGCTGCATGTCGCGGGTTCGATTCCCGCATGAAACAAATATTTGTATGGCCTATAGGTAGTTGTTCCGGGTCTAGCTGTTTGTGTATGTGAGTTTAAATGTTTGTAAACGCACCCACGATACAGGAGAAATTCCTAGTAAGGGGCAACGTTTTTTTTTTAAAAAAAAAAAAAGAAGGAAAAGGATATTATACCCAACTGCGGCAAAGCCCAAAAGAAGAGCTATTTTAAAGTTAAGTAAGTATGGTAACCAGTAAAATTTGAAAAGCTTGTGTGAAAACCGAATAAAAGAGTGAACTTCATTAGAAATGTATAGAACTCCAATAGCCTTTGGCTACCAATTCATTCCGTAGACTTACCAAGAAATCTACCTTTAGAATCTTTTAAACCTACGTAGTCGTACACCGTCGGTTAATGTATGAAATGGAACGAGCTCAAACGTCTGAATACAAGAAAACATTGACTTGTTTTTCAAATGCTTTAGGTTATTATGATTACGTTTGAGTAAAAATTACTGCTTTAAAAAGATAATATTCCTAAAACCGTTACAGAGTTGTCTCAAGTACGGGAAGAAACGGGTTTTGTCGACGGAAGAATCAACATAATGACAGATGAACAAAAGAAATCTGCCATTTTGTCGATTCTTCCGTCAAAACCCGTTTCTACGGTGGTCATGCTACGTGTGCTACCCTCGTAGCATGACCACCGTAGACAAGGATTTCTTTGACGGAAGAATCGACAAAATGACAGATTGTGTCGACACACTGACAGATTTCTTTGTACTATCTGTCTTTTTGTCGATTCTTCCGTCAAAAAAATCCTGTATACGGTGGTCATGCTACGGTGGGCTGGATAAAAAAAAGAACTTTAATCTAAACGATACGAATAAACTCGATTGGCCAAGAGCAGTGTCCAAAATCCGCTTGCAAAGACCCATCTTAACAATCGAACAAAGGCGTACAAAAATAATGAGAATACTATTTATAAAGTCAGTCATCAGACTCAATAGCATACTAAGCATCCCAACTTAAAAGTTTCATAATAACGGTGATGGCAGAGTTCCGGGCGGAATGCAGACAAAGGCGAATTTAATCTCATGTATTGATCAAAATTGTAAACAGATAGAAGCGCACATTCCAGTACAACGTTCAACGTGAACGAGCTTCGCTGAAAGCATCTAGTGATGTGGTGATAGCGTTGTTGTCGATGTTTTAGTCGATTGTTCAGCGTGTTTTTATATCGAGTATTGATTAACAACAAAATAAACTATTCCTTATTTTATAAATACCTTATTGCAACAAACAAAACAAACAACAAACTTCCTGAGCCCCTTTACTTTCCGCTTCCGACACTTTCTGAGCTCTATCATAATAGAATATTCAATTTTATGCAACGCAATTTTCCCAAACGGTAACACATTTTTATCGAGTCTCAAATAATCACTTTCTGGAGCCCTGACACAGCCACGTGGCAGACCTCGTAGAAGATGGCGGGACGAGCTGGACAAAACCAACGACCAGTGGACCACATTAGCCTTAGATAGAAACAACTGGAAGTCATGGGGAGAGGCCTTTGCCCATCAGTGGGATGACGCAGGCTATCAGTATCTCTGCCAGGGCTACGGGACTGTTCGAAAGAGATACCGTGGCCCTGGAACACAAAGGGCACAAAAGGAACATGGATGGGTTTTAGTCAGTAAAAGTCTGAAACTCCCTTCCGCTCCGCCCAGAGTGGGGGGGTTCATTCGATGATTTACCATCCGAAAATAAAAAAAAAGGCTATCAGTATCAAATAATCTAATGAACATAAATAGACTCGACAGGCTGGACTCCACCCGCGCCTTGAGTGAAGTTGATGATCAACTGGACATCTTTAACGTTAAGCAAAGTTTTGTTCATCAAGATAGTCAATTACGTAACGATGCCGACTATGCTACCTAAGTTACGGGTCTGGCAGCCAGATACTTTGTGTAATTTATTTCATCACCACTTCTCTCAAAACAGTGAACGACAATATCGTGAGGAAAACAGCATACACATGAAGAAAATTCGAATACATGTGACATACATCTATCCACTCACACTGGCCACACATTGTGGAATACGGTCCACTTGTAACAGAGAGAAGGCCTGTGTCCTATCAATGGGAATGTTAAATGCCTATTCCTAATTCCATCGAGAATCGATTCATAATTCAGCATTTCAGTTGCTACAGATCGCTCGGTGATAACCTTGTTGCCGACGTGTAATGCGATAAGCTGGCCCACGCTCCACGATTCACCGCACGTCCCGAAGCACATTTTCACATACATCTCGAAACACGATAAGACAAATAACGAGTTACGATATAAATGACAACAAAAGATGTACAAAGGCAAATAAAAAAAGCCTTTTTTTTGTCAACGACTATCGAATAGAATAACTTTTCTACTCGAAATATATTAGAATATCTTATTGTGCTAACATGCCTAGACGGTAATACGATAAAATATGAGGCTGGAAGTTTTGTAGATACAAAGTTATGAAAATTAAGTTCGAGATCCGAGATACTCATATCCTTTACTGAAATGCAACGAGAGTAACTTTTGCCAGCAAGTTATAATCTTCTTATCGAATGCTGCGGTTGCGTTCATTTTAAATAGTTTTAGTTGAAAAGGGGTGAAAATAAGTTAATATTTTTTTTATGAAAAAAAGACTGCCGCGTTGATCTAGTGGTCGCAAGCGCGACTGCTGTGCATCAGGTTGTAGGTTTGATTCCCAGGTCACGCAAAGTGATATTGGGTTTTTCCATCAGGTATTTCTCAGTAGCAGCCATGGAGTCTGGATTTGCGCCCAGTTGATGGCAATAGGCTCGCCCCTTATTACAAGGGATTTAAACATTATTGGCAAATTGTGGGTGTACTATAAGGCATGCCTCTGCCTAAACCTTCGGAAATTACAGGCGTGAAGTTATGTTATTTTTTTATGAAAAAAATTGCTGCCGGACGCCTATCGATTAAAATCAACTCTTTCTTAATACCAGCCCTTTTTAATTTTATTTGCTTTTCATCATAGTTTATTTTTAAAAAAGACCTAATTGATCCTGATAAATATCGTATAAATCATCTTTACTAATCAATGTATCATAGTTTTAAAATAAATCGTAAAATAAATAATTTGGAATCCAAAAATTAACTAGATTGCAGACCATTAATATCGACTAAAATTGTCTTCTGATTAATATTAGTCGGTATTTTTACTATAATATCTGAATCCATTATTAATAGTAACCGTCTACCCGTGAGTGATTAATTTCCTCGTAAATCCATACTAATAACAAAAATACGAAAATAACTTTGTCTGTCAGTTAGTCTGCTTGTCTTTCAGTTCATTTTCCGCACCAAAATGACTAGATGGATTTGGATGAAATATGGCACACAGATAAACCTGGGTGGACATAGGTTACTTTTATCACGGCAGTACAGTTAGAAAATCACAATGTAACCGAGATCTTGTAAAAATATTTGATTTAAAAGAATGTTAATGGAATTTATTTCCCATTATTCTCTACTAGCTGTTGCCCGCGACTTCGTTCGTGTGGAAATTTTGTTGTGTATGCGTGTTCGATTCCCGGGTTGTGCAAAGTGTTATTTGGCTATTCCATCTGGAATTTCTCAAAGCTCCGGAGTCTGGATTTGTGCCCGATTGATGGCAATAGGCTTTCCCACTATTACATGGGACTTCAACATAACTGGTGAAATGTGGGTGTACGATTAGGTACACACCTGTGCCTAACCCTTCGAGGATTACAGGTGGGATGTTTTGTGTGAGAACTAAAGGCCTGATCAAACTGTGATAATGTGGGTGATGAAAGGCGTCTTTTTGGGTGCTGTAAATCTGGGCGGCAGAGGTCTAAAACAAAACAAATGGCGAAGAGGCTTAAAAACCGGAACACTATGGTGCCATACGAATTTTTTTCAAAGTGAACAATCAAATCTACGCTTTGGAATGGGCAACTAGGGTACTTTCTTAAGTTATTATACCTTGTGACTAGGACTGCAGCTTTATCCTTTTGTTTTTGACCTTCACAAGTGCCTGTAAAGGTCTAATTAAAATAATTGTTTTGAGTTATATCCACGAAGGCGACATCGCGGGCAAAAGCTAGTCTTAAATAATTCCCTTCTATATCTACATTTGAGCCGGTCGCCTCCGACAAGTTTATTCCCTAGCCGGGTAGCGAATATGGAGAGATATCTAATCTGGTGTCAGTCATCTTGATGAATGCCGAGTACGGGGTGTATCTCCGGTAGTTATTGCTCGACGTGACAGATGGAGAGTCCTATCGCCCGTCTGGATACACCTAGGGTTAGCACAAGGATGACAGTTTCGTAGGAATTTCGGTGGATGAATTGGAAAGGGTATGTGTTTGTCCTGGATTTATCAACGTTGTGATTTTAACTACAGTATGACTATAAAGTAACTACTATAATAAATATACTGAACTTTATTTCAGGCCATCTTCATAAAATAAACACAGATCCATATTTGTGTTAATAAGTACTTAGAACTATTTTTTTTTTACTGTTGGCAAACCACCAAAAAAAATGTACACACGCAACGAACGCAATCAGACTGACACGTGGAGTGCAATCTAGTGTTTACCGGACGTCCATTTAGCCTGTCCTCTATATGTTACATTTAAAAATATACAGTTTTCAAATTACATAACTTACTGACTTGAATTTTATTTTTCTTTAAAAAAAAGTTTTATTCTACCAATTAACGTTACATTTATCAAAATAAATATTGAACCATCACTGTCTAATTAATAATGAACCAGCAAGCAAAGTTAAATAGCGGTCCGTAATAAAAACGCCAGACGCCATTACAATAAGAGAACAAACGAAATTATTCCACTAACTGACCTGTACCTTGGCAGACGCACAGAGTATATAAATGTAACAGAAGGACTGCTCCATACAATGAGCAAACGCACGAAGACATAAATGCTCGTTTTCACTTAATCTAGATGATACCTAGATATAATGCGGAAACATATGCAGGCAGGGCACATTGCGCGCAGAACGGATGGCGATGGGGCCGGAAAGTTGTGGAGTGGCAACCGCGAACTGGAAGACGATGCGTTGGAAGGCCTCCCACTAGGTGGACCGATGACCTGGTAAATGTAATCGCTGGATGCGAGACGCACGAGACCGGTCATTGTGGCGACACTTGGGGGAGGCCTATGTCCAGCAGTGGACGTCTTTCGGCTGAAATGATGATGATGATGAGATGATACCTAGATATAATGCGAAAACATAAAGAACATTATTATTATAATAAGCCTATATTGACCTACTACATGGTAAAGGGCCTCCCTTCCCATTCCTTCCTTGCATTTTTCGCGATCTAATGCGATTGTAGGCTTTATCCTTTAACCTTATGACCGCCAGAGCATAAAGGCACGCGAGTGCCCTTCACGCCAAGCCACAATTCGTTTGGTGTACAGGGCACGCGCTTGCCTGTCACGTATATGTGACTATGGCGGTCAAAAGGTTAAGAAAGAGTCCAGCTCATTCCGCCATCTTCTTCAGTGCCTTTCGTGGTGTCACTTACTTTTCGCAAAAAAAAAAAACTAGTCAAGGCGAAGACGATTTACAATACAGATGCATTAATATTATTATCACTAGAAACGAGATATTTACCTTTTTTTTTCAAACAAAATAGATGAATGCTAATCTTGACTTAAAAACTACAGGCATCGTTACAAAAATTGTGTTTCGAGTAGACGCATACGAGTTGCATGCTGACAAACTGACAAATGGTATAACTTGACAAATGATGAAATGAAAGTGTTGACTTAGCAACTGCTTACTGTTAGATTTAGCTACTGGTAAAAAAACGCATCTACGTACAGCGTAAGCAAGCAAACTCACGACTGCCAATTTTCTGGCACAGTTTGATAATGCCATATGTCACGTCTTTGCGTGTGTGCTCCTATTTTCTATCGTAAAATGAAGCTGGCCTTCTGTATCAATCTATTCTGTGGCAAAAGGTGAGCATTGCGAACCTAATTAGAATAATTTTCTGACTCGCAGAATTATTGATGGAAATATTTCGTTCCGCCTGAATGAATTTATGAACCGATTCTGTGGGAAAGGTATCTCAGAGAATTTTTCAATCGAAGGTTAGGGGACGAGTAATTATTTTACCTTTAGTTATAGACTTTTGAAATATTTTGTTCAAAATAATATTCTAGGTTTTTTGGACTGTTATAAATATATTGTTGTTGTCGGTTTTATCCCAGCAGTGAGCACTAAACACTCTAATGTTTAAGAAGCTTGGTTACTCTATTTTAGAAAACATTTCTGGGTTTCTAAAGCTCTATCGGTGAGTCCTTTGTTTATTTTACTAATGTACCGCATAGGCACTCCCGAATACGGCAACCCGTCCGCGGTAAAATAACAAGCGTATAGTAAAAAGCAGATTACACGAAAAAGGTGATCAAAGGTTTTAGTGCCAGGTTTATTAAACAAACTGGCAGACAAAAACTAACAGGGATTTACAGTCAACTATTGCTTTCAGGCAATCGCAGTTATTGTTTTTTGCGGTTTGCAATAAAATAAACCAATGTTTTAGCATTCCACTATTTTGATTGGAGCCTGAAATCTAAATATGTAAATACTAATCTGTTTTTATTTAAATACCAACCAACATATCTAAAGTACAGATTTTGTTTTATGTACAGAACATATTTCAGTTTCAAGTCTAGTTGCTGTTACGTCTTGCTACGCAGCAAGCTACGACGTAGCACTATGCTACGATTGCGTAGAGTCCAGGTACGGCCTAAACGAGTCAGCAATTTACATAGATTCAAGACATCATTATCAGCATCATCATTTCAGCCGAAAGACGTTCACTGCTGGACATAGGCCTCCCCCAAGTATCGTCACATTGACCGGTCTAGTCAAAATTTTTTTTTTTTTAATATTATTTGAACATGTGTCACACATACAAGAAAATACATTCATGCAAGATGGTCACAACTTTATGAGGTACAGGATATTTGTCATATGATGTGAAAAATTCACTTTCGTGTTTAATTGTCTCACATCCAAATATTTACGGCGTAAGTTGAACTATCATTTAGTTTTAAATGACTAAATCCAATTAAGTAAGGAAAGGTTCAGCCAATAACACTAGAGGACAAACATTAGTTCGTTTGTAATTTACAATAATTTGTCGTAAACGACCACTAGCGAAACTTAATCGTTCGTGTAGTTACACTAATTCGTAGTTCCATTACTTTTTGCCGAATAATTTGTTTCTTATTTCCTATTAAGTTGTAGCAAATTACTTCGATTATAGCTATACGCTTGGTTGCAAACTACATTCAAAGACAAACTTTTGAGGATAAGGGTTGTTTTAATATAATTGGGGTGTGCTAATTACTTGATTGGGTTAAGGCCAAAGTCATTCAAAAGCACAAATGAAAAAAAAACGCTCTCTTTGATGATCAGCGTATTACGTTCCCAATGCTGGGACCCAGGCCCCTTAACAGGCAGTGAGAGAAAGAAGGCCACCATCCACCACGTAGAAGGTTGATACATTAATTCCTTATTATGCAACATAATAACATCACGCCTAAAAATTCTCGAAGGGTTAGGCAAAGGTATACTTTATAGTACACCCAATTTTGCCAGTTATGTTTAAGTCCCATATAATAGGGGGCGAGCCTATTGCCATCAACCGGCCACAAATCCAAAGTCCGTGGCTGCTACTGAGAAATTCCTGATGGAAAATTTCGAGTCTAACCCAGGACCTCGAGCTCAGCAGTCGTGCTCGCGGCCACTCCACTCCACCAATGAGGCAGTTCCTAAGTATGTTTATCACAAAAATTGGTTGTACATTAGATATAGTACCTGTTTCAACTCGGGTGAAACGTGAAAAGTGAAAATACAACATATTAGAGAAAACGAATTTTCCCAGATATAAGACCTAGCTGGATGGATTTTTTGGCCCCATAAACCGCTATGTTGCAACTTTCATCAAAATCGTTAGAGCCTTTTTCGAGAACTTGATTACAAATATACAAATAACATTGCTCATGTAAAGCCAAGTCAGAGGCCCATGGGCGGCATAAAAACTCCGACGCCAGGTTAGGCACTAACCACACGACAAAGAAAGAAAGAAATTGCTCATTTAATAGTTTAGAATTATTCATCATCATCATCATTTCAGCCGAAAGACGTTCACTGCTGGACCCCCAGCTGTTGCCACATTGACCGATCCCGTGCGTCTCGCATCCAGCGGATCCCTGCAACCTTTAACAGATCATCGGTCCACCCCGTGGGAGGCCTTCCAACGCAACGTCTTCCAGTTCGCGGTCGCCACTCCAGAACTTTCCGGCCCCATCGGCCATCCGTTCTGCGAGCAATGTGCCCTGCCCACTGCCACTTAAGTTTGGCTATTCTTCGGGCTACGTCGGTAACCTTGGTTCTCTTGCGGATTTCCTTATTTCTGATTTGATCACGCAAGGAAACTCCGAGCATAGTCCTCTCCATTGCCCTTTAGGTGACTTTAAGGCTTCTGATGAAGCTCATTGTGAGCGACCACGTTTCGGTCCCGTTACAATTATTGATTGTGTTCTTTGGTTTACAGACAGTGCCTTTTTACAAAGCAAAATGATTTCTCTAACAACTATTTCTTGTAAAGCATAAAACCCTGAGCATTAAATCGTATCATCTCTAAAGGAATATTCTATTTGCAAAACGTTCTATAGTGAGTATTACCAGTACAGCTTATCTCTAATGGCTGCTCCTTGTGCATCTGATAGGTTTATTATAAATTTAAGAGTCGTTCACTCTCAAAGCTTTTAGCTCTCGGAGTCTTCCTAGAATATCGGAAATTATTATTATGAATTCCATTACTTAAGCAAGCTTCTCTTTATCTTGGCAGTTTTTCTGACGTTTGTCAGGTTATGCTTTATTTAAAATAACAGATTAGATCATCATCATCATCTGCCTAGCCTTTTCCCAACTATGTTGGGTTTGGCTTCCAGTCTAACCGGATGCAGCTGAATACCAGTATTTTACATGGAGCGACTGCCTATCTGACCTCAGGGCATCAGCGGCATAGAACGACCGCAATTTTCAATAAGATATTTTTTTTCATTAACGTTTTCAATGCTTACGTATTATTCGTAGTATAAGCACATTCTCTGCCATGCCAATCATAAAGGCAAATCTTTATGCACTTTTGCACACGTCATTGCTGTAATGATTGCAGCATTGACATTTCTTGCCTGTCACAATATAATGTTTAATCAGCCAAGACGACATGCCACGTTCATTTATTCTTACTCTACTTTTACTTCGACATTGCATGCAGTTTTTTTAAACATAACAACTTTATAATATCCTACCGATATAATCACATTAGAGTTGGCACGCTAAACTTACACGACGTTATTACAAAAAAAACAAGGGGACTCAGAGGGATAATTATTAGGTCTTTACCTTTGAAATTGGAGATTTGTATGAAAATTTTAAAAACAAAAATTTTTGTATTTTTTTTTATTTTAGTTTATCTAGCTTTTTTATCTTTCCGATTTGACGCAAGTGCTTCAATGTCGGTTTGACACTAAATCCAAGGCCCGCAGCAAGCTCAGCCGTAGATTGAGTTGTATCCGTTTCCACTACCGCCTTCAATTCGTCGTTGTCAATAATGGTTACCGGCCGACCGCGAGGCTCATTCTTCAACTCGAAATTTCCAGATTTAAAACGATTGAACCAATAATGGACCGTGTTTATGCAAGCAGTGTTAGGCCCGTATACGTCGTTAATATTTTGTGTTGTTTGCGCAGCGGTATGTGCACGTAGGAAATCATATTCGAAAATTGTAGGAATTTTCAGTTTATCCATGGCGCCAAAAACTACCACAATTTCACAAAAACAAAAAACTATCTAAAAACAAATGACTGAATTTGAAATTAAAAGAACACGGCTTTCGAATATAATTTATTAGAATTTCGAATTGCGCGCCAATCCACAGATAATTAAATCTGAAAATGCTGGTTATTAAATCTCCAATTACATAGGTAAAGACCTATTATTATAGAAAAACCAAAAATGTATTGAATTGGCTACCGAAAATCTTTCGTCCAATTCTTTGAAAGTCCTTGTACAAATACAAAACACTACTAAAGTCTGAGCCTTAAGGTCAAAATATATTTCAAAATAAAAGTTCAATTAAGAAAAACTGACATTTAACTAAGTTTAACTTTTAAATAGAAAAATAACTCTATGTTCTATATGAATAAAAATTCAAAATACAACAATATTCTCGAGAATTTTGGCTTGAATTAAAGTTAGCACTCGTCTTGTAATGAGACGGACAGAATTTCCCGTTTTAATATCGTAATGGCGTCTGTACACTACCCTTAATTTAGTTTTCCTCCAGTCAATTACTGACGAAGCAAATTGCAACTGGAATATTTGAATAAAACATTTTTAATTAGCCATTCATTTGCAAAGTAACTGTCCGTTCTTATTTGTTGAATGTTAGTCAAATAACATGGCGTCTTTTTAAAGAATGTTCTTCTTTAACAGCGTTCTGTCTTACTGTGAGCAGGATTAATTTAAGATGAACTGGAATTCTTCGGAATAATTTCACCATCTGTTTCGTAAACTATGAGTTGCACAAATTGTAAAGACAATGATAATCCTGAAATTAAAATTAAAATTAGAAGTTAAAGTAATTCTATGCTTGTACCTACTCACTAACAAGAGCAATTTGTGTTTCGTATTGTTCCTAAACAGCCTCATTCCAACACACAAGGGGAGTTGCTTACAAACTTATAGACGAATAACTACTCGAGTACGAGTAGTTATTCGTCTATTATAAGATTGTGTCTTGAGATAGTTTCGGCTTGTAGATGAGTTTGTAAGCAACTCCCCTTGTGTGTTGGAATGAGGCTGTTTAGGAACAATACGAAACACAAATTGCTCTTGTTAGTGAGTAGGTACAAGCATAGAATTACTTTAACTTCTAATTTTAATTTTAATTTCAGGATTATCATTGTCTTTACAATTTGTGCAACTCATAGTTTACGAAACAGATGGTGAAATTATTCCGAAGAATTCCAGTTCATCTTAAATTAATCCTGCTCACAGTAAGACAGAACGCTGTTAAAGAAGAACATTCTTTAAAAAGACGCCATGTTATTTGACTAACATTCAACAAATAAGAACGGACAGTTACTTTGCAAATGAATGGCTAATAATTACTATCTGATAAACTGTTTCCTAGTCTCCATTGTTCCGATAATTGCCGGCCGGCATCCACACGCAAACAATGCCACCGATTATTATCACGATACTCATGAAAATCTCATTATCTTCAGATCTGGCGTTATTCTTCGTGCGCCCTTTGTCCGTATGGGCCGCAATCACGTTCGCCTCACAAACAAACCCGGATAAATGGTAGGTGATGCGGTTTTATTACTGTTTGTGAACGATTGGGGTGTCGTTCAGATTCGTCAGCGAATCGTATACGCAGATGCGTGATAGATACGCAGCTATTTTTTCTTTTCCTTGTTGGGGAAATCGAAGGATATCCAAGCTTTGTTTAAGAGGTTGGCGGAAATCGTTACGGGTTATTTAGGAACTGGAGCGACTAATAAGAAGGAGGTCATTATGATTGTGCACATAATCGACAAATTGCCTTATTTGTGGATGAAGAAAATGGTTTAAGGCGAAGGCTAAAGGCCAGTACCTACACGGTTATAAATGAGTTAGCTAGCTATAATTATGTGTAAACACGCATTTAACTCGAAATTTGGTAAACAACTGTAATAACAAAAACAATGTGAATCTAATAGAAATCGATTATAATAATCTTTTTAATTTTAAAACCACAAATATATTTACAGAGAATTCTATTATATTTTTGTCATTTATTTGTTTTTTATTTTTTTATTAAGGGAAGTAAAACTATTTATTACGTGAAGTAAACTAACTATATACATTATTAATTAAAAACTATTAAATAACCTGAATTGTTAACCTATTAGATCTGAGAATCGAGAAATAATATTAAAAGTCTCGTAAAGTTATATCTTCGAGTTCTTTCATATAAGATCGAACTTTGCCGTCTTTTTCTATTCCAATAGTAATTTCCAGTCAAACAAGGTACTACGTCCCCTCAAAGATGGCAATTTGAATTCCTAATGGATCAATAACTATTTCAGTTTTGTCTTTGTCCTACTGAGCAAGTCCCAAAGGAATTTGCTGTATTTGCCTTCATTTCCCGACAAAGAAAATGAGGAGAATTTCTAAGGAATTTTCAATTGAAATTGACAATTTAGATAAATGCCTCGCCTTGCTTAATTGCGATTAAAACGGGGCGTTTGGGAAATGGAATTAATGGAAGCGAGGTGTCAAGGTTTACTGCAAAATTTAAATGAAAGGACGACCCTGCAGGTGTGTAATAAATTCACATCAAACGAAGGAAAAATTCAATCGTGATAATAAACAAAATTGTTCGTGTTATGAACAATATTTCACTCGCTAAAATTTCTGCCAAGCTTCAACTCGAAACGAACGAGAGAAAGCTGAATAAAAAATATACCTTTTATTACAAATTGCCACCCGACAGTTCAAAGCCTTTATTCACGTTTCCGATCCCAACACTAGCCTAGAGCAGTTATCGCATAAAATCCCAACTACCCCCTTACTCAGTCATGCAAAAACGCTTTCAAATCGGGAACTTAGATATGACGAGAGCAATTTCCCTAGTGACATAAAACACAGAATAGCTAGACTCTTTTTTCACGCTAAATTGAACTAAAAGGCTTTCAGTAGCAGACGAAGCAGGATGCGGCCGACGCCGGACTTCCGGCTTTACGTGCTTCAGACTTTACATGCAGAGTTTTTCTCCCTCTCTCTCTTATTTATAGTTCCCTTCAATGTTTCATTGGGCGAGAACATGAGTGGCGAATTTTGCTGAAAATTTCGCCGAATTTGTGGGTAAATAAAGTTGCGCGTAAAAGTGTTTTTTATTTGTCATGTTTTTGGTACTTTTATTAGGTGCACGTGCAGGCAAATTAGCTTAGCGTTTTAACGGTGCTTTCGGACATAGTTCAGTGTAACTTTGTCCTACAAAATTAACCCGGCTCAATTATTTAAAATCAACCTCCGGTTAAGCTACTTTTGCATACCCTTTTTAGTAGAAACTACTTCTCATTTTATATGCACCTAAGAATGGAATTATGCGACATACCAAAGTCGTTCATTATCTGATCACATTTAACCCAAAACTTTTAACCGTAAAAAGTTAACCACACAGCTAAACCGAGGTTTAACGAGCGTAAAACAGAACTAAATGTGAAGTTATAATAATATAGTTTGGATAGAGTTAGTTCAAAAGTTCATATATGAGCGGTGCCGTGTTTAAAGCGAATTGATGTCATTATGTTAACGTACGTAATCAAACTATAGCAATAGCATAAACTCGTAATGGGGCAGGAAGGTAATACTGCGGTTCAGATGAAAGGAACCATGGAATTTGCTTGTCCAATTTAAAAGTAATCATTGTAAAATACAACGAAAATAAGGTACTAACAAGACCAAAACAATATACCTTGTCATTTTTAGAAGCGAATTAATGATGAGGTATGTGGGAGTACTAAAATTACTACTGCCAACTATCATTAACACTAAAAACGGGTATTTACCATATTTACTGATTTCTTTGAGTTCCGCACCTAGCACCATGATCACGGATAAACTGAAGCGGGTGGGTGTTTATGAGCAGACAAATCGGTCTAACCTCTTTTTTTTTTCATGGTGCTTCCAACAGCGCCGAAATATTGGGAACTCAAAGAAATCAGTAAACATGGTAAATATCCCGTTTCTACTGTTAATGATAATGTTAGTGACCATCATCATCTGCCTAGCCTTTTCCCAACTATGTTGGGGTCGGCTTCCAGTCTAACCGGATGCAGCTGAATACCAGTATTTTGCATGGAGCGACTGCCAATCTGACCTCCACAACCCAGTTAGTACTGGGTAATACGATACCCCTTGGTAAGACTGGTTGTCAGATTTTTTGGGCCACTGACTACCTAATGACTGTCAAAGATCTACAAATGACACCCGGGACCAACGGCTTAACGTGCTTTCCGAGGCACGGAGGAAACTCGGTATGTAATGGGTGGTCACCCATCCACAGACCAACCTAGGCAAGCACGGCTTAACCTAAAGATCGATCCGAGCGGCTGTTATTATTTAGCCACGGGCTCCTCGATAATGTTAGTGACCGTGATAGTTTAAAATATTTGCTGCCAACTAATTCAATACAATTTTTTATACTGTTTTACTATAAACAGAAAATTAAGAACTTTCTTTTAAAGTGGCGGAATGTGAGGATCAGCACTAAAGCTATATTTTAATTTTTCCTTGTCCCATTGACGCATGAAATCTTATTTATATTCTGTCTACTATTTTAAATGAGAAAGTTTGCGAGGATGGATGTTTGTTACTCTTTCACGCAAAAACTATTGATGGAAAGAGAGAAATTGTTAAATTTTACAGTAATATAGCACTAATTATAAGATGTAAAAAGTCAGAAAAACATAACATAGGCTATAATTTATAAAGATCGTGTGTATATATAAAAATACGCGGGCGAAACCGCGAGCGGCAGCTAGTATTCTTATAATTATCATATTGGTGAATTAAAGTGACATGTAACAAAACTATTAACACTATTAATTCTATAACATTAAATTCCGCCAAACCATTTCAGCCCACCGCCCTATTTGAACGAACTTACACAATAGTTCGCATACAAAAATAGTTAGTTAATTCCGTATCAAACATTAACGTAGTAATGTTCCGATCAGAGATACCTATGTTTTTGTCGGCATCGTATTTTCACTCGAATAATTAGTATTCTGTTACTGTCCTGTGGGCTAATTGGATTGTTAGTCAAATTGACGTACAAACACTGACATCGGCGTCAGCGGCGGTATTATTTTGCTTCGTACCAACACGCTACGACAGCAGATTTATATTATAGGTGTTGTTGAGTTCGATATTATAGGTATGACATAGTGAAGTTTAATCAAATTCTTGCTCTATTAATATTTGTGTTTTTTTATTAGTGTACCACGTAAATGAGATACCGCATAATTATAAAGATAAAACGTGGTTTTTCATTCTTTTTGCATGAACAATATCAAAGTGCACTGACGTCAGTCAATATCGGTGATGGCTTTTTTTTTTGATGCGGTGCTTTTTTGTTTGGTTGCATTTTCACCAGTATACTTAATATAGTATTCTGATACCATCCCTGGGGGCTAATTGGATTGTAAGTCAAATTGACGTACAAAAACTGACATCGGCGTCAGCGGCGGCATCATTTTGCTTCGTACACACTTCGTCGGCAGATTAATACAATATTATTTTATCGAGTTACAAAAATATTGTAGTACCATAAAATATTTGTCGGATATGACAGGATTTATTCCGATAGGCTCCTACAGCATGTGGAGAGACGATGGGTTTCGTACTACGAAAACATACTGGGTGCGATACACCTTTTCTACCAAAATTAACGAATTACTTGAGATTACAACTTAATACACTAACTTAATGCCTATGTCCAGCAGTGGACGTCTTTCGGCTGAAATGATGATGATGATGACACTAACACGGGGCACAATGAATCGGGTACAGTTCCAAGACTTCTCAACTCCGCCGCGATCATACATTGAATATCGCCCTCACCTCGAGGTTAACATCAGGGCTCTGTAGAAACACGCTGGTGTAGGTAGACTTGTAAGAAGGTCACGTGATGTCACCACCGGCGTACTTGCGATTCATTTTATATCCATACTAACGACCGGATTCGACATATTTATGTTAGTGTGAGTTTGCATAAAAGAATTATTTCAACCCTTTGCAATTTGACCTTAAATAACTGCTACAGGTAGAATCCGTTTGTACTAATATCAGAGATCATACGAAACATGTAAATCTATTTGCAAAGTGAGGTGAATATGGAAATTGGTTTTTAAAGACCCTTTGCTTCCTGTGGTTTCAGTATTCAACACAAAAGCTGATTATGGAAGGTAGAATCCAATTAGCCTTCAGGACAGTAACAGAAAACTAAGTATTCTGGTGATAATGCAAACAAAAAAAAAACATAGCATTTAAAAAAAAAACAACCTTACCGAAATGGACTGATGTCAGTGCACTTTATATCAAGCCCTTTCTTTGGAAACGGAGGCCTAACTTTGTCTAACAATGTCTGCAGAAATCTTGATTATCTCGAAAACATAGTTTTAAGCGAAGAAGAAGATTTCCAACATAGATCATCTTACTTATCTCCAAAACAAACTCCTTGAAAGTCTACAAAAACCTAAACTCATAACTTACAAGTTCAAACCGCCTTTCAGAACAAACTGTAGACAATTCAGAAACAGCGCTAATACAAAACATCTCTCAACAAACTTGTAAACTATAAATTATCTCTTAAGCACTAATTTCCTTTACAAACACATTAAACTGTGTCTCAGCTTATATGAAATTGATGGAGAGGATTTGATACACGAACAGTTGCCATAACTAATAATATTATAATGATTTACACTGTTGTAAGGTTCCATTAACATTTCTTAATAATAGGCCGGAGACTATAGTTGCTGCCAGTTAAGATGGCAATAGCGGTCATTGAACCACATACATTTATTGAATCTCTTCTTTTAAAAAACGTATACAAACCGGTTAATAACCCCTGCATTGACATTGATTGTGATCCTGAACATTAACAGAAGAAACGATAAGTACACGGTTTATGGTTTCAGTTCGAGTAAAGAGATATCAGGGAAAGTGCAATGACCGCTATTGCCATCTTAACTGGCAGCAACTATAGACTTATGCCCGGTTGATATACAACATTATTTTTAGTATATGCGAAACCTGAATACAGTTTGTTCAGAATAAGTAACTGAATCGATTCCAATAATTTTTAAACAATGTTATATTTTGTCCCAAATTTTTTTTTAAAGTTGAACACTGATCGATATTAAGTACCTATCGCAATCATTTAGGTACCTATCGCAATCATTTAGGTACCTACTGCCAAATTATTATTATCAATAAGCTCAAGACGACGCTGGAAGCGTGAACGCGGGCGCGCCGCGTTGATACCACGTTTTTGTGAGGACAACCAGGTAACAGAACAAGCTTATAACATTGTGATTTTTCATGATGCAGTTTTGAAATTGTGTACATAGATTCTTTACATAAAAATACTAGACACGTGTTTCAGGTTTCGCATTTACTAAAACTAATGTTGTATACAGGGTGGAAGGGACACCGGACGTTAAAACGGTTATCACGTACTCAGTAGATCATTCTGAACCCCCCATATATTACATATAAATTCATCATCATCATCTGCCTAGCCTTTTCCCAACTATGTTGGGGTCGGCTTCCAGTCTAACCGGATGCAGCTGAATACCAGTATTTTACATGGAGCGACTGCCTATCTGACCTCACACTCTGTACAACCCAGTTAGTACTGGGTAATACGATACCCCTTGGTAAGACTGGTTGTCAGACTTACACACATACACTGACTTTATATTACATATAAATTATTTGCGATAATTTAAAAAAAAAATCTGCTGGTCCACACATTTTGACCTTGTAGGTATTGCAGTTGTGACTGTCTGTCACGTACTCCTAATTATTAAGTAGATATTTTAGTATTGATTTTTATTTAAAATCATCACACTGTATGGGCCACTCATAAACACATTAAACTTCTATTTTATGGCTTGACAGGCTGGCAAGTGACCGTAATTAATAAAGATTTAGTGAGCTTTCTTCCTTGAATTGTAAAACAATATTGCACACTTAGAAACGCATAAATTCTTTACTTAATGGTAAAGGGACTAGGGACTGACAGGCCAAATATAAAAAAATATCTAATTTCGATACGTAGTTCTGAATGCTAGTGCGACATGTGGTTGCAATTTACGCCGCTCTTAGGCGTTCGAAGCTCACTTAATACAATTGAGACGTTTGCACAAAAAAGAAACGGATTCTGAAAAGGCGACCCAAGCGTGGTGGTTTTTGGAGGCTGGGCCGGGGAAAGCTTGATGGTTTCGTGGCAGTTGGTTTTAAGTCGCGGAAGTGTCGACACGTGGAGTCGAGTTAAGTCAGGGAGTCGGTCTAAAAACGGTTAAAAAAGCTAGGACGAAGTAGGTTAGGTTCATGTAGTTAGCGTAATCTTGGTACCAAGATGGACATGTCCCAGAGGACTGTCGTAAGAGAGCGATTAACATATTATAATTTAAATATAAGTAGAAGATATATCACCACTTCGGCGTCCACCAATAACAAACGCAATATGTTCTGCTACAGACTGAATCTACGGTGCGCTTGCGCAAGTTGTGTGTTATCTTAGACAAGGGGTAGATTGCCGTAAAGAGTGTTACTAACATGAGTACGCGTGTAGGGAGAACTACTAAAACGTGTCTTCCTCAATGGCAGTAGGACTTCTCAGTACTCTGTCTTAGGATTGAAAAAGACAAGTGAAGGATGCTTAGGAAACGTGTTCGGTTAGAATTCGTAGCAGGATCCTTAGTGGGCCTATGCGCTTAGGTCTAACCGTCACGTACTGAGGCAGTTATTGTAACCGGTTACATGCCATAGAGTTGGGTTCGTAATACGTTTGAACCATTAAATTAACGTAACTGTAAATAGTGAATCTCTTAAGCGCAAGCGTAACGTTTCCTTTCACCAACCTTTCATTATATATATATCTTTGCGCCCTCTTGCCTTATTAGCTTCATACATTATTACTGATTTAGTTTTATAGGATTTGATATTATTCATGTATATGTCTTAACTGTGACCTCCCAATATTAAACTACACCTTGTACCCCTCCCTGTCCCTTAGCTTCTAAAGTCGGGACAGGGCTGGAGTTCAATTTAGTAGTCGGTGGAAAGATGACAGGTTTGGTGTCGAGTCTTACAAGGCCGTGCGGACGGAGGGGCACGGCCTCTCCTCCTTCGGGGGGAGCCGACATTAATACTAATATGTGCATGATTTAGGAAAAACGAAAATTTTATCAGCCTAGGGTAATTTACGAACAGTCACATGTGGTGCCGTGACCAGGATTCTCGTCATTAAATGTACTGATTCACCTCAGTGCAACGAGAAAGAACAATATATGGGTTACTACAATAAAACAAAACGTAATTTTATGGTTCTAGAAAATGTAAGAAACAGCTAGAGTTACAACGGCTAAATAAACATAATTTTAATTAGGTCACGGTTTGATTGAGGTGATTGAATTCTTCAACCACTGGTAGTGGGTTCAATTCCCGCATGATTTATCAGTTGATATACTTGCACTCCATTGTCATGGATTTTGGGTTCGATTCCCGCCTGACACAATAGTTGATAAGTAAATAGATTATGTCACGGTTTGTGAGTTTAATTCCCGCGTGTTTCGTTGGTTTAAACGGTTTTGGTCCCGATGCTAGTAAAAGTGGGTTCGATTCCCGTATACTATATGTGGAGCTTTATCTGCTTTTAAGTGGATAACAATCCAAAAGGCTGTTGCTTCTGTTCCAGTGCGACTTTAATGATGGGTTCGAGTCCCTGTTGATGAAGGTTTAGTGCCCGATAGTACTCTAACAGATTTTGATACATGTTTGCAATTGCACAATTTGTATTGGTACGAGTATGAGTGCGTGGATGAGTGAAAGTAGTTGTAAGACACGCCCTCAACTATGGGTAAACGTTATATTATTATTGCTTAGATACAAAGAAGCATGAATCCTACAAATAGGCAATCAATTTACTAAGAGTTTAATTAAATTAATTTCATAGGAAGTTAACCTAAAACTTTCCAACTCTTATACATATTTTTGTAGCGTATGTCATATAATTGGACAGATACTCGTGTGGACTTATTTCGAATTCCAGGATATTTCAAATCTTCGCTTGGCTGTCACTACGCTATGTCTAAACCTTTGGGTTGTGCGTTGCGCTTGGGTCAAAGTTTCACCAAATTCAGCTGACGTCGGCCGACTCCAACGGCAGCCGCAGCATGGCTCCAGTTACGAAGCTAAGTTCTATTTTTATTAGACGCTAATATTACCCGTTGTCACGCGTTATGACTTTGTTATCTCGACAATACATATTTTATATTGTTTTGAGCTATAGTACTTTACAAACCTACCTAATCAGTTTCAATATTTGGAAGCTGTCAGGTAATACTCTTGCCAATATTTTAATATCCAAGTCAGGAGATTACAACAATGTGTCCTAATAGGTCAATAACCGTTAAAATAATCTATGGTGTCCACATTTCAAAGTTAATGCCAAAGTCAAGATTCTTATTTGCTCAATGAAGGTGCACAAAATGTATTGAGATTTTAATTTTAGGTAGGCTATTCTTGCAAATGATCGTTATTTCAAATTACATAACATTCATTTTCTAATCCAACTTTCCAAATCTAGTTGGATTTCAGAACGGCTCTTTCCTCTTCGAAACCGAGGGGGGCGACTAATTGGAATAAAGTCTAATATGTCTATGTGCGGACTATTTCAGCTACTCCTACAACTACGAGCAACTCAACTGACTAAGCTGACTCAGCGTTGAGTTGCATTGGGGAAGGCCTCTGTCCAGCAGCAGCTGCGGTAGGCTGAGTTTAGAACGAGGAAGCATCGTAGGTAGCGTCGCTCGATAGCACAAATACTCTTAAAAGAGACTCTGGTATGTAAAACTAAATTATAAGCATGCGCAGGTCTTCTGCAATTACCTGAAATGTGATAAATGGTAAAAGTATTTTGAAAGAGAATAATTTAAAATAGAGGAATTGTGTATCGATTAAAAGATACTTCTGCGAAACTAATCAAATTATAGCAGACGATGCATCTTATTAGATTACAGTTCCAGTTGGAACAATTAAAATAATCTGTTCAGGTGAACATGGCAGACGGGAGTACTTAATGTATTCTTTAGTACTGTCATGAAACGGCACAGCTTATCCTATTGTGAAAGCTCATCCGCTGTACTGCGTCACGCGTCTGATTTTCAGAGGGGGGAATGTGACTGTCTGTCACGTACTCCTAATTATTAAGTAGATATTTTAGTATTGATTTTTATTTAAAATCATCACACTGTATGGGCCACTCATAAACACATTAAACTTCTATTTTATGGCTTGACAGGCTGGCAAGTGACCGTAATTAATAAAGATTTAGTGAGCTTTCTTCCTTGAATTGTAAAACAATATTGCACACTTAGAAACGCATAAATTCTTTACTTAATGGTAAAGGGACTAGGGACTGACAGGCCAAATATAAAAAAATATCTAATTTCGATACGTAATTCTGAATGCTAGTGCGACATGTGGTTGCAATTTACGCCGCTCTTAGGCGTTCGAAGCTCACTTAATACAATTGAGACGTTTGCACAAAAAAGAAACGGATTCTGAAAAGGCGACCCAAGCGTGGTGGTTTTTGGAGGCTGGGCCGGGGAAAGCTTGATGGTTTCGTGGCAGTTGGTTTTAAGTCGCGGAAGTGTCGACACGTGGAGTCGAGTTAAGTCAGGGAGTCGGTCTAAAAACGGTTAAAAAAGCTAGGACGAAGTAGGTTAGGTTCATGTAGTTAGCGTAATCTTGGTACCAAGATGGACATGTCCCAGAGGACTGTCGTAAGAGAGCGATTAACATTTTATAATTTAAATATAAGTAGAAGATATATCACCACTTCGGCGTCCACCAATAACAAACGCAATATGTTCTGCTACAGACTGAATCTACGGTGCGCTTGCGCAAGTTGTGTGTTATCTTAGACAAGGGGTAGATTGCCGTAAAGAGTGTTACTAACATGAGTACGCGTGTAGGGAGAACTACTAAAACGTGTCTTCCTCAATGGCAGTAGGACTTCTCAGTACTCTGTCTTAGGATTGAAAAAGACAAGTGAAGGATGCTTAGGAAACGTGTTCGGTTAGAATTCGTAGCAGGATCCTTAGTGGGCCTATGCGCTTAGGTCTAACCGTCACGTACTGAGGCAGTTATTGTAACCGGTTACATGCCATAGAGTTGGGTTCGTAATACGTTTGAACCATTAAATTAACGTAACTGTAAATAGTGAATCTCTTAAGCGCAAGCGTAACGTTTCCTTTCACCAACCTTTCATTATATATATATCTTTGCGCCCTCTTGCCTTATTAGCTTCATACATTATTACTGATTTAGTTTTATAGGATTTGATATTATTCATGTATATGTCTTAACTGTGACCTCCCAATATTAAACTACACCTTGTACCCCTCCCTGTCCCTTAGCTTCTAAAGTCGGGACAGGGCTGGAGTTCAATTTAGTAGTCGGTGGAAAGATGACCAGTTTGGTGTCGAGTCTTACAAGGCCGTGCGGACGGAGGGGCACGGCCTCTCCTCCTTCGGGGGGAGCCGACATTAATACTAATATGTGCATGATTTAGGAAAAACGAAAATTTTATCAGCCTAGGGTAATTTACGAACAGTCACACAGTTTTGTAGGAAACAGCTGTTTTTTTTAAATAATCGACGATGATAGGAGCCGCGGCAGCGGCCGTCGAGCGCTATATCCAAATTAGTGGCATGTTCTAACCGAAGATAAGTAGGATACATCTAAGTTTAACCGGCTGCACCTAGTTGTACCCGGTTAAAACTAAGTGTAGCCGAACTTCGGGTATTAGCCGTAACATAATACAAATATTGCTCATTTAATAGTATAGGATTATACAGAACCAATTTGTTGACGTTCAAAATTATAAAAGTCAGAATATATCGATCAACCTTAAATAATTTAAGTACTTGAAGTAACTATCTGACGCTCTTATCTCCATCCCCAAAATTCTGGCATAAGCAGAGGTATACATAAATAAAATATCCAAGCATTTCAAGTAGAGTATCGACTCTAGAGACACTCACAACATGAAGTGCAGGGAGAATAAGCGTCTCTCAACGGTTTTTCTCATCCCACTCATCGTCTAACCGCAGCAAAGACAAAGTAACCACAGATTTTATTCTATCTAATCACGAGCCTCTCTATTCCGTCTCCAAACTTTCAACAAACATTGTAATATAAAACAAACATAAGGCGACATTAAATTCAAGCAAATTCAAGAGAACTCGCTTTATTTTGTTTACTAGCGCAGCGTAATATTTGCGTTTCAAATGTATGTACCTAAGCTTGACTCAGACTTGTTTGTATACGTATTGTATCAGTCCCTTTCTTTGGAAACTAAGGCCTAACTTTGTAGAATATTGTCCTTGGTTTGTTGTAACAACTTGTTCAAGATGATAAGCAGAATTGGTACAATCAGCATGTGTGTAACTAGAAACATAATTACGTTATTCAAGAATTCGTTTTGCTAATATTTTAAAAAAGGTCACTTTTTTGCACGTTGTACTCTGTGTGGCCTGAAAAATGTTAAAAATTAATTTTGAAAATGAAAATGGTAATTGTAAAAGAATAGAACAAAAATATTAAATACCTTTGTTATACTTAGTCTCTGTAAAATACAACTTTAAATGATGAAGCAAAAGTAATACCTAACAATTATAACATAACACAACATAAACAAAAAAAAATAACTACATTATTTCTAAAACAATTACTTTTAGGAACAACCTGTATTAATTAAAAAATTTCCTCCACCATTTCTGTTTTTGAATGGACGGTCGGATTGGTCACCGAGGTTCGCTCGTTAGTACGAGTATTAGATATTATTTCGCCTAATACCAGCGGTAATTTTTAGTTGTAGTTTCTTTTTAACTAAGTACCCTACTCTCTAAATTATGTAGTCGATGGTTTTGGTGCACGGTAAAACTCTAATGAGTTTATGTTGGCGCCAACTTAAATGAATAAAATGTATGTGTACTACTGAATAAATAAATAAATAAAACATAACCAACCCAACAAAAAATATCCTATAAATAAACTTCCACACAAATTGGCACTATATCAAAATAAATTTCAAACAGGAAGACGGCGGCACTAAACGTTTGAAAGTTTTTCTGTTGCCAACATTGGCGGCTCAGTAACAAAAGCGGATAAATCGGCCGAGAATACCATGCATTGTATTCGTATTAAGTGAGAATAGACGACGCCATCCCTCGACGCGACAATAGCATCCCACTGTTCAGACACTGATGTAGCAAGCATAGATAGTGCAAACAATGAGACTATAGACACCGCTGTGAATATTTTTGCGAGTTTTTATCGCGTAAAAAGGAAATATAAAATGTATCAACTTCTTATCAACGTGAGGGAGTCGTAAAAGTGACTGAGAAAAAGGGTTACGGCTTTTCTAGAGCGTTTTATTTATCTAGTAGCGCAACAATGCCTCTTTCCTTCAGTAGGCCTCGCAATCTATCGTCTGTTTACAGTTATCACTTGAGTTCTCATGTAGTTTTTCCTACAACTGTTCATTTGCTAACAAAACGTAACGTTTTTGTCATATTTGTCAGTCTTTTTTATTTATTTCGTCCTCTGTTTGCTTCGCGACATTATCCTAATCGTGAGTGTGACCATAAAACACGATTTAACATTTTAGCAAACAACTAACCAACAACAACATCAGCGTACTGTGGTGAGCACGTCTACAAAAACATTAATCTTATCAAAGCAATTACATAATGAACAGCTTGTCTCCTTCACTTCCCCGTTTTATTTTAATTCCCTAAAAGCTTTGCAGTTTTCAATAATCTCGCTTTTTTTGCTCGTCGTGATTAATCCCGGATTTTCCAAGGGTGGCTTCCCGTTCCGATCTTATATACTTTGCTCAGCTTTCGATATCACAGTTTTTAATATTAAAATACCAGCCATTATTTTTTGACAGCAAAACAAATCCTTCTTCTAATAAATACAAGTGTGTTCCTTGAATGTTTTAAATTGTAGACTTAAATAAGCCCTGAGGTTTGGTTTTGATAAAGTGCTCTTCTATCATTCATCAAATAAAGATGATGGAACATCAAGCTACCGAAAAGCAATCTCGTTGAATGTTGTTACTTATGTAATTACAAAAATTGTTTAAAGATACAATAAGAAACGATGTATGGACTGTGTGGGAGGAAATATGGATAAAAAGGTGACTCATGACTTCATGAGAGGATTGCTAATAGATGTATGGGAGTAGAAGACATGCTGCACGGAGCCAAATAAATTGCGATAAAGGTAGGAGAATGATGTTGACGATAATGCTAGTCAGTGTGTTAAATTTTACGGTATAAAAACTTGATTTTATGAATGCACAATGGTAGGTACGAGCTAGGTTTCGAATCGAACCTTTTTCAATAAAACCTAACAATAATAAGCTCTAGCTCTGGAAGCCAATAATAACTCCACAACCAATCAGAGTGAAGTGGTTTCCCGATTGCTCATAGACTTAAGTTGTACACTAATAAGACTTCGACTGCAGCTCGTTCGAGTGTTTTGACTCCTGAGTGGATCGAGTCGCGAGACAGACATTTGGAATTGAACGCCATAGTTTTGGTTTTAACTAGTTGCAAATACATGTTTGAAAAAATATCTGGAAGGTAAATGCATGGCTAAGATCCTGTGGGTATTGCTTTTATGATAATTGAATCACAATGGTCCTCATCAGAAGGCTTAAAGTCACCCAAAGGCCAATGGAGAGGGCTATGCTCGGAGTTTCCTTGCGTGATCATATCAGAAATGAGGACATCCGCAAGAGAACCAAGGTTACCAACGTAGCCCGAAGAATAGCCAAACTTAAGTAGCAGTGAGCAGGGCACATTATTTATTTATTTATTTAAACTTCATGTACAATAGTGATACATAGGCGGACTTAATGCCACAAGGCATTCTCTACCAGTCAACCTTTGGGTTAAATAAGAAAACATTGTGATAGGGTACAAAATAAATAATTAAAAAAACTTCTTGCTATCGAAAATTGCTCACAGAACGGATGGCCGATGTGGTCGAAAAGTTCTGGAGTGGCGACCGCGAACCGGAAGACGTTGCGTTGGAAGGCCTCCCACTAGGTGGACCGATGACCTGGTGAAGGTTGCAGGGATCCGCTGGATGCGAGTCGAACGGGACCGGTCAATGTGGCGATACTTGGGGGAGGCCTCTGTCCAGCAGTGGACGTCTTTCGGCTGAAATGATGATGATGATGAATCAGAAAGGTAGATAGATCGGCCTCTCCTTTCTTTTGAACTTCACCGTAGTAGGGGAAACAGCAGTTTAGTTTTTACGAATGGACCGTTACCATTGGTTAACTTTTGTGTCTGTCTTTAAAACAATTGATGAGAAAAAGTTATGCATTTTTAATAATGACTCATCCAGCTTCTTTTCTTCCATGTACTCACAATGTGAGAGGAACGCTGAGACTCTGGAGGATTTGGAACTAATGCAGCCGATGCTGCCCAGTAGGATAGATCTAACAGGACAAAATCACCCGTTCTCAGGGCAAGTGGGGATCTCAGTAAATCTAGGAGAGTGCAGAATGGTTTTACGGGTTTATTAAACCGTCTCGTAGTGTTTCTTTGGTTAATCCATGAGGATTGAGTATCATTTGTTTTACTTTTTATTTAATTTAAAAAAAAAAGGTTCTTGATTTTTTTTTATTATGAGAAAGGAGATTTTATAAGTGACTGTTATGTCTATTTATGTATTCGGTCTTCAAAAATGCGAGAAGATAAAAATATTATAATGCACTGACGTAATGAACATAAGCCTACACCATTGCTACATTAATAGTAGGTATTGTCACATTTCCTACATTTGACAACTAAAGATTCATTGAATTTCATTCACATGTGGATGCATCCGTCTTCATCCCTACTCGAGTAACTCGCATTTAGTCGGTACAATATTGTTTGTATATCGCTCCACCGTCCCTTTGAGCGAACTAGCACTGGCTCAGTCCGTATCACTCGGCGGCACGGTACAAATATTTGTTTAATAATGAAATAGATGGCTTAGGAATAGTCCATGTTAATTTACGGAACTGTGATTTACTATACATACGTTTCTTTTATAGTAAGTATAGTTTAAAGCAGCCTTGTCTCTTTAAGATAGAATTTCGAGATCTAGTGAACATTTTTAGTGGGCACTCAATTCTTTTAAACAAAAAATCGCTTAAATGTTGTGTGTAATCTGGATTTTACTTTTACCAAACTCCTAGTTCGATGATTTTTTCACTGCTGATATCCAATGGCGAAACAATATAAATATAATATTAGATATGTGTTTCTAGTTTAAGCTTTTGATGTTGTCCTGTTTTTTTTTTGTGTGGACAGTGCTGTTGCTCACATCATATTTGCCAGTTCGTTTTTTTATAAGTGAAGACTTGCAATTGGCTGTCAGTTTCACTCACAATTTTTATTCTATTTTGTTTAGCTGTGTCTTCCATAATTCATAAATAAATAAATATATGTTTAAGTCTTTATTTTCTCTATCTTCTCTTAGTTGAAATATATTCTCTCATCAAAAATGCCTTTTTATGTGAACGTTCCGCCTAGGAACGCACGATAAGCTTCCAACAGTGTAGTTCTATTCAAGAAAATACTGACCACAAACCAGCAGTAGCGAATAGTAAAAGACCGAAAGAGAGAGGCACATAGTTGGACAAGGAGTTCCAAATATGCGACACAACACAGCCACAAGCCACGTAACTCCATCAAACTGTAATAATACGCCCACAGTGGCAATAAACAAAACAATAATTCCAAAAGCGATTAATAATAGCTGGCATGTTACCAACTTGCAAAACGGTCGATGCGAACCACTTTAGGTCCGAAGTCTCCCTCTAGTTTGTCGTCTTAAAGCCGTAAGACAACTTAAGACATTTCGAAGCGCTCTCCAAGTGAGAGCTGGAACTTAAGATTGTAAGTCTAGTTAGATAGTCATTGTGCTGTGGACGTTATAGATTTAGAATTCTTTTTATAGATGGTGAAGTGTTTTCTTAGAGAGAGTTAAGTGGTTTCCACTTGTTATTTGGTGTAGGATGCTCAAGATTCAACATTTGGACATAATTTTACAATTTACAGGTACTTTGGGTTGTCAAAGAGTCGAACAGTTACAAAAGACACTTAGAAAAGGCAAAATAAACTGGTTTTACGCCTCAAAACAAAGATTTAAATTGAAGGGTCACAAGAACTTCGCACTGGTTGTTGGCGAATTACATCATTGCATATAAATAACGGCTTAATAATAACAGCCGCTCGGATCGATCTTTAGGTTAAGCCGTGCTTGCCTAGGTTGGACTGTGGATGGGTGACCATTAAAGACATACCGAGTTTCCTCCGTGCCTCGGAAAGCACGTTAAGCCGTTGGTCGCGGGTGTCGTTTGTAGATCTTTGACAGCCGTTAGGTAGTCAATGGCTTAAAAAGTCTGAAAACCAGTTTTACCAAGGGATATCGTATTACCTAGTACTAACTGGATTGTGGAGGTCAGATAGGCAGTCGCTCTATGTAAAATACTGGTATTCAGCTGCAACCGGTTAGACTGGAGGCCGACTAGGAAAAGGCTAGGTAGATGATGATCATATCTCAATATTATAAAATCTTATACGAAGTGAGCTAATCAATAGTTGCACAATCATTGAAGTCTCAATAAAAAGAAAATATGCTAAAGTTTTAATAGAAAAAAGTTTATTATTTCACTGGAAGAACTTCAAAAAAATGTTTTTCAAAACTTTTCACCGAAGATGCCTACGCAGCAACAAAACATTGAAGTTTTCCAATACCAAACTCTATTACCGAAGTAATAACAGTTTATACTACTTTCTGTTTGTGGGTGTGTTTTGGTGAAATTAAGTTTAAAAGAAACTTGTCAAGGGTAGGTGAAGGCTTTTGTTTTAACAATATCTACCGAGCCTACAATAATATTTTTCTCATTATTCATTGCACGCAAAATTAAAAGATGACAAATTGCAATATACAGGGTGTAACGGACAGCCCTCCACAAACTGATGGGGTGAATTCAGTATATCATACTAAGATGACCCGTACAAGAAATTATTTCAGGAATGTTATGGGAATTCAATAAATTTGATTTGTTTTATTTCCTCATACGCAATGTATCATTACCGTGGCAAAACGCACGTAGCGAACAGAAAGTGCGACCACGAGTTCGATGAACTCTGTAGCTAGACCGGTGAAATATGATTCAAAATAAGGAGCTGCACCATTGCACCATGTCAGTTCGTGCACCATGCGCCATGTCAGTTTCTGGAGGGCTGTGCCTTACAGCCTGTATAACTTATGTACAACGGTGAGCTTAAAACAAAGTTGGATTTTCTTTTCTTTTTTTTTCGGATGGGTAATCATCAAATGACCCCCCCCCCCCACTCTGGGCGGAGCGGAAGGGAGTGTCAGACTTGTACTGACTAAAACCCATCCATGTTCCTTCTTTGCCCTTTGTGTTCGAGGGCCACGGTATCTCTTTCGAACAGTCCCGCAGCCCAGTAAAACTTACTTCAATTGCGAGATTTGCAAAAGAGGATTTACCTATGTGCGTAAATGGTACCTACATTTAAAAACTTACATTAAAATATTTTTGTATGTAACATAAACACAACATAATATCACACCTGTAATCCTTGAAAGGTTAGGTGGCGGCAGAGCTGTACCCACAATTCACCAGTTATGATAAAGTACCTGATGGGACTATGGATCGGTTGGGCATGTATTTGAGGGTGACCTTATTACCATCTACTAGGCACAAAACCAGACTCTGCTACAGAAAAATCCTGATGAAAAAAGCCAATAACGTCGTGCCCGACCTGGAAATCTCACTTAATTTCTCATGCTCATTAATAACGTGTTGAGACCATTAGGTATTTGCGTTTGTCATCATCAAAAATTAAGTGATGGTTGGTTGATTGGTGTTGGTGAGTGGTGGTGGTTTGTTTGTTCCGCACCGACTGCGTCGGTAGCGGGCCTGTGCCTCGCGAGGCCTGTTCGCGGCTCCCTCTGTACGTACCCAAACTGCTCGATATGCGCCCACAAGTCCACAACCCAGGTTAACGCCCTTGTTGCTCAGGAGCTGGATCTAGATATATTTACGAGTAGCAGCAAAGCTATGCTTAATTATTGCATACAATTGTTTAGTGGAAGTAGTTTAGTTAGTATGTTGTGCTGTTGGCTTGCTGCACGCTTTGGTGCAAACTGTACTGGCAAGTATCTATTTAAACAAATAATAAATAAATACCTACAGAAAATTTAATGATGAAAAACTTGAACATGTACGCATATCAGAATCTTTTGCTACCTTGTTTTTCATACAGGAATAAAACATTATACGTACCCTCATTTTATTCAAATTCAACGTTTTTATTTGTACCTACATCCGAGCGGCCTGTTGTATTTTAATGTTTTTCTTTAATTTCCATTCGGTTGCCTGGCAGAAATCGCTTTAAGCGATAAAGCCGCCCCTTATATATAACGGTGTACAATGTTCATCCCTTGTTATTCCTTTTAATTTTTTAATCAAAGAATCACAATTGCCATCCAACGTGGCAATGCTGCCAGCATTCAGGAAACTTTTCCAGCACTTTGACAGCGATGTGGTCGAATTTTTTGACACCTTTTAATTCTTTTCCTCCTTTCCACCTTTTAAATCCTATAAAACTAAATCAGTAATAATGTATGAAGCTAATAAGACAAGAGGGCGCAAAGATATATATATGATGAAAGGTTGGTGAAAGGAAACGTTACGCTTGCGCTTAAGAGATTTATTATTTTACAGTTACGTTAATTTGATGATTCCAAAATACTAGTTGCCGATTTGCAAACGCAAACGATTCCATGTTACAACATGGAACCGTTTTACAACGTTTGCTCGGCGTACGTGTACTGTTAGACCTAAGTGCATAGTCCTACTGAGAACATTGCTATGAACTCTAACAGGCCACGTTCCCTAGGCTCCATCTACATATCTTTCCCAATCCTAAGGCAGTGGGTTGTGAGGCCACTGCCATTGAGGAAGACAGGTTTCTAGTTTTTCTACTTATACGCGTACTCACGTTAATAACACCCTTACGGCAGATTACCCCAATTACTATATTGTAACACAATTTGCACGAGCGTACCGTAGATTCAGTCTGTAGCAGAACATATTGCGATTGTTATTGGTGGACGCCGAAGTGGTTATTCCATCGTCACTTCACATTTCTTTACTCTGCCCCATGTCGTGGTTGCGTGTCTCGCTAAATAGTGTCGATTCAGTAATAGGCCTGTGGCAGCCGGGGTTAGTTTTAACAAGACCCTAGCGTTCCTAAGAACGTAGCTATCCAATCAGTTTAGGATACTTGGTGAAGCCTACCCCCGCTCCCTGAAATGTGCGCCAACAATCTCTACGCAATGTTTCTGAGCTAGACCTTTACAGGAAGCAGTATTCATCAGCAACGTTTGGTTGATTTGTACCACAAGTACAAGTCGGCATTATATCACTGAGCAGTATAATTTGTCTTAATAAATCCGTGAATATTACGGTGTTGCCGTCACCACTGAACAATATATTTTATCTTAATTGGAATGTGAATACTACGGTTCTGCCTTTCATTTGTCAGGTAAAAGTCAACATTCGTCAATAGTCGGGTGTGTTGGTGTATAGTGTGTTTGTCGTATGCATGAAATGTGTGTATAGTGTTGCGAAAGGCGGTCTCCGTTCCTATAACCAAACGCAGATGAAGAATATGTGCCAAGGTTAGGAGTTATTAGGACACACAACACAGGACATAATAATATACATTGTGATGATAAAGCGGCTCTGCCGTCATGCTGAAATAGATAATTATTAGCATCGCTGCGTTTCCGCCAAACTGCTACTTAAGCTAGGAGGTAATTATAGTTAACACTTACCACGTGTTCATTGTTCATTGAGGAGGACTAGTCACCAGCTACTTACATAGTACTGCACACATTACCAGTCTCACCTCCGCTACAGCGTCTCCTTCAGGATCTCGTCACTCACTTTAATTAGGCATATAGCTACTACTTATATTTAACTTATAAAATACTAATCGCTCTCTTACGACAGTCCTCTGGGACATGTCCATCTTGGTACCAAGATTACGCTAACTACACGAACCTAACCTAGAACGTCCTAGCTCTTTAACCGTTTTCAGACCGACCCCCTGACTTAGCTCGACTAGCCTCCACGTGTCGACTCTTCCGCGATTTGAAATCAACTGCCCCGAATCCACCCAGCTTTCTCCGGCCCAGCCTCCAAAAGCCCACCACGCTTGGCATGTTCCCATACTTTTTAAATCGCCTCTTTTTTGTGCAACCGTCTCAATTGTTTCAAAGGGTCCCGGGCCGTGCGATACCCAAGACTGTCCAGCAGATGTGGCGTTAGTATCCTTTAGAAATCAGTAAATTTTTTATCTCTTCTTAAGATTTCTCTAGTCCCTTTCCCATTAAGCGTTTCTAAGTGATGCAATATTTTTTACAATTCAAGGAAGAAAGCTCACTAAATCTTTATTAATTACGGTCACTTGCCAGCCTGTCAAGCCATAAAATAGAAGTTTAATGTGTTTATAAGTGGCCCATACCGTGTGATGATTTTAAATAAAAATCAATACTAAAATATCTACTTAATAATTAGGAGTACGTGACAGACAGTCACAATCACATTGTGGTATAATAAACGTAATAAGGAGTTGAATAACACACACCAGCATAGTTGAAAAAAAAAATTAAGACTTCGCTAGCTTCACTAGATTGAATTTTCCTAGACACTTATCGAGAAATCAAACCCGATTCATATAAATTTTTTTGTTTATTTGATTGTTTACTGTTAATGTTTGTTTTAGTTTTTTTTTTTTTATTGTTGTTATTGAATTAGATCAATAACTACAATAAGAAAAATAACTTTTATGTCGTTACTTATTTAAATTAATGTACTGCACCGTTTTGTAATGTTTTAATTTTAAAGTAATTAAGTATTAAAATTGAGTTTTGATGCCTTTATGAGTAAATAAAAATAAAAAAAATCCAGTGTAAGTGTTCCATAAGTTCCATAGGTGCTCTGTCTAACCCTTCGTAAAAACAGGCTTGATGTTATGTTATTTTTTCATATTATAAAGGCCGTTTGATATTATTCTGTTACTCTTCGTTATTTCGAGGAGCTCGTGGCTAAATTATAACAGCCGCTCGGATCGATCTTTAGGTTAAGCCGTGCTTGCCTAGGTTGGTCTGTGGATGGGTGACATCCCATTACATACCGAGTTTCCTCCGTGCCTCGGAAAGCACGTTAAGCCGTTGGTCCCGGCTGTCATTTGTAGATCTTTGACAGTCGTTAAAGGTCAGTGGCTCAAAAAGTCTGACAGTATTACCAAGGGGTATCGTATTACCTAGTACTAACTGGGTTGTGGAGGTCAGATAGGCAGTCGCTCCATATAAAATACGGGTATTCAGCTGAATCTGGGTAGACTGGAAGCCGACCCCAACATAGTTGGGAAAAGGCTAGGCAGATGATGATGACTCTTCGTTATTTCTGCACTTTAAACTGGCCAACAAGAGTGGGCGACCAGTGGGAGGATAAAAATACTTATACATCTGCCTCACTCTTGAAACTTACAGAAATAAGAGTTATCGTTTGAGGAAAGTTATGAGCAAAAAGTAAAGGTTCAAGTTATTTTCTGTTTGCCTATGTACATAATTATACTGAAATTATGAAATCATATTACATAGGCATTCTGTTTTTTGTACAAACCCGCTGCTAATTAAATGCAATCATAAATTAATTTGCTCACTCAACAAATAAATTAATTCATACGCAGTCCCTCATGGGACAACACTTTATTTATTTTAGACCAAATGAGCTTTCCATAATTATTTAAATCGGTGTTCATGAACATGCTAAAAACATGTATGTTTATTATAATTTGTATGGCTACTGTTAATTACTTAATTACTATGACACGAGCAAACATTAGGCATTGCAATTAGTATGTACATTAACTTTAAAAGCTGAATCCCGCCATGATGAAATTACATACAGAGAGAACATTGTCGGGCTCACATTTGTTCCAAATTCGAATCCCATCAAGTGCTTAAATTTGTGTTATTATGACGTAATGCGGCGTTTTAACGTAAATGGAATGATGGAGAGGGATTAGTTCTAAACACTAAAACTGACTACTAATAATGCAAGTTTATAAATTGGTTGTTAAATTCAGTAAATAGTGCTGTACACAATTTATGATTATACGCGTGGCCAGGGCAATTAGTGTTTGTTCTGCATAATCCTTTTGTTTCATCAACGTTAATACGCCTTGGTATTCATTCATCATCATCATCATCATTCACAGCCCAACTTCACCCGCTACTGGGTATAGGCTTCTCATGCTTGCCAAGCTCCTCGTTCCTGTACCAGCCTCATCCATAATATACCCGCGATGGCAACTATGTCGTCTGCCCATCTCGCCGCATGGTATTCATTAGCCTGCATAAATTACATATTGTATGAATTACCATGCATTTCATACGTAAAATGTACCTACTTTGGGCCCCCTGTCAATGGTGATTATTAGTGAATTCTTTTACCACGATATACCATGGTAGAAAGATCATGCAGACAGTCTGCAAAGAAAAAGTTCTGAGATCAGCAGGTGCGATCAATCAAATGATCATTGCACGATGATCACTGATGCACAGCGTCGATGTGGTCTGGTCATACCAGACCACATCGACGCTGAAGTACTTCCCGAGACGTGTCCACAAGGAGGTTTACTATTACTTAACTGCAATTTTTAAAAACTACTGCCCCAGCTATACTCAGAACCGACCTTCACAGTAAAAAACGCATTAACAAACAGCAACAGTACTTTCGTAATAAAATCTCGTAATCTCGCAAAAAGGAGTCAGAACATTCACCTTTTTTAATTACAAGCGCTTTAAAACGCACGCTGCAAGCGCCACAGCGCTGAATAAAATTCACAATGCGTTTTCAAGCTTAAACAGTATAGAACTTTCTCGAATAGGATTCTCTCGTAAAACACATTTAAAAGATAATAGCTACGATAGTACTTATCTAAGTTATAGTCACGTCCTGATTTAAATGTCTAGATTTAATTTTCCTTATCGTCGTGAAAAAACGAATTTGAGAAATTCTACTTAGTTCTACGACGATTCTGCTTTACTCGGAAAATCTGCGCTCTACCAATGTTTATATAAGTTTTATCAGATCGTCTCGTTTTTACTTCTAAGAATTTCGAATTATATTTGTTAATAGAAGAGGATTTTGTTTTTATGGTACTAGATCAACATTTCGAAGAAAATATTTCACCGGTTTCTTTCAAAGGTTTTTCTTATCTGACTGCGGGGTTCTACTGAGTACTGATAACATTATCACTAATCCAGCTGCCTTGTGGTGATTACAGCATTCTCCCCCTCCGATCATTTGTTGTAGTGGTGTCTAGAGAGGATTGACATATCTTCGAGTCCCTTGTTTGTTTACCGAACACATAACTTACCAAAATTTGCACACATATGTTATGGAATGTCGAAAGCATTCCACAATCCTTCATTTGGATCTATTTATTTTATTTTTTATTTTCAAAGGGCAACATTAAGTGTTCGTAAAATAAGTTGTACGTATCGAATACTTCGGCCTTTTCTAGTATATAGTAAACAACAGGGACTATTTACATTCGTAAAGTAAACTAAACAGTATAAATAATTACTAACATAAATACACAGAGTGAGCAGCGGTGGCCCAGTGGTGGCGGACTTACGCACAGTAAGTCAAAGTTCGAACCCAGGCAGGCGCATTAATTTGTGTGATTTATTTCATCACCACTGCTCTCAAAACGGCGAAGGAAAATATCGTGAGGAAACCGGCATGTCCTAGAACCAAAAATTCGAAGACACGCGACATCTACCAACCCGTACTGGGCCCGCGTGGTGAATTATAGCCCATTCCCTCTCTAAAGAGGAGGCCTTGTGTCCCAGCAGTGGGAACATTATAGGCTGACTATGCAGTATACATGCACAATTACTTAGTGTGGACTATATTTGGTAGTTTTACAAAATAAAGAAACTATTACTATTATTACTTGCCTGTAAAACAGAAAAGTCACCAATTTGTTAAAGATCCACAAGAAGAATTGCCGAACTCCTATTGGTGGAAAACAATCCGTTTTTGTAAAAAAAAACAAGAATTCCACTTGTATGTGTAATGTAAACGCGCCCTTCGGTTAGGAGTGCGGTAGGGCGGCCATTAGGAGATTAAAACAGAGACACACCTGTAACGTGGTGCAGTGAAACCGCAGCTCGACTGCGCCTGTATCCTGCCGTAAAATATGGATACCTTACCGTTTACATTTGGCTGGTAGGCTCAGATGTACCATATTATTTTGTGTTTTGCTGCATCCTAATCGTAGGAGCGTTTTTATGTACTAAATCTTTTTGGGATTGGCGAAAATGTTGTTTTTTTCTGGTTAGCATTTTTCATCCTTGACATAAGTGCCTCATAAAAGAGTCATGTTGTAAATACTTTTATAATATTCTTAGAACACATTTTGAAATAATTTTTTTAGAGAAAAATCTATGTTTTTTACATAGTTTAATGAAACATAGTAGTCTATGATGAAACGTAGAAAGGCCAAACTAGCTTAGCTAAATGATGTGATAACAGTGCGCCGGCAATAAACAAAACAGTACCTTAAAAAAAAAAAGAATTCCTAAGAGTGTACTTGGATGCATGTCATTCAAAACGAAGCAAATATGCAGCGTAGGTAGTATTTGCTGCTGCGGGACTGTTCGAAAGAGATACCACGGCTCTGGAACACAAAGGGCAAAGAAGGAACATGGATGGGTTTTAGTCAGTAGAAGTCTGACACTCTCTTCCGCTCCGCCTAGCGCAGGGAGTCATTCACAAAAAAAAAGGTAGTATTTTTTTTAACCATTACATAATCTAAGCCTGAACTGTGTGAGAGCACGATGTAAACAAAAACTTTCAAATGAGCGTTACGTTTTTGTCCCGCGTTTGTGCTAGAACCTCTGGGGGTGACGATCACCGACATACTAACTGAATAATATCTTAATTTCTATAATGACTGTTTAAAACTTAGCGTCACTAGTCTAGCCTAACCTAACTTATGAATAACCAAACACGAAGATGGATGGATTTTATACACCCATTTGAATTTATAGTACATACATATATTCATACGTTTGTCAAGTTACAATAAACATGCTCCATAATTTAACACGGACTATAAAATCAAATCTAATTTGAAAGCTATAATGAAACCACAAATTGCGTCATAAATGAGATAACTTCGTAGGCGGTGTAACCGAACAAGACCATGGTACATATTTAACAAAGTCGTAAAGTTAACTGCTTCAATAAAATACGTTATCTGTCGCGTGTAAAATTGAGTGTAGAGTGTATAATAATATTGAGTATAGAGTACATACACACGTGGGGAAAGAAAAAGAATGGTCTTATACAATAAAATACCAAAATAAAATAAAAAATATTAGCTAAAAGTCTGTGTAAAAAGTACATACAATTAAAGAGGATTTTTCGACCAATTACACTGACATACATAATCACAATGAGGTTTGTTGTAAGATAACCTAGTCCTGGGGTAAGTTCGAATATGTACCAAAGCTATAATATCAATGCAATTTATATGTAAATTGAGTGTAGAATAAAATTAACTTGTTACTTCTTTCAAGACCAAAATGTAGAAGTCTTTTTTATTAAAGTAAAATAAATATTTTCCTACGAAACAATTCCAATACAGCTATTCAGCATACATAACACGTACGTTTTATGACATTCATTACGAAAGCATTCAAAATGGCGGCCACATAGTCACATCATGGTCGACCGTTAACATTGATAGTGACATTTACCACAAAATACAAAGGGTACAATAGAACAAATTGCATTTAAATCGGTACAATTTTGACAGCAGTGGAGCTTCTAATGCTAAGCTGTCAATTTAGCAGACAATTTGTGGAACGTTATGTAAGTGAAAACCAAACATATTTTCTATATTCCAAAAAGGAATGAAAATCAAACTGTTTTCTTTGGGCCTAGTTTGTTATGCCATTATTGTATCGTTTTGCCGTAATGCAGAGATTAGCCAATCAGAAAATTTGTTAGGGTAATACACTATTCGCAGAACGCGGCACGTTCTTAAACCCCTATCGTCACCAACGAAAGCTGTTTTAATGCTCTTTCCTCGTGGAAAAAGGTGGCATTAATAAAAAAGGATCATGGCAAAAAGAGACCCCTCGTTTCAGCCCCCATGAGGAAAATATGTTTCGTTATGTAAGTACACTACCGTGACAACTTAAAGACCAGTTACTTACTGACACAATAGCACTCGCAACATATTTCTTTCACCCCAGATTGTACCAAAAATACACATTTTCAATACATAACACGTACCGATATAAAAAAATATTGAGGTTCAAAATCTATACGGCCGTTTCTTCAGGTTTATGTAGTCACAAAACGTTAGGTTTTATTTTTTCTGACGCAGTAACTTACAATCTGGAAGTAGGTTTGGGTTAGCCTCAATTTGGGTAAAAGTTTTTGCCTTGAATTGTTTTGTGGCCCTGTTGTCCTTTAGTCCAAACTTAAACACTTGGGGATTATTGCTGTCCAGATGGTTATAACTGCCATATAAATTGAAGTTATCTTTTTGGCAGCCGGCACAAAAAACATAAATGTTTAGTCTGGTTTAGCCAAATGAGTTGTATTTATTAGGCTCACAGAACGAACAAATTTACTGAGTAAAATAAAAGGTCCACTACGAATTGTGGTGGCTATTTATGTATTACCTATACTTGTTAAAATAAAAGTCTGGCCTGTTTGGGATTAGCGATTGCGATTTACTTTTGTATGTTTTGTTAGAAGAGAAAGATGACGACGATGACTTGTTTTTATTATACAAGTATAGAGAGAATGCCAGGGCTGCGGGACTGTTTGAAAGAGATACCGTGGCCCTAGAACACAAAGAGCAAAGAAGGAACATGGATGGATTTTAGTCAGTACAAGTCTGACACTCCCTTCCGCTCTGCCTAGAGTGGGGGGGATAATTTGATGATTTCCCATCCGAAAAAAAAAAATGTATAGAGACAAAAAAACGACAAGCTCGTTTTTTGAGAAAAAATCAATGTCGGCGGCACTACTGATCTGCGGTCGGACGACACGTGGTCTGCGATCGTGCGACATGAAGTCGGGTGACGTGTCGCAGCGACCCGTAATCTGCTGCCATTACATTCGAGTTAGTTTTAAAAGATCATTCAGTGGTGGAAGTAACATCAGCACACAAAACCAAAAAAGACTACCGAGTTAACCATTCCAGAATTAGTAATGGATCTGTCAATCTCTAAGGCTGAAAAGGATTTGAATAAGGAAAACAAAAATGCCAACAAAAGGGTTTAAAAAGTAATTTCAGTGCCAATTCTTCTTACGTAAATTAAAAAAGAGAAACTGGTTGCTATCAATATCCATAAATAACAATCTCAGTGGCAAGTGACAGAGGTTTTCCATTATGCCCTATTCAGTGCCAACTACCACTTCACTTCAACCTTTTTGGTTTATTTTTTATTTATCACTGAGCTAATGGCAGCTAGCTAAAAATACAAAGTAAGGAACGGAGATATTTTAAAGGCGTAGGCAAAACTTGGCACGTGTAGCGATTAACGAGGTTTTGAGTCCAAGGCTCGATTCTAAACGGAAATTAATCTGTTTTCATAAACAAAAAAGATATTTGTGCTTGATAGATTTTTGACTGTTTAACACAATCAGAATTAAGCTCACTATCCTAACTAATATTATAAATGCGAAAGTTAATTTGTTTGTTACCTTTTCACGCCTAAACCATTGACCCGATTATCCTTAAAATTTGCATATTATCAGGCACAGCACGTTATCAGGTGTACAGAAACGGAAATAGGGTCCCAGGAAAAAAAAACTGTTTCCAAGGAAAACAACAATAACGTTCTTATGATATATGTCGCCACGTGCCTTTCGAATCATGATTAAATTATATTATTACAAGCAGTGTACAACCCGAATTGATTGTCAAATTCTAAACTAACGCGAGCGAAGCCACGGGCAAAAGCTAGTACCTAATAAGTCGCAAGTATGTCGTTATTCTCACACCGCATTACTATTCTATCCTAGCTAGCCTATCTGTTTTTTTAAAGGAATTTAAAAGTATCTAAAGAGCACTCATACCACTCCTAAACACGTACAGACATAGATACCCAAATTATTCACTAACTCTCTCAACACCCCACAGCAACGATGTTTGTAGCAAATGAACGATATCACCTTCGTACGTAGAAACACAATTAGTAATTAGCCATAAGACTACTCGCTGCTAACGACCAATACACACTGTAGTTGTTTACGTGATCAGTGCACTGTCGCGTGTGGTATACGGATGTGGAGAATGTGTAGCTGTTAAAAATACTGCTTTGTAAAAATGTCGCTCTCGTTTTACGACGTGGTCAGGACATTTTCAAGTCTCAAGTAAAACGTGGGAAACGGATGGTCGGTGGTATATTTACAATTTTACAGCTAGTTTCAACTTTTACATCAAAGCCTATATTATTCGAGTCGCATTTGTTGATAATGAATAGAATTTTTATAACACTCTTACACTCGTATCTACGAACAAGTCAAAATGATTACTTCAGCAAAAGTAATTTCTTACGACACGATTTATATTCTGTAGTTCAGTAATTCCTTGAATTTAGAACTGTCAAAAGTTAGAAATATTTGCTTTGGTGCTAACTTCGGTCTTCGACGGTTCTAACTTCGTTTAAATTCTTGTCTATTGCATAGAAATGGTTGCTTACGAAATTACTTAAACTCAATTAATTACTTTAACTTGACTATAAAACCTTGCCCGATTTAGAAAAAAATCATCTAAATTAACCTTGGTGCATTACTCTAAACAGCACACAATATTACCCAAAAAGAAATAAAAAATAAATGATGATGACGATAATATAAATTAATGATCTGTGGCTAAAATAATGACAAAAACAAGAAAAACGGACCCAAGATAACATGGCAGCTTAACAAATTACATTTACAAGAATAAAATATTGCGAGCTTCATTAATCTTGTTGTAAGTGAGATTCGAGGTCGCAACTCTATTGTCTAAACTTGAGGACAATGTGTCACCAAATGAGAACGTTAGGGATTAGGTCCCAGTGTCAATCACTGGTGGCTTTGGTAATCTTGCTTCGTAATTGTGCCAGAAATCCAATTACCGTGCGATTCGGGATTAATCAGGCCCTGACATTAATATGCCTGACAATCTGACTGCCTTCAAGTGTGCCGTCAGTCCACAGCCGCTGCTGCTTTGGTTGCAATGGTTAATGGAAACTATGTTGGTATTTCAATAATTGTTGACAGGTAAATTAATGGCTAACCGCTTTGACGAACGCTCGGTGTATGAATATTTAGTTAAAAGTTATAGGCTGAAACTAAGATTTGTGAATTTTCAAAATAAAGGATGTAAAAAGACCCTTAACGAAGCCGAAAGGCACTTGTTTTCCCCGTCTTTGCGATCATTTTTTTGTTCTAAACCATACCTGGGAACCTTCTAGTTACGGAGATATTGGGGGTCAAAGTTCCAACATTTTCACAAGGTTTTTTTTAAATACATGTTTTTAATGATCTTTAAACACCTCCAGGACCCCTTTCCTATTCAATCCATCCATCAGCACGATGTTTTGAGTGCGTAAAACGTGATTTTTCACCCCAAAAAAAAAGTCATTTCCCAGCAATAATTTTTGCGTAAAGTTACTTAGTTTGATGTACAGAATGCTTGGTTGACGGCTTCGTGAAGGGTCTGTTTACACCCTGTATACCAAACTGGAATGGTTTTTGTCTAGAAATTCTAAACAAGCTGCATGTTTGTTTGTGTACATAAACCATACATACATCACAGTACACGTCACTTACCTTCAGTATCTTTCGATTCCCAAGTGCGTCTAGCTTAAGAAAAGCCACTTATTCCGCCTAAATGCCTTTTGAGATCGCTTTAGTTTGGTGCTCTTTGAACCAAATAAACACAAGTACCTAAAGTAAAATGTTGTTTTATTTTAAAGTAGACTTCTCGTTACATTTTATCTCAAGAGTCTCAGAATGAAAAAACATTTTTTAATATTACACTCAAAATCTTTAATGATCTCGTCCTTCTAATCCTCCAACATTATTTGAAGGGTACAATAAAAGTATTCCAATATTTTTTTCTTTCGTGACATCTAAAAAGGAGCTTGTTCCAATTCTTCAGAGAGCTTAGCAGTCATCAACGTTTGTGAGTGGCAAATGAGAGCGAATTCAACGTGGATGTCAAACAAGCCGACTCAAAGAGGCTCTAATGAGTCCCCAATTCAAGTGTTTCGGTATTCAACGTCTTTGTTGGCTCAGCAGAGTACCTGCGCGGCTTCTAATCAGTCGGGATCGTTACCTAATTAGTGCTCTCGGCTAGAAATGAGGTACTTAATGTGTATACAATTTCTGATTTCCATGAAATCTTTGTTTATGTGCACGATTCGTTACTTTGGGGTGATTATGAGTAGCATAATAGAGGAGATTCATTAAAATTGTGGGATTAATTTTACCTCAAATCATTTTTTGAGAGTACGCTTGAAAAAAAAATTTCAAAGAACTTTTTTCACTCGCAGAATCGAAACACATAACATCTTTACTATTAATACAAGTAGTTAATTCGTTTCAGGTATCTGTAAGTTGTGTTATGTGAATTCTATAACACACACACACCCATGTGATGTTCCAGAGGTAATCCCAAAAGCCTAATAAAGAAAAAAATATTTCACAGCAAAATAATCCAATCTCTCATAAATTTATGAGTGAAAAAAGACAATTTATTACAGTAATAACTCAACGAACCTCACGTAAGTACTTTAATCTAAACAATAAGGTCCTTCTGTCGTCCTATTTAATAGAATTTGATGAAAAGCCGAGAATAAACAGGACACAAGTGCAACCGGAAATTAAAGGGACCCGACGGTATCCGTTGTTCGGGTAAATACCCGTATATATTGTCGCTATAGAAAAACAACAGTATCCCGACGGGCACAAACAAACGTTGCTGATTAATGTTTTTGTTGGCTGTACGATGAAAATATCAAGCAAATAAAATGATTTATTAAAAACTATTATTTTATATGCCCTCGGGATTTTTTTCGAAGGACATGTTTGGTCAAGTTTTAGGTTACGCGTGTAAAAATACGGTATCAGGACACTTGCGCGAAAGACATTTGCGCAAAGGACACTTGCGCGGAAAAACATGCGCGAAAAGACATATGCGCGCATGGACTTTTGGGCGATTAGACTTTTGGGCGCATAGACACTTGCGCGCATAGACACTTGCGCGCATAGAAACTTGAGCGAATGGACTTATGCGTGAACGGACATTTATGCACAAAGACACATGCGCGAAAGGACTTTTGCGCGAATGATTAGGTTAGGTTAGCTGTAGAGTAAACATAACACTGAGGTTCTTCTAAATCGGAATCGATTGATTAATCTTTTTTGTACAAAGTAACAAGAATGTTCTATACATCAAAATGCATTTGTCATAATAGACATTAAAACAACTGAATGACCTAAAAAATCGATATTAATGAAACCCAAAGTACTTTTTACGAACATACATTTCTCAACAAAGGGATTTAGAACCAATACAGGGTACTAAATCAGCAAAAACACTTTACTAGAATTGGCGTAGACGTGTTATCGAGTTTAAGGGACTATTGTGTGGTATTATAAAATAAAAAGTAAACAAATACTCCCCGTATAAATCCGTAGTTAAACCACGTCAGCTGTTGTTTTTAGGTTACCGGTAACGTCGTATAACCGAATCCATCATTAATTATCAGGAAAACAATTTTCCTGAGTATTTACACATTTAATATACGATATTACATATAAGTACACCATAATACAACTTAATCACTAATTAATTTTAATTTTTAAATACGAAATAGTAATTTGACTTGTCACTCGGGCAGTGTTGCCACTTCTCTTTCTCTATCTTATTGAAAATAAGAAATAATATGATGTTATATTTACTCTACAGATTAACCGTTGCCAGTCGCGAGTAAGTCTAGTCGCGGAAGTTTCCTTTCGCGCAGAAGTCCATTCGCGCAAGTGTCCATTCGCGCAAGTGTCTATGCGCGTATGTGTCTATGCGCATAAGTGTCTATGGGCGCAAAAGTCCATTCGCGCAAAAGTCTAATCGCCCAAAAGTCCATGCGCGCATGTGTCTTTTCGCGCAAGTGGGTTCGCGCAAGTGCCCTTCGCGCATTTGTCTTTCGCGCAAATGTCCCAGATCCTAAAAATACTACATAATCATTTTTGAAATTTAAGTTTTTTTCAAGACGTGGATCTATCACATATGTTGGGGTCAGCTTCCAGTCTAAATGGATTTTAAAAGTATTTTACATGAAGCGATTGCCTATCTGACCTCCACAATAATACGATACTCTTTGGTAAGGCTGGTTGTCAGACTTTCAGGCCACTACCTGTAATGACTGTCAAAGATTTTCAAATGACTACTGGAGCCAACGGCTTAACGTGCTTTCCGAGGCACGGAGGAAAATCTGTAAGTACTGGGTGGTCACCCATCCGCAGACCAACCTAGGCAAGCACGGCTTTACGTAAAGATCGACTGGAGCGGTTGTTATTTTTTATCCACAAGCTCCTCAAGATAATGAAGTGATAATGATAATGAAGTGTTTACGTGTGTATTAATTATATATAATTAATACATACGTAAACACTTCATTATACACGAAAGATTTACGAGGCACGTGTATCGATGGAGGAAATCTAAGTCATTTTATTCTGATCCTTGTTTACTCTTCTTTATCGTGTGGTTAGTTCCTAACCTGGTGTCAGAGTTTTTATGCCGCCCATGGGCCTCTGACTTGGCTTAACATGCCGTCAAGAAATATCTCTCAGGCATGCTGGTTTCCTCACGATGTTTACTTGTTTACTTAGCAATAGAGATTTTGTCTTGATTTGGGTCTATCCCATATTCGAAGCATAGACTTTGTGAATATTACCTTAATCATGAGCCAGGCCATGGCCTTATCAATAGCCTCGACCAATATTTAAGGAGGCTCTCGATTAGCGGATGAAGGGCTTGCGAGAGTAGCGATGGCCCAGTGGCGTCTCCGACTTACGAACAGTAAGTCGTGTGTTCGAACCCAGGCAGGCGCATTACTTTGTTTAATTTATTTCATCACCACTGCTCTCAAAACCGGTGAAGGAAAACATAGTGAGAAAACCGGCATGTCCTAGAACCAAAAATTCGAAGACATGTGATATCTACCAATCCGTACTGGACCCGCGTGGTGGATTATAGCCCATTCCCTCTCATAGAGAGGTGGAGGTGTGCCCCAGCAGTGGGAAGATTATAGGCTGATTATGCTTATGCATGAGCCAGGTGATGATGATACAGCCACTGCATTTAATTTCATTCTTGGGTGCTTAAGAGCTACTGTATCACTATAAAACAAGAACCTATTTTGCAAATAGGCTTTACAAATACTTCACTTACACGTCATCTTTTTTAAAAGTAGATAGGGCCGGTGGTTTTTCATAACTGATTACTCTGAGAAGAAACAGCCGAAACAAACTCAGAGGTCATAGTTTCTTTTAAGGTCCAGATTATAATCTTGGTCAACTCACATTTGTGTATACCTGTCACGCCTGTAAACCCCGAAGGGTTAGGCAGAAGTGTACCTAATAGTACACCCACATTACCAGCCAGTTATGTTTAAGTCCCATGTTATAAGGGGTGAGCCTATTGCCAATCCAAAGTCCGTATCTGTTTAGATATTCCTGATGGAAAAACCCAGTAATACTTTGCCCTTAGAAACCTTTAAGTACATACTGAGAAAATGTTGTAACATACACTTTTGAGTAAAGTCTCGACTGCGCGCCTACGTGTGTCTTTTATAGGCTACTTAGAACAAAATTAACGCTTTGATTCGATTTAACTCTGCTAATATGTCTTAACGTTTCAAAACATGTTGCTGCCCACGCCTTGTAAAGTCTCTTTGTGGATAATACCTACCTGCTGTTTATAAAAGGACAAAAGAACAACAGAATTCGAACTAATTTTACACAATACCTCAATGTTTATCCATAGTCTACGTGGTAAAAATTTTTTCTACTGTCTATTTCTGAAATACTTCGAAGGGCTTTGTTTGTAAGGAATTTTATTTATCGTTTTCACCTTCAACGCATAAGTGGGAGTGCAGCTTAAATCCGTGGCTGGCGTGAACACATTGACATGTCGACTTCTATGACTTTTTTTTTATTGGCTTATTACATCCTACGCATTAGGAATTTATATGAAAAAAATTGACAGTTATAGATATACATAATTTTTGGAGCAATCGACTTTGGTAATATGTTGACATCTCGCATTTTGACATGTCTAACTTAACAAAACCTCATGTCAAATTAACGATTCACATGTTTTTGTGATCGAACATTGATATTTTGTTATATCAACCTATACTCAGCACCCAAAATAATATTCGTTATTTGATATCTCAATTAATACACTTAAAAGTTTTGTTTAAGTACTTATTTTAAATTGACAAATTGAAGTGTCAAGCTATTGCCAGCTGAGGTCTTTTTGATTAAATCGTGACAAATTGAGATATCAAGTTATGGCCCACCGAAGAATTTCTGTTGAAATTGCGATATATTGAGATGTCCAGTTACGGCCAACGAAGTTCTGAGCACTAAAAGTAATAAGTATAGGTATCACTACATGTCCGTTATAAAAAACTTGTAACGTTAAATTAATATGTTTAGTTGACAACTTATGTACCCAAGTTGTATTAAAAAATAATCGAGTTATCAAAAAACTTTCGTAAGAAGTAATAATTTTTCAAATATCGCGGCAAATCCCTCGCTCGTGTGTTGGTAAACAAACGTCAGTTTAGAGTTCAGAAGCCACGCGCGCGCGAACCGCGAACGAGTGTGAGTGCTTCAAATTGATTTCGTTTGTTTTTGAGTGTATCTATTGATTGATTTATTACTACAGTGTTTCAATTCATAAGTTGGGTGTATAGTTTGTGATTTGCAATGGAGGAAAAAGTGAGTACCTACCGACCAAACCTTACGGTCTACCTTAGTGTATTATCGTAACAGAGGGAATACCTACCTGATTATGTGACGTGATATCTAGGTATTTCAATATTTGGTTTTTGCAGAATCCGACGATTGCCGAATTAATGGCTAGGAAACGCAAGTTAACAGAACTTCGTGACATTAAGTTAAATTCATCTCGTCAGCGAATGAATGAAGTGGACGAAAACGGTAAGATACAGATCTTATACTCACAAATATTTTTTTGCCACTTTTTAGGTAGATATTGATGAAGGTTGGGAGTTAGTTATCTAGGTAAGTAACATATTGTAAGCCGACGTTCGGAATGGACGTAAAAATATCGCGGCGATTTTTTTCGCGCACTGGATTTTCAACGCTCTGCTTAGCGCCGAGAGTTGAAAATCCAACCAGTGTGTTTGTTCAACGCGTTGGAATGCACTCTGTTGGATTCTCAATGCTCGGCTCAACACCGAGAGTTGAAAATCCAGTGCGCGATAAAATCCCGCTGCGATATGTTTACGTCCGTGCGAACGTCGCGGTCAGCTGATTGTTTACTTGAAACTGTGAACTTAGATGTATGTAGACGATGGGAATCTAGCTGTAGTAGGTAGATATACACCGTCGTGGGTAAGGCCTCCCCCACATTAGGATCGCGCGTTCCTCGGGCGTATGAGCGACGCGTCCGCCGCGTGCGCGACGCGAGCGCGCTGCGTAAGCGTCACGTGTTGCCACCGTGTAACGTGTGTGCAGCGACCGCGCGGCGCGCACACGGCGCTCGCGTTGGCGTTTAAACCCTTCAGTCAAGTCGAAAGTCGAAGGGGTATGAACGCGACTCGAGCGCCGCGCGCGCGTGTGAGTAGCGCGGGCGCCGCGCGCGCTACTCACACGTGCTCGCGGCGCTCATCCTCGCTTCATCCTCGGGCGTTCACACGCCCGAGGATCGCGCACGCCTAATGTGGGGTCAGCCTAATTGTTCTATGAGTAACTTGCTCCTCTAATGTTGAAATCAAAACAAAAATAACTATTTAAAAGAAATGAAGGGTGTGTAGTATAACGGTTTAACTTTGGCTACTATCGTAATAATGATTATTTTCTTTCTTTACCTGAACTATTTTAGATCTGAAAGTTTATGTGTGGGTGTGTGTGTGTGTGTGTTTGAAACGATTTGCATCTGTTACTGCTGGGCAGATTTGGATGAACCTTGGTGTGTAGATAATCTAGACCCTGTAATAGGAATAGGACTCAGCAGTTAGACACCGCTAGTTATTCACCCAAACTAATATTATAAATACGAGAGTAACTGTGTTTATCTGTCTGATTATTATTTTTTATTGCTTCAGGTTACCCTAATCTTGCCACTCCACTGTCAAACTCTTCGTTATTGAGGAACATAAGTAACGATGATCCATTATCTCCTTATCCGGTAATGTCCCCAGCAACCCAAGAAATTTATAATGTATTAATTACTGACCCAAGCCTACAATTAGATAATACGTCAGACATTGTCGAAAACAGTGAAGCGTCTGAAGAAAATGAATCGTTTAATGGCGACAGTGACGACAGTGTTCGTGATCCTGATTTTAACATAAAAAAAGTCACAGTAGATGATTCAGAAACTGACTGCGAATCATGTGATGATGCCAAAATTGAAAGCAAAGAATTGATACCAATCTCCGGAAAAATATCGAAAGCAACAAGAAATCCGGAAAAATATATCGAAGTCAACTACGAATGCGAAAATATAGCACCTACCTTAAATACGAAAGAAACACCACAAAATTCATCTATGGATAATACACAGAACAAGGAAACGGGGAGCTCAACGTGTGTGACAGACGAAAAAACGGCCAACCGAAGTGTTTCACCTGAAATGAATGAATATGAGAATGCAGCTCCTACTATATATGAGATAGAAACACCAACAGTGATCCTAGAAAAGACGAGTGAAAGAAATGAGATTTTAACTTTAACTATGGAAACCGAAAGTACTAGTGAAGAAAGGACTAATAATAATACAAAAAAAGGAAGATCAAGAGTGGAGAGAAATGCAAGCAAAACACGTCGGAATACAGGAAAGAGTTATATAACGGAAAAAGGTAAAGTAGTTCCTGACAGAAAACCGAAAGAGTTGAGTTCATGTAGACTAAAATGTGCTGAAAGAATTACAACGGCTGAACAGACGCATTGTTTTGAAAATTATTGGCAACTAGGAGATAGAGATAGACGGGCAGCATTTGTGTCTAAGTCAGTAATGATTTTCCCGAAAAAATCACAAAAAACGGGCAGCAGGACATTAAATAGAGAGTGCTACTGTAAATACATGCTAGAGATTTCTAATGAGATGAAACCGGTTTGTAAAGAGTGTTTTTGTAAAATTGTAGGAGAGACCAAGGGATTTGTTAATGTTATAATAGAAAAAAAAAAAATGTCTCCCAACGGAATCATTGATGAGGATCAGAGAGGTCGTCAACCTCCCAAAAATAAGAAGACTATCGAAGACATTTCGCTTGTCAATCACCACATTTTGAGTTTTCCAAGTTATGAGAGTCACTACTGTAGAAATTCGACTGGGAAGAAATATTTAGCTGCTGACCTGTCAATTGCCAAAATGTACAGAGAGTATAAAAACACTTCTTCAAATCCTGTCTCGTTAAAATTATATGCCAAATGCTTTCACGACCTCAATCTGTCGTTTAAGCAACCATCAAAAGACACATGCAACACGTGCGATGTGCTGAACGCTAAAATTAAAGTTGCAGATGAAGATCGCAAAATTAATTTAACTGCTGAATTAGCTGAACACCAACATCAAGCTGATAAAGCTTATGCTGAAAAACGTGTGGATAAAGAGAATGTCAAAGCAGATTCGTCTGTTAGGGCATTTGCATTCGACCTCCAGCAGTGCTTGCCGACTCCATATTTAAAAACATCTGTCTCGTTTTACAAACGACAGCTTTGGTCTTTTAATTTAACAGTGCATGATTTAGCAACTAATGAGGCTACCTGCTACATGTGGGACGAGACAATAGGAGCTCGAGGTGCAAACCAAATTGCCTCATGTTTGTGGCACTTCTGCAACAATTTGTCCTCCGAAGTAAAAGAACTGATTTTTTATTCGGATACTTGTGGTGGTCAAAACAAAAACAATGTCGTGGCAATGATGTTTATGTTTTTGCTACATAATCATCCGACGCTGCAAAAGATAAATCACAAATTTCTCCTCAGTGGGCACACACATATGGAGTGTGACTCTGACCACGCTATTATTGAGAAAACAAAAAAGAGAACACAAATGAGAATAAATCATTTGTATGATTGGGTGCAGCTGGTGAGGACTTGCAAAGTTCAGAAACCATTTAAGGTCGTGGTGATGACGGTAAATGATTTCTTGGATTTTGCTGAACTAAAAGCCAAGAAAGGACCCTTTACTATCAAAAAACTGGACGATTCTGGGGACAAATTTCTATGGCAACCTATTAAATGGCTGCAATATAATAAAAACAGCGTAGGAAAAATAAATTTCAAGAAAAGCCTGGATCGCGAACCCACTTTCGAGTCAGTGAACTTTCGGAAAAGAGGAAAAACCACCATAGATGTCTTTAGGTTGAGCCAAATCTCCAAGGAAGCTTTGCCAATCAGTGCAGAGAAAAAAAAGGATTTGATGGACATGATTGACCTGATTGACGATTCGTTCAAAGAGTTTTATATTAATATAAAAACTGTCGGTGATGTCTCTGCATCTACTGATCCAGATTTGGACGAAGACAACCCAGATGAAGAGGATTCTGAGGTCTAATAAAATACGAATGGTCTGCGACGAGGTTGAGGAGTCAACGTAGTTATTTGTGTTAGTAACATACTTGTATCTGTTTGATGACGTTGTTTGTGGTCCAATAAAGCAATTTTCTATTTTTTTATAATTTTTTTTATTGCGAAAATACTAAACTGATAGTTTCGTGGTGTTTGAATTAAATATTTCTTCAGTTAAAACAACATTACTTGATTTGAGTGAGTAGCAGCAAATTAAATATTTTTTTTATGTTTGTCATCTGTTTGCTATCCAATTAAAATAATGTGGTTGTCATTAAATTACATTGTTTACTTACTATAACTTCCCACTCAGAAGGTGAATAAGTTGATAACTGTTGGTGAACAAGTTGACAACTCGGTGCATAAGTTGATAACTCGTTGGTGAACGACTTGACAAGTCTATTATTTTGCAATCTATGGAAAATTTCGTTTATTTATTGTCATCATTGAAAAGATGGCACAAAATAACCTTTAAAACAACTTAAACACATATGTAAAATTAATTAACCGATTTACCAGAAGACGCCAAAACTTTAAAATGGCCGTCCTGACAAATTGCAGTTTTAGACATGTCAACATATTCACGCCAGCCACGGAAATATTTGCTCACATAAAATTAATTTAATTCAGAACACTTTATACATAATTTTATAAATATATGCAGCTGATGGAACTGTGGGTGTCACGGAAGTGCGTTGGAAGCTTTTAAAAGGCACTTAATCAAACGAACAGAAAGTACTACTAATCATACAAAATAAATTACGTTTTGAGTGGGAAGAATATGTATCTTTTGATGTAAGAATAAATGCTTATAAGGAAAATCACGGTGTTAAATTCTACTGCAATACTGTTAAGCATTTGTTGGGTTAACAGGGGAGCATGGAAGATGACGTGCTGCGCCGAGTAAAAGAGAATAAAGAAGGCTGATGATCATTTGTGAAATAAAAAATACCATCTTCCTCAGCAAAATCAATGATAATAATTTCAGAAACGTATGGACGAATTGATATTAAAATCGATAATATTCAGCATAACTGTTCCGTTAAGATTAAAAGGAACAATATTACGATACCCACGTATTGGAATAGTGCCAAGTCATTCAGAGCTCAACATCACCATTTTTCGGGTCAAGTTTAATTTTTACACCTTTTATAAATGAACGAATAATTGTAAATCTTTGATTTACGTTTTTTTTTTCTGATGGGAAATCATCAGATGATCAACTCTTGTACTGACTAAAACCCATCCATGTTCCTTTTTTGCCCTTTGTGTTCCAGGGCTACGGTATCTCTTTCGAACAGTCCCGCAGCTAATTTACGTTTTAAAGTAAGGTTTTACATACTTACTCTGCGGTTGGAACGTAGTATGACACTTGATTTTGTAGGAATTAATGATGTTGTAGTCATATTTATAATAAGACCCCAGACGTACTACGAGCAAACCACTTTAAAAAGAAATGTGTTCGCATATAAACTTTTGTGGTGCAGTCGAATGGTGGTCCGACTACTCTAATGTGTAATTTACCTCTTCGTTGTTAGTTTGACACACACACGGAGGTCATGGTTTGTTTAAGAAGTCGCAGTCAAATATTTTCGTTCATAAAGTCAACATTTTATACGACAAAAAATAGAAAGAATGCTCGTATGAGCTCACTTCACACAAATCAATATGCCAACAAAATTGCACTGGACTGCAATGCGTACAGCTGTAAAGGCAAAAAACTACCGACACCTCTCGCCCAATTTCGAGCGACTCTTGACTTTTTTTGCCATAGGCCAGACACATCACTCGACTATCATACCCTGCAAAATTGAGCTGACGTTAAAAAAACGCCACAGCCAGTGCTGTAGGCAATATTTTTTCCGCTGCGTTGGGCTTTCCGGGAATTATTCGTACGTCACGAAAAAAACACGACCGACGAGATTAGCTATAAAAATAGGTGCCTCTAAAGCCTTTTAAGGTTTACGTGCGGTAGGGTAGGATAATTCTTAATCAAATAAAAAAGCAGGAGTTTCTTGTGCGGCTTAATTTACTTATTAATATTATGTACATTTTATTTTATTTTTTTGCGCATTCATAAAATGCGGATTATATCTATTTATGACAATAAAAACTTCTAGCTAGCCCATGACATAAAATACACACAACATCATAACCATACGTGAGTGAGATCCTGTTCTTAAGGAAAAAAATATACAAATTTTCTTTTTAATTAGTATATAAGTGAATTTTGTTGTTTTCAATGATCGCTAAGTGCCTAAATTAGGATACATTTGGGACGTCTTGTTTTTGACATAAACGAAATTCATCAATAAATTCAATTAGCCACGGCTCCCTTCGCGTCTTTTCTACTTAAACAAGACGAGGATTTTCCTAATTAATGCCTATTCTAATTAGCTGGAACACTCCTAATTTTCGTATCAATAATACGAAATGTGCTGAGTTTAATAATACTTAGCTACCTTTATAGCAGCAGGTCTTATCTATTGTTATTTTAAAAGCAATAGTTAAATATCTCAATGTATCCGTTGATCGGCCGCTTCATATTCAACGACGGAGCTCCCAGCAATCACGGCTACTCGTAAAACCTAACGATATCAGATTTTATCCCTCCACAGAGCTTTAATAATAATCTCCAAAAATTTAGGGTAAACGCCCCTGATCTTGTCAAGTCTCAGCTTAGCGCCCTATTGAGGAGGATACCCCGGATTTTGTGGTAATTTTCTGGTAACACGATTTTTGTAAAGTTGTTCGTGTGTCCTTTTTTATATAAATGTGGTATGTCGTATGAGCTTGGTTTTTTAATAATGAATAACTAGTGAAAATATAAAGTGGAAAATAAATGCTTTATTATAAAGGATTTAATGTTGTACATTATATCGAATTAATTCTTGCTCATGGGTAACAAATTGAATCAAAGAAATAAAAGTAGCATCATAGAATTGATACCGATTTAGATATTATAAATTGATTCAGATATACGTTATCAACACTAATGGTAATACCAGTATTTATGGACATGCGTTAAAATCCTTTCAATCCAGGCACACAATAATTCAGCCTAGTTTCCCTCCATTTTCAACCAAGCCGCACGCAAGCGCTTGTTCATAACCTACATTTGAAAATCCTCTGAATCAAGATTAATCGTGTTTTCACTTTACATGTAAATACTTTCAGTGATTCAACCTTTTTCGGGGCTTAATTTATAAATGTCTGAACCGGAGTCCTTAAAATGTCAATGCTTAAAGCCATTCAAAGCCCACTCAAATTCATGAACATAAATAGCACAGGTTTATCACTCGCTTCACGTATACACGCGTGATTTTAATTCTCTGGATATAAAAATTGGTTACAACGAATGTGGAAAATGAAATGGCAGGCGAGCTCATTGCTCGAGATTCCACATTTCATTCACAGGATATTCACCGGAGGGCTATCCGGATCTCTCTAGCCTGAAATAACTGTCGCATAATGTTGATATAAAGCGGGCCTCGGCTTGGTGGCAACTGACTGGAATTGTGTGACGCCTTCGCTTTGATTTAACTAGTAGCTATGACACCTTGCAAGCCTTTGCAGGGGGATTTAAGAGCACTGTTTATTTAAGCTCTCTCGTTCAGAGTTCCTTTTACGGCTGGGTGGCTGTGAGATATTGCAAGCATTGAAAATGTGGGTCTAGTCTTTGCGATAGGATGCGGTTTTCAGAAAATATGAACATTTTGTCTCGGAACGAACAGTAATAGTTTGTTCTATGCATTTCTGCAGTAGTCTAGACTTCGTTATTTTATTTGTTGCGCTGCTACTTTTATGGATAGTATAAACGGGCTCTAGAGCGAAGTTTGTTTTAACAGTTTCTATAACTGCGGTTCACGTATTATCACGCAACTTATAAATTCTTTTCAAAAAGACATGAACATCTTCATATATATAAAAATCTCGTGTCACGGTGTTTGTGGTCCCACTTCTCCAAAACGGCTCGACGGATTTTTGTTTTTTTTTTTTGAATCATAAATATCCGTCGAGCCGTATAGCCGGTAGGTCGTAAAGAATTTTTCGCTCCGCTAATTTCACGCGGACGAAGGTTGTGAGCAACAGCTAGTTACATAGATAATTTATTAGATATGCATTCATATATGTCCAGGTCTTTATACATATATATATGGGTCATTGTAGTCTGAAATAAAACAATGTTATGTTGTGTGAATGATCTTAGCTTTCGTTCTCGTTATTTTTGCAAAAAGAAGCGACTACAGTCTCCATCACGACACAGTTACACGAGTACCTATCGTGATAATTACTTCCAACAGTTTTAATTTATTCTGTCACAGTTCATTCGTACATTCAATAGGGACACGAGAAAGCACTTATGTCCCTATTTTTACAACAGCGCCAACAAAAACTTGTACAAAAGCTCGAATTTATTTACCAGTAACAATAAATATATTGAAACAGGTGTAGAATTGTACACAGGGTGGCCATTCACGAAATTACTTTCTCCCAATTTAGTCTAGTCGAATAGTCCCACGTCTCATTAGGGGGAAACGAGAATATTGTACCTTCTTTAAACGGTGCTTTACACGTGGATGTTTAGTATTGTCAGCGGAAAATTTTGTTGATGGCGAATTATTGCCGAAATATACGAGTATTCGAGCTCATTCGAAAATATTGTCGAACTATTAATGAATTGAAAATTAACTAAAGAGGGTTTTTGTAAATACTTTGGATCTATGTTAGATAAACTCATAGGAATTGTATTTTTTACTAAGGTACCTGTATCTAGTTGCGAAAATAAATTAGGTAATGTAATAGGGAACGCATATATATGTACATATTTTACATATATCTACGATACCACTGGACCAGTAGTGCAGAAGGGAAAACAAAATACCCACGACACTACCGGTAGTGCGGCTGAGTAGTGTGGAGGAGAAGGAGGGGAAAAATATATTTATGTGGGCGTAGATTTTAGAACAGATATTTATAAACTTATATCAATATCATCGTCACCATTCTCCAGCCCTTATCCCAATTTATTTGGGGTCGGCACACCATGTCTTCTTCTTCCTTACTTCTCTATTATTCGTCATCTCAGCAGTCACCTCCTCTCTAGCCGTCCGTTACACAGTCCATCCATCATTTCTTTGGTCTTTATAAACTTATCAATTTAATTTTTTTACGGGTACAATCACAAGCAAAAATATCTACACAATTTGTAAAATTTTCTTGATTCAAGTTATTAGGTGTTGTACAGACAGCTACAACGCTAACTATACTTATTGCTTAGTCTAACATTTCAAGGTTTGCCTAGATATTTGTGATCGTGAATGTACCAACAAGCTCTAGACACTCAACCTCATTTAATTTATCAAAGCAATATCCTATTATCCAATGAGCTATGTTCTATTAATGACTAGAGGTTAATTAATCAGTGCGGTATAAGGCCAAGTGAAGTGATTAATTTATTAATGAGGATCAACCAAGTAATCTATTACCAATACAAACAGTCGATTACGTAAATTTGTATACACAGTTATGATTAATATTAGGTATTGCATGTGGTGTTGCTTTTTTGGAAGGTGGCGAATATTATTTTATTATCCTCTTTTCTAACTTTCGAGAATCTTACTGCTGTTATAAATGCGAAAGTTTGTGAGGACGTCTTCCACGCAAAAAGTACTCTACGGATTTTGATTAAATTTGGCACACAAGTAATTTATAACCTAAATTAGTACATAGGATACTTTTTATCCCGGCAGTATGATCCCGGGGACACTTACCGAACTCCACGCAGGCGAAGCCGCGGGCATGTGCTACTGTGTTATAAGGACTTTAGAGGCAAACCATCCAGATAAATAACAAATGTGTCGGGAACGATTGTTGACTGCATCATCTATATATCTAAACATATAATAAAATCGTTAAAATCCAACCCGATGTTCCGAATTGGCGCAAAAACTACTGCATAGATCCTGTTCAAATTTTGCACAAATATTTGAAATAGGCTTCTTCAAATGTTAGGTTATATATTATCACGCTACTTTCTTAAAGGGGTGAGCAATATTGCATTATGTCAGTATTATTCAATTGTTTCCCGTTTCAGTCATGATATGCGTAAGAACATCTATTTCTAAGCATATGTCAGCGAAACAATTAGAGTAATGGTTTCATGACCGCTTTACGTGCATCACGTCGCAAGTTCTATCCCCAGTGAAATTATACTTTTTGTAATTGATTGTAATTTTTTTTGATAGAGATTATTATTATTTATTTTCTCTTTTTTATGTATTATATTATAAGACGCCTTTTGTAGTCATCACCTACATTATCACATTTTGATCAGGCCTTCAGTTCTCACACATAACATCCCACCTGTAATCCCCGAATGGTTAGGCACAGGTGTGTACCTAATCGTACACCCTCATTTCACCAGTTATGTTGAAGTCCCATGTAATAGGGGGCGAGCCTATTGCCATCAATCAGACACAAATCCCCATACTCCGTAGCTGCTACTGAGAAATTCCTGATGGAGTAACCAAACAACACTTTACCCTACCCGGGAACACGCATACACAACAAAATTTCCAACAACAACAGCAAGTAGAGAATAAACGGTCAAAAAACTAACGTTTTAAGTTTTTTTTTATTTTTTTATTACTTCTATGTTGTTGCTACCTTATAATGTCATGTCTATGAATTGAAATTATCTCATCATTATTATTGTTACATCTGTCGTGGGTTTTTTCTCTTGGATTAATAGACAACGAGCTTTTTTCTTGGTAATTAAATCAAAATACATAATGAAACTAATATCCAGGATAATCTAGGTATAGAAATCTCCATTCTCAGTAATAATTAATGTATTTTCATCGGACTAGAACTAAAAATAGCCGAACGTCTTTGCACGGATTCACGGTAAAATAAACTATGATTGTGATAAATCTTTCTCTAACGAGGCGGTAGAAAAAAAAAGTCTGAAGAAAGATGTTCAAGGAGATCACTAATTAGATATCCTGAGGAAACAAGTAATAAGAAAATTAAGTAGCAGTTTCTAGAAAACAAGCGGATGTTTACAGCTTGTTCAAGAAAAATAAAAGAACAATGTTAGTTCTGTTATCTGTACAAATACGAAAAACGCTTCGTAAGGCGTAGATTAGTTTTCCTTACAAAACAATATTATAATGTTATAATCTGTATCTACACTATAAAGAAGTAAAATTTGTTTGTAAGTTTGTATGTAGAGGCTCATCTCCGGAACTAATAAGGAAATTCAAAAATTTTTTCACTTGTAGAAAGCTACATTATTCGTGGCTGCCTATAAATTATATTTATATCATGCGTGTTAGCCGAGCTATCACAATTTTTGCGGATGAGGTCGCAGGCAAAGTGTTAGTCACATACAAAACAACAAAACGCAATGTAAATCTTTCTGATCCTCCACCTTTTTTGAATCTGGTTGAAAATTTGATCGCTTTAAAAACATAAAATACCAAATTCAAAAACTAGTGACACGTGCTAAAAACATCGTCTACCGGCCACGCACAACACATGCACGGAATTTAATTTCAATTTTAGAATGGAATTTTTAATTTCACCATTTCACTGGCAATTTCACTGGCCACATTTAGCAGACTATATTTCTTGTCAAGAATACATAAATCCAAGTTGTAAAGTTAAGGTGAACGCTCTGAACGATAATGAAGCCATCTATTGGTAAATGACACGGAAAAACGAGATTAGAATTCGCTTTGGATAGCAATAAAAAATAAAGCTTTTCCTCTGCGTTAGGTCGCTCCCCGAGCGATTGCAATCTATATTCAGTATAAAAATCCTTTTAACTTTATGTCTGATCAAAGTAGTGGAATAAATTAAAATGTATTGCTAGTGACAGATACTGTGGTATATTTTATCTGAGTAAGGAAAGTGTAGGTAGATACAAATGTTTGAAAAGTACCCTAATAGCTCCTTTTGTATCTCAAATTCTCAACAAATACATAACTGACCAAAACCGCTTAGCATAACTTAAACGCAACAAAGCTTCTGCTCAGTTTTGTAGAAGCAAAGCTAACAGGTCAGACTACACCCTCTCAGGAATTACACCTGACAGAACTATTCACAACTGGCCCCCGACATGCATAGTTTAGGGCACAACTTGTTCCAGCGCATGTCTGAATTTTGAAGTGCTAACTATCTGGCGTGAATAGTGGAAGCGGTTATCCGCTTTTAGTTACCCCATTCTTATGGATCACGTGGTCGCTCGTAAAGTTGTGAGCCACTTTATTGCGGTAAACATAGAACACGCAATCCCAAGAGGAGCAATGAGCAGGTAACTGCGGTAGCCAACTTTAAAGCTAATATTAGTTCAGCCACGGCACCGGAAAATGGGTAGCGTAGTGATTGGCTGTGGCACAGACCGGACTTTCAAATGTCCAATCAGAGTGCGACGGCAACGACTCCAATTAAATTCGATTGAATGGGAAAATTCTAGCGCCGTCAGGCATTCTGTTATTTGTAAACTTATTGAATGACGCAATCAAAAGCTTGTTAGGTTCGAATCCAAAACAAATCTGACAACAGTTGTACATTTGGTTATTTCTGTTTATTTATTATCTGCAGCGTTTGGGTTTTCCTAAAATAGCGTATCGAATTTTGATTAACTGAAATTACAGAGCTCTGCTTTTGCTGCTTGCATACGATAATAGAGGTAAATGATATGGCTACAATGTGAAACTGAGCTCTCATACGTTAAAACAACACATTAACAAATGAACTTCACGTACTAAGTACAACTACATTCATGTCTGTATAGCCAGAAGTACACTCAATTCTAAAAACTAATTCCACCGCGCAAACAATGCGACATTTAACAATCTAAAAGCAGCAAAAAGTAACCGTTTTTCAGCGTACCGGTAATCGTTACATTTATTACTGTGTGTGTCGGAGCTCCGGTATAATTACGCGACCACAATTGGGAGGAGGGTGACGCAATTAGCCATTTCACAGGATCCGAGTCGTTGTCACTTCGACTCTAATGACTTCAACTAGTTCCATTGCACGCCCGCAAAGGCCGGAACGACTTTTTCAAGCCGTTCTTTAGTCTGGCTACAGAAATGTAATTTAAAATCTAGAGAGAGGATTTTAGCTAAATAAACTACGGAAGTCTCAACTGTTAATTATAACAATTTACTGTTGTGACATTCGTTGCTGAGTTGTGAATCATTAAACCTGTTAAATAGCTGCTGTTGCACAGTTACATAATAATGGATGAGCAAAGTGGAGTGACGACATAGCACTTTGAATCGGGGATCTTTTGGTTTTCATTTATACTGGTCATATACCGAGTGGTCAAGTAGGTGGTCACATTTATTACGACGTCATCAGAGGGGCTGGTCAGGTCGCCAATGATGTAGACGAACGGAAATTTGGGACTGTCTGACAGGTGGAACAAGTCGGAACAGTACTGTAGTAACACGTACACTTGGTGTTGCTTGAATCGATAGCCATACCGCATACCAATGACGATCAGAGTTGAGTGATTTATAAATCGATTCATCATTATTATAATTACACATAAAAAACATCAGAAATGAGGACATCCGCAAGAGAACCAAGGTTACCGACGTAGCCCGAAGAATAGCCAAACTTTTGGCAGTGGGCTGGACACATTGCTCGCAGAACGGAAGGACGATGGCGCGAAAAGTTCTGGAGTGGCGACCGCGAAGACGTTACGTTGGAAGGCCTCCCACTAGGTGGACCGATGACCTGGTGAAGGTTGCAGGGATCCGCTGGATGCGAGTCGCACGGGACCGGTCAATGTGGTGACACTACCTATGTTTAGCAGTGGACGTCTTTCGGCTGAAATTATGATGATGATGATGACATAAAAAACGACTAAGCGTCTAATACCCAGTTAATGAACAAAAGATTCAAACACAAAAAGTAATTTGCGATATGCACGACATGAAAATGGATGTGGTTTCTCTTTGGCAGGCACCGTAATGTAACCCATTACGTTCATTTCAAATTACCCCTATACATCTCTGATTGAATTTAAGGTTATTGAATATAAAAGCGTTCTGATAAAACAGGGTTGATAAAATAAACATAAAAGAGCAGGCACAAACAAATATAAATAAAAACAACCGATAACAAGCTCCCTTTGCGGGGTTTAATATAAAAATTCAATAATATTCCCTAAACACGATCGACGCCGTTTCTAAATTATTTTTTGTTTGTTCAGTAATTTAACTCGTTTAAAGCTTCGGGCCGATCATTAGTCTTTATTATATTACGTCTGTACTTGTGTACCTATAAAAAAAACCACCGCACATTGTTCCAACTGAAATTGCCGCTGGAAATTCAACGAACGAGTTTGAAACCTTCACGGATGTTGGTGAACACAAATTAAACAACATTTCAGATGCTATTTTTGTTGAAAGTACAAACTAGGGGTGAGCTAACGTCCTGAACTTAGTTTACGAGTGTTGGAAACAAAAGTAAAGTTCCCTATGCCATTGCTATCTCGATTGTACAGTTGTTTTCACTTTTGTTATCGATTCTGTTTTCGCACACGTGGTCTCGAGCTGTATACCACAACAGGAAGTAATTTTAACTTTAAATATAACATCACTTTTTGGGTTTTGTGTGAGTACTCATATAATGTAATTGTTCTTATGTTCGGAAATACTGGTGAGAAAATGTGTTGTCTAGTCATTTTATTCAGACTATAATAAAACACTAAGCTCAAGGCTTGGGGTGCGTTGTCAGAATTCCTCCTCGTGTGCTTGATGGCTGCCGGTCCCTCTCGATACGTCTTGAGGGAATAGCAGCTGCTGGGCTGGTGCACCCTGGGCGTGGGCAGTATCCTTCCCCGAGGAATGGGAAGAGATTCTTATTCCTCGGGGAATGTTACTGTCCATGGCTAATATTCTGACATGGGAGGGGTCCATCTTGGACTTAGGGGGTGTTGCTCCGTGTGACCCTCTGAAAAGCAGAGGGCACAGCGGAGGAGCTAGGGCGGGCTCGGTGTGCACTTACCCTGCCTCCGAGCAGACAGTGAAGGATGCAGTCCTTCACTGTCCCCGTCGATATCGTAATCCCACCGTCGAAGTGTCGTGGAACACGTCTCGCGGCTTCGATTGGGACCGAGGGTCTTGGCTTAACCGCCCAGACCACGAGGTAGAAAACCTCTATAAAAAGTTACCCCGAATCTCAAGCGGCGGCGCACCGCGAGGAGATGTATGGCTGACGGGTTCCTTTGGAAAATCAGTCGCTAGTGCGAACCACTGCCGGGCCTGGCTATGGCTTATCTGGGTACAGGGGGCACTGCCCAGATGGACTTTTTATTTCCCCCATACTCGTGGGAACTGTATGATTGAATCAATGACAACCCAAGACGCGGCCGATAACGGCGAAGGAAGGGAGGAGAAGGATGCGGGGTCGGAGTCCGGCGCCGCATCCAGCGATGTGAGCGCGGGAGGCTCAGAGAGCTCCCGGCGCGGGAGGCCCGGGGCTGCTGCGGGGAACAGGGAGTTCCTTCGCAAGCGGTCCAGGCCGGTAGGCGACCGAGAGTCGTCATCAGAGGGGGAGCTGGCTTCGGCTCGCAAGATCCCCACCAGCAAGCGTGGCGGGATCCGCGGCAAGGGGAGAGGCCTCTCTGCCACCGAGAGGTCGGCACGGCTTGCCGCGGAGGCGCGCCACCCGGGGGTGGCTGCTGGTTACGGGGTGGCCCGTTCGGGCTCCTCTGGTGGCGAGGCGGGCGCAGACGGCGGCTCCGAAGCGGAGCGTAAGGCCGGGCTTGCGAAGGAGGTGGAGGCGGCGCTGAGGGCTGTCTCCTACAAGCAAAAGCCCTCCACCAGGCAAAGGGCTATACCCTCAGCGGTCGCCTCTATCATGGCAGCAGCGGAGGCCAGATATGCGGCGCCCCCGCCAGACGGCATGGTCAAACTGCGGGCGGAGGTCGCTCGACTGACGGCCGTCACGGAGCTTCTCCAAGAAGAGAACAGGAGGCTCCGAGCAGACTTGGCCAGTCTGCGTGAGTCCGGCTCTCGCGAGGCGCCCCAAAATGGCCAGCAGCGACCAAGCCAGGCCGTGCCGGTGGAGAACCAGGTCCTGAACCTGGTTCGGCAGGAGCTGGCTGCCTTTCAGGCGCGGTTCTCCGTCCTGGAGGGCATTGTTCTGCGCCCCCCCTTGGCGGCAAACAAGGCGCCCTTGGGCCCGAGGGCGGCCACATATGCGGCTGCAGCGGCTTCCGCACCGGGGCCGTCCAGCCGGCCCTCTGGCAGGGTTACGTCGGCTCCCGGAAAGCTGGCTCCGGCTAAATCGGCCCCAGTTGGGGGGGCAGCGGCCCTGAGGCAGGGCAAGGCGGCGGTCCACAAGAAGGGCAAGGCGGCGAATGTGCCGCCGCCTCCCCCGCCCCCTAAGCCATCCGTGGCCGAGACTGGGTGGCAGGTGGCCGGAGAGAGAGCGAGGGAGCGAAGGGCGGCCAAAAAGGCCAGGAAGCGGGAGCGGAAGCGCCAAGGAAAGAAACGGAATGGCGCTGCTAGGCTCAGCGCCCCGAAGACCGCAGCTGTAGTGATAACACTACAGCCGGAGGCGGAAAAGAGGGGCGTGACCTATCGCGACGTGCTCGCTAAGGCGAAGACGATGGTGGATCTCGGGGAGCTCGGGATCGCCGAGGGCCTCCGGCTTAGAGTCACCGCAACAGGGGCGAAAATCATTGTGGAGGGCCGAAGGCTCTTGGTGGGCTGGGTTTCAGCGCAGGTGAAGCTGCTGGAACCCAGACCTCTGAGGTGCTTCCGCTGCCATGTGGGGCACCACGTGTCGGTCCGGTGCACCTCGGAGGTGGACCGCAGCGGCCTGTGCTTCCGCTGCGGCCAGCCTAGTCACATGGCCGCGGCTTGCTCCGCCGCGCCGCGCTGCGCCGCATGTGCGGCAGCTGGCAAGCCGGCCGATCACCGGGCAGGGAGCAAGTCCTGCGGTACTCCCGCCAAGGCCAGGGGTAAGGGAAGGCCCTCCGCCACCACCGCCAAAACCCCCACCGTCGCCACCACCGCAGCCGCCGCCACTGTCGCCGCCGCTGCCGCTACTGCTGCAACTTCCGCAGCGGGGCCCTCGCAGGGGGCCCGGGAGGGGGCTGAAATGGAGTGCCAGTAACAGCCCCATTACGCCTTCTCCAAGCGAACATCAACCACTGCGCCTGCGCTCAGGATCTGTTGCTCCAGAGCATGGCGCAGTGGTCGATTAACATCGCCGTGGTCGCTGAGCCGTACTTTGTCCCGCCCAGGGATGACTGGGTGGAGGACCTTAGCGGCTCAGTGACCTTAATTGCGTCGGTCGCCGCCGGTACCCCGACCCTTGAGAGTGTCAGGAAGGGTCAGGGGTGCGTAGCAGCACGGTTCGGGGAGATCGTTGTAGTGGGAGTCTACTTCTCCCCGAGCCGAACTCTCGCCGAGTTCCACAACTCCCTCACGGAGTTGAGTGTCGTCATCGGAAGCCATTCCCTCTCCGTGCTTGTGCTCGGGGACTTCAATGCCAAGAACTTGGCTTGGGGTTCTCGTTACACAGCCGTGCGGGGTAGAATGGTGGAGGACTGGGCTCTGGAGACAGGCCTGGTCGTCCTAAATCGGGGTTCTGTCCCCACGTGCGTGCGGATGCGGGGCGAGTCGGTGGTGGACATCTCGTTCGCCAGCCCCGCTCTGTCGCCGCGTGTCGTTGACTGGCGCGTCATGGAGGGGGTGGAGACCTATTCCGACCACCGGTACATCCGGTTCGACGTCTCCACCCAGTCCTCAAGCGTGCCGGTCCTACAGGCCCCGAGTGGTCCGCGATGGGCGCTGAAACAGCTGGACCGGGAGCTCCTCCTGGAAGCCTCGATCGTGCAGGCCTGGGTGTCATCACCAGTCAGGCCTGCTGACATCAACAACGAGGCGGGTTGGTTCCAGGAGGCCATGTCCGAGATCTGCGACGTGGCAATGCCCCGAGTTCGGCCAGGAAGCGCCCGGCGTCAGGTGTACTGGTGGTCGCGAGAGCTGACGTCTCTGCGCAAGGCGTGCGTTGCCGCGCGGCGCCTGTACGCCAGGCATCGCAGGCTCCGCATCCGCCCTCCGGATGCGGCAGCCATTGAGGCGGAGCTGTACGAGGGGTACAGAGCGGCGAAGACCGCCCTCCAAGAGGCTGTCCGGCGGGCCAAGAATTTGGCCCGCGAGGAGATGCTGGAGTCTCTGAACGGAGATCCGTGGGGGCGCCCTTACAAGATGGTGCGGGACAAACTCCGCTCCAGAGTCTCCGGCCTGAGCTCGTGGAGGACGTGGTGAGCGCTCTGTTCCCTTCGCGAGGGGAGCATCCTCCCCCGCCTATGGCTCCGCCGCCGCGTGCGGTGCCGGAAGCGGACCACACCGATGACGATGACGACGTTCCGGAGGTGACTGGGGTAGACCTGAGAGTGGCGGTACGCAGGCTGAAAACCAGAAACACCGCCCCGGGACCCGATGGCTTGCCTGGCAAAGCCTGGGTCCTGGCCTCTGAGGCTCTCGGGCCCCGACTGGAAGGGCTCCTAAGCACATGCTTGGAGAGAGGCCAGTTTCCGCTTCGTTGGAAGACGGGGAAGCTGGTCCTCATCCGGAAACCAGGGCGCCCAGCGGACTCTCCGTCCGCATACCGGCCCATCGTGTTGCTCGACGAGGTGGGCAAGCTCTTCGAAAGAGTCACTGCCAACCGCCTCGCCGGGCACCTTGCGGGGATGGGGCCGGATCTTGCGGAACACCAGTTTGGTTTCCGCAAGGGGCGCTCCACGGTGGACGCCATCATGCGCGTGAGAGCCCTCACGACGGGGGACGTGGTGTCCAGGGGTGGGGTCGTCTTGGCGGTGTCTCTTGACATCGCCAACGCCTTCAACTCCATGCCCTGGAGCTGCATTAGGGAGGCACTCCGGTATCACCGGGTGCCAACCTACCTTCGTCGTGTAGTCGGGGACTACTTGACGGATAGGGCCGTCATCTACCCCGGTCGGAGCGGAGAATGGAACCGGCGAGAGATGTCGTGCGGTGTTCCACAGGGATCGGTTCTGGGACCGGCCCTGTGGAACATCGGTTACGACTGGGTGCTGCGCGCCGACCTCCCTACCGGCGTCAGCGTAGTTTGCTACGCTGACGACACGCTGGTACTGGCACAAGGGAGGTCGCACGAGGCGGCGGCCGAAAACATGACACGCGGGGTTGCGATAGTCGTGGAGAGGATCCGGCAATTGGGTCTCGAGGTGGCATTGCACAAGTCCGAGGCCATGTGTTTTCATGGGCCTCGGAATGCGCCACCGTCGGGATCCCTACTGATGGCAGGAGGGGTTTCCATCGGCGTCGGGTCGACGTTGAAGTACCTAGGACTCGTCCTCGACAGCCGGTGGAACTTCGTGGAGCACTTCCGACGTTTGGCTCCCAAACTGGAACGGACAGGGGCTGCCTTCAAGCGGCTCTTGCCCAACCTGAGGGGTCCAAACGCCTCCTGCCGGAGGCTATACGCGGGGGTCGTGCGGTCCATGGCCCTTTACGGGGCCCCGGTGTGGGCGCGTTCTTTGAGGCGCCAAGCTGCCCACTACCTGAACGCGCCCCAAAAGGTGATAGCCATAAGGCTAATCCGGGGGTACCGCACGATCTCCGGTGAGGCGGCTAGCCTCCTTGCCGGATTGCCGCCATGGGATCTGGAGGCGATAGTCCTCGCGCGCCTGCATGAATGGCGCGCGGAGGCACTACGTCGGGGGGAGACTCCGCTGCCGCGGCAAATTGCCGCTCAGCGGACAGACCTCCGGCGTGATCTCATGGCGACATGGAGAGAGCGACTAATGCAAACCCGTGCAGGGCACGCTACCATAGTGGCGATAAGTCCCCTCTTTGAGGAGTGGTTAGAGAGGCACCACGGCGCCCTCACCTACCGTCTGACGCAGATCCTCACCGGACACGGTTGTTTCGGGAGGTTCCTGCACCGAATCGGGCGGGAGGAAACGCCCGGGTGTTTCCACTGCGAGGATCGTCCGGAGGACACGGTGGAGCACACCGTAGAGGTCTGCCCCGCTTGGGCGGAGCACCGCCGTGTCCTTGTAGCGGCGATTGGCGGCGGCGATCTCTCGCGTCCGACCCTGGTTCAAGCCATGGTCCGGAGCGAGAGGTAATGGGAAGCCGTCACCACCTTCTGTGAAGCAGTCATGCTAGTGAAGGAGGTGGCGGGACGTGAGAGGGAAAGAACCTCACGTCCCAGCCGCCGCGGGAGACGCCCTGGGCGTCGGGGGTCACGTGGTGGCTCCCGGCCACCGTAGGCGCGGGCCTGTGGACGGCGAGTTATGGGCTAGCTCGCCGTCCGGCCGTCTTATGACGACAGGCCGTGTCGACGGCGCGTTCGTGTTCCACGCGCGCCTCAAAGAGATGTCAGCAACCGAGTAGGGGTCCGCATGGGCCGATGCCTGCCAGAGCTGCGGGACTGTTCGAAAGAGACACCGTGGCCCTGGAACACAAAGGGCAAAGAAGGAACATGGATGGGTTTTAGTCAGTACAAGTCTGACACTCCCTTCCGCTCCGCCCAGAGTGGGGGGGGTCATTTGATGATTTCCAATCCAAAAAAAAAAAAAAAAAAAAAGCTCAAGGCTTGCGGCTAAATAATAACAGTCGCTCGGGTCGATCTTCAAGGTTAAGCTGAGCTTGCTTAGGCTGGTCTGTGGATGGGTGACCATCTATTACGTACCAAGTTTCCTCCGTGCGTTGGAAAGCAATTTAAGCCATTGTTTTCAGCTGTCATTTGTAGATCTTTGACAGTCGGTACAGGAAGACAATGGCCCGAAAATCTGAAAATCAGTTTTACCAAATGGTGTCGTATTTCTCAGTACTAACTGGGTTATGGAGGTAAGGTAGGCAGTCGCTCCCTGTAAAATAACGGTATTCAGCTGCATCCGGTTAGACTTTAAGCCGACCCCAACATAGTTGGGAAAAGGCTAGGCAAATGATGACTATAAATAAAATATTACGCTCAGTTTTATTTAATAAATGTAATACAATTTCTTAGCAGTTAATTGACTATCAGGCAATGCACAGGCAATTCATCCAGATAGAACAGTGAAAATTGAAAAATATTTTTCTAAGAAAATCTATATCAAACTTATGGTAGAACATAAGAATATCCTCAGGCTATGTGGTGCGACGATTTTCGCCGACTGGCTGGTAACAGCCGGATGAGAGTATCCGAATATTAAGTTCAAATGGCGAACAATTGAAAAGATCAATGGTCCCCAACGTAGTTATCTACTATAATTATAAAATAGGTGTTTAGTCAGTTTATTGTTGCTACAAGAGTTATCAAATAAAGTACAACAAAAAAGTTTAAGTGTAACATCAGCTTGGATTCAAACCCGGCTGAAGGCAATAGGTTCACCCTCTATTACATGGAACTTAAACATAACTGACGAAATGTGGATGTATTTTAAATTATTAGGTAAACCTCTGCCTAAGCTTTCGGAGATACGGCGAGTTATGGGCCAGCCCGCCGTCCGGCCGTCTTATGACGACAGGCCGTGTCGACGGCGCGTTCGTGTTCCACGTGCGCCTCAAAGAGATGTCAGTAAACAAGTAGGGGTCCGCAAGGGCCGATGCCTGCCAGGGCTGCGGGACTGTTCGAAAGAGATACCGTGGCCCTGGAACACAAAGGGCAAAGAAGGAACATGGATGGGTTTTAGTCAGTACAAGTCTGACACTCCCTTCCACTCCGCCCAGAGTGGGGGGGTCATTTGATGATTTCCCGTCAGAAAAAAAAAAAAAATCTTACGGAGATTACAGGCGTGATGTTATGTTACATATGTTTTACTAACTCAACACCTTGAACAAGAATTGGTCGGTTAAACCCCAACCAAAGACACAGACAGCAACTTACTATATCCAGTCCGTCATACACAACGTTAGCCATACCTTGGAAATAAAAACAAATAACAGAGGTAATTATAGAAATAAATATGCTTAAATAAATCATAAATCATATTTATTTCTGTAAATTGGTTTACAAAACTCTTTTACATGTCAACATGTTATGTTTTAAAACTATATGGGGCCGGTATTTCGTACCTGACTACTCTGAGAAGAAACATCCGAAACAAACTCAGAGGTCACCGTCTCTTTTAAAGTCCATTGCTCAAGTCAAATGAGGACCATGTAGATTATAACCATGTAGAGAATAAGTAGGTACCCCAAGCATAGTATACCCATAAAACAGGTGAAAGTTATATCTCCTTATACCTACAGTAAACAAACCTTGAACAACACAAACTATGTCAACACTTGAAGCTCCATACAGCTCCATAAAGTTTTGGGTCGCACAATAATCTACTTCAGAGCACATAGGGTAAGTACCGTAAGTAGTGACAAATTGCTACCCATCGTCTACGATCACTAGAACACGACTCCCTCATCCCTAGTTGATTCGACAACTTGTGAAATATGTTAAGCATTTCACAATGCCTTCGCTAAATTAAAGTCTCTAACACTCGTATTTCAGTTATTAAAACCATGGCATAATAATATACTTCGCCTGGTATTCTCTTCCCGTGACAGCTGGGTCACGTGATTGGCCCAAGAATACGCCATCAGTTGCGATGATGTCGATGTGTTGCAAAGGTGTGTGATTGAATTACCCGAGCAAAATGCTTTTTTTAACGTAACAAAGCAATTATGACCTAATAATTCAATATGTAATTTTTTTTTAAACTAATTATATTTTATTTTTATTCACTAAATGAGAGTTCCTAATTTTACTAAAAAGAACAATCAATGGTAACACTTATCGTGACGTAGTCTTGGGCCATCGTGGGAAGAGAATACATATACAGGCGAAGTATATTATTATACCATGATTAAAACCGTTGAAAACCCACTGCGAATATGAAAATAAAGTGTTTGCAATATCCGTAAAAGCACACAGCCCGATGAAAACAAAGAAAAAAATTCGCACGAACAATTTTTGAGAATTATTGAAACACAAACACTCTCCCACACCTGCGGTCTGCTGTTCCGATGTAAATATTTATCGGTATATCGTGAACAATCAATGATATGGGCAGTTTATCTGTTTAAATCCAATTCAATTCGACGTTGAGCCTGGGCAATGCACATGTTGCGAAGCAATCCCCTTAGCATTCGATTCGGGGAGTCCAGCCTGATTGCCAATTTATTGACTGGGCCGTCTCCTTTATCTTGGATGTCCACAACCTGGATCAAGTTGACACAAAGACAATTTGTGAGCATTCGGTAATCCGAGCTTATGGTCCATTGATGGCCGTTGTTATGTCGCGAAAAAAGTGGTTTGCGTGGAATTGGATTTGGAACAAAAATAGATTGTACTGAAAGAAGACATAGGGTGAAAAAACTATGTCTGTATTATGAGACTTTTTATATCATTTGCCTGTATTATTTCAAATTTTCTTCATCTTACTATTGTATGTATATTATTATGCTTGTGCCAGTATAGATTTTAATATTTAAGTCAATTTCGTCGTTTTAGTTCTAACACCACGTAAGTAAATTTTTGGCGGTTTTGCATTTTGATACCGTTTGCTAGAGCCCAGAAGATGCGTTGTTTCAGCCAATCAAAAACAAGCAACGTCACTATCTCATTTGAAGTGAACACAAATTATAAAATCGTATATAATTATGCAGTTTTTTCACACTAAAGTTTTATTTTATCAAAACAAAACTTGTTACTGATATCCACAATGATATTAGATTATTAAAATGTTTGTAACTATGGTTTAATAAATTTATTCTTATTCTTATTCTTACACTCCTGTAAAATTGCTATTATTGACTTACGTGGTGTTAAAACTAAAGCGACGATTTGCATCAATAACTAGAAAGCATAAAGTTCAAGCATTCACTTGCCCCAAAATATTATCCGTCATACTAATCTCTCTTGACACTTCGTCATCAACCGTCCAAAGTCCCCCAATGATAACATCAACAAAATTATCATAAGTAACATCCCTTTTCCCCCTAGATATAGCCTTTATAATCTGATAAACTATCAAGCCGAATAAGCAGGAAGTCTCCTCCTACACAAATCGTTAGTGAACTCGAGTCTAAAGATTAGCGATAAGCGATGGACTGTGCGATAGGCTAACAACCTCGTTACTTATGCACTATTGTAACCTTTAGACTCGTATCGCTAATGGCTAAACTGTTGCTAAGTCAGACCGCGTTAGTGTAATTTCCTTCAGCTTAAAATATGGTGGGTAAATGTGAAAAATGTGTGTTGGGTGTGTTGTGGAAGAGTGTTGCAACAGTAGCGCCTTTAGTTTTGGCTTGCTCCTAGCTTTTGAAATATACCTTAAGAAATCAGCTACTAGTATTACACATATACACACATATAAACACTACCTCTCATTGTGTCCATAGCTAATTTTGCATCTATCATTTATGGGTGTAAAATGTGAGAATGTAATCTGTAAATTCACTTTCTTTTTTTTAATACTATATTTTAGTTATTATATAAAAAAATCGAAATTTGTTTTAATTGTTGTTGTGAAACGAGGACAACTGCCGACAAACTGTCTTGCAGTTTGGCTGAATTTTTATTTGTTACTGTATTACAAATTTTGAATAAACAAATAAAAAAAACTGGCAAAAAAATCCAACTCGGGTTCTTCGTCGAACCTGACTCGGCTGGGCAGCGATTGGGAAATTGCGCGGTATCTTCTCGTTCAACTTACCGCCAGTGTCTCAACACAAAAGTCTATGACCAGTGTGTGTTGCCAGTAATTACATAGCTTCCCGTTACTGAAAGAATTTTCGGAATTCGGAATCAGATCACTAGTTCCGAAGATTACCCCCTACATACAAACTTACAAATTAATTTTACCTGTTTATAATATTAGTATAGATAAAGTTTGTAAACTTAGATGTAGGAAGTAATGTCAGAAACTACTCATCGTATTACAAAAATTCTGTTACTGATAAAGAGCTTAACTATTACCGGTTGTCATAGAATATATTTCATGTTAATACTAGAAAAATACGGTCTAATATAACCCAACCTTGGAAACTTATAAACGAGGACAAGAAAACACCCACATCGTCTTGATAAAATTCCTTTCACGACACCACGATTTACTTGTAAAAACCCGTATTCGTCGTAACATTTTAAAATGCCCACAGGAAGAAATCTTGAGGGCATCGTAAAATGCAGCTAAAGACTGAAATTTATTTCAGGTGGGGCGGAAAAAGGGTTCGCTTGAGGGGAGCGGAGTTGGAAGGCAGTCACGTACCGGACTCTCGTAAATGGATTAAGAACTAGTTGTACTCTTGGTTGAAAGTAAGCAATTTTGTAAAATGGGTTCGGGTTACAATAATTTGTAAGCCGATTTTGTAGTCCTGTTAGATTAACAAATATATATATATTTATTTATCAATATGTATATGTATATATTTTTATTTTTTGCGGTTTACAAACAGTTCCTATAAAAAATGCCGAGCGCTAAGTAATGAAGGCAACGTTTGCCATTCATATTTACTATTAATCGGGTTCGCTACGCTGCTACTGCGCATTGAGCGCTACGAATGTGCTACGTCGTAGCGACCCGCCTACGACGTAGCGATATTGCCACGGTGGTGCGTCGACGGCGTTACTAAACGCTTTGGAAACATTGCTACTTCATTAAAACAACACAAATTGCGCCAAGGACTCAGAAATAGACCACTTTTCATTATTATAGTTCAGAACAAACGCACAAGTCAAGTAATAAGCATCAGTAAGGTACAGAAATCCCGGCTTAAAACCATTCAAGATGGTATTCTCAACATTAGACTTGCAACAACAAAGCTCCCAAGACGTTAGTTCTAACATGAACTAGTACTAAGTTTACATATTTCTCGGGAATGAGTCTTTAAGCATTTCAATCTTAAATAAATTACTTAGGTAGTTTAATATCTGCTAGTAAACCTGTACCCTTCAAACTAGGGCAGAAGTATGTTCGAGGGTGTATAATTTGAACAGGATATGTTCTAGAACCTTCGTTAAGGACTTCTGCAATGTTGTTACTGTGACTAAGGGTTATATTATTCTGCGTAAACTTATGTAAGTTTTGCTTTATAGGGCGTGGCAGGCTTAATTGGATTAGCCGATGATTTACATAAACTGGTTTATAGTATGTAAACATGAACGTCAAGGGTTCAGAGTTAAAAGGGATATAAAAATTTCTAGAAGTAAGATTGAACAGAATGAAAATATTTTATTACAAGAACTGGTGAATTTATTAGATTATATCACTATTTTTGACATGGAAAGAAAAATTCCAGTGCGAGCAGGGTTTGAACCTGCGATCTTCCGATTCAGTACACCGGATGTCTTAACCAACTAGACTTAATTTTTCTTTCCATGTCAAAAACAGCTATGTTCCCTACGCAGGGTTTGCGTATAAAATATTAAAAATTATATCACTATTACTGATAATGCCTATTTAAATTTTTGATGGTAAATTCATTAATTTGTTGTTCTTTCAATAACTATCCCAGAAATTATATTTAACTGAAGAATATTATAAGTCACTTACTTTTATTCAACAATTAATAACGTTCGACCGAAGATTCAATTTTGGCTTCGGCCAAAAACCACTTTGGGTTAAACTTTCGGCTTCGACCAAAATGGGTCGAAGTTTTGGCCGAAGCCGAAGGATTGTATCAAACTTTCGAATTGAACGAACTGTAACGAATGCGCAGGTCCGCGATTGAGAAGGCGACGCGCGGATGGCTAATTGGAAAGTTGCAAGGTAATTTTAATAAGCTTGTTACATTATTTATACAAACAACTTTTTTTTTCATTAAGTTTTTTTTTTTTCATTATTAGCTTTTAGCCAAACTTGAAAGGAATTTCTTAGAAAGAAAGACATAAGACCTTCGACTTCGGCTTCGGCCAGAAATCGACCATCGGTTGGACACGAACAATCAATAACAAGATCTCATCTATGCTTTTAGGAGCCTTTTTTTATTTTACTTAGATCCTGTTGAGATTGATGCTTGTAAAGTCATGATCTATAAACAGTTCTTAGCATGGGCGTATCTTTCACTTGTAGTTAGACAGTGACTAAAAATTCTGAGCAAGTTACGTGTTTAGTAACGTTTATGAATCTCTTGCCAGTTGTGACATGGAACAAACAAAACTTTACAACCTACGTGTCTCGTTCCGCAACATGTAACATAACAAAAACTGAAGATAAAACTGCCACTCGCCCTATAAAGCCCTAGTATCTAACTTATTTAATCTCTGGTTGCCCCTATCCCATATTCATTATTTATTTTGCCTCGAGCCGCGTTTACCCTCGTCCTAGTTACATCGCTATTTCGATCACAGCAAAATAAACTAACACGAAAATACGTACATAGATTTGTTTTTATTCAGTAAATAAAAAAACAAAAAAGTAACAATAACGTTATTAAATATTTATGCTCTAGTATTCCCAGTTCAATTGTAAAACATAGAGTTTGTTCAAATACTTTATTCTTGTAACTATTCATATAAATTAATGTGAAAGAGAGTTTGTTTGTTCGACAATTTCACTTCACATACTTAACCTCTAAACAGATTTCGATGAAATTTGATATAAGGATTTAAACTATGACCTGTGTTAGGACATAGGATAAACCAGTAAGATGTTCCCGTAGGATAATATACTACCACCACACAAGCGAAGCCACGGATAAAAGAATAAAAAGTCAGAATAAAAGAATAAAAAGTAACAATAACGTTACTAAATATGCATGCTGTTGTATTCCCTGTTGAAAAACATACAAATTGTAAAAAGTATATTCTTTGGTTTTTTTTTTATCATTATTTTAGCTTTTATTACACGTGATTTACTTTTAAAATAACAGGTTACACGATAGTAACATTCAGGGGAGCGTGAACCGGCTAAACAGAGCCGTTATTGCGTATTGGTGCTAAATCCGGGGAAGCGACATAAAAAGGGGAGGCTTATATTTAGCGGTGGGCGAAACCAGGTCGTGTGATAATGATCGTTTTATCGCGTCGTGCTTTTGTTATAGACAACAATATGGTGTAAAAAATTACGGTAGCTAATATTGTCTTCTATTCTCTCTGGTGAATATGACACAACAATTAATAATATGAATCAGAAGTAGGACACTCACACGTAGGTGTTATAATTGTGAGCATCCCACTTCTGATTGTTATCAAACAGAATTATGGTCAAGTGGATGATGTATGTATACGTATAGGTGTTCCTATTCATAGGTACACTGAACCACAATTCTGTGTAAGTTTTACCTAAGTATTTAAGAACTTGATACTCTGTTACAATTAATTAATTACATAATTCATAAGGAAAAATAAACAAATAAAAGACGCTTTTCTTCCATTCACAATCTGCCTTTCCACTCCGCCTGAAACAAAACAAACATCAAATAAAACAATATCCATTAATTACACCCTAAGGACCCACAATAAAAATAAAAATTAAAACTCCAGACCGTAACCTTCCGATAAACAGAAACACGTTTTAAGACCCCGTCTTAGTTAATAGACGAACTCAATTAACAAAATGGCCGCCGAACCAAACAAACAACAAACGAAGAATCAAATGAGCTCTCAAACAGCGTCTGAAGGTAATTAAAACGTAATAATTGAAGCGTCTGGAGCCTCCATATCATTATAATGAGAACTAGTGTTGTACTCGCTTCAAACGACCTTCGTTAGCGCGATCGTGAACAAAATTAATGATGTAATGTGGTTGTTCGTACTACATTTGGTATGTTGCGGTCTAATTATGTTCCTGTCACTGGTTTTGACTCGAACGCTTGCACTTGTAATCTTTGTTTGCTCATCACGGGTTATTGTGGAGTAGGGTGATAATTTTGTATCGCGCACGTAATGTTTTGATGAAGGGAAAATGTTCGAATTCCTTGCTCGTCGATTCAGAATCTAATGAGAGTCATTTAACGTTGCATTCCCTGAAACACCGAACGTTTCAATGCATTTTAATTCGCAAGATTAGTCTTTGTTGTCGAATTCTCGAAATTTTATTAATCTTGAGGCGAAATTAACTTTAAACTTTTCTACCAAGAGAGTTCGATCAAAGCAAAGATTATTCTTGCATTTTTATCACTTATTAGATTAGCGTATTCACCAAAGGACAACCAAACCAGCACAAAAAATAATACCAAAATATCCTTTTCCAAACAGTATACAACTCCAAAAGGTACAATGTACAAAAATAACATCTAATTTTGTCACCGCGCCGCCGCCGCTCTGAGAGAAATTGATAAACTTTTCCTGTTCCTTGTTGTCAGAAAATCTCATTATGTACGAGTACGCAGAAACATATTAAAACACATTTCAACGATCTTTGTTTTACAGTTATAGTCAGTTAGTCATAGTTCTGCTGATCATTATAAATTTTGCGTCAGACGGACACCTACAGAATATAAATATTTATTGAAAAAGTTATATCCTGCCTGCAGAGCTCAGAATGTTTCCTATTGGAAAAGTTATGATACATCAAAACATCGAATATCTTCGCGGATGTCAGACGGAGTTTTATTTTGCGATGGCTCAGATGTTTCAGTTTTAAAGATGATGTAAGTTGGACTAAGTTATTCGAAGCTGTGAATTTTATAAGCCTGAAAACTTTACAGACAGTGAGCTGAACATTAGCTTTATGTTGATAAAACAAAGTGTGCCTCAAGTTTTATGTATGAACTGCAATAATCAGGTCACAGGATAAAACGTTCTGTGGTCTTCAGAATTACAAGGCCTGCTGAGCTGTTCCACCTCGCATAACTCAAAGAGAAATTTTCCGAGTTGATGGCTAACCTTCAGTAATTTTAGAAGCACTATAAGAATAAAAAAAGAAGGAATTCTTCAGAAAACACTGTAACGTGATCCGTTACTCTTTTTCATAGCATAAGATAAAACCTCACTGTGACCAATATTATTTGTGACCAGTCCTACTTATGTGACACAAATAAACGTCGCGATTGATCACAAATCGTTACTTTTTATCATTCCAGGAGCATCTGCCCCTTGATCTTCCCAATTTCCGGCCGAAGCGCCTTCTTATTCCAAACTTTGACCAACTTTTGGGGAGCGTTCAATATTATTACAATTTTTATGGTGGCTTTAGTATTTACATAATGATTGGGTGTTCTATAATTTGAAAAAGGGCTTATGTAACTTATTTTTGAAGCAATGTAATTTTGGTCCCTATTGTGGAACGATACTCTCTCTAGTTATAATTACACTCAACTAAATCTATACTAGGATTATAAAGAGGTACATTTGTTTGTAAGTTTGTATGTAAGGGGTAATCTCTGGAATCACTGAATCGATTCCGAAAATTCTTTCACTAGTGGAAAGCTACATTATTCCCAAGTGTCATAGGCTATACTTAAAGCATTACCGTGGGATAATTTTCGACCCTTACGCAAGCAAAGCTGCGGGCAAAAGTTAGTAGTTTACATGTTTAAGGCGAGATCTGTGTTTCACTATTGTTCTATCATACCAGCCTAACAGTTCTTTCTAACAATCAATAATACTTCTGACAATATCTACTATAACTATTAATAACAACTTTAAGACATACTCCTGTTCAGAGAAAATGACAAGCAATTGCATTCATCTAGTGTATTCTAAGTTCAATTATGCGCAATTTAATACAATCTCATTATTCTATTGCCACGTAATGAACATCTGTTATGTTTCACAGAACTACAGTTATAACCAGTCATGGAAAAATTAATATTAATTTATCCATGAACACGTCCTTGTGTGTGTTTATTGTTAATGTCCATTGTAGTGTGTCATTTATTCATGCTGGATTATTGTTATGTTTTTGTCTGGACGATGATCTGTATGGGCCTATATTTTATGGTCTATGAAGTAAAATAACAGACTTATTTAAGGATGAGGTGGTAAGTATTTTAATGACAATATTTGAATTCAAATTCCGCGAACCGGAAGACGCTGCGTTGGAAGGCCTCCCACTAGGTGGACCGATGACCTGGTGAAGGTTGCAGGGATCCGCTGGATGCGAGTCGCACGGGACCGGTCAATGTGGCAACACTTGGGGGAGGCCTATGTCCAGCAGTGGACGTCTTTCAGCTGAAATGATGATGATTTGAATTGCCGATTAAAAGGGCACACAATATGAAGAATTTTCATTGAACACATGAAAAATGAATTCCGATGAATTGACAAATTCCTCCTTTTTAAAGGTAAACTAAAAGTAAACAAGCAAGGTAAACTAAAACGCAGATAAGTAACCGTATCATTATATCTGGCAGTGACAAAAGATTCAGGGAAGACAAAGATAGCCAGCATTCTAAGTACCCATTATCGCTAACCATCGCGCCGAGCAACGCGTGCCTGTACTACCAATGAATCCATCTCTTATTGGCTCCACGAGATTGGATCCGAGCTCAAAACCTTATTAAGGATTAGGAGCCTATTCGCTAGACCTAGTTTATTTTATTTTTTTGCCTTTTCGCCATATCTGTTCGGATGTCTATGAGGAAAACACACAGTATTGGGTCGGTATTGAATTATATTCTGGCAAAAATCCGTCACGAAATAAGGATAAAATATTATTTCACTAGTGGATTATTGTCACTATACGTAAAACCAAATATGTTTACATCATTTACAGAATACAATAAAATGGAAAATTTTAAAAAATTTGAACCACTTATGGAAATGATATCTATATATATCGATATATTTATTGATTTATAAAACCATTGTTAGACCTGCTGTCTTGTATGGATCAGAATGTTGGGCCTCAAAAGGGATGAATGAAAGGCATTTGCATGTGGCTGAGATGAGAATGCTAAGGGAGATGTGTGGTGTAACGCGAATGGATAAAATAAGGAATGAGTACATAAGAGGAAGAAAAACTGGTATTCAGCTGCATCCGGTTAGACTGGAAGCCGACCCCAACATAGTTGGGAAAAGGCTAGGCAGATGATGATGAGTACATAAGAGGAAGTCTAAAAGTGGCGAAGGTGACTGAAAAAATGTGTGCGGTTATCATGGTATGGACATGCGATGCGGAGGAATGAGGAAAATGTTACGTATGAATGTAGATGACTATAAAAGTAGAGGAAGACCAAAGAAACGATGGATGGACTGTGTGAAGGATGATATGGCTTGAAATGAGGTGACCGCTGAGATAACAGGAGAGTAAGAATGGAAGAATAAGACATGCTGTGCCGTCCCCAAATAAGTTGGAATAAGAGCAGGAGAATGATGAGATATTTTCGATATTTTACTACTGATATTGTTTATCGGTTGTCAATAATGAAGAATCGACAAAATGACAGATTGTGTCAACACAATGACAGATTTCTTTGCACTATCTGTCATTTTGTCGATTCTTCCGTCAACAAAATCCTTGTCCACGGTGGTCATGCTCCGCAGTACAGGACTTAACACTTTTCCTGTCTCATGAATCAGATTATGGTTTAGGGCGATTGTTTAGCTATTGTGTCTGCTTCGCGGACAATCATCTTCATTGTGGTAAAAGGGTACGATATCATTATTCACGCAGTCCATTCATCGTTTCTTTGGTCTTCCTCTACTCTTATACCCATCCACATTCATACTCAAAATTTTCTCTACGAAATTTTCTTCGTTCCTCCGCATCACATGATATTTGGCCAACCACGACAACCGATTACTACACAACTTTTCAGTCACTGACGCCACTTGCAGACGAGACTTGTACGTATTTCTCATTTTATCCGTTCGCGGACGATGAAAGTGTTAAATATAACTGGCGGATTAAGCTACCTCTTATTATACCTACTGAAATTACATAGATAGATAAACCTTTTATTCAGTGCACTCAAAAGACATAGCACAACACACGGAAGCAGAATTAAATGATAACAAATTACAAGAATATGTACCTATATAAAAACAATATACAAAAAGAAAAATTTATGCTTAAAAAAGTATAGTAACACCATGACATACTTCAACTAAAATAACGAGTATACAAGGTTCAGTGTGCATCTTAAAGTTGCAACCAATGGGAGTCTAGCTCAGCATGTGTCAGGCATACCTGTGGGCCATACCTGACGCTTATATTCTGCTGGATCCCTTTAGTGACATATGAACATCGAGCAGACGAGATAAATTGATGATGTGTATACTCAAAATTAAATTCAGTGTATAAATTGCAGACAACAGTTATATTAATTACTCGTACTACGTCTTATCAAGAGCAGGATGAAGTAGTTTTATTGTTTTAAAACTTTGTTTACTTGTTAAGAGAAATGGTTAAAGTTTTCTTTGTGATGTTACTAGTGTCTCATGATGCCGGCTATTTCTTTATTTGTAGTGCTTAATCGAGTTTTATTCATTTTTATATAATGGGCTTTTATATACTTATTATTTTACTAGCTTTTGCCCGCGGCTTCGCCTGCGTGGATGTCGAAAAATATCCGATTACTTACCTTCATACCCCTTTTTAACTCTTCGGGGGTAGAATTATCAAAAATGCTGTAACACTTATAAATTAATTTTCAATCGTAAGCCTAAACACAAAATTTGAAGATCCTAACTTCAAAACTGACGGACTTTCATATAAATTTCCATCCCCTATTATACCCCTTTAGGGATGGAATTTTAAAAAATGTGTTTTTTAGTGGATACTTACTCATCACAAAGAACACATCCTCCAAGTTTCATGCCTCTAGGACCAGCGGTTTGGGCTGTGTGTTGATATATCACCCAGTCAGTCAGTCAGTTTACCATTTTATAAATATAGATAGATTATATATAAAGATAGATTTAAGATTTAACAGAGTAGAAGGCAAGGTTACGCACTAGTTTTTTTACATTGAAAATAAAATTTTTGGTTAATTTTTTTAAACTTTGCTCCACTCTAGGAATTTCTCCTGTACCGTGGGTGTGCACAACCCAGTTACTGAGTGACCCCTTAGTAACACTGGTTTAAAACATACCCAGCTATGAAAACAAAATACTTACCTACCACATATTTTCCTCGATAAACGAATACTGTTGTGAGGAAAATGTTGAGTATGAATGTAGATGGCTATAAGAGTAGAGAAAGACCAAAGATACGATGGATGGACTTTGTGAAGGATGATATGGCTAGAAAGGAGGTGACGGATGAGGCGACGAGTAATAGAGAAGTATGGAAGAAGAAGACATGCTGCGCCAACCCCAAATAAGTTGGTATAAGGGCAGGAGAATGATGACTTTCCTCGATAAACAGTACTTCTAAACTGGTATCCAACAATTTGTTAGTAATATTCTGTTACGGATAATCCTTCTATTAATAGAATCCAATTTATCTTGCGGGCATTCGAGATCGTTCGAAGTATATCCTTATTTTCATTAAGGTTAAAGTACTGTTGACGCCATTTTAAGTCGTTCTTTAATAAAAAACTAATCTCAGTACTATACTAAGTGGAATTTTATTTTATTTTTTTATTAGGGCATCTCGCAGTTCAACCTCTGAGGCTGGCTTCTACTTAACCGGGCAAATCCTGTGGATGCCTTGAGTAAGGCCTCCAGCCAGGGCGTAAAAAATACTTAAAAGCTAAGCGACCACACGCTAAGGGCACCCCCTGTGGGGTACGAGCCTCGGCTTAGGGCGTCGCTAGCTGTACGAGGGGTACAGAGCGGCGAAGACCGCCCTCCAAGAGGCTGTCCGGCGGGCCAAGAATTTGGCCCGCGAGGAGATGCTGGAGTCTCTGAACGGAGATCCGTGGGGGCGCCCTTACAAGATGGTGCGGGACAAACTCCGCACCCGGGCCCCCCCGCTAACGCAGAGTCTCCGGCCTGAGCTCGTGGAGGACGTGGTGAGCGCTCTGTTCCCTTCGCGAGGGGAGCATCCTCCCCCGCCTATGGCTCTGCCGCCGCGTGCGGTGCCGGAAGCGGACCACACCGATGACGATGACGACGTTCCGGAGGTGACTGGGGTAGACCTGAGAGTGGCGGTACGCAGGCTGAAAGCCAGAAACACCGCCCCGGGACCCGATGGCTTGCCTGGCAAAGCCTGGGTCCTGGCCTCTGAGGCTCTCGGGCCCCGACTGGAAGGGCTCCTAAGCGCATGCTTGGAGAGAGGCCAGTTTCCGCTTCGTTGGAAGACGGGGAAGCTGGTCCTCATCCGGAAACCAGGGCGCCCTGCGGACTCTCCGTCCGCATATCGGCCCATCGTGTTGCTCGACGAGGTGGGCAAGCTCTTCGAAAGAGTCATTGCCAACCGCCTTGCCGGGCACCTTGCGGGGATGGGGCCGGATCTTGCGGAACACCAGTTTGGTTTCCGCAAGGGGCGCTCTACGGTGGACGCCATCATGCGCGTGAGAGCCCTCACGACGGGGGACGCGGTGTCCCGGGGCGGGGTCGTCTTGGCGGTGTCTCTTGACATCGCCAACGCCTTCAACTCCATGCCCTGGAGCTGCATTAGGGAGGCACTCCGGTATCACCGGGTGCCAACCTACCTTACCATACTTGACGGATAGGGCCGTCATCTACCCCGGTCAGAGCGGAGAATGGAACCGGCGAGAGATGTCGTGCGGTGTTCCACAGGGATCGGTTCTAGGACCGGCCCTGTGGAACATCGGTTACGACTGGGTGCTGCGCGCCGACCTCCCTACCGGCGTCAGCGTAGTTTGCTACGCTGACGACACGCTGGTACTGACACAAGGGAGGTCGCACGAGGCGGCGGCCGAAAACATGACACGCGGGGTTGCGATAGTCGTGGATAGGATCCGGCAATTGGGTCTCGAGGTGGCATTGCACAAGTCCGAGGCCATGTGTTTTCATAGGCCTCGGAATGCGCCACCGTCGGGATCCCTACTGACGGCAGGAGGGGTTTCCATCGGCGTCGGGTCGACGTTGAAGTACCTAGGACTCGTCCTCGACAGCCGGTGGAACTTCGTGGAGCACTTCCGACGTTTGGCTCCCAAACTGGAACGGACAGGGGCTGCCTTCAAGCGGCTCTTGCCCAACCTGAGGGGTCCAAACGCCTCCTGCCGGAGGCTATACGCGGGGGTCGTGCGGTCCATGGCCCTTTACGGGGCCCCGGTGTGGGCGCGTTCTTTAAGGCGGCAAGCCGCCCACTACCTGAACGCGCCCCAAAAGGTGATAGCCATAAGGCTAATCCGGGGGTACCGCACGATCTCCGGCGAGGTGGCTAGCCTCCTTGCCGGATTGCCGCCATGGGATCTGGAGGCGATAGTCCTCGCGCGCCTGCATGAATGGCGCGCGGAGGCACTACGTCGGGGGGAAACTCCGCTGCCGCGGCAAATTGCCGCTCAGCGGACAGACCTCCGGCATGATATCATGGCGACATGGAGAGAGCGACTGTTGCAACCCCGTGCAGGGCACGCTACCATAGTGGCGATAAGTCCCCTCTTTGAGGAGTGGCTAGGGAAGCGCCACGGCGCCCTCACCTACCGCCTGACGCAGATCCTCACCGGACACGGTTGTTTCGGGAGGTTCTTGCACCGAATCGGACGGGAGGAAACGCCCGGGTGTTTCCACTGCGAGGATCGTCCGGAGGATACGGTGGAGCACACCGTAGAGGTCTGCCCCGCTTGGGCGGAGCACCGCCGTGTCCTTGTAGCGGCGATTGGCGGCGGCGATCTCTCGCGTCCGGCCCTGGTTCAAGCCATGGTCCGGAGCGAGAGGGAATGGGAAGCCGTCACCACCTTCTGTGAAGCAGTCATGCTAGTGAAGGAGGTGGCGGGACGTGAGAGGGAAAGAACCTCACGTCCCAGCCGCCGCGGGAGACGCCCTGGGCGTCGGGGGTCACGTGGTGGCTCCCGGCCACCGTAGGCGCGGGCCTGTGGACGGCGAGTTATGGGCTAGCTCGCCGTCCGGCCGTCTTATGACGACAGGCCGTGTCGACGGCGCGTTCGTGTTTCACGCGCGCCTCAAAGAGATGTCAGCAACCGAGTAGGGGTCCGCATGGGCCGATGCCTGCCAGAGCTGCGGGACTGTTCGAAAGAGACACCGTGGCCCTGGAACACAAAGGGCAAAGAAGGAACATGGATGGGTTTTAGTCAGTACAAGTCTGACACTCCCTTCCGCTCCGCCCAGAGTGGGGGGGGTCATTTGATGATTTCCCATCCAAAAAAAAAAAAAAAACAAAAAAAGGGCGTCGCTAGGGGGGGCAGCAAGGGGACAGGCTGGATCTGATTATTTAGGGGCTCATTTATTGCTAATAGGTCAGCCTCTCGGGCTGGCTCGAGCAAAGGTCGGGGGGGGGGGATGGAACGGGGACGTCACGACGGGCCTCGACGGCGAGGTCGGAATGACGGCGTTCTGTTTCTGTATTTTCTAAGTGTTCTGGTTTTCTTACTGCTCTTCTGGAGGATGGTTGTAGGGTCATCGGGGGTGACGAGGGTATGCCGAGGACGGCGAATCATGCTAATGCGCGATGGTTTGTATCGGGCGGCCGATGCGATTAGGGTGTTCCTAGGTTTGATAGCCGAATCAAAGAAACGCTTGGAGAGGCGTTTCATGAATTGAAGGACGGTAGGCACTTTGAGGTCCAAGTGTAAACTGTCGTTACGGACATATGGAAGGGCTCCGGTGACCTTACGGAGGAACCGGTTCTGCAGGATCTGCATCCTATGAATATAACGGGGGTGAGCGTGGGCAAATACGACACTAGCGTATTTCATAATGGGACGGATCACTGAGGTGTAAAGACGCAACTTGCACTTAAGTGACAATTTGCTCTTTGCTGTTATCATGTAGTGGATTCAACCCATAGCGAAAGCAGCTCGGTTACAGGCTGCTTTTATGTGGGCCTTGAAGGATGGTTGCCAAATATGACTCCGAGGTACTTGGCTCGCTTCTCCGAAGGGATAGGCTTGTCGAACATAGTGATCAGACTGGGGGGGGGGGGGGGGGCGATTAAGTCCGGATTTGTGGTAAAGTACCGCCTGACTCTTGTCAGGATTCATCTCAACCCTCCACTTGCGGACCCAAGCACCTAGGACGTTGGCTGCTCGCTGCAGATTAAAGGCGATGGCATCTTGGCTATGCCCGGTGTAATCAATGAGATATACGTGGAAATTAATAGAATTTCTTTTCGTATAAAAGTATTGGAATACGTTTTTTTATTTTATGTACAGTTCTTCTAGATATTAACAGAAGCCAAAAGAATATTTGAATATTTATCTGCCTACGATCAGTCGTCGCCTCCGAGCCTCGCAATTACAGTCTTGGCTTTTTCCCAGTTTTCAATTATTCCTTATTTACCATTAGCGGAAGAAATAAACATAAATTCGACGACTGAATACCAACCTTAGTTTTTTTTTTTTCTTGTCTTCATGGTCTCTTTTCCGGCTTGTAATTATTTTTAGGGACAGCTATAAAAATCGGAGCCAACGGAATTCAGGACTATTTCAACGATTTTGATCAAAGCTATGATATCAGAACTCTGATCTATGGTACTGTGTAGTTGAGTTAAAACTTGACTTCAAGTCGTTTCAAATTGATCTAGTTTTATTCTATCTGAATTTTACACTAACAACTGTGCCTTACTAGCCAGGGCAGCAACTACAGCCTAAAATAAGTCCCTGTGGTAAACTGATTTCCATTTCGTTTTATAATAATAAAATTGTAAGGCCCCCGCGTGATTTGAAGAGCACTCTCTCATTGGTGGTAGCGCGTATTGGCGCCCGTCTCGCTCTATCGTTGCAGTTGCTAATTTTATGTTAAAAGAATACGATGTAATATTTTAAAACCTAAGTTATATTTATGAAGTTTTCGAGTTGATATTGAACTATACTTTTTTAAAGCAACAACGTTGAAGCTGTAAAACTTAAAATGTTGGTGAGTTGTAAAATCCGTCACTGACTTATTAAATTAGATGGTGATGTTTATACATCACCATCTAATTTAACGTAAGGGTCAACGGTCTGTTTATATCCAGGAGACAAGTAAAAATAATTGTAGCTCTTAAATATTAACGCTTTGTTTGAAATATTTAGTTGGCGTTGTAAAAAAGACGAATTAGTTTATTACAAGCTTTCTTATTTTCCCGTGGCTGACGTATAAAATCAGAGGTAGGGTTCCGTGGATAAGTAAAATAATTGTGGCTTGACTTATAATTTCCCAAATTGTATTCAAATCAGTTTCCATTTTCTTTTTCATTTACAATTCCATGATAAATATTATACATGGCCAGTTATAAAACCGAACGATTTCTTTTAGAACCGAAACTCGGTAATTGAACGAATAACTATCCGGAATCAAAAGTTACGGATTTGTATGCGGACCAAGCGTATATTTATGGTAATTTATGTCGGCGACCCGGTGTAAAACTTTCACAAGCCCGAAATCGTATTTAGACCAGTCGGATGGAGTCATCTTTTTTAGTTTGGGAGCTGGACGTTATGTCATCACATCATCTGTTAAATAAAATAGTCACTCCATGTTAATTGACACAGATCATGAAAAAAGCAAAATGGTTTTCTAATAGTAATATCAAATGAATTATGTCATTATAACTGAAATTTCAAAGCATGTAGCATCTAGGGCATATCTTTTATAATAATCGCAAAAAAGTCAATAAAATTCTAAATACAACTTTTATTTTTATAATAAAATTCAAAACGCTTTTATATGAAGCAAGTTCTAGGAAGACAACCATTTTATATGTCATAGAAAAGTGCCTAGTTCTCCATGAAATTGCCCGATAAAAATAAATTTTGTACACGAGCTCCTAAACCACAAAGATACTCCTGATAAAAAGAGTAGTTTTACCCTCACAAATATCTACAAACTTTCTATGAAGAGATCAACAGTACATTAGCAATTGAGACTTCGAAATAAAACTAGTATTTGTTTGATGTTATTTTGACGCGCGATGTAGTTTTGTATTACTTTTGTATATTCACTGGAATTGAAGTTGTGTTCAAATATACAACATTAGTTTTAGTATATGCGAAACCTGAAACACGTCTCTACTAGTATTTTTATGTAAAGAATCTATGTACAAAATTTCAAAACTGTATCATGAAAAATCACAAAGTTACAAGCTTGTTCCTGGTTGTCCGCATAAAAACGTGGTCACCACGCGGCGCCGCCGTGCGCACGCCTCCAGCGTCGCCTTGAGCTCATTGATAATAATAATTTGGCAGTAGGTACCTAAATGTTTGCGATAGGTACTTAGTGTCACTCGGTGTCCACTAGGGTGTCCCGATTTTGTTTTTTTTTATTTACCTATTCTCAAGACCTCTCAAAAGTTGCGTTATTAGTTGTAGATTACCGTAAAAATAATTAAAAAAATATAAAAACATATCTTATGGGTTCTACCGGCATTTTTATTTAAAAAAAAACACTTAAATAACCCTCCAGTCAAAGTTGTCTATTCTATTTTATGTACATTATTCCCATTTTATTTTTTTATTCTCTGATAGTGGAAGCCTAAGTTATGATTTGTAGGCACCGACAGGATGTTTCCAGTAAGGAATTGGTTTGGATCAAACTCGCAAAATTCATGTTTTGACTCGTTTTCTTAAATTTTCTACTTGTAACGGGAGGCAGTTCGTCTCATTTCTATTGCGGTTTTATTGCTGTAAGGTGTCGCTCTGCACTTACTTGTGATAAAATACGTGTTTTTGTTACATATAATAATGGGTTCAAGACGAAGTGAGACTACTTGTGCTATTTTGGGATCATATAAAGAACTTGACGATCGCCAGTTACCAGTGATAAGTGACGTTATCAAATTCATTTTGTTTACTAAAAATGAACTAAAATTACAGAAGAATGGGAAAGATCCTTCTAACACAGAAGTTTTTTCAATCGTTTCTGGAAAACTTGATACAATTTGGGCCAAAGCTTCGATTCCCTTCGTTACCAGCGTACGAATTACCCAATTGCTGAAATCATATTTCGAAAAATATCTGTCATTGATAAGATATCCCAAAAATAAAAGAAATGATAGGTACGAAAGCAAAGTGAAGGGCTTTTTGGAATCGTCAAACAAACTCTTCGATATTGCTGCTTGTAAGTGCACTTCGTTTGACATTTGTTCCTGCATAAAATCTAAGAAAGTTCCTATTTCTGAAAGAGACTTTTTACTGGACCAAAGAGGGGATAGAAAAATGGCAATAAGCGGAATAGACACAAAAGAAACGGCAAGACTTTTAAAGAAACATCAGAGACAAGAAAATTTGAAGCAGATAGAGTTAGAGCACGCATGTTTTCCAAGTACATCACAAGAAACTAATCCTGTTCCGGTGCGCGAGTTGCCTGCAACAGAGCTTTCTCCGAATAGTGACGTGCTTGTGAATAAGACTCCATTTACTTCATTGAATCGGAACACTCTGGCGCTGCCAACAGTAGCTAAGGTATGTGATCGGTATGGACTATCAACGCGATCTGCGGCTGCGGTCGCTTCAGCGGTCTTAGCTGACGTAGGATTGGTATCTTCCGAAGATCTAAGTCTTGTTATTGATAAGAATAAAATTCATAGAGCTGTTTCAAAAGCACGGACCAAGGCCAGCAAAGATATTGATGCAATTGTAGCAAAAAGTATCTACTTTGATGGACGAAAGGACAAAACAATCATAAACGATAAAATAGGCAATCGATACCACCGCAGAGAAGTCTTGCAAGAGCACATTTCAGTTCTCACAGAGCCGGGATCTATTTATTTGGGACATACAACGCCAAGTCGTGGCACTGCCAAAGGGATTGTCACTTCTATCATATCTTTGTTCGAAAATCAAAGGCTGAACTTGGAAGAGGTGATCTGTGTGGGGTGCGATGGTACTCCTACGAATACAGGTTGGAAGGGAGGTGTCATTCAATACCTTGAAAACTATTTAAAGAAACCGTTACAATGGTGTGTTTGTATGCTTCACGCGAATGAATTACCGCTTCGCCATTTGTTCATGTCTCTGGATGGTAGCACATCTGGCCCAAAGGAATATTCAGGACCTATTGGAAAACAGCTAGCTGTTTGTGAAAGTAAACCTCTAGCATCTTTTTGTGCAGTGACTGGCAATTTGCTCGAATTACCTGTTGATATTGTGAAGGAACTAAGCACGGATCAAAAGTATCTCTACGAAATGTGTCATGCTGTGATGGCTGGTTCATGTTCCCCTGAGCTAGCTAGCCGCCAACCTGGAAAAATGGCGCATTCGAGATGGCTCACTACTGCCAATCGCTTACTCAGACTTTACGTAAGTACTGTTTCGCCGTCAGATAATTTGCAGATACTTGTGAACTACGTAGTCAAAGTGTACGCTCCTGTTTGGTTCCTCATCAAGCAAAACTCATCATTTAAAGATGGAGCCAAGCATATTTTTCAAATGGTTATGTACTCTCGATTTTTGCCTGATAGTCAGATTGTAAATTCAGTGATCGAAAGAAACGCTTTTTTTGCGCACCCAGAAAACTTGCTGACTGCCATGTTATTCGACAATAGAGACCATATTCGAGAGCTTGCATCTCGCAAAATATTAAAGGCCAGAGAAGCAGAAAAGAGCAACTCTCGCAGGGTATTTAAAGCACCAAAGCTTAACTTCTGTGCGCAAGATTACACTGATATAATATTTTGGCAAGAGCGTGAGATATCAGCTCCACCAATTTTGCGACACGTCTCCAACGATGAACTTATAATTAAGGCTAAAGAACACAGCCTCGACATTGTTGACTTTCCCTGTCACACACAGTCAGTGGAAAGATGTGTGAAATTAGTGACGGAGGCTTCTCTAAGCGTCATGGACGCTACATCTCGAGATGGTTTCATTAGGAACAGATTAAAATCTCGCGCGGAAATGCCTAATTTCGGGCACAAAAACCGGTTCCGTTTTTAAAGAGACCATTGGTTATTTGTCTTTCAACTATATTATACCTTGCTTTGACTCATTGTTGTATCCTTAAATTTAATAAAAACCATTTAAATGTTATTTTTGTTTGATTTATAGTTTATGCTAAGAATCCCTAAAAATGACAAATTTTAAAAACTTCAAGGACCGGTAGAGGCCTCAAGATGACAGATATCTAATAAAATTTTATAATAATCGTAATCTATGTGTCAAAACGCAACTTTTGATACCTCTTGCACAGGCGTAACTCGAAAAAAAAAAAAAACCATACATGGACGGGACACCCTAGTGTCCACTGTCCAACTTGTAACCTTTTTTAAATATTTTTGGGACAAAATATAACATGGTTTAAAAATTATTGGAATCGATTCAGTTACTTATTCTGAACAAACTATATTCAGGTTTCGCATATACTAAAAATAATTTTGTATATACTGCGTACAATTCTCGAGTTCTTTGTAATGTAGGGTGTGTCATTTCACAGTGATGCTTTGTCGCGCTACGTTGTTTATCGCCGTTTGTTGTCATATATTTTTGACGCAATTCATGGAAATGGTGCGAGATCCTTTGAAATAAAGCTTTTCACTAATATTAATACTCAAAATATTATTGAGGGTTTTACGAAATATAATGATGCGTATTTTATAGCTTAAACAATTTTCACACCATGTTATGTTCAATTGCATTCTTTGAATGAATGATCCTTACATAGTGAAAAGGGAAAAGGTTAGGGAAAATAAAAAATAAAATAGTTTATACAGGCGACAGCCCTCCATAAACTGACAGGGCGCATTCAGCTCCTTATATTGTATCATATTCCACCGGAATTTTTCCCTGGATTTTTTTTAATTTTTAATTTCTTTTTTCAGTTACTATTCTTTGTTTCAATATAAAATTACATTCCCTGTACACAGCACTCCATTTATGTAAATAATACTGCTAAAATCAAAAATCTAACAATGGTAGTTGAAATAATCTAACGAACGACGCGTGAAAGCAGCTGTTCACTTCCTGCCTAGCTACAGAGTTCATCGAACTCGTTGTCGCGCTTGTCGTTTGCTTCATCCGTTTGCCACGGTAACGATACTTTGCGTATGAGGAAATAAAACAAATCAAATTTAATGAATTCCCATAACATTCCTGAAATAATTTCTTGTACCGGTCATCTTAGTATGATATACTAAATACACCCCATCATTTTGTGGAGGGCTGTCCCTTACACCCTGTATTTTGCACCTATAAGCAAAAAATATCGTTTAAAATAAAAATAGGCTTAAGTAAAGTTGGATGTTACAGTTGCAGCCAAAGCTAAGATATTTATTAAACAAATTGAAATGAATCGAAACATCGTGACGACTCATTGTTTTTTTTATTCAGAATTTAATTCGTTATCCGTTACACTTTCAACAAATCCATTTAAACGGTTCAATCATATACAATCTTGACTCAAAGTCAAACAAGAAAAACTACACACCAAATAAAACTAGTAAACACGATTGCAATGCAATCGGTTGAAGTCAGCAATAATGGACTTTTATTGATGTCAATACCTTTTCTACAATGGAAATCGTAACCGCTAGCCACCATTGTGTCAATAGTATTCAGTGTCCAAACACAAACGAATTAAATCAACTCGTAACAAAGTAAAACCTTTTCCATTAGGCAAAAGTAAACTCTAGTAATTGAGTTTGAATTGCTTTAAAGATTTATTCGCACTATGTTTGTGTTGCCGGCCTATATCGAAAAATTAAACGGTCCCCACATTTTAATTGAATTCTAATTGAAAAAGGGCGACCTTCCCAGTGAAGAGTGAATTTAATTTACGAATATAAAAGTGTGAAGAATAATGGGAAACCATTTCAGAGGTTACCGTTTACCGATAATCGATAGCTTGTCTTTTTTTGTTGTGGACACTTTTTAATGTTGGGGAATTTCCAATATGGGCGGTGTTGCTGTGAAAATTATTCGGGGAAGGCCCTTATTCCCTTATTCGATATGCAAGTGTTAAATTTTCTGATCTTGATAAACGCGATTTGTTTATTTGGTTTTTATACTTAGCATCGAAAAATTTACTTACAAAATTCTCTGATTTTTCGGATTTATGTGCGTATTGTATAATTATCACTTGCTTCTTTGAAGGAAAACATCGTGAGGAAACCAGCACGCCTGTGAGATATTTCTCGACAACATGTAAAGCCAAGTCAGAGACCCATGGGCCGCATACAAACTCTGACACCAGGTTAGGCACTAACCACACGACAAAGAAAGACGACTTACAAAATATTAAACTAGCACGTTAAGTGTTAAATTTTCGATTAGTGATGAACTGAGCAATACAATTTCAATTAAATCGATGTTTAACAATGAAGAACACTCAATAAAGTTAGAACGTGAGCAACATTTTTAATCGTCGAGAACTTGAGTCGGACGTTTATTAATGACACAATGTTAAAAAGTAATTACCTTAGTTTAAATCAAAGTTTAGTGAAGCACACGTATGGATGGCAATCGAACTGCCGAGCATCACGTTTTTTTTCCATTCTTCCATCACCATTTTTTTGCGGGCAGTGCTCGCGTACGAACGTTCTTTTCATAAATGAATGTTCGTCGCTTTTCAAAAGCTCAACCAACGAATGATTGCACAACTATGTCACGTAGTTCCTGTTGCATCGCCTCGTATTTATCTTTGTATTTATATAGTTTTTCTGTATTTTGTATTTACGATATTTAGATACGTTGTTCAATTGACATTAATACACAAAAATTCAAATATTTACTACGATAAGATTCTGAAAAGCTCAGTTTCAACAACCTAATTTAAAATAACTCGAATTTTCGTTGGAATATTTTAACAACCTATTTGTCTTTTACTACAACATTGTTAGTAAGAGATTATCTCATTATTCTTTAGACAACCTCAAATTTATGTCTAAGACAGATAATATTTTTTTAAAGAAAATCAAGACATGAAAACAAAACTTCGTAAAGAAAACCGCGCATGTTTTAATCTTAAAACAATGTAATTCTTTCTTTCTTTATTTACTAAACCTTCTTGTTTAACAAGCCTTAATTAAATTCGAAATAGTACACTGACTTGACTGTCAGAAATAGGGAAGGTTCTCAACTGAAATTTTATGTAGTGAAATTGAATTTAGCTGTACGCAGAGATATTAAAATTGTCAAATCAAATACTATTCCCATACTGTTGATTTTGAGGCGAAAATGGGTTCTGTAATACTTGTTAAAACAAATGTATGGTTTTAGTTAGACAAAAAGAAGGCGCTTCTTCTACATAAATATGCATAAACACACACCTTTCTTCCTTGGGGTAGGCAGAGCCTATAGAACGCCACCTGCTATAAACATACTATTTTTGCTTACTCCAAGTTTTTATCTAATATTATAAAGAGGAAATTTTTTTTTGTTTGTTTGTGTGTATCGAATAAGCTCTGAAACTACTGGATCGATTTTAACCATTTTTTCACCAATAGTAAGCTAAATTATCAGAAAGTAACACAGACTACAAATTATATTTATATCATGCAAATTAGCCGAGCTATGTGATGAGGAGGGACGAATCGCATGTGACTAAAAGAGTGATGAATATAAACGTGGATGGATGGAGAGGGAGAGGAAGACCAAAGAAACGATGGATGGATGGTGAGAGGAATGATCATCATCATCTGCCTAGCCTTTTCCCAACTATGTTGGGGTCGGCTTCCAGTCTAACCAGATGCAGCTGAATACCAGTATTTTACATGGAGCGACTGCCTATCTGACCTCCACAACCCAGTTAGTACTGGGTAATACGATACCTCTTGGTAAGACTGGTTGTCAGACTTTTTGGGCCACTAACTACCTAACGACTGTCAAAGATCTACAAATGACAGCCGGGACCAACGAATTAACGTGCTTTCCGAGGCACGGAGGAAACTCGGTATGTAATGGGTGGTCACCCATCCACAGACCAACCTAGGCAAGCACGGCTTAACCTAAAGATCGATCCGAGCGGCTGTTATTATTTAGCCACGAGCGAATGATATGAAAGTTAAAGTAGTAAACGATAGCGTGACGGTTGACAGAGGAGATTGGGAGAAAAAAACGTGTTGCGCCGACCCCAAGTAATATGGGACAAGAGTAGGAAAATGATGATTAAAATTTTAATATCAAATCGCGGGCGAAGTGCTAGTATATTATAAATAGTCGTACACGCACGCCTGTTGTAACCACTGATGCACCGATCTTTTACACCCGACTTCTCTGGTATACTTATAGGTACTTACCTACAAGGGCAGATGTATGTTTCTTAACAAACTAATCTATAGGAGCAATATAATTATCCCATAATTTTATCAAGCTCGGCTACCTTTTTCTGGTCGAAACCTAATACCAGACCTTGTACCAATCCAATTTCTTTTCTAAAAGAAAAACCCAATTATCGTCGCACTTGCCACTAGGTCGAACAAATGAGACGGTCAATTAGTAGGCATAGATATTCTAGTTCTAGATATAAACGTATACAGGGTGTAAACGGATACTTCACGAAGCCGTCAACCAAACAGTATGTACATACTAAGTAACTTTAAGCAAAATTATTGCTGGGAAACGTCTTTTATTTTTGGGGTGAAAAATCACGTTTTACGGTAGAGCTCAATGTAACGCACTCAAAACATTGTGTTGATGGACGGATTGCATAGTACGGGGGTCGTGCAGATGTTTAAAGTAAAGTTCTTACACAAAAACATTTATTTAAAAAAAACTTGTGAGAAATTGGAACATAGACCTCCAATATCTCCGTAACTAGAAGGTTCCCAGGTATGGTCTAGACCAAAAAAATCATGGCAATGACGGGGAGAACAAGTGCCTTTTGGCTTCGTTAAGCGTCTTGTTACACCCTTTTTAGAAGCGATAAGTATAATTAACCCAATTTTATCAATCTCAGCTACCTTTTTCTGATCAAAACCTAATCCCAAACCTTGTACCAATCCAGCTATTCTACAAGAAAAACCCAATTGTCGTCGCATTTGCTACTAGCTCGAACAAATGAGACGGTCAATTAGTAGGCATAGATATTCTAGTTCTAGATATAAAACGTATATACTGAAGCAGATACCCAAAAAGCTTGGGTAAAACTAAGTTAACCTGGATAACCGAAGTTCTTACTAACTGTACTTATTTTTCTAGCATTACAACGTCATTCCAGCGCCAAAATATCTATGCGGCAGTAATATACGACTGCGCACAGGAGTCATCAATTAAGGACTTTAATTTAAAATATGAAAAAACATAAAATTTAACATTTTTCTTAAGTTTACCGTTAACTGGATCCTTATTAGGGAGACTATTCATCATCTGCCTAGCCTTTTCCCAACTATGTTGGGGTCGGCTTCCAGTCTAACCGGATGCAGCTGAATACCAGTATTTTACATGGAGCGACTGCCTATCTGACCTCCACAACCTATTACTGGGTAATACGATACCCCTTGGTAAGACTGATTGTCAGACTTTTTGGGCCACTGACTACCTGTAACAACTGTCAAAGATCTACAAATGATAGCCAGGACCAACGGGTTAACGTGCTTTCCGAGGCACGGAGGAAACTCGGTATGTAATGGGTGGTCACCCATCCACAGACCAACCGAAGCAAGCACGGCTTAACCTAAAGATCGATCCGAGCGGCTGTTATTATTTAGCCACCACGTCCTCCTTCTCATTAGGGAGACTATTGAATGGTGTAATTACACAGTGTGTGTTTTTTTCCGAAATCAATGGGATCGACTGGCTAGGAATATTGATTTTTCAAAAATCTAATGATACTCCTTTCGAGTAATTTGCGCTATTCTTTATAGTTTCGGATTTGGCCATCCACGCCCACTTGAAAAATTGACCTTGTATACACACACACTACACTCTTCCATCTTTCCACTTAATGATGCCATCTTGTTTACTGATATGTTTCATTACGCATGTTCATCTTTTCTTTGATTTTATTTTGATTTTGATATCCATTTTATTGATTGTTTTATTATTTTTAACTTCTGATTATGAATGCTTTTTGATTTTGAACGATTAATAATTACTATTTTCATAATAATTGTTACTCGTGACTTGCTGTGCTGTGCCAGGCTGAACTATTACGCCTTACGTCTACATTGGGCCACCAAGACAGGCTGTGCCCAGTTTGGGGCCCACGGCTACATCTACTTATGTCTCTTTTAACATCCAATGCTCATTGTTTTTGTTTTCTTGTTTGTTTGTTTCCCAACTTGTGTGTGTCAATAAATTTATTTATTTATTTTATTTATATAAATCGCAACGGTTCTTGTTTGACAGTGGTAGGAAAATGGCTATACCACGACAAATTCATGAAAAGTGTCTATTCGCTCAACTATACTCGTACATTTCCTTAACGGTACATCTTATAAGGTACCTGTATGTGGATGTAAAGTCTGTCTGTTGCCATGGGATACAATTTTCCCTTTACGCTCCGTCTAAACTTACAATCAGTGTAAAAGCTTTTATCTGTTCTCTATAAATATCTCTCTCTCTTTCTCTCTTCTGCCTAGTTTTCCTATTACTTTGGAACTTGCATACCTATATCATGTTTAACGTCACATCATGCTATTTGGAAAATATCGATACTTTTTCGTTTTGAAGATTTATCGATGAAAGTTTGCTTGAAACATAACATCACGCCTGTAATACCCGAAGGGTTAGGCAGAGGTGGACACGCACATTTCGTCAGTTATGTTTTTAGTCCCATGTGACAGGGGGCGAGCCTATTGCCATCAACCGGACACAAATCCAGGCTACGTGGCTGCTACTGAGAAATTCGGCAATCGGTCGGGCAAATAATAATTTGCCCGATCCGGAAATTGAACTCAGGACCTCATCCTCAGCAGTCGCGCTTGCGACCACTAGACCAAAGAAGCCACTACTAGCCGACCCGCACCAGCTTCGCCCGCTGTCGAATTTTCATACAAACTTTCAACACCTTATTTACCCACGTAGCGAATACATACGTCATAATAGCTATCTGTGTGCCGAATTTTTATCCCAATCTGTCAAATAGTTTGAGATTTGCCACAACCATTTGTATATATTATTTATATTACAGTGTCTTGTTATATGCTTAGGTAACATAGTAGGTCTAGGTAAATACCTAGATCCACTCACAGCTTCAACTATGAAAACGGTTTTATGAGGAGACTGTTTAAATATAAAACTGACTACTAAACTTTTGTTATGAAGAGCCGTAAACATATTTTGCAGGCTATATTTTATATAGATCCCACGGAAGCTCTATTAAGGATTTTATGAACCACCAAGCTAACGTCAATCCGTGATATTTGTGTAACATATCGTAAGAAACATCTGTCTATAAACACGTTTGATTCGTTAATATGTTCACTTTTACTTGAACAGGAAGGAAAATGCATACAAAATATTTTAATGTGTAAGAAAAACTCAATTTTCCTCCTCATAACGACACATGGAAAAAGGAAAAAGATGTTTTCTATACACACGTAAAAATTTCGAAGAATTCTTTCCATTTGTAACGAGATAAAACTTTTCACATTATATTTTTCACGGTATACAACATCTATCACAAAACATAAACATCACACCTGTAAATTCCGAAGAGTTAGGCAGAGATTTACCCATAGTATACCCACATTTCGCTAGTTATGTTTAGTCAAATGTGATAGGAAGCGAGCCTATGGACATCAAAAGGACACGGCTCCAAAGTCTGAGATACTACAGAGGAATGCCCGAAGGCTAAATCCAATAAAACATAGTCCGACCTTGGAATCGAACCCTCGATGATCTCATAATCAATTGCGACTTCTATAACTTTTTAGGTTTCCATACCTCAGTCGGAAAAAACGAAACCCTTATAGGATCACTTGCTTGTCCGTCTGTCAAGATCCTTTTGCTCAAGAACGCGTGGAGGTATCAAGCTGAAATTAATATCAAATCCTCAGGCCTGCTACCCCTTGGAGCAGTGAAAATTAAACTTGTAAATCAACGCGATCAAAAGATCTGACCATTTCGTATATTTTGCGATTTCACAAGGGAATCAAAACCTAAAGGGTACTTCCCGTTGACCTAGAATCATGAAATTTCCAAGAAATAAAGGTAAAAATCTGAAAACCGTAAATATCTAGTTTAAGAACAAAATACCGACACGTTTATACGGAATCCTCGGTCCGAGATTCCAACTCGCACTTGGCCGGTGTTATTTACCAAAATCAACCATAATCAACACATACCTATTATATAATTACACTCCAAGTTCTATAATTACGGCACACATAATGACTTCCTAATAATTGTTTACTAAACTGACAAATACCTCTCTATTCAAATTAATTGAAAACAGTCGATACAAGCCTCTACGTCGGCAACCAACAGAACTTATGCTGATTTATTATGTGAGCTCAGTTTCACGGAATTTGTAGGGGATTTGCATATGTAACACGAATTTTGTTGGGAGTTTCGAACTAATACGAGTAGGTACGGTATTAGATCTTGAGTATGTTTATAGCTAACTGGCACCCGCATGGAGCTTCGTGGAAATTCTATCAATTCGAATATTTACGACTTTCTCGCTTGCTGTTGACGAACAAGTTATGTAATAATAATAATAACAGAGTGACGAACAACTACCGGAAATATATTATGAAGGACGGGACGGTTGACGTGTGCCGGGCATGCCACCGGCCGGGTGAGTCCATCAGACATATTATTTCTAATTGTTCTCGTCTGGCTAACGGCGAGTACTTGCACAGGCACAACCAAGTAGCCAGGATTATTCACCAGCAACTTGCCTTGAAATATAAACTTGTGGAATCTGAAGTACCGTACTACAAGTTTGTGCCCGACCCAGTTCTCGAGAAAGACAATGTCACGCTGTACTGGGTCTATCATTCCTGACAGGACTATTGTGGCCAATAAGCCTGACATAGTGGTGATATACCGATCAGCGCGCTGCGTAATGATGGTCGATGTTACCATCCCGCATGACGAGAACCTCGTGAAAGCTGAGAAAGAGAAACAAATAAAGTATCTTGACTTTGCACACGAGGTTGTCGACATGTGGAATGTGAACTCGGCTATCATTGTGCCGATTGTCGTAACGGCCAATGGCCTTATAGCCAAGAGCCTCGACGACCATCTTCCGAGGCTCTCCTTAGGCGGTTGGATCAAGGGCCTGATTCAGAAGGCAGTACTCCTCGATATGGCTCGCATTGTGAGGAGGTTCCTGTCTCTGGAGCCCTAAATACCGGTAGCTTGGACCCTGCTCCCGATATCGGCGGACAACTATTTTTTATATTTTTAAATGTTGTTTTTATATGGTTTTTTTACGAAATATTTAAAAATGTAATTAGTAAGTAAGAAGATAAATAAACAAAATAATAACATAGTACACAGTAACATATACAACATTAGTTTTAGTATAATTATGCGAAACCTGAAACAATGGTCTAGTATTTTTATGTAAAGAATCTATGTACAAAATTTCAAAACTGTATCATGAAAATTCACAAAGTTATAAGTTTGTTCTGTTACCTGGTTGTCCGCATAAAAACGTGGTTACCACGCGGCGCAGCCGCGCGCGCGCCTCCAGCGTCGTCTTGAGCTTATTGATAACAATAATTTCACAGTAGATACCTAAATGATTGTGATAGGTACCTAATGTTGCTCGGTGTCAAACTTGTAAGTTTTTTTAAATATTTTTCGGGCAAAATATAACATGGTTTAAAAATTATTGGAATCGATTCAGTTACTTATTCTGAACAAACTATATTTAGGTTTTGCATTTACTAAAAATAATGTTGTATAGTCAACATCTGAGGAGGCTCTCGATAAGCAGCTGGATCAAGGGCTTGATTCAGAAAGCAGAACTTCTGGTAACGGTGCGTATTGTTACGAGGTTTCCCTCTCAAGAGCCTTAACCACCGGTAGCTCAGACCCTGTTCCCGATGCCGCCGGTGGGCAACTATTTTCTATATTTATACTAAAAAAAAAATTAATTAATATGAATGAAAACGAATAAAGGAAGTAACAACCGCTAATAATTTGGTCGATAAATAACAGTTATATATAATTGTATACTTACTTGTGTAATTACTTGTATACTTACTTGTATAATTGTATACTTACTTGTGTAATTACTTGTATACTTACTTGTATAATTGTATACTTACTTGTGTTTTTCTAGAATGAATCATCATCATTTCAGCCGAAAGACGTCCACTGCTGGACATAGGCCTCCTCCAAGTGTCGCCACATTGACCGGTCCCGTGCGACTCACATCCAGCGGATCCCCGCAACCTCCACCAGGTCATGGGTCCACAAAAACCGGTTCGCAAAAACATATTTATCATTGCAAAGTAAACATCATTTATCATTTAACCAGCGCCAGTAAATTCGTCAAAATAGTCAAGTCCTAAAGTAACATCATTAAAATGTCTTAGGACACTAAAGTACTTGGTAATTGTAAACGGAATTCCTTGTATTAAAACTTAATGGGAAATTTCGTCTCCCTCTGCAGCTGGGACTCGCGAATTCTCCATTAAGTTCAGTATTTAGGTGCTAATTGGGACTATTTTCGTCACACAGCTTTCTCTTAGGATCCAATGCACTTTGTAAGACGTTTGAGAACAAAACATGTCTTGAAGCTCAGTCAAGTATGTCTTTTTTGTTCAAATAATGTCACGTTTTTAGTGATGGAACAGGGATTTTTTTTTCCGCGACTTCACTGTGATGTTCCAGAAAAAAAATTGTGGTGTTCGTCTAAAATTCGTCACAACTTTTAATATACCTACGAGGAAAAACGACTTGCGACTAGCTTTTCCTTATATATTAAAGTGTAAAAGACATGGTTTCTTTGTTATTTTGTCGAGAATCATTTCCAACTTTGAGCTGTTTGTTTTTTCTCCGCGGAAATATTTTTCATCACTTTTACTTAACCAGTTCAGGCTGCGCGGACGACAACTTCGCAAGGTGGCTGGTAGCAACTGGATTAGAGTTGCTGAGGATCGAGATGAGTGGCCATGCGATTGAGGAGGCCTATGTCCAGCAGTGGATTGCTGTAGGCTGATGATGACCTAACCGGTTACTGGGGACACAGGACGTTTAAACCTACACCACGTAACATCTCATTACATCATTACTGGAACAAGCGAACACATGCTTTGTTTATAACTCGGAAGTTTCTCAAGTAACGCCTACGTCGACGAGTAAAATTACGAGTAGCAGGAAAGGATCATTATCTTCCGTTTATTTTACCTTTATGTTGTTTTTGCTTTTGTTATAAAAATAACAATGAGCATCTTGTTTTTTGATCAGAGCTGAATAGACCACCTCGTTCTCTTCTCGTTTCTTTGATGAGGCTAATTAAGGTGTGCTAATAAGTAGGCGCGGGAAACAGGATATTCGCATAAATATAAAACGTTTGGTAACAGTTTGTATTGTTTTAAGATATTAATATCTTAACGAAGCCGAAAGGTACTTGTTTTCCCCGTCATTGCGATAATTTTTTATTCTAGAACATACCTGGGAAACTTCTAGTTACGGAGATAATGGGGGGTCAAGTTCCCTATTTTTTCACAAGTTTTTTTTTTTAAATATACTTTTTTAATGTAAGATTTTTACTTTAAACACCTCCACGACCGCACTATTCAACCATCCATTAGCACACTGCATTCCATCGAGTCCTACCGTAAAACGTGATTTTTCCCATAAAACAATAAGTCGTTTCCCAGCAAAAAATTTTGCGAACTTACCTCCACGATCCCGTACTATTCAATGCATCCATAAGCACAATGTTTTGAGTGCGTTACATTGAGTCCTACCTTAAAACGTGATTTTTCGCCACAAAAATAAAGTAATAATTTTTGCGTAGAGTTACTTAGTTTGTTGTACAAAATGCTTGGTTGACGACTTCGTGAAGGGTCTGTTGACACCCTGTATGTAAGCCTTACCCGAAAGTACTTCTAATGAGATAATACCTTATGATCCTACTTAATTGTAGGCAAAGTTCAAGTGCTTATCAAATAGAGCTAAGAGGTCAATTAATGATTCTCAGCCCTAATTACATATTAATGTACCATAACATGCTGTTAGCAGAGCTCAAATTAATCAATTATTGATGCCTCTGAACAAGCAGTCCCAACGCAAACACGAATGTTTGTTATACCCGCATGAATCAGATATCTGGATCATTTCCTTAGGGAAAAAATCATAAAAGGCAAATGGCGTATTAAAGGATTAATAAAGTCAAGTTGAAGATCTTATATAAAAGTATATTACCCATTTGATTTTCAAATGTTTGGATAATAGGTTAACTGTGCGAGGTATAATGCCTTCACCATGGGGGACAGCCTAGGGTAAATATTGGAGTATGAAGGAAACTCTGGAATGGCGACCGCGAACCGGAAGACGTTGCGTCCCACTAGGTGGACCGATGACCTGGTGAAGGTTGCAGGGATCCGCTGGATGCGAGTCGCACGGGACCGGTCAATGTGGTGATAATTTGGGGAGGCCTATGTCCAGCAGTGGAAGTCTTTCGGCTGAAATGATGATGGTGATGAAGGAAACTCTTACCTAGCTACTTGGCTCCTGTCCCGCTTGAGACACAGCTATTAATTCCCCTGTAGGTATATTGTCTTGATGATAAACACAATGTAAATTATCACAACACACGCAAAATTTAAAATAACAGTTCCTTAATTTTATGCGGAAAACTTGAGCTTCAGCATGAAGAGAATATTGTTTTTTTTTTTTTCATTTTGACAGGTCACATGAACATTTGTGTGACGTTAGACTCAATGTATTGAAGTTCAATTCCAAAAGTGTACCTCAGAACGTTGCAAAATTCGAAAAGGAGGTTTTATTAAAACAGTAACGATTTCATATTCTTATTTTAAATGGTCGATTTAAAGAATTTTTGGTTACTATGATTTTTCCTAGCAGCTGAAATCTTTGCTCAACATCGGCAGTATTATTATAATCAAATGTCAATCATAAAAGGACTATTCATACTTGTTATTTATAACTCAAAATACCACCAGTACCTTTATATAAATTAAACAGAATTACTGAAACTCCAAGAACACGATAACAAAGTATCTTCATTACAAAATTGCCAAGAAACTTATACAATATTGAGGCAATCAAAATTTAATATCCACATTGTCGTCTGTTTATTCATATTAGACTCACAGATAATATTATACGAACGCGGAATAAGCATTAGCTGATTTCGAATTCGAATAAGCAAAACATATCGGCGACATTTGTTAGAAACATGTTTATTCAAATCAGACCGCTTGGTATCGTATAAATCCTCATAGCTGCTTTGATAGAGAAACCCAAAACATGCAATATTTTTCTTGTACATTTTATTTATGAACTAAGAGCATGATGGATAATTCTGATATTCGTTTCTTCCATTATTTTTGTTTAAGAGTGGATAAAAAATGAATTTTGTTTATTTGGGGTACGTTGTTTGGTTTGGCAAGAATTTGGTATTCAAAGTAGTACATACTGCTACTGCTTATGGTATTTTTATTGAATAGAATAGAATTATTAACTCATCATCTAACTAGCCTTTTCCCAACTATGTTGGAGTCGGATTCGGATGCAGCTGAATACCAGTTATTTACATGGAGCGACTGCCTATCTGACCTCCACAACCCAGTTAGTACTGGGTAATACGATACCCCTTGGTAAGACTGGTTGTCAGACTTTATGGGCTACTAAGATGACAGATTACAGCCGGGACCAACGGCTTAACGTGTTTTCCGAGGCACGAAGGAAACTCGGTATGTAATGACCGTTGACCCATCCACAGACCAACCTAGGTAAGCACGGCTTAACCTAAAGATCGACCCGAGCGGCTGTTATGATTTACTATCTAGTAGATAATCAAGACATAAAGACTCATAGTCTACCCAGTACGCTATACCAACAATTAGGTACTTTATCCGTCATTTTAGTTGAAACTTATTTTGCTGTCATATATTTATAAACTTTGAAACATCTATCAAATAATAAAAAATTGTGATTCGAAAATAAAATAAGTTTGAGGTCAGTTTGCTTAACAATTGACTTCCCTGACTTCATTTACTTATTTGTGTCGTATTTTGTTTTGTTGTTCTTTAGTACAATTTGGTCATTCCTGCTAAATAGTGGCGTTTTTTGTTGCCCATGTATCATTTTATACAACGAGGTCAGTTTGTTTAACAATTGACTTCCTTGATTTCATTTGCTTATTTGTGTCGTATTTTGTTTTATTGTTCTTTAGTACAATTTGGTCATTCCTGCTTAATAGTGGCGTTTTTTGTTGGGCATGTATAATTTTATACAACGAGGTCAGTTTTGTTTAACAATTGACTTCCCTGGTTTTATTTGCTTATTTGTGTCGTATTTTGTTTTGTTGTTCTTTAGTACAATTTGGTCATTCCTGCTGAATAATGGCGTTTTTTGTTGCCCATGTATCATTTTATACAACACATAAAAGTCTCCAGAGCAGACTGAAGTATACAGGTATTCATTGGCCAACAATTTCTGGCTAGCAATTTCTCACTGTCGCGGGGTATGCATTATTGCAATTTTTATACCAACCAAATGTATGGTTCCCTGGAGTACACACTACGAAGAAAAAAAACATTGTTCATATATGCTTGAGCATATTTGTCCTAGTTTTTACTGATGTCTCTTAACTATATAAACCTGTTGACAAGCTAGAAGTAATATTTAACTCACAATAATTACCACAAAAGTCATTATAAATTATTATAGCCTGCCCATATTGTCCCACTGCTGGCCAAAGATATCCCTCCATTCCTTCCAGCGATTCTGAGCTACTTCTTTCCAATTCTCAAGGAAGACATCCAATTCGTCCCGCCATCTCCTTCGTGGTCTGCCGCGACCCCGACAAATAAACGTCAAAGTCTTTAAAATAGTATATTTTTGTAAGAATTATTGCTGAGGTTTTTCAGAAAAGTCAGAAGTACACGACCGGCGTGCAAGTATGACTAGATGTATGAACGTGGACGAGGCGAAAGGAGTATACAGGATGTAAACAGACCCTTCACATAGCGGTCAACCAAGCATTCTGTACATCAAACTAAATAACTTTACGCAAAAATTATTGCTGGGAATCGACTTTTTTTTTGGGTGAAAAATCACGTTTTACGGTAGGACTCTAAGGAAAGCACTCAAAGCATTGTGCTGACGAATGGATTGAATAGTACGGGGGTCGTGGAGGTGTGTAAAGTAAAAATCGTACATTGAACACATGTATTTAAAAAAAACTTGTGAAAAAGTTGGAACTTTGACCCCCAATATCTCCGTAACCAGAAGGTTCCCAGGTATGGTCTAGAATAAAAAAATGATCGCAAAGACGGGGAGAACAAGTGCCTTTTGGCTATGTTAAGAGTCTATTTACACCCTTTATAAGGATTGTACATAGAAGCAGATAGCGTTCTGTGATTTCTGTTTTTTTATGTATATATAAGAATTACAGATATCATATAAAAGATTTTGAGACCTAAAACCATACAAACTCTTGATTTTATAGGGGCTTCAGAAAGTTGTATTTTCCAAGCACCATCATAAGCTTTCGATACATAGGTTTATTTTTCAAGTACACATTATACCGTATTCTTTTTTTTTGTGACGTTCAGGTTTATGGCTCCTTTCTAAGAGTTGGGTGACCGTTATTGGATACTGACGTCATGTAATAGAACCGCTTGCCGTTCGCAGCTCACATTTGATGGATGTGTCTCGCCGTCTACACTCGATGCCGGTTATACTATGAATATTGAATGTCCGATACGTAATATGAATTAGTATCGTATACCGTTGCAGTAATTGTACAATTAGGTATGTAAGTCCTATTGACTTACTGGTGAAAATTATTGGTAGCAGCATATGTTAGCCTAGTAGATGACGACTAGATGTAATGGATGTATTCCTGGTTTCGGCACCAAATCAATATTATAAAGTATTTTATTTTCCTTACACTAAATGACAATTTGGACAGAGAAGAAAACAAAAGAAGACAAAGTCATCATCTGCCTAGCGTCAAACAACAGAAACAAGGTATGTAATGGGCGGTCATCCATCCACAGACCAACCTAGGCAAGCACGGCTTAACCTAAACATCGATCCGAGCGGCTGTTATTATTTAGCCACAATCTCCTCCGACCTCTTCCTACTACGAGCTAAAAAAAGACAAAGTAAGTATTAAAAATACAAATAAAGAATACAATAAACTTGGCTCACGAGGTTTTCGACATGTGGGATGTGGACTCAGCGATCATTGTGCCGATAGTTGTATCAGCCCATGGCTTAATTGCCAAGAGCCTCGACCAATACCTGAGGAGGCTCTCGTTAGGCAGCTGGATCAAGGGTTTGATTCAGAAAGCGGTACTCCTGGACACGGCTCGTATTGTCAGGAGGTTCCTCTCTCTGGAACCCTGACCGCCGGTAGCTTGGACCCTGTTCCCGATACCGGTGGGCTACAATTTTTTTTATATTGGTTTTAGTTTAAGAAATATTTAAAAATGTATAAGATTTGTGTAAAGATAAATAAAGGAAATACAATAAAACTATTAAAAAAAAATTAACACTTCTATCACAACTATTTTATTGTAGAATTATGAAAAACAATTCGCAAAAATAAATATTTTTGCAACACTAGTAAATACGAGTACTTCCTTACTGGTTATATTCTTTAAAACTGTATTTTTGACTCCCGAAACACAAAACTCATTTATAAAGAGGAGTCATGATAAGGCTTGTTTCCACACGGCTAAGCCCAAAGCGACACAATGCAGCATGATTGATGGACCGCTCAACATTACATACAGTGTATCCTGTACTTTATGAAACGTTTAAAGCGATATCTACTTAACAAAATTAAACTTTTAAAGCCAGCAATTACTGCTTCGTTGGTCGAGTGGTAGCAAGCCCTACTGCTGAGCAAGAGGTCCTGGGTTCGATTCCCGAGTCGGGCAAAGTGCTATTGGGTTTTTCATCAGGAATTTCTCAGTAGCAGCCACGGAGTCTGGATTGGTGCGTGGTTGATGGCAATAGGCTCGCCCCCTATCACATGAGACTTAAACATAACAGGCGAAATGTGGGTATACTATAAGTACACCTCTGCCTCTGTACGATTTGTAACAGTACCCAGTAACAAACTACATTCACGCAATTAATTTAATCGACGTGTTTGTGGTTTTACACGATACCAGATATAATTAATATCACATTTATTTTCACGTGCTTGAATTACTGAACTGTTACAACGCCTGAATTATTGCTGATAATACATTGTGGTTGTTTGCGGTATTTCTATTCTAGATACGTGATTCAAACACAGGCTTTTGTTCTAATAGAATATTTTTGATTTAAAACCACAACAAATAACAATGGAACTGTAAATTAATTTAATTGCGGTACATTGAATAAGCGTCTGTTAGTAACGACAGGATTTATTTTATGTTAGTAGAGATAAATTATTGTCTGATGCTCCCAGGTCTTTCACCAGCAGTCTGCTAAATGTCTCAATATTTTTACCACAGCATGAGCATTTTGAGCAATTGTCGTGATCAATGCTCGTGTGTGCTTTGCCCAGCAGTGGGACAGTAATAGGCTGGTATTTATAGTTATGAGCATTTTAATGTGTCTTGCTTATCATGTTTTGCTTATTCAACATAATGAGCAAGACAGCTATTGCAGAAAACTATTGAAAGAAGTTGATTGAAGCACGAATCACCACGATGCGTTTTGAATTTGAGTTCTTCGTTTGTGTCATAGATAGCGCTGTAGAACTTTTGTTTCATTTCAATTTCATTTCAACACTCTCAAAATTATATTCTACTAGCTGTTGCCCGCGACCTTCGCCCGCGTGATATTTTTAGTTTTATTTTTGTTTATTTTACCTTCCTCGATAAATGGACTATCCAACACTAAAATAATTTTAGTAGTTCCTGAGATTAGCGCGTTCAACCAAACAAACACTTCAGCTTTATAATATTAGTATAGGTTTACTTGAATTCCTGAAACAATAACTTCCCGAATTTGCTAATATTTTGAGCAAGTCTGGATTCTTGGAAACATTGCTTTGTTCGAAATTTATACATATATGGCATTGCTAATATCTCTAAAAGATCTACCTAAAGGTATCAAACGATGCTCAAAACACAGCAATAACGTCTGGTACAGAACACGTTTCGAACTAGCATTGCTCTTGAACAAAGGCTTCCATTTCACCGTCGGAAAATTATTTGCATCGTCAACAAGTATTTCTCGTGAACAAAACATGAGTTTAGTATGTATACACATTTTGAAACCCGAAGAAAAAGAAAACAATGCTATTAAAATAAGACAATAATAGCAGAGCCCTACTAAGTGCGAATTTTATCGGGTCCAAATGCTATTATAATTGCTATGAAGTTTTGACAATGGCAGCTCTCGACCGCTGTAAAGATGTGCCGAACGAGTTCAGCCTGAATTGCTACAATATTAAAAACAATATTAGTACTTGACTTCAGGATCAAATCCAGGCAAGGTACTCGACCATTAATCCATTTTATTTCGTGAAAATTCTAGGAAATGTAGAAACAAACTCTGCTACATTAATATTCCAAACTCGTAGCGGCGATTCACGTTCGACATGAAATTATTAAGTGTACCGTCACTGGTTGAACCTTGATCTGGCTGACCCTGTTCGATTCAAAAACAGCTTAAGATGCAATGCACATGGTAGCAATGGGAAGTGGATGGAACGTAAATGCAAGTCATATAAGTCCCTTCGCCACTGTGTGCACTATTCGCTAACTTGCATACGATCAACATGGACATTCATTTGGTTTGGTGCAATGTAAGCTTAATTATAATCAGCCAGTTTTCCACTGCTGAGGCTTTCTGTAAGAGGAAGTTGGATGGTCCACATTACCAGTGCAGTCTTGATCGCAATTCTTGATTAAAATTTTCGACTAATGCGTTTGAGAACGGTTTCAAATCTGGAGCGATCATTGCTTTGTTCACGAATCGTCATCGAGATGACTCTGTAATGTACCTTTCTTTTACAATGATTAGACTTTTGTTACGTACGTATTTTATTTTGATATTCAGTATTAAATTGACAAATAAATATTAAAACAATCAACTCCAATACAACAGAACATATGGGACTACTTTTATTTCAGCTTCAGAATTTTAACAAAAAGATAAATCCAATCCACTCAACTTCTGTAATGAAATTCATGGAACCGTTTACACGTACCTACATACGCTTAATAATAAAACTCTATTATCGGAATATACACAGCTGGGGAACAAAAGCTTTTTTGTTAAGAACAAAAGGCACATAATTATGCTTTGACGGCACACATGTGCGCCAGATGAAACTCGTTACGAAAAATACTTACTTATTTGTTTTATAAGAAACGAGCTATCAAGTCTGTAATATGGTTGATCTACTTTTATCACAATATCTTTTTTTATATGTTTGGTAACTAAATAAATAAGTGTTATTCGCCGATTTTCTTGTGTATGTAATATTGAACTGACTGTTCAAAATCAAAATATTTTATTTCACATAGGTGTACTGGAAGTGATGAGGAGAGGCCTTTGCCCAGCAGTGGGATAAAGCAGGCTAACAGTATCAGTAGGTGTACATCGGCACTTATAAATCGTCGAGAAAAGGTGCACGGTTCGGGTTGATCATTTCCTATGGAGAAGAGCCGGCAAGAAACTCCACTCCTCTTTTAAAATAATTTGGTTTTACAATTTTAATTATCTTACAGCATGTTGGTGATGGTAACATAATTTTCCAAGTGAATTTTCCAGTCAACCATTAATGTTGAATTATGGTTCCCGTAATGCGAACCTTTAACATACCGGCTTGTTATGTCCTCATTGCGGGAACAGCGTCATCTCATACAACGTATTCACCATCATCACCAAGCCCGCTCAAAGTGAACATATTAAGGCCAGATGACAAGAGGATGATTTCATTTGGCTTCAGATTTAAATAAAACCAGATTAGTAACCATAGTAATAATAAGTTCCAAAATAATATCACGAAAACTCCTTTGTGATACCTTCGACAAAACAGAATCATTTCAATAGTTTACTTGAAAATACCATCTCAAATAGCTCACACAATTCTGGTTGAAATACGTGTGGCTAAGTTCTCTTTGTATCTTTAATATTTAAAGAGGAAATCTATAGAGAGGTACAAGAGCTTATATACTCGTATATATAGGAAAAATCTACAAGAGGAACCGGATACAATAGAGCGCTTGCTAACAGTCTGGCACGTGTAACAGAACACGTGTTCTCACTACGTATAAAACAGTATGGTAATTCAGATGACGTATTCAATTCTTCGTAAGTGATGAACGATCCGTTCGGAGCTCACGACTCAGCGGACTGAATGAAAGCGATTCATCTTCGCTGTAACACCACAAAAGCTAACGTTTGTGTTAAGATGAAACAGTGGTGCGGTATACATATGTGGAGAAAAGATACCTCATAGGTACATAGATACTTGCCGTTAGCGTATATGAAAGATAGTGTGAAAAATTAAGTAGCTAGAAATAGGATAAATGCTGAGAACACGGCTGAAGGCGATATACAGGTTGTAAACGAACCCTTCACGGAGCCGACAATCAAGCATTCTGTTCATCAAACTAAGTAAATCTACGTAAAAATTATTACTGGGAAACTACTTTATTTTTGCGGTGAAAAATCACGTTTTAAGGTAGGACTCAATGTAACGCACTCAAAACATTGTGCTTATGGATGCATTGAATACTACGTGGTTATGAAGGTAAAGTAAAACATAGAAAACTTTTAACTTGTGAAAAAGTTAAAACTTTGAACCTAAATATATGCGTAACTAGAAGGTTCCCAGGTATGATCTAGAACAAAAAAATTATCGCAATCACGACGGGGAGAACAAGTGCCTTTCGGCTTCGTTAAGGGTTCTTTTACACCCATTATGAAAAAAGGGGAACTAAAGACAGAAGCGATCAAAACGAACTCGTGGAAGTGGCGAAGTATAAAGCCAAAATAGTACCTACTTTCGAAACGGATTACGAAGAAGGACTAAAAATGGTAAAGAAACGTTCAATATTTTACAAAGCTAGAATCATTAATGATGTGCATGAAATAGTCGATTACACTTTGAAAAATACCGATATGCTTGTGTCAATAATATTATTGCGCCCGATTTGAAATGAAGCGTTAATATTATGAAAGTGCATGACTGACTGCGTAGTTGGCGTAGCTCTGACGTCACACGTAGCATTCGTAGCTAATTGCGTAGCCTATCGCTACGAACTTATAAAACGCTTCTGCCCGCGGCTGCGCTTTCGTTCATTTACAATTTGAAAATAAATTCGGGTTGTACTCTGCTTGTAATACTATAATTTAATCATGATTCGAAAGACACGTGGCGCCATCTATTATCATAAGAACGTTATTGTTGTCTTCCTCGGGAACAGCGCTTTTTTCGGCGTGAAAAGTACGCTATGTCCGTTCCTGCGTACGTAACGTATATGCAAAATTTCAGGATGATCGGTTCAGGGGTTTAGGCGTAAAAAGGTAACAAACAAACCAACAAACTTACTTTCGCATTTTTATTATTAGTTATGATTATAAACATCTTCTAAAATACGAGAACAGTAATTAGAAATTTACTAATCGAAGTTTCCTTATTTGTTCAAAAGGATGCCTCAGGTATTCTTTTGTTTTAAATAACAAACATGAACCATCTTCGTTGATAAGGCAGAGCTATTTCGTTATTATATTCGATGTTTGTTCTTTCATGTTTTTATTAAAATTGAATCAATGCGCCTGACCATTTTATTTTGTACTTTGAAATCCAATATTGTCGATATCTACATATTATTTTCACTAGTGCGGAAACTTTTTTATTTTTTCAGTTTCATGAGTATTCATTTAATCAATTTTATGTACATTTTCATTACTTCGTGAGTATACACATATTCGAAAAAAATACCGACATGTAAAAACAAGCGGTGTTACTTGTATTTTTGTACCTGTAAATGGTGGAAGATGTTTGATAGAGAAAAGCTCTCTAGAACTAGAGAGCCATTCGCCGTACCTTCAACTGCATCTGCCCCCTACCAGAAGAAAATTGAAGAGTACTCTTCAACCCGGGGAATATGTCGGCGCCTCACATATGCGTGGATAATCGCGGGGAGGGCACGGGGCTCGGAGTACCGAACGCGCCGGCGCGAGCGTCGCTGCGCGCCCTACCACACACTGAGCTCCCAGACGTCGGCCACTCCGGGCATTTGTTTGTACGGTCTTCACACTTTATGTTAATTGTGGTATTACACCTATTTATACAGTCCACTAGTTTCATTATTAAGTCATAACCGAGTCTATTCATTACTTTGCTGAAAAACGTATTGAGGCTTACTTACTAAAATTCATCAAATACGTAAAGAGAGACCTAAGCCCTCCTACACCTACACTTATAACTCCACCGGTCAACTCTACTGCTTTAGTTGTGACCGGGTATTTAAGAGCAAATTCGGTCTGGCCAGCCATATAAGGGCACACGCAAGGAAATAGCATTAAAGGGTCGCCGTTACCGAAATCGGTAAGGAGGACATATATATGCAACATGTAACGTAATTAACGCACACCCTCAGACACCCCAATTAGTATATTATGTTATAATCATAATACATACACTGAATTTTTAGTTAAACATATATGAGCATTGATTATTGATTGATTTAGTTATACTAATTCCGGAAGAATGTTGTGGTCACAGTACAAATCCACGAACGCAGACAGTCGCACACGTAGGTATGAGGGTCTTGTTAGCCTAGTAGGTATTCGCTCGCGTTCGAAACGAGTTAATGAGTTTTTACTGTAATTTACGTAGTTTTAATTATTTTTGGGAAAAAAAAATACCTATAATAAAAATTATAGAAATCGATTCAGTAAACGATTCTGAACAAACTAATTTCAGGATGTGCGTTAATTATGTTACATGTTGTATATAAAATTCACCTCACCAGGTCAAAAGCGCGAGTCAGGTCCAGGAAGCAAGCATAAATCGAGGTGTTACGACTTTTGTAACAATTTACCGTATACTTCAATGATAGAATCGCTAGGTCAGTCGATACCAGGACGGAAACCAAACTGAGCATCATCAACCTTAACATTCTTCAACATTAAGGGCTGTACAAAACGCACACTACGCACACTTTGCCCATGACAGTAGTAACTGAGAGCACCTGTCTTATTCTTTGTGATTGGTACAATGTTGTTCTTATTAAGGCTTCAGGTAAGCCATCATCATCATCATCTGCCTAGCCTTTTCCCAATTATGTTAAGGTTGGTTTACCGTCAAACCGGTTAATACTAGGTAATACGATACCCGAAAAAAAAGTCTGACTACCAGTCTTACCAAGGTAAGACGGGAATAACGGCTTAACGTGCTTTCCGAGGCACGGAGGAAACTCGGTATGTAATGGGTCACCCATCCATGGACCAACCTAGGCAAGCACGGCTTAACCTAAAGATCGATCCGAGCGACTGTTATTATTTAGCCACGAGCCGTCAGACAAGTAAAAGTACTTAATACATAAATTGAAATGTGCACATAGCTTGACGTGTATGAACCAAGTGTTGTATTATACAACATTAGTTTTAGTATAAGCGAAACCTGAATATAGTTTGTTCAGAAAAAGTAACTGAATCGATTCCAATATTTTTTAAACCATGTTATATTTTGTCCCAAAACAGCCTATCCGTAGGAATATAAAACGTACCACAAACACTGATCTACCCCTTCCCTCCAGATAACCTCTCCACAAATGAGAGTAGGTACTCCAATTGATAGACAGACAGGTGAGTGAATATGAATAAGACCGGTCGTACACTCATGGGTGACGATCGCGATCACCCGTGGTAGTGGATTGAGGCAATTCATCTTACTCCTGTGCGGATACTGACACCGGTAGTGTGTTCCTCAGTTAAGCTTGTTGCGGGACAAGGAGATTATTTTATTCTCCGTACCTAAGAATTTGCAGACTGTGGTAAACTTCGAAGGGATGTGTGGCGTAACTTTTTCCTGCTGATTTGACATTATATCAAAGATGATGACACAATTTTACATCTGTTACTTTGTAAAACTTATTTTTAGATGCATATCTGTCTGATGACATCAATTACCTTTGACACATAGTTGTCTATAGCAAGAGATGGTGGGTTGGAACATATTATTTTTATACGAGATAACATAACATCACGCCACTATTTCTTAGAAGGGTTAGGCGGATTTGAACCTATTTCTCTTCATAATGATTACCAAAAGCAAAATAGATTACTCGTAACCAAACTCCTGGCCACACTACCCATGAATGGATACCTCCTCCTGACCTGCCAGCGTTAGTGAATAGCCGACGGGTCAGAGTTCGACTCATGATCGACATCACCCCCTGAATAGACACAGGATTTTAACCCTTCCGCCAAAAACGAAGACCGATCCGCTCAAAACGAAAGATAGGAATACGAGCGACGTGAAATATGCCCTCTCTTCAAATACATTTATCATGGGAGATAAGTGTTTATAATCTTCTGAGAAATATCGGTTTATGTGTTTATTTTTCGTAAAAAGTGAATGTCAAAATATTGAAGCGAGGAATGTCGAAACAAAAATAAAAACAAACTCAGTTCATTTGTTACCAAACAGAACCATTGTGAATATATTAGCATCTAATTTTACCAACTTGAGTAAAAAGATCGACAACGAACTTGTGAAACTAATACTCTACAAGATATGTGTCGTCGTACCTACAACCCATACATATACAATTCAAAGGTAACCTACAAATCAACTTAAGGGATTTCTTACGTCGCCCTTTGAACCTTTGAGAACATAAAAAGGAATAAATCAACAGACATCTGCTCAGGATAGATCAAATTTAATAAATTGAGATACAATACTTCAAAGAATTTCTCAACTTTCTCGTTTTCCCCACGGCTCACTTGAATATTTTGTTGAGTTCTCCTTTCATGTACTTGGAATTTCACGTTTTATAGTTTTAATAACCTTGGTTCAAGGCTTCATTCTGTAATAAAAGTAAGAAATAAAATTCTAAGTATTAACTCGTAAAACTACTTTGTAGGTACTTAGAATGAAGCGCATTGAGCACCTTTCCATGAGAGATTTAATGGAAATAATTTTACTAGCACGCTTCATTAATTCATGGCTACTCATCATTTTAAGGTAAGTATACTAGGGTGCTACGTCGTGTCATTTGATCCCCAATTAAGAGTAGGGTTAGGTATTCCCAACTCCCGCTTCGCAATTAATAATGACAGGAAGGAAAAAGACAGCATATAATATTTATTTCTCTTTCTAGCATAGAACTAATTCAGCCACAGGAAGGTGTCAATCAAATGATGATGAAAATTTACTTTTTGCCCCAAAAAGGCAATCAATCCGAATTCGGTGCGTGATTTGCTTGACAAACCGATTTCGTCCAATATGGCTCCATTTGACTTGCCGATTAATTGAAAGAGGGTGACCACAGATTTCATCCGAAGCCCTCGTACTGTCCAAGTGATGAGATACAAGCGTATCGGTCCTTAGAAAGGTAGTTTTTGAAAACTTTGCTATTCAGATTCACTAGTTTTTTTTATATTGAGACAACCCCGCCACACTATTCCCAAACCCACTTATGTGGTTCTACTGCTACAACCTTCGCCCACGTTATCTTAAAATAAAAGTATTATTAGTATACTTATAACACCAGCTATTTGCCAGTAAAAGTCACGTCAAAATCGGTGAAGCTGTTTCGGAGATTAGCCGGAACAAAAAGACAAACAGATAATGAACAATTTTTTTTTTTTTTTTGTAAGTACCGTATCTACTTTCATATGCATTCAGTAAAAAGTTGTTATTTTGAAATTACAAACAGACGCTTCAATTTTCTTTTTGTTTGTATAGATTAAAATTGCATACGCACTAGTTAATGAACACGTTATTAAGTTACAACCAGTCAAAGAGATTACGATGTTGGTTGTTCGCTTTGTCTCGTGTTTGCTACCAGTAACCAGATTAACCATTCATTTCTCGAGATTTAATTTTGTCATACCTTTAACGAGGTGGTTAAGATTATAATTTTGGAAAGGTTAGTATTAAATTGATCTATAACTACAAACAAACACTAGGTGGACCGATAACCTGGTGAAGGTTGCAGGGATCCACTAGATGCCAGTCTCACGGGACCGGTCAATGTGGCGACGCTTGGGTGAGGCCTATGTGCAGCAGTGGACGTCTTTCGGCTGAATTGATGATGATGATGATAACGACAAATTGAAAATATCATAATAATTAGGTACCTAACGTTACCCGTGCCATATTATTCATTATTAAATTGACACGTGTAACAACAGCGAATAAGATTACTCATTTACTAATACGACCATTATAGCTTCAATTTCCTTTCCAATACTCAAATAGATTCCGTAAAATGTTTCATTTATGTAACACTTACCGATTGATCAGCAAGAAGGTCTGTTTTTCAACCCATTACAACTCGAACGCGCTTTTTACTCATAACTTAGTCTTAAGTACTGAAGTTCGTATTCCCTTTCACGTGTGATTTCCCCGGACGCTCCTTATAGGCTGTTACTTACTACAGGAAAAAGCGTTTCCAACATCATAAATACTTAGCTGCCCTCCTGCATTATTTGATTACCTTTTGAGATACCGTACGTTCGGTAAATCGATGGTATGGAGCGGAGTGGGTTAAACAGGAAATTAAGAGCTACATGAAAATTTTATGTGCAGTGAAAATGTTTCGGCGGTTCTTTTTGTGAAATTTTATTTTATACTTGAAAGGAGTTAAGTTTTTTATTAGATTTTAAACTATCATGGTCACTAACATTAATATAACAAAGAAAACAATAAACATGGTAAATATCCCGTTTTCTAGTTATAATTAAGTTTTTTATTATTAGCAAGGAGCTAAAAGTCTTGCTTCTTGCAGCTGAATGTTACTAATTTTACGTGTCTGTCTCACACCAGAGATGTGCTCTAACAGATGTTGCGTTTGCAGGAAACCTTCCTTATGGTGCCATATTTAGTGAGGAATCATAAGAATCAAATAATAATGCTATTTTTTTTTTTAATTTTTCCTTTTGAGATCTTTCGTTGCGTGCGCTGCGTAAACGGGTAAAATTACGCAACAATCATGTATGACGGAATCGTTCCTCTTAAAAAGTTCTAAAAAAAAGTCCGCGATAGCATATGTCTATCCTTTAAGGTAGACTCGCACTTCCTCTAACCCTCTCTCGCTCTCTCTTTTATGTGACGCATACGAAGTTGCACAGTTGACGAAAGGCAACACAAGAAAATTGGTATCAAACAGCGTTTTCCTACCACGTGGTCGTGGTGAGCGCTTCCGCTCCGCTTATGACCACAGCCAATACCCTAAAGCACTTGGGCTAAGATAATGATCTCTGGAATGGGGGGAGGGCTGCGGATTACTTTTCTCAATCAGCGCGTCGTAATAAATATTTGATGAGCTATAAGGTACAACATTTATTTACAACTAATTTCATTCCTTTGTAGTTTATTGGCTCGAAAATATTTTGACTAGAGACAAAATGAACAATTTTGCTTTTGTTCTTGACTGAGAACAATTTTGTAAAAAAATCTGATTGAAATTGCTGTACCTACATACAGGGTGTAATCAGACCAGAGATTATGTAAATCAAAAAAAAAAAAAACGCAAATTTTATTTACGCAAAAATTATTGTTTGTCTTTTTTTTTTTGGGGTGAAAAATCACATTTTACGGTAGGACTCAATGTAAAGCATTCAAAACATTGTGCTGATTGATAGATTGAATAGTACGGGGCTCGTGAAGGTGTTTAAAGTAAAAATAATACATTAAAAAATGTATTAAAAAAAAACTGTGAAAAAGTTGGAACTTTAACCCGCAATATCTCCGTAACTAAAAGGTTCCCAGGTATGTTCTAGAACAAAAAAATTATCGTCATGACGGGAAAAACACTTTGTTCGCTAGCTTCGTTAATAGTCTTCTTAAAGCCTTTATATCAGCATTATAGATTTGTTCGAGACAAAAATATCTAGACTCTAAGCAAAACTCAGAAGCTTGTCTTTCGTACAATGCTTCACTTGAAATGTCATACAATTCCCAAAAGCACGTGTGTGCGAAGATGCATCATTATTTACATTACTGAGAAAGTTATTGTTGTCATAAGTGTGATATATTTTTGCCCTTGACTGAACAAGGTCGACGACCTAGTGAAGGTCACGAGTATCGTTCGAAGGTCAATGTGGAGATTCTTAAGTAAGGTCACAGAGGCTTTGTAGGACAGCTGATAGTGAATCGATGTCTGAAAATTGTAAATGTTTTTTTTTTTTATATTTCATGTTTATCCAGCGCATCCGTAGACCGCGAACTCACACTAAATTTCCTATCTCATGCACGCTATTTTCAACTCTATTTTTTGTTGATTAAGTTTATTACCAGTTTTACAACCAGTAGTAGCTCAGTATGCATAACCCGTAAGTCTACAAAGGCTAGGTGGACTGTGTCATAAACTTAGGCGTGGGTTGAGTGGTCCATAACTTAGAAAACCTAGCACACAAATAAAGCTTGGTTATGTGAGCACATATTTTGTAATATAATATGTTATTACAGACATGACTATCTAAAAGGACATAAGAGAAAGATTTTCTCCAGCAAGAAATCCACGTGAAAACCCATTCAAACTCACCTCATTTGTGTTCATCTTTCTATTTACAGCATCTTATAAGGGCAATACACCCCAAACTCTTATTTTCCCGGAAATTGCTTCGCCCCTAATTATCTTCTCAAACTTCAGGATTAACGAACTCGGAACGAGTAAGGAGCGAGTGGTGGGAGTAAATTACATGCGTCTAACTTCATTACGACACGCAGAGGTTTAGGTTGCGGCCACGAAGCCAGTGGTAGCGGAGAAGTGGCGAGTGACGAAACCAAAAGTCACGTAGCTGCAACTACACTACCCGCTTCTATTCCGCAGCTTCGCCTCCGCTACCTGCTCCACCAACGCTAGTTTCGTGGCCGCAATCTTAGTCCCTCGCTCGCCGTGGTGTTACGTGCCGTCGACCCTAACTTATAAGGGTTTGTTAAAGGTACACAACTTACTGTACTTGGTTTCTTATGTAGTGGGTCGACTGTTTATGTGTGACAACAAAACGGTTTAGGAAGAAAAGTAATTAGATTACAATTTTTGATGCTACAAGATAATTTATAAGAGTAAAGTAGAGGTGAGATTGATGATAATTATACAAGTCAATAGAAACTTGAACGGTTTGGATCAGCTTTTTTTTTTTAATTTTTTTTTATTAAGTTTTATCACTTTGTGATATTGTCACCCCCATAACAACTACTAACACTACATTAAACAACTAAACAATGGGTAATTCATCACCTAGACTTTTCCCAACTAGGTTGGGGTTGGCTTCCAGTCTAACCGGATACAGCTGAATACCAGAATTTTACATAGACCGACTGAATATCTGACCTCCACAACCCAGTTAGTACTAGGTAATACGATACCCTTTGATAAGACTTGTTGTCAGACTTTTTGGGCCATTGACTACTAGAAACGACTGTCAAAGATCTACAAATGACAGCCGGGACCAACGGTTTAACGTGCTTTCCGAGGCACGGAGGAAACTCGGTATGTAATGGGTGGTCACCCATTTACAGACCAACCTAGGCAAGCACGACTTAACCTAAAGATTGATCCGAGCGGCTGTTATTATTTAGCCACGAGCTTCTTAAATAATGGGTAATGCACAGTTATTATTATAATTATGACCTCTTATGTCTCTATTAGTGGTAAATAACTATCAACAGCCGATACAACGTGCTAGCCTCCTCCGACAAAAAAGACGGTAGAATGCGTTTCAGACAGCATTATTCATAATGTATGCAAATATTACGCAACTAACCTTCAGTTTTTATTACACGGTAACTTTTGGTGATCAGTCATTCATTACTAAAGTTAGTTCATACAAAATATGACATATCTGCAACTTCACTGAAATGTCTAGAATTGCGCGGTTTGATATAGATATTGCAAATAATTGCAATAATTTAGATGTTCAGATATAGTATTTTTGTATACATATCTCTTTTTTTCGTACAGTTTAATAAAAATAACATATTACATGGAAAAAGCTATTCATTCATAAAATGTACAAACTTTCATTGATAACTGGAAATCAATAGCGTAAGGTCGCGGCCGCGTCGCAAATTTTGCAAGCGGAATTTATGAAGGCTGTTATTTTTACCCGACTGCAGTTAAACACAAAAGGAGGGTGATGTTGTAACAACAACAACCAGCAACAAAAACACTATCCACGGGGATTTGGGCAGACTTATTACGTAGTCTTTGAAGAGACTTACCCCTCGACCACCCGTAGATAGAGTGACAGGTACATTTTCTAAATCAATGGAGTGCATGTCGTTGACATTTTTCGATTACGTGTGTATCCCTTCGTTAACTTGTCATTTCCACGAAATATTAGTTTGAAATTTTGTAGATATTATTATGTAATTACAACTACAGAGCTTTTTGTTGAGTGTAGTATTAACTCCTTCCTGTAAAACTAAATGGTTCACTTTTACAGAGAGTTGCCCACTTTAAATATTTAGGCCACATTGTTACTGAAGAATTAAAAGCCGATTTGGATATGGAAAGGGGGCTGTGAGGGGAAATATGATATGCAAAAGGTTTCATGGTTGTTCAGTTCCCGTGAAACTAACTCTTTCTAAGGCCAACCATTTTACATCAGCAGCCTTTGGGATAACCATACCCTAAAAGCAGACAATGCCCTGCGCATTCAATACAACAATGTCTTCAGGGCCCTGTAGAGGCTTCCACCTAACTGTAGTGCGTCAGGTATGATCGCTGATGCGCACACTGACGATTTCTTTGCAATAATGCGGAAGAAAGTTGCCTCAGTAATATCCCGAGTGAGGGAAAGCAGCAACAGCATTCTGAAGGTGTTTGCAGAGAGGCTGGATGGGCCTACGATGGGAAGCTTTACCAAGCTACATGTTGGCAGCAAAGCTTGTTAAACCTTCCTGAGACTGTGATTTTCTTAAATTTCTTTTTAGTGTTCCTGCATGTTACTAATATAGTTTTTAAAGTAAGATGTAATACTAACACCCAATGGGAAAATATTTTTTTTTTATTTTTTTTTTATTTATTAAAGCAATGAGATTTAAGATATGTACTAAAGAGAAATATCGCAAAAAAAAAAAAAAAAAAACATTGGGATGGCGAAGCATAAGGGCACTCCCGTATCGGGAGCTACGTTGTGTTACAAGCAAATGCTTGTAATGTAACCGTTCAAATTCGAATATATTGCATCAGTGCGTAAGGCGAACCTAGCATTAAATATAATTGTTTAATCTGATTTGAATAACCGCAACCTGTAACGATACAATTTGTAACAATCACTTATTTCGGTACAAAATCAAATCTTGGATTGATACATTACAGGCGAATGCCTTGCCTGGTGAGGGAGGGCCCTTTTCAGCATCATCATCCACAGCTCGAAATCACCCACTACTGAGTACAGGCCTCTGTTTTCTTTTGCCTATCTCCAAGTTCCTGTGCCAGCCTCATCCAGGTTTTTCCTCCGATGGCAACTGTGTCGTCTGCCCATCTCGTTGCCGCACCGGTCGACACATATTTCTTTTCCCCGTTCTTGGACGTCATTCGGTGACAGCCTTAGTCCACCTGTCATCACAGCGCCTTACTATGTGTCCTGCCAAAGACCGTTTGAGTTCCGTAACGCGATTTCCAATATCGAACACGTTTGGCCCTAATGACATATAACACAAACGTGTCACGTTACACTATAACTAGATGAGCAAGCAATGGCCAGATTGTTCTTGTAAGCAGCTTATGATTTGTTCGCATTTTCTAATATAATATCGTTATTATTGACGAGTATCGTGAGTATGTACATTTAAATAAATTTTCATCAAAGTTAGGTTAGGTTTGGTTTCAGTTTAGTCTGTCTCGGATATCAGATGACTCCAATAACAAACAAAACGCAATCCAATGAAGTTTGCATTCTTTTGTCGCTCCAATTACCAACCAAACGTAAACAGAAACCAATTAATTAAATTCGTATCGAAAACTGAGCCAATTAGCACATACCGGTGGTATTGAACACTTTGATGATTAAACTGTTGACTTTGTGAAACCCCTTGTTTGTAATGTAGTCTATTTTCGTAGTACTAAACTCATTTGTATAATCTGCCTTTTATGTTTCCCACTAGTAGATAGTCATTTGTAGATCTTTGACAGTCGTTAGGTAGTCAGTGGCCCAAAAAGTCTGACAACCAGTCTTACCAAGGGGTATCGTATAACCCAGTACTAACTGGGTTGTGGAGGTCAGATAGGCAGTCGCTCCATGTAAAATACTGGTATTCAGCTGCATCCGGTTAGACTGGAAGCCGACCCCAATATAGTTGGGAAAAGGCTAGGCAGATGATGATGATGATGATGTTTCCCACTAGTGGGGAAACAGGCATACATACATACGTACATTTGTGCCAACCATAATAGGAGTCTGCGATCATCGCAAAACCGTTTTCTTCAATGTTCCTCTCACCGCACTGACTTCATTCCCAACTGTGTTAGGGTCTACGGCTTCCAGCCGACCCAACAATAACAGCAACTATGAAATATGGTAAAAATATCTGCTGTACCTATCCCAAAAACACAACAGCCTTATAAAATTCGCGCGCGCGGGCGCCTCTGACCTATCAGCTGTTAGCCGCGTGACGCCGTTGACGCTTGTGTTATTGGGATAAAAGTGAACGAGTATAAAAAAAAAGTTTCTTGGGAAAGTTGTTTGTTATCATGAGTACAATCACGTGTTTAAGTATCGGTCACTAATTACCAGTCACCCTATATAAAGCATGTATTCATGCTTTTGGTAGGATGTTACTACTTTCAGATTGACTCCCAGACGTTTCAAGCATTCCCCTATTACCATGCAATGTTGATCCTGTAGATTACATAAGCATAAGTGGCGTGCATGTTGGTTTAATGTTAATGCATTACTTGTGCTTGCATATGGCGACGTGTATAAACATGACATGCTATGCTTTGAATACATCATATCGTCAATAGACCATTACCTAGAGGTTAATGGTCTATTGACAATACAGTGTAGCTTAAAAAATTCTGCAACATTGCTAAGCTAAAATAGACTTTAATGAAACCGTCAGACTTACGAATCCTTTCACAATAATTTTACCAATGAGTTTGAGTCACTGTCAACATGAAAGTGGTCTTAACAATAGGGTAGCTGTTAGTGCTGCAGTTTGACAAAATTAGAGGCATCTTTATTTTCGCTTCCAAAAGGTTGTTATTGGAATGATTGAGATTTTCTTCAATAACACCGTCTGTAACAGTGCGTTCTACGCAAGTAGCAACTCGAATGACCACGATCAGACTATCACCGCTTCTTTGTAGAAATCACGTTATTGGTTTATCTTGTCGAAATATGAAAGGAATGAAATGGAAATTTAAATCTAGGCTGAAAACCAAAACACTCATATTGTAGTTTAGCATCGTGAAAAACAAAAGAGATGATAAGATTTATAGTAGGATAGTGTATCCAAAATGGTGGATATAGGTAACCTTACAAAACGGGTTATGTTGAAATACCATAACAGAAATGATACTGGTAGGTTTTACGGTGAAAGGATAAACGAAAAACCTTTTATCCATATCTAGAAATGAAGATACTAAAAATAGACAACCTCTGTCTGGAAGAATGATGTAAAGGTACATATTTCATGGCTGTAAGCCTCATCCACTCACGTTAGCCGGGCCAGAAATCATTACGTACAACCCAACACGCGAACATAAAGAATATCGTTCATTCATCCTACATACGTTCCCTTGTTCCAAATACTATATGGTTTATTAAATAAAATGGGGAGTGCTATTACAGTAGCCTCCACCGCTAGGCATAAGGTACACGCTCAAGCCACATGCTTGTTGCGACACGCGAGTTGCAACAGTGACTGTGGGTGCGGAAAAAACAAATGAAAAAAGTTGCTTAAGTATGCCACGAGACACCATTGTTGAAATCCTCAATGAATGTCTTCCACCCTGCGGAGAGCGGAATGGTCTGTCAGACTCGTACTGGCAACGACTACACCGGTGTTCCCTCGCACACTTGCGTCGGGGGCCAGCGGGATCTAATGCCACTTTCGCTGCCCCGGACTAATGCCAGGCCCGCTTGATCTGATGTCCTAGTCCCGGGGGGAGAGTGAGGTGTAAAGTAAAACGTTACGGCTAAGAGAGGCACCGCATGGAACACTACGCACCGGTTTCTCGGGTCCAGAGTGATGGGGGCGATGGATCTCCCAGAATCCGTCACGTTCATCCGTTTCGGGGGGCCGGAAGAGGGCGCTTTCCACCCTCTGCCGAAATTTTCATCAAAAATTACAATCATTTTGAATATAAACTATCACACGTGTCGCTTGATTCAAGTGGCATTGACTGAGGTCGTGTTCGGAGCGTAAAGGTGCTTGTACACGAGCAACAGTGCCAGTCACTTTCATAACTAAATCCATTGGTATTTGATGGCGTATTGACAGTGGTTGACGTCAAGTCAACTGTATACGTTCATCGACATAACTGTAAATTGTCGTCGGTTTTATGATGACGAGGGGGAGTTCCTAAAACGTATTGACTTTATAGGTAAGGGGTGTAAGTACTAACGGTACCCCGTTTTATTATAATTGCAAAATGCAAAACAAACTCAAAATCACAGTGGCATATCGCGTAACTTGTGCATAATTTGTAGTGCCAATGCCTGAAAATAAAAAAATAAAATATTTTATTATTATTGAATCTGCCTATTGACGGAAACCAGACAGTTCGGTAGGAAATAGTAGAAAATTAATACACGTTTAGTGATAATACGATACATGATATTAGAAGACATAAGGTTCACAATATCGAACGCTTTTGATAAATCTACAGCATAGCGTTGACAGTAAAGGACCATGTCATATTATCGGTTACGGATTCAGTTGCTCAAAGGCTGCGAGTGATATCAATACGACCCCGGCCTAACAATATACTAATGACATTGTACCAACAGCATTGTAGTACTGATACTGTTAGCCTGCGTTATCCTCCTGCTGGGCAAAGGCCTCCCCTATGTCTTCCAGTTGTTTTGACCCTGGGCTAATGTGGACCACTGGTCGTTGGTTTTGTCCAGCTTGCTCCGTATCTTCTACGACGTCTGCAGCGACGTCTTCTGACTGTGTCAGGGCTCCAGAAAGTGCTATTATTATTATTATTGTGCGGTAGACGTGGCCAGTCCAGTCCCTCTTCAGCTTAGCTGCTTTTTGAGCAACGTCAGTAACTTTTGTTTTGAAGCGCGGTGTGGTGTGGCGTACACGGTCGGTCAACTTAGCATTGTAGTACCACTTACTGAGTTGTACCACTTGTTTAGTGCCTTGATTTAATTATTTGTATACTTAAACCCATAACTCTAATTTTACAACACCTTAAAGACATTTAATTTTTCATTAAATATCTTCATCTTCTTGCTCTTGTCCCATGCTACTTGGGGTCGGCGTTTTTTTCTTCCATTCTCCTCTGTCAACCGTCACGTTATTATTTACTCTTTTATCTTTCATATCATTCCTCACACAATCCATCCATCGTTTCTTTGGTCTTCCTCTCCCTCTCCATTCATCAACATTTATATTCAAAACTCTTTTAGTCATATGCGATTCGTCCCTCCTCATCACGTGTCCATACCAAGACAGTAGATTCTCTTTCAACTTTTCTGTAACTCACGCAACTTTTAAACTTCCTCTAATATACTCGTTCCTTACCTTATCCATCTTGTCACTTGTCGTAATTTATACATTCTTTTTTTTTTCATTAAACAATGATGGTTTTCCTATTACTTACTTTCATCGATGAGTTTTCAATTACAATTTAATATAATAATAATCAAACATTTTTTTATATTTCTTTTATATTGTCTATTGTAAGGAATATTTCAAAATATAATTAATTTGTATAGAAATAAATAAAATAATCAAACAATAATTCCTGGAAAAAGTGATGAGATATTAAGTTGGAACCTTCAAAATACAGATGAATATCTTGCTGTATCCCTTTAGTGAGTGATTACATAAAAACTTAAATAGGTATTGTTTCACTTTCTTAAAATACTTTTGAAACAGACAATACACTCGTCTGAGTGTACGACGTTTACAGGGTGTAAACAGACCCTTCACATAGCCGTCAGCCAAGCATTCTGAACCTACAACAAAGTAACTTTACGCAAAAATTGTCTGGGAAACGACTTTTGAAAAATCATGTTTTACGATAGGACTCGATGGAAAGCACTCTAAGCATTGTGCTGATGGATGGATTGAATAGTACGGGGATCGTGGAGGTATGTAAAGTAAACGTCTTACATTAAAAACATGTATTTAAAAAAAAACTTGTGAAAAAGTTGGAACTTTTGACCCCCGATATCTCCGTAACAAGAAGGTCCCAGGTATGGTCTAGAACAAAAAAATGATCGCAAAGACGGGGAGCACAACAGCCTTTCGGCTACGTTAAGGATCTATTTATACCCTTTATTTCAACACATCGTCAGCTGTTACGGTTTCAGATGCGATTGGTTCCGACTGTTCTGTGCGATAAGCACAGAGCTCGATACACATTTAATAAACAATACTTACTGAGTGTATAATCCGTGAAATATTTCATATTTTCACAGGGAAATGTTATAAAATATCATTGATATCGTAATATTTCAAAGTAGCCATTGTCTGGCTTTATTTTGTTTAAAATTTACCTTTATTATTTAAAGTCGTTTTTCCGTTATATTTTAATCATCCTTTTTTATTATTTTGCAACTGTCTAAAATCTATAAGAATGGGTTTATTTGACTGTTTACACAAACCCCAAGCTGCAACTAAGTGAATGCTTAGCCTTATTACTCTGTTGGAAAATTAACTCCCCGAACTGAGCCGCGAGATGAAAGCTCAACAGCGCTCTTTTGTTTAGACATCCACTGAGCAGTCGCCTAAGTAATAGTTTAAATGAGAATATATCGATACGACAGGAAGTCACGTACCTTTCTTATTATTTTGTATCTCTTCTATATTATCTTTGATCTTACTACTATTACAAACACAAAAGCATGTGTGGTTGTTTTACGTAAAAAAAATCTGAACGGATTTCGATAACTTTTGGCACACATATAGACTATCCTGATTACCTAGATTAACACATAAGATACTTTTTCATCCCGGTAGTACGTCTCCGTGGCACAATAGTCGAACTCCACGTGGGCAAAGCCGCGGACATAAACTAGTTAGTTAAATTTATTTGAAACGTAATTTATTTGTTGGATGTGATAAATAAAATTAACCCAGTACTAATTGGGTTGTGGAGGTCAGATAGGCAGTCGCTCCATGTAAAATATTGGTATTCAGCTGTATCCAGTTAGACTGGAAGCCGACCCCAACATAGTCGGGAAAAGGCTAGGCAGATGATGATGTGATAAATAAAATTATGGAGATAAAAATACAGCCGTAGTGTTAACTCCGCTACATAAACAACGTTTTTATTAACTATCCAACAGAGACTGAGACTGTCTTACATCCGCATCACAAGACCCCATTCTCAGGCACTTTCCATATAATTCAAGACTAATTAAGTCTTCAGAGGCTGTTACGAGGACCAAGTGAGAGAGAAGTGGTAATTAGGGTCCCTTTCTCACTGAAACATTAAAATTTCACCTTCACTCGAGTAACGAGTCATTACCAACTCTTTGATGCATACTAATTTACTTGTGTTCGCTTTTGGACGTAATTGTAATTAAAGATGGACTCAAAGTGCATGGTGCAGGTAAAGTTGATGTTTTTTGGGGTTCAAAAAACGGAACCCTTTATAGGATCACTCGCGTGTCTGTCTGTCCGTCTGTCACAGCCAATTTACATATTGTTTTTGACATGGAAAGAAAAATTCCAGTGCGAGCAGGGTTTGAACCTGCGACCCTGCTCGCACTGGAATTTTTCTTTCCATGTCAAAAACAGCTATGTTCCCTACGCAGGGTTTGCGTATAAAACATTAAAAATTTACATATTATGCAAGTAGGTAAAGACGGAAAATTATTATTAAATTTATGAATTTCAAACATGGGAGCCACTTTTGGGGGGTAAATTAGAAAAAGAAAAATAAAGTTTAGCCAACCATATCATGTTACATATCAAATGAAAGGGCTCATTGTGAGAATCTCAATTTTTTTAAATTATTGTTTAATTTTAAAATAAATAGTTTTGAAGGTATTTAAGAAAATAGGCGAAAATTGACTATTCTAGGGGAAATGGTCAAATTTCACCTATTTTCTAAAAATTAAATTTTCGGCCCTGTAGTTTCAGAGTTAAGGATCACCTCCGAAACTACAGGGCCGAAAATTTTGAAAATAATACAAAAAGTAGTTCTTTTGTAGATAACAAGAAAACCTATAAGAAATCTATGGTTATGGTTTAATTTCTCCATATTTGTGCGTTAACTTCATTCGTAGTTGTTATTACAACGATGAACAAGAAACCATTCATGCGCGAGTCCGACTCGCACTTGGCCGGTTTTTTTTAATGGTCTTGTTTGTTTTGTTCAAGTTTCTGCTAAAACTTTGGTAGTGTTAGCAAGACGTTCTCCGCTATAAACTCCATTAAAAATGTGCATTGGCTGGTGAGAGAAATACTGGTAAAACCGTACCCAACACCGTCTTAGACTTTGTTCAACCGTGTTGGGGTCGGAATACCAGTATTTTACATGGAGTGACTACCTATCTGATCTCCACAACCAATTTAGACTACTTGTACTCAGTGTCCCGAAAGTCTGACAACCAGTATTACTAATGGGTATCTTACTACCCAGTACTAACTGGGTGGTGAGATTAATATTGACTATTATGGACCCCGAGGGTGACGAAATAATCTCATTAGTCAATCTTTACAAACCTGTAGAAGTTACGAACAAAAACAAAAATCTTCTCCGGTTAATTGTCAGTCGTTATGGAGCTGTCGGTTTTACCGAAATGCGGATAATTGATTATGGCCTCAGGCTCGTAAATTGAGGTGGATGCAGTCTCCGTAAATTGGAAATTGGGTCCGAAGTAGCCTATTATTCGGCCTGCAGATAACTGTGAAAATTGAGCTTATGTTTAAATCTGTCACAGATGTTAGCCATCTATTCAGAGGTTTTAAGATTGATTGGATTGAACATCAATAGCATATCTGCTTGTCAATGTCAATGCTGATGAACATGGGCCTTCAGGTAACTGGAAAATTCCGAGATCATTCCGGATTGGGTGACGGACTGGCGACAGTAGTACGTTAATAGCAGAGAGGATGTTTTTGCGGATCTATTTAACGATAGCTATAACTATACGTCTATATTTATTTTATAACACATTTTGCACCACTGTCAAAATTACGGCTTGGCTCTGACTTGGTAAGGGCATGTGATTTTATTTATTTATTATAACGTGGATAAGTAAGTAATTTATTAACATAGTGAATTAATTTTGTGAATTTGAATAATTATGAATGTACTTATATGGATTTTGTGATTTCAGAATTAAACGAATTTATTTATTTATTTTATTATTATTCACAAAATGATCAGGAGGAACAAATCGTATGTGAATAACACATCATCATCTGCCTAGCCTTTTCCCAACTATATTGGAGTCGGCTTCCAGTCTAATCGGATGCAGCTGAATACCAGTATTTTACATGGAGCGACTGCTTATCTGACCTCCACAACCCACTTAGTACTGGATAATAAGATAAACCTTGGTAAGACTGGTTGTCAGAATTTTTGGGCTACTGACTGCCTAACGACTGTCAAAGATCTACAAATGACAACCGGGACCAACGGCTTAACGTGCTTTCCGAGGCACGGAGGAAACTCGGTATGTAATGGGCGGTCACCCATCCACAGACCAACCTAGTCAAGCACGGCTTAACCTAAAGATCGACCCGAGTGGCTGTTATTATATATATTGATGAATGAGGAAGGAGAAGAAGACTAAGGAAACGGGGATGTTTTGTGTGAGGTGACCCCAACTAACATAGGACTAGGGCAAGAAGATGAAGACGATAATGTGTAAACTACAGTGATCTTTATTCGTGTAAAAACAAGGTTGCTCCTGTCAGATGTAAACCCACTGATAAAAGATTGTACCTGCTGTGATAGCTTAACTTTCAATAGCAACCACAGCCCATGTTTGGGAAGCCTAAACTGTGTTTGAATAAAATCCCAAAATAAATAAGTAAAGCTTAATAAAGTTGATAGCAAAAACAAAAAAAATACTCCCAAATTCCAATTTCAAAACACAGATCAACGAAAACAAAAACAACGCGTTTCATTATTAATTCTAAACCCTTCAAAATCAATTTCGAATTTCGATAGTCATGTCAAAAGTGAACGCGCTCCAACATAAAACAAAGGTTACGTCCGAAACACGAGCCAAAAGCGATATTTTCAACTGATAAAACCCCAAGGGTGACTTGTTCATCTTCCGCTTCACTAATACCAGAGAAAACAACTCGCAAAAATATTTTCCAAAGCCCAATGAATCGGCCATCAAAGAGTATTATCTCTCTTCCATATTTAAATATTCATTTAAACCTTTTTCTACGGCCCGTCACGCATTTGACTCGAAGTCACTCGGATTTAATAACGCCCTTTTGACTGAAATTTAAACGACAATTTGTGGGCCCTCATCTACCTCAAAGACCGCTAATTGCCCTTTCTCCTACAAATTAATAATCAAGAGGTAAAAATTGTGCGAAAGAAAATTGTTCTCGTTGCATTTAAAAAGTTGTACGTCTCGGTTTTACAGTGGATTCGATACAAAGAAAAAAAAATACTGTTTTAACTGTACTAAACATTGGTATATCTTATAACTGCTTAGAAGGAAAGTATTAATAGCTGAATTTGCGACTTTTATAGTCATCACCGTCGTCGTCGACGTTGGCTTGGTATAACCTACTTCTGAGCTCTCGTAAGTATAAGAATACTCGGACTTTCTTTTTTTCTAATTTATATATCATAACAACATCACGCCTGTAATCCCCGAAGGGTTAGGCAGAGGTGTACCTAAAAGTACACCCACATTTCGGCGGTTATGTAAAATAGGGGGGCGGATCTATTGCCATCAACTGGGCACAAATCTAGACTCCGGGGCTGCCACTGAGAAATTCCTGATGAAAATACCCAATAACACTTTGTCCGATCCGGAAATCGTACCCAGGACTCACAGGCTCAGCAGTCGCGCTTGCGACCACTGGACCAACGAGGAAGTTGCAAAGACAGAAGTCGGCAGAGGTAAATTAAATATTTTTTTCCGTAAAACAACGCAGTTGCTCATTTATAAGTCCGTTTTATTATTCCGACGAACAAACATATCGACAGTTCATATTTCTTTAAACCCAATACTTTTGCTAACAAAAACAAAGCCTGTACTAGAGAAGCTTTTAATCTCGTATTTCTTTTTATATTCCTGCAGCCAGAGCACTGAAACGCGATATCACACCGCGATTATTGGAATATATATAAAGTGAAAACTTTGTTTACGGCGTAACAGAATATAGCTCTTTGTTCCTCTTAGCCCGATATCCCCTTTCTTCTTTAAGGCACACTGTACTTCCGCGGCACTTAGTTCCTCAGAAAATTCTCATTACAAGTATCTCTGTAATGCGATTCACTTGCTTTTACTTTAAAAGCATTGAAATCGTCAAGCGAAGAAAACTGAATTTCACGGCTAATAAACTCAGAAAATATAAGCTAGTATTAAATTATTTTCGGAATAAGAATCTTGATGTTTTTTTTCCCCCTTCTTAATGCAGAAAAATGAAAAGACATTTCGTCTACACATTTCTTACTTCTACAGAAAGGTCTGAGCACTCATTTTAATTGAAAAGAATTTTATTGTAAAGAAAGTTCCTGTAAGATATAAAACTTATTCTATTACTTACGTAAGACCTGCTCATTATTCGGGACATGTTCAAAAATTTCGAAGTTCTACTTCGGCTCAAATAATGGCCTTTCTACTACCTTTCAAAAAAGAAGAATCGTTGAATTTGGGCAACATTAGACGCTCCCGCGCCATTAATTCAGAGCAGAAGTTAACTTAGTTGGCGCGTACAAATTACATCAGTCTTAGTTTAGTAACACGGAAATGTTGGCGGAATTCTTTAAGAGGCGTAGGTATCTACATTATTCCGACGTCGGATTCCGACAATCCGGTGAATCGAGTCTGCGGATAATTCGTCTCGTAGGCCATTCGATCGACCTAATTCGGGGAGATCCCATTCGCCTAATGGGCATAATGTTTCACCTGAGTGCGTCTACGGCAGTGGATTGAAGTATTTGTTCATTCAGCGAATGATGGCCCTTTACAATTCACGTTAAGGAAAAGTAAGAAGTCGGTAGTTGAATAATTTATACCGACGTTCTTTGAAAGCAGATGTGCCGTGTTGTTTTAAACAGCAACTAAAGCATTCGTTAAGAGGGTCTTATATATTTAGAAGAGGCCAAATAAGTTATAAACATTTACGAAAATAGAATGATAACAGATGAAAATAACGTTTGGAAGACAAAAAAGTTCACAACAAACCACCAATTTTTCGTACCAATCATCATCATCTTCCTGCTCTTGTCCCATATTACTTGGGGTCGGCGCAACACGTTTTTTTCTTTCAATCTCCTCTGTCAACCGTCATACTATACTCCTTTCACCTTCATATCATTCCTCACACAATCCATCCATCGTTTCTTTGGTCATCCTCTCCCTCTCCATCCATCCACGTTTTTTTTTTTTTTTTTTTTCCAACCTATTTTTCGTACCAATAAGTAATTTTAAAGAAACCCTAGCTGCTATGTACCTGTATCATATGTATGTGTATCGTACAGTCAACTGCACATTAGCGGTAACAATTTGGCATTGACATCGCCTTTACGGCGTACGAATAAGTACGATTTTTTTAGTGTAACCGTTACCACTGATAACCGGTTTGACTGTAAACAACTGACATTCTCACACGTCCGCAGGCATCCTTTCTTATTAGTAAACAGCCCTGAACAGGCTTAACAAAACTTAAATCAAAGCAACCTTCCTATAAGCTTCGTAAAAGAAAACGACAAAGAACTAACTTATAAGCAAATCCCGTAGCGCTGAGCGCGGCAATAAACATTCTTGGGCATACATGCCCCGATATGAAGGAATTGAACTTTCCCGTCCTGTTATAATAATTTACATGATTTTATGAGAAACAACGGCTCACGTCCGGTGTTCGACAGCAGAGAAGCCAAACAAAGGAATATCCCTTCATACGATAGTTTACTATGTTTGGGTTTCGACTTTATGCACTGTACCATGAATATTTTATTTTACGTGACCAACATCTCTATCGCTTGTTTCAGCTATCGTGGTATGCAAAAATATATGCTGGAATAACAGTTTTGGCTGATTTATGAATTTTATTGGGGTTGTATGACGTTAGTATATATTTACCTTGCTGATATTGCATCGTATTTGAGCAGGATTTTGTAGCATATAAATACAGCTTAACCCTTAAAATATCTTGTTAAAAATCTCATATCATCCACCGAATAAGGAAAAAGCTCTGTAGCAGCATTTTAGGCGACATTACGAGAGAATTTCACTAGTTGACGTGGGTACGTCACTACGTTATCTGCGATACGGTCAGAATGAGCGGTCAGCGCGAACCGCATGACAGCACGTCTGAGTCAGTTCTAATCAGGGCTAGACATTGAGCGGGCGAGATGTCTAATTATAGAGCTTAGTGCATTTTGGGATTATCATACAATTTTAAAGGATACATTCCTAGTTGGACACGATTACTACGTTAACAATATCTCACTGTTTACGGCTAGGCTCTATCGTACATTATTCGTTTTTAAAATTTAATGTATCGATTGCGCTAATGAACTATCCATAGATACCTCATAAAAAAACTTTCGAAGTGGCTTTAAAACGGAAGCATGATACTTTACTACAGTAATTATTAATGTTACACACCAAAAAGGACATTTAAGTTGACCAACATAAGGTCAGCTAGAAAACCCATTAAAATAAACTATAAAACCTCTTAATTACAAACACGCGTTAATTTTCACCGTGTACGTAAATACACATATTCCGATGGCGTCGTCGAATATGGATATATGACGAGGTACGGCGGCATAGAAATACCAGCGGTTGACAATAGTCGTAATTCCGTCGTCGCTCGGACGCGGTCGCGCGGTCTACTCCGGACGTGGGAGCGAATACGTAATGACATCCGATGGTCACATTTGTAATTTTATTACCACAGCCCCATTCTTGTTATGGTAATCCTAATGACCCAGAGTTTGTTACGGCCGTGAAAATTGCTGCAATATTGCGAGGCGCCTAAATCTTTCTGTATAAAAAGCAAGGAAATGTTTTATTCTCGAGGCGACAATGTTTTAGGTGTCGAGTTGTTTTTGTTTGTGTCCGTTTTATTTGTCGACGTGACACATAGAATTTATTTAGAGGCTTAGTAGATGTTTTTAGAGCTATGGGATGAAATACTAACGTAGCTGTATATTTTCATATTCAACATAAAAAAAAATACATATGAATTTAGGAATAGATGAGTGTATCATCATATACGGTAAACAAAACGAAACATGAACATGAATATCTAACACAGTAAAACATCAAACACACTACAAGTATTTACAAACAAGAAATTATATACTGTTCGTATCAAGTACCTGCACGCAACCAATAAAAAACAAAACAAATACTGTCACGACCTCACTAAAACGAAACCTGTAATAAATAACACAGAGTAAATAAAGAAGAAACAGACTACACAAACACGTAAACAGAATAAAAAATAGGTCTAAGTATAACCCAGATGGTAATGACACTACAAAAACATTTTATTATTCACAAACAGTATCAAAGAAGAAAGTTCCGGCTCGCCCAAATTATTTGCATCAGAAAGAGGGTAGTTCGCACTACCAACTACTTGTTTCCTTGCAAGTAGAGTGGGACTGTCGGAAAAACATCCGAAAGGTATTTGAATGCAGATTGTACAAGGTTTTGTTCGAAAATGTATGTAAGTTGAGAAGCTTACACTGTTTGTCACAAACATTGGGGCAGTCTACACAGACCCCTGTTGTTCTGTTAGGTAATCCTTTGAGGAACAGGCAAAGTTAAATGAGTAAATCTGGCGTTAAAATTGGGCACTCTATTTGAAGTAAATTGTTCCTGGGCATGAAGTGGTATGGCGTATCTAGTATGTTAGTATTAGGAATTTAGTATAAAATTCCGATCAAGTGCGGTCACGTAGAGAATTTAGAATAGGTCCGCTAGAATATTTTAGCAGGCAGGAATCCAATCTCGCAAGATTCTCAGGATTTCGTGTCACATGTTAAATTCCTAATAAACTAATAAATAATCATAAGAAATATATTAATAATATCTATCAATAATGTACATATAAGGAAATGAATGAAGGCTAAAAGAGGATCGATTACCTCACTACTTTTTGTCACCGGCGACTAAAAAGTTATGAGGTAATCGATTGTCATGACATTACATGCTGAGGAGTGAGAACAAAGTGGTGAGGAAAGTTTTGGGTATAAATGTGGATGGCTGTAAGAGTAGAGGAAGACCAAAGAAACTATAGATGGAAAGTGTGAAAGATGATATGGCTAGAAAGGAGGTGCCTGCTGAGATGACGGTAATAGAGAAGTATAGAAGAAGAAGACATGCTGCGCCGACCCCAAAAGAATTGGGATAAGGGCAGGGGAATTGATAATGTGCATTCACAATCGATAAATATCATTAATTTCAATCACTTTGACAAACTGCAATCAAAATTCAGACAATCAAATGAAACTTTGAACTGTAGTTTCCATTATAATAATAACAATATTCCCAAAGTTATTCACTATATCTCTAGCTAATGTGTCTACCAGCCCCGCCAGAGATATAGTCCGTGTAAAATTTTAATATTACAACTCGATACATCCAATAAATACATTCGTACCACATGCGCTCACAATTGTGGTATTAAATTGCATATTCCATAAAAGAACTGGCTACAACTCAAATCTGGCTTCGGTCCCTGGATAAATCTTCAAATGTACAATATTAATATAGGGGTAAATGGAGAAATTTATTATGGATGAGCTATGAACCTTTGCGGTGTTACCAGCGGATTTTTTTCATTACAAATGGGTTTAATTTTCAACGGGAAACATTCGAATTGAGATTCTATTTCGTAAAAATGAAATACTTCCTCTTTCAATTTAAAGAGAGAGGTATGGCGTTTATTGAATTTTATTTTCGGTTATTTTTGCTTGCGCAATAATAATTTCGTGTATATTCAAAATGCACTATATAATTGTCGTTTTAAATACTGTACCAATCTAATATTAATTTAGTTTTTCTTCATAAATATTACCTTCTTGTTTTCGTTCCAAAATATCTAACCTTTCCCAGGTTACTAGAATAAATTCCCATTACCGAAAGACGTTACCATCTCGTTCCATACTGAGACATTAACTGAACTTATCTACGTAAGTATTAGCTACTTCCATTTTATGTCTCTGTCACCGACATCGCAGAAGATAGTTGGTACTTTGACTGTTTGTTGGGAACTAACTCACCAAACTTATTTGAAATGAGTTTCTCATCATAACCGATGGAGGAATCAAAGATGAAAGGTCGGCCGCTCGATCTCGAGGGATACATTGAGACGTTTCCAATTTGTAATAAACTTGATCGTAACAAATCTGTAATATTAGAAGGCATTGTAAATTGGATCACGTTTTACGTCTTAGACGGAAAAGTCTTTAGGGATTTTTGTTCCATTTCTGGTATTAAAGCTGTATAACTTCTGGCGATTGACGTTCAGCTAACTTTTTTTTTGTGAAAAAAAGTGTATCCGTAAAAGCTTTAGAATAATTTAAGCACTCACCGTCCCGGCTGTAACTATCGGCATTTGGCCGAAGTACCTCGGCGAACCCAAACAAATTCCTGCGCGACGTCTTATTGAGGACGGAAACGACGATCGCTATCGACTTATTATACAAATGGCCGATTTCTGAGCAACAGTAACAATATCTTACCATGAAAAATTACGACTCAATAGTGTTGCGGTCTCTTTTGGCTCCGTTTTCCAATAAAATCGGTGCCTCATAGACCATTCCCCATATTTGTGATTCTCAACGTGAACTCACACTGATCTTTTACACACGAACCAATTTTGTCGAACACAGTTTTAGGGGAAGTATGATGTATTGTGAGAATATTTTGTTCGGGACAAGCGCCAATATCAGATATTGTTCGATAAAAATATACGTTTAATATTCGACCTCAGATATTGGTGTATGAGTAGAACAAAGTAACAGTCATCTGGAGAACATATCTCTTTTCATATGTTTCATACGCGAAGGCCTTTGTCCAGCGGTTCATCGACCTATCTCAGTATTTAACTACGTAATACCAATAAAAGGTTTAACGTTGTGTCGCTGACGGTAAAAAGATAAAATGTAGTGAGTATATAGCAAACAGAATGTCCGACTTGTAAAGGAAAACTTTTTCACAGGTATTTTAATTAATTGGATGGGTAATATTCCGGCACAAGTTTTTGAATCTCCAATAAGGATAACGGTTATTATAGTGCTGGTAGACGGTACTCTGTGGGCTAACAAGTAATATAATCTTTAAACTCGTCTTAACATAGTTAAGCGTGGTTTTCAAATCGGCTCCATGGATAAAGTTCTATCGTTACCACACAAGCTATTCAAAATGCGGGCAAAACAAGCGGGTAAAAGAATAATAATACGATGTAACCTGTTCGCAATACCTGAAAATCACTCCGAGAAGACTGTAACATAAAATTACTGACACGTTGTGTTTCCAATAATGATTTCAAGAACGGAAAACGTACACGAAATTGAAAATTAATATTCACAAAACCTTTTACAAAATTAATAAGCTTTTCTTCAAAAAAAGTTGAAAACTTCGCCTGTTACCAAACCCTTTCGAGCAACCGAGAGTCTGTCGAAACAGTTTTTAAAGTAATCTATTGAGAGATTCCACTTATCAATTAATAGCTGTGGAAAACGATGACTGAGCACAGCTTAATCTCTTTCTGCCGTCTCACTGCCCAGCTATTAGCCTAATGGACCGGCGAACCTCGGCGACGTAACGAATCCAATATAATTCTGCTGAGTATTAAAACAAAAACAATCGGATTAGCTTTTTATTCAGTTTTGGAACAAGCTGTACGGGTATTGGTTAATTCGACCCTTTTAGGGACAAACGAATCGAGTGACCAGCCTAATGATTCGTTTACATTAGTCGATAACTCGTTTATAGGAAAACGGTATCTTGGTATTCGACAACACGGTTTACTTATACGGTTGTCGTTTCGAAATTCCGGAGCCGTGTGTATTTTAACCGTATTACAAATCGAGGTTCTAGATTTTCCTGCGGTACGGTTTGTGCAGGTAGGTAAATATTTTTGGGTACATTTTACATGTGTCTCAACAGTTCAAAATAAAATATTTTTTTAGGATTGCTCTCAAGCGGTCAAACCATTTTCACAAGTTGTGTACATTACATTACAAGTATGAACTACGTTTAAAATAACTTCTAACCTCATGAAACGTCCAATAAGGGCAAGGAGTTTCAAAACTGCTCTAAATTAAATTCAACTATAAAACCGTCATTGCGACATTTCTTTCATTTTATTCTTTCTTTTTACCCGTGTGTTGAAATAAAATAAAATTATTGAGTTCTTGCTACTAGCTGTAAAAGTTTCAGCTTTGAAACTGTTCCTGCTCAAGTTTGAGAAGGGAAAGGAGTCTAGTAATCGTTAAACTGGAAACGAAATAAGATTTCAATAGAGTATTTAAAAAATAAACTTTTAAAATTTTATAAGTTTATTTTGACATTTGTTGAGTTGGTAACGAGTGTTAGTTTAACTTTAACTAAGGTACTTAGATAAGTACACAATTATACTTGTAACCAAAAATACCTGTAAGCACAATTAGAAAGTAAATTAATCTTATGTTAAGTTTTGAATGGTAGTAGCAAATAAAGGCTACCTTTGTTTTTTTTATTTAAATTGTTTAGTGGTAACTTCATTTTAAACGCATCTGACAATACTACTTACTACTATGCGATTATAATAATGTGGCTAGCAACATAGTTTCAAACATCTAACTGTTGTGGATCAGGCTGTGATCATTGCGCTTGCAACAGCACCGAATTATCGGGAACTCAAAAGAAAACAAGGTAAATATCCCGTTTATTTCAGTTTATAAACTTATATTTCAAATATCAACAATTCAGTTAGGTATTAACAATGATATTATAAATAAAAAGAGGTAAATATCACACTAGTGCGCGCAAATTGTTGCAGACAAATTCAGACAATTGTCGAAATTTAAGTACTTACAGCGCAACAGCTATCTCTTTCTGTATCATACGTTCCGTATTATCTATCGCAGTCGTAACAACGCAACGATATTTGAACGCCACTCAGTATGAACGTAGCGAAGATTGAAACACTTATTGAGGCTATTGTTAAGGCTTGTGATGCTGTAATTCATCCCATTTACAACACTTAATCTTGTTGTGGGTACATTTACGCTTCAGAATAGCCCGACCATACGCAAATGGAGTTCCCATTCATAATCGCACCAGTCAAACGTCACACCGGCTCATCTCAATGCACCATGTTAGATTGCATTCACAGAGTAAAGCTCATAGCACACGTATAAACATGGGATTCGCTTCACAGATTTACCTCATTTTTTCCGACCAAAAATTAGATCTCTATAACTTCAATAACTTTTCCGTTGATGACAAAAGTTTTTATTAGCTGATCCCAATTTGGTGTCATATCGTTACGCCGCTTATAGGTATGCATTGCAGTATAGAATTTCATACAAAGAATAGTCAACGGATCGAGCTCAGACGATAATCTGGTACAATGCTTCTACGTGTGCGTTGACCTGCACTAGTAACGTTTCGAATGTCCGTCACTGACTTAACACCTCTGTTGTAATGGATCCAGTAGATCAGTTGAATGGCTTTGAAAGGTCGATTGGTAGTCAATGCTTAATGCTGCAGTACTATTGTTTAAGCATGTGAATTCAAATACCTTGTCTGTTACAGACGATGACGTACCATATATGGAATACTCATTACCACAGAGTAGCGAGCAAATGGACTGGTTATGTGCAGGTGAAAACTGAAGGATGCATATTTTATGTCAGTGGGATTTACTAAGACGGAGACTTTTATTTTTGGAAAGACTGCAGAAAATATGTACGTACAAGGAAACAAACATAATATTGAAAAAAATACTATTAATAATATCCAAGACGGACATACAACTAAATAGGCATACAGTAGACAAGCCATAACCGAAGGAGCGAATAGATACAGAAAATTGTAAGCAAAACATTTGCTTTGAGATCTACTGGCTTAGCCGTAGCCAATTTATGCTGTAAGTTCTATCAACAATAAGATAATTTTTACAAGCCCAATATTTATGGTCATAGGCCTCCTTCAAATGTTACCTCATAGCCCAGTCCTGTACTTCTTGCAACCAGTATAGGATGCCCGCGGTGTTCCCCAGGTCATCGGTCTACTTCGTACACACATGGTGTAAACAGACGTGACTCCCAATATCTCCGTAATTAGAAGGTTCAGAGTTATGGTCAAAAACAAAAATTTGATCGCAATGACGGGTAGAACAAGTGCCTTTTGGCTTCGTTAAGGGTCTTGCTGCCTTTATTTATTGTAACTTTAAATTGAAGCCAGTATTTTACGCTTCATGTGCAATAAAAACATAAACACTCCATTTACTGCTTACTCCTCACACTAAACGAAACAACAGCAGTGATTCCAGACAGGCCTTCCATACATCATCTCACTTCAACGGATCAATGATTGATGCTCGCTCACAAATCGCCGCGTCATTGTTATCATTGAACGTCTACTCGCGGTGTTTACATTTCAGCGTCATTTAACATTTAGTTTGTAAACTGTGGTAGGTTTATTTTTTAGATGAAATAACGCTTGTAATTGATCATTGATGGATTGAGTAGATATTTTGCCACGATACTTTTGCCAAGAATTTTCTTTAATAATTCGGCCTGCACTTTTCTTTTTACCAGATCTGAAAAACACTTAAAATTAAAGCACGCTGTAAAAATTTGCTCAGTTTTCTTTTATCAAGTTATTAAATAAACATCACAAATTCTAACGAAAAGGTTATTAACTTAATTAACGTTTGGTTTAAATGAAAGAGTCTTTTTATTTTAATAATTTAATTTTTATATTTTGTTAGTGTAGGTATTTTTATGGTAAACTCCGTTAAAATTTGTTTTGAGTTTAATACAAAAGAGGTTGCTCTTCAAAAATTTATCAGAGCAACCCTGAAAAAGAAATATTCTATTTATTTATATTTTTTTTTTACTAATCTGACGCAACAGTGTCGAGATATTGACTTTCTTTAACAAAAAGATTTTCCCATTCTTGTTTGCCTACACCTACACACAACAACTAACCGCAGCTACAATAAGTTACAGTCACCATAAACAGCGAGCTGCTTTTGTCGTAGCCAGCGTACTACGGCGTAGGCGCCGTGCTACGATCTCGTAGCAGTTTCTATTTTCTTAGTTTGGCACACTATCGATTCAGTGAAGTTTTCTATCGAGAACAGTTGTTATAAAGGAATTTGCAGTATTTTTTGTGGATAACAAACATAATCCTGTCGCAATGGGCAATGAAAATAGGCAATATAAATTACATGAATAAGGAAAACTGAAATATGAAAATCTTAAATTCATTAGTTCAGTAACATACAACGCAGAGTATAAACCATTGGTTCTACGAGTATACAATGTTACACATGGGTATCGTATACAAACGTTACTAATACTAAGGAATGATTTTTGAAAATTCATCGTCGTAACAGGTTATTTAGGATATGAAAGTTTTCATGCAATTTGTCATTTTGACGATGGAATATCCCATTGTGTACACACGTTTGGGAATTAATAAAAAGTACAAATCCGACGCATTTGTCAGCGTCACGTGCAAAGCTACACGGACACGGGTCCAGTGAAGCATCGTTATCTCCCTTCGTTAGGCCAAAGTCGTGTCCACGCATAATTATAAAAACACATGCAACGCAACATTAGCGGAACGTTGGTTCCTTTTTTTAATGTGTTGTAAAACACTTATTTTCATAAAATCTTCTTACTTCTTATTTTACTAAATGCGAAAGTTTGAGAGGATGGATGGATAGATGTTTGTTCCTGTTGTACGCAAAAAATATTTAACGGATTAAGATGGCATTTTGGCACACAGATAGTTTGTACCCTGGATTAACATATAATTTTTAGCTTTTGGTTTCGCCATGCATTTATGACCAGAGATAATTAACAACGTAATCGAAGCCAAAAAATGTGTGGAGAATATTGTAAAAGAGCTGTTTAATTTTTGTGTTTGGTGTGCAATAGTCATATTGTAAAACATGATTTTTCACCCGTTTCCGAAAAAGAGTTGCTTAGATTGATGCAAAGAACGCTTGGTTGACGTTTTAGTAAAGGGTCCATTTACCTTCCTACGTAAAAATCGTATCGAACTTGCTACAAACTTTGCATACACCTTTTAGAGACACATTTTCCTATGAGAGAGTAGTGAGTTTATGTTTGTAATCACTATGGCATCAGACGGACGGTCTCGGCAGGAATCGGCTTCCTAGGTAGCTTCGGGCCTGAAGTGACGAGCCCACCCGTTCACCATAAGTAACATGCACGAACCCACTCAAGCACATTCCCCTACCTTTACACCCGCCAAGAAGCAATAAATCAGTCTCCCATAAAAAACCATCGTGCCCAAAATATAGCAACGTGTTCCTAAAATTAGTTTTAATCTCATAAGGATAGCCGCTCGAGAAAGCCCGTGCTGGCCACATATGGGATTAACGCCGGCCGTCCAACCCGCCTGGCGTATTAACCGACCAGTTTACGATTATTACGTTGCACTTACAACTCTTAGGGGCAGCCGGCCGACTATCCATGGCCGGTTTATAGCAATCATTAGGGCTCGATCAATGGTAGCCAAACTTATTTTGTTGCTTTTTTTGGATTTGGAATCGCGAGGCAAACGTTGGCTTAAGTGCTTTAATTGAAGGATTTTGGAGATCGTAAACGCTCGAACTGATTTAGTGAATAACGGGTCACTTTTACCAAATTTTCTTTTTCAGTTAATCTTTCAATGTTACTTTGTTGATTCACGAATTTTTTTTTTCAGTAGCTTTAAATGTCCCACTGCTGGGCAAATGCCTCCTCCATATTCTTCTAGGTATCCACCACCTCGGACCAGCCTTCGTGCTGCGCGTCTAGATCATCTCGCTACCTCTTTCTAGGTCAGCCTCGGCGGCGCCGTCCATTCTCAGGCATCCATTGTGTTGAGACGAAATTCATACGGTGTTATTTTTAAACATAGCTGGAACAACAACTGCTTAATTTTATCAGTTTATTTTCTCATGAACCATACATTGTTACTCCGGAATTGATGGTCAGTAAAAAAGCAAACATTAAAAATATTAGGCTCCGCTTAGGACGTAGGTCTAAGTCAATCTGAATTAACTACGTCACTATTCAACCTCTCAGGTACCGATACTTTAAACAGCATCATTCTTTGTAATCTATTTCAAATTCTATCACCTACTTTGAGCACCACTGCCGTTCAATAGGCCACTTCGATTCAAAGTAGTTATTGCAAGCTATGAAATGTGCCTCGACTGTACCGCGAGAGTGTTTGGTACTTTATAAAGTTATATCGTAAACATTTATAGGCCATTCTCCATATTTAATCTTAGTCTGTGATCGGTTAACGAGATAGGCTTTGGTTATGTAACATGTAGATCGTAGGTACTACTGCGTTAACTGACGGTGGACCTGTTTTCACCCTAATGACCCTAGTAATAAGGTTGATAGTTCCTGTTGATATTGTAAACAAGGTTATTGTAGTAGTGATATTGAATTAGAAAAGTTTTGACTATTTATACATGTAATGTAAGTTGTTGTACAGTCATGTAATAAAGTTTTATTAGAGCCTGGCAGTCTAACTAGTCTTTTTGAGACATATTTTTGCACTTTCGACTATAAGGTATAGATACTATATGAGTCATAAAGTTTGCAAGATTATGACTCTGTTCTCGACTTACTTCAGATTTGTTTTCTGTTTTGTGTGGTTAGTGCCTAACCTGGTATCAGAGTTTTTTTTTTCCGCCCATGGGCCTCTGACTTGGCTTTACATGCCGTCGAGAAATATCTCTCAGGCACGTTTGGTTTCCTCACGATGTTTTCCTTCACCGAAGCAAGTGATAATAATACAATACGCAAATGAATCGGAAAATCGCAAGTACGCAGTCTTGGGTTCGAACTCGAGACCTGTGACCCGGTAATCCGACGGTCACACCGCTAAGCTATCATGATGAATTTGAAAAAAAAAGAAGTAATAGAAGTAGAAGTGAAATCGATAAATATACTACAAGAGCCAACATCTTACACAACAACTAAAAATAACCGATACGCTATCCTACTCGATATTTTCCTACCACAAAAAAATAACTCGAATACTTTACATAAAAAAGTGAAAAATAACAAAACAACAATAGAGTATTTCCCAAAGGCAACGATTAATCAAAAGTAGGCAAACACGAGACGTCACGGGAGCATACATTTATCACTATCAAAATCTGAAGGAACTGAGGAGCCAAGTCCTAACAAACTCTTGTGGTGAAATAACAACTATATCGATCGAATTGTGAGGTTCATTTGATTTTAGACTAAATAGCTCAATGCACTACACCACATTCGATAAAAACACTCAGTTATGTGAGACTCTTGAAAGTAAACAAATATTTTAGCTAAATAGAAAAGACTTTTATTTATGCAGCAAGATAATAATTTAGAACCAGTCATCATCATCTGCCTAGCCTTTTCCCAACTATGTTGGGGTCGGCTTGCAGTCTAACCGGATGCAGCTAAATACCAGTATTTTACATGGAGCGACTGCCTATCTGACCTCCACAACCCAGTTAGTACTGGGTAATACGATACCCCTTGGCAAGACTGGTTGTCAGACTTCTTGGGCCACTGACTACCTAACGACTGTCAAAGATCTACAAATGACACCCGGGACCAACGGCTTAACGTGCTTTCCGAGGCACGGAGGAAACTCGGTATGTAATGGGTGGTCACCCATCCACAGACCAACCTAGGCAAGCACGGCTTAACCTAAAGATCGATCCGAGCGGCTGTTCTTATTTAGCCACGAGCTCCTCATAATATAATAATAATTTAGAACCAGTATTGCATAATAAAATTAATTAATATGATGCATTTGTTGGTTTTTCTTTTTCGTATTTTTATCAACAAGCAAAGCGAGCTGTAAAAGAATTTGATTAAAACTAGTCTCTCATTCTCATGCAAGTTTTAATATTCTCTTTTGATTTAATTATATTATTATTATTATTATTTATTTATTATTTACTTATCCCTTCTATTGTTGAAAGCTCCATTTTGGAGCCACGTCAAATTTTTCGCGTTGGCATGAATTTTAAAATGCGTTTCGAAATGAAAACAATTATCTTTCTTCATTTGAACTTTGTTCAGAACGGTATAATTTCCTTTTTCAGACCAAAGTAAAATTAAAAACACTGAATAATTTACTTTTTCCGATACTTTAAAAAACAAGTTGCAAAGAATTTCAACAGAAAAGGATACAACTAATTGAAACACGAGAACTTTATCTACCTGAGAGTTTTATAACTATAGAACTTTTACTTTTAAGAAAATCAAAAGGGAAATCATATTACAAAAAGGTAGACTAACGTTATTTCTCCTTTTTATTTACCTAGCAACCCTGGCCTAATTTGTTAGAAGGTACGTAAGTGGTTTGTTAGCTCAGAAGGAATCTATAAGCATCTTCTCGTGTAACCCACAATGGGCCCATCCTACTGATGTAATCCTTTAGTCGAGTCTTGTATCGCCCACAGGAACTGACGGCATTGTTGTAGCTTTTGTACGGGGTATACATAAATAATGATCTATTACCTGTCTTTTTATTTTCAGCTATTTTTATTTATTTTGGCCTCTTTGTAAGGTATTGATAGTTTTTTGTACTTTACATGTTGTTTTATAAGTTTTTTTTAAACAAAACGCTGAATAGTTTAATCGCTGCTCTCAAAACGGTGAAGGGAAACATCGTGAGGAAACCGGCATGTCCTAGAACCAAAAATTCGAAGACATGTGACATCTACCAACCCGCACTGGGCCCGCGTGGTGGATTATAGCCCATTCCCTCTCATAGAGAGGAGGCGGCCTGCGTCCCAGCAGTGGGAACATTAATAGGCTGATTTTGCTATGCTATGCTATGCTATGAATAGTTTAATAATTGATTGAACAATGGAATTACTGGCTCGAAAGCGACTTCGCAATTCAATAAAAAAAAATTAAGCTTACAAAAATCTTTCCACATTTTCCAACAAAAGAACAATCAATTCGATTTAAATATGGAACACGAACGGTAAAAAAAAAAAAACCAGCCAATTTGCGTTTTCAACATCCAACATCAGGCATGTTATTTCACCCATTCAAGTTGACCCAAAATACCTCTATTTACATTTCACCATTCAAAAGTGCTGCGGAAACTTTTCCGCTCCCCATTCAACGTGTATGGTGGATACACGGCTTTTTATCTTTCAAACTCCAACCCTTTTTGTTGCGTTGCCTCGCACTCTGAAAATAACCAATGCATATAAAATGATTCATGATCTCAACGTGCGCGCAGGCCGCTGCATATCGTGCTCACACGGTCGCATTAATTACAAAATGTATTCTGGACTGGGTGTTATGCTTTGTGTAGGATTAGGGCTTTGTTGTTTCAATTTTTAGTCTAAAAGTGGATAGCGTATAGTGAGCGGGTGAATTTACGTGTAATGTTATGGGTCGGACTCGGGGCATTAAGTCGTGCGCACATTTGTGGTGTTACGACTTGGAACGCTGCAGTGTAGGGAACTTTGAACATGAAATGTGAAACGAAGCTTGGTCAGTACTTGTTGTTTAGGAACTATTGTACCTGGTGTTGGATATCGACGGTTTAAAGTAAGGAAAATGAATATCATCATATTTATCACGTAACGACAGACGACGGGCGACGGATCTTGTTATATTATATTTTTTTTCATAGCCGATAATGAAAGAAAACCCTGACGAATATTTGTGTAATTCTTCGTGCGGTATGCAACAAAAAGTATTTTACACAACATAACATAACATCACGCCTGTAATCCCCGAAATGTAAGCAGAGGTGTACCTAATAGTAAAACCAGATTTCGCCAGTTATGTTTAAGTCCCATGTAATAGGGGGCGAGCCTATTGGCAACCAGGCACAAATACAGACTCCGTGGCTGCTACTGAGAGATTCCCGATGGAAAAACCCAATAACAATTTGCCCAACCCGGGAATCGAACCCAGGACCTGATGCTCAGCAGTTGCAATTGCGACCACTGGACCAACGAGGCTGTCCAAAAAAAGAAGGATTAAAAAAAAAGGAAAAGTATTTTATGTATCTCAATTAATTTAAAAAAACTCGTTCTTCATTTAATAGTCTCATTTCGCCAACATTCAGTATAGAGCAAGTGTAGTGAACTAAGCTTGTTTTTAATCTCTATGAAATCCTAATAAATGGCCTATAGTGATAAATTGCAAATGATATCATAATTAACACATTCTTTATTAATATTTGGGGCCTCAAAGCTATGCGTCACCTCGCTCATAATGTAAACGGAGTGAACAGGCCTAATTAATATAATTAATGGAGTAATATATCAGAGTTCTCATATCATCTTAGCAAACACGTTCAAATTGCAAATAATGTTGAGTTATGTTTGCATTAACCTTGATATGCCTACATACATACATTACGGGCCTAAAATCATAAATCGACTATGAAAGCATTTCAGTAGGTGGTGACGTTGCCGCTCGCTTCAATGGCATCGAGTTACATAAAGGGTGTAACAAGACCCTTAACGAAGCCGAAAGGCACTTGTTCTACCCGTCAATGCGATCATTTTTTTGCTGTAGATCATACCTGGGAATCTTCCAGTTACGGAGATATTGGGGGTCAAAGTTCCAACTTTTTTATATATTTTTTTTTTAATACATGTTTTTAATGTGAGAAGTTTTCTTTAAACACTTCCACAACCCTGTACTATTCAAGCCATCCATCAGCACAATGTTTTGAGTGCGTTACATTGAGTCCTACCGTAAAACGAGATTTTTCACCCCAAAAAAAAAGTCGTTTCCCAGTAATAATGTTTGTGTAAAGTTACTTAGTTTCGATGTAAGTACATAATATTTGGTTGATGGCTTCGTGAAGGGTCCGTTGACATCCTGTATAAACGGGTAATGTTGCTGCATTCTACGGTCACCTTTGGTTTATTATCTTATAATTTTTATTTTAGAGATTTCCTTGCAATACAAAAAGGTCTTCTTGTTCGTTGTCAAAAAACAGTTTATTGATTTATAGACATTATACAAACATACATAAATCATATAGTTGAACAAACACAGCTAACTTGCGAATGTACCCGGGTTCGAGTATCGGTTTATAGAAGCCTCAAGTTTGCATTCGATGACCGATCGATCTCCAACAGGAAATAAAGCGGTTGGGGACAGTTTCGTATGCAATTGCTGTCTCGATTTACTGAACTGCGTCGGTTTTAGCTTGACCCAAACAAACTATAGGTTGTCACAGTAGAAATATGAAACAGTAGATCAACTAGACTGTTTTTGAATACCACGTATTAGAAAATTTCTTTCCTTTTTAAAAAAAAAACAGCTGTTTTCTACAAAACTGCAATACGTGTGGTACCGGTCAACATGTATGGAACAGCTGATTTTGTTTTTTTTAATTAACTATTAAAAATTTCTATGTTCAGTTGGGGGTTCAGAATGATGAACTGGATACGTGGTAACCGTTTCAGCGGTGGTGTCCCTTCCACCTTATACAACATTAGTTTTAGTATATGCGAAACCTGATACAATTGTCTAGTATTTTTATGTTAAGAATCTATGTACAAAATTTCAAAACTGAATCATGAAAAATCACAAAGTTATAAGCTTGTTCTGTTACCTAGTTGTCCGCACAAAAACGTGGTCACCATGCAGCCCGCGCCTACGCAGTAGGTACAAATTATTGCGATAGGTACTTAATGTCTCTCGGTGTCCAACTTTTAACTTTTTTAAATATTTTTGGTAAAAAATATAACATGGTTTATAAATTATTGGAATCGATTCAGTTACTTATTCTGAACAAACTATATTCAGGTTTCGCATATACTAAAAATATGTTGTATAAGAAAGATAACCTTCAAAGATTTTAAAAGGCTCTAGGAACGCAGTCACTTTTTATGACACCTATGAAAAACACACTACAGAGGATATAAAAATGTAATACCACCTACGAAAAACATAACAAGGTAACATCCCTTTATATAAGGACCTAACATTGTAACCAGCAAAACCTTTTACCCATACAAGGCACTCTAACAAAAGTATGCGCCCAATACTAGAAATCAGTGTCTATACAGGGTGCTATAAAAATAAACGGTTCCAATTTTCCCAGTGTGCTCCCAATAAAAACATTAGCAATCGTCGGGGCGTGAAATTTCCTTTTTACATGCGTGCCTACACAGTACAGAATAAATCTACGTATATACTTAATGATATGGCTGTTAAATAAATGGGCTGTTCCTATTTCTCAAATGAGTTTATACTGGAACAAAAGGTAATTTGATACTCACACAGATTTTGTCACGTTTCAGAGATTTTTCTATTCGGCATTCCTCTGTAAGCTATTGCGTAGAAAAAGCGATGACGTCCGAAAAAAAAACAGACTTCCAAAAAAAACAATAAAAATACAGCCAAATTGAGAACCTTCTCCTTTTTAGAAGTCTGTAAAAAAATATAAATGGCCGGACAGGCTTAATTTGCTGATTGAAGCAAAAGTTATTAGAGGCAATACGAATATTAAATTGTAAAACTACCTACACAAATCGATCAACCAAATTTTTTTTTAAATACCTTTCCATGACAAGCAGACAAAAATAGTCCAAGCAGAGGTCATGAGAACCATTTTAGAGACTGTCATTTCCCATGATATTACATTTTCTAGAGACGTTCTTCAAGTGCGTAATTTCATTCCATTCTGTCACATTGTCATCTGCAAAAGTGACAGCAGGGCCGGAGAATGACTTTGGACTGTACCTATATGCCAACACAATGTTATGCCTGCTAGAGGAACAACATACGTTTTGATAGATTGGGGTGACCAAGGGTTTACCTACGACCTTACCTCTTGCCCTACAAAATGGGTCTAGGTGAATCTATGAAATTCGAAATATTACTATTATAGTATAGACCGACCGCTTTAATGAGTCCTCCGCCTTGCCTCATCAAAGGCACCTTAAGCGTCCACAAAGTCCATAGTCCATAGCCAATATACCACAGGTTATTTGCTTTAAAATACCCATAATCCATGTAGGTATTACGATATTAATTGAACCAATACGTGATCAACCTTCAGAATATTCCATTAAAATTGATACCTTCGCGAGGACTCATTAAAGCGGTCGATCTATAGCAACTATGACGCCTGTGCTGGTTGTAACAGTAACTTATCATGTTTGTAAAAATCTTGAAGTTATTGTGAAAACGGTAGCGCAATTAGTATTTTCTACGTTAGAACTCAACACGAAAACATATGTTTTCACACTTAATGATATGTTTGTAATTAACTCGAGGGCCTCACCTATTAAATAGTATTCATTTTAATGTATGTATAGGTAAAGTTAAGGTCTCAATAAAATGAGCGCTCTATTTCGTTAAATTTAAATCGATTTAACTGCAAATTGGAATTTGATTGGATGTGCCGTTCGCGGGCGGCTTGAAATGAATTTTTGGGACTATTGGAAACCGTAATAGTATATCCCCGTATTACTTTACGAACGAATTGGTCGTAAACGATTTACATTCATTAATTATAATTAATATTTAGTAAAAGTTTCTGACAACATTTATCATATTTTAATTGACGATCAATTTCGGGTTTGCCGTAATTGTTTTTCTTGTTAAAATGTGTTCCTAGGAAAGTTATTTTTGATAAAAACACCTTTTAATTATCTTAATTGTTACTTATGACTTATTTCTTCATTTCGTCAAGAGTATTGACGTATGAACAATAAAGATGTTGACGTAGCATACCTATTTTTCAAGCACCCATTCAGTTTATTTGAAGTCCAAAGTCAGCACTGAACACACAGCTTGACTTACCTGAATATTTACATGATCATTGAAATATTTGAGCTACCGATATCTTCTTCTTCTTATCTTATAAGCCCTTTTATTCTGAATTGTTTTTTTCTGTTTTTGTAAGTTGTTAAAGATTTTTTCTTAATTCCTCTTGGCAAAGGCCTCCTCTAGGTGTTTTCATTGCATTCTATCACGAGCCACTCTCTTCCAGTTAGGGCCCGCAGTAAGTCTTAACTCATCCTCCCATCTCCTTTTTTATTTTCCCTTGTTTTGTTTACCATTACTAGGATACCAAACTGTTACTATTTTGCTCCACTTTTCCTGTTTTGTTCTAATCACGTGGCCAGTCCACCGCCACTTTTGCTGGTCAATTCTGGTCAAGATGTCTGTCACTTTTGTTTTGGCTCTTAGTTTATCATTTCTTATTTGGTCCATTTTACATATATTTGTTCCTGACATACTTCGTTCCATGGATAGGGGTCGTCCATTAATCACGTGATGTTTTTTAGCAAATTTTTAACCCCCCCCTCCCCCATGGTGATTCGTGGTGAAGTTTTAGACTACCCCTCCCTCCTCCCACCCAAAATCACGTGTATTTTTTTTTGGTACAAAGTATCTTAAAAAACAATCTGAATATTATCTTTAAATACAGGTTAACAGGTATAATCTAATTTAATTCTGGAAAAATAAGCACCGCGATAAAAATGTCAAGGTCACGCACCGCTTTTCGGTTTAGAAATCGCGCGTTCAAAGAAAAAATAAATACACGTGATATCTCACTACACCTGCCCCTCCCCCTAGTGATATTTCGTGATTTTTTCCGAACCCCCTCCCCCCCTTTCCAGCCTCACGTGATTAATGGACGACCCCATAGTATTTTAGTTTATTCCTATGTTGTTTTGTTAGTCACCATGTTTCGCATCCATATGTAATTACAAGGCAAAATACAGGTGTTGAAGACTTTTCATTTTATAGCAATGCCTAGGTTTCTTGATTTCATGACTTCTTTCAATGACCAATATTTTCTCCATCCACTGGCTACTCTTGTGTTTGAGCTACCGATATAGTTTATACCGAATATTTGTAACATACTAGTAAAACTACGTTGTATTTCGCCGTGTGATGACTGCAAGAACATTTCAAGCACATAAAACATTCCACTCATGTGAGTACATCAAAACTCTATATAACATTACCCTCAAACGTTGTATCGAGTTTTCCATTTCATTTAATATTTACAAAGTTTATCAACGTTAACATTTCCACTCGAATGGAAATCCTAGCAAACTCCACGAACTTTTCACATTAAGAAATGACAAACATAAAACATTTATTTAAATTCGTGCATTTGTGGGTAAGTACTTGAACTATTCACAAACAAAATGTCCACGCATATTCGAGGTCGGTAGACGAAAAGCGGAACTTCAAAGGATGTAATGCGGAGGCCCGTTTAGTGGGGGCAGATGGGAGTCGGGTCGCGGTCAGCTTCATTTCCGAACACAAACCTAGATCAGCGGCTGTCCACAGGGTTGACCAAACTCACGGATTACTTACTTGCGCTCAAGTTTGTTTAGGAGCGCCGGGTGGTATGGTATATTTGAGTGCAAAAAATTAGATTGCGCCTTGATAGTTGTAGGTGTGATAAATGTGTAAAAACTTGTAGACGTGTATTTAAATACAACTAATCAAACCTACGCAAATCACCATATGCCTAAAACGCTAGCGTTTTCCCAACTACGTGACGACTATTTATTTGACCTCTACTACCCAGTGAGGACTGGGTCATAACATACCCTTTGGTAAGACTGGTTGTCAAACTTTCAGGCCACTGACTAACTTATAACTGTTGTCAAAAATGTACAAATGACAGCCAGAACTAACGGCTTAATGTGTTTTCTTTCCAACTCTTCTATATTATATTTTACTATTCAGCAGAGTGTTGCTATTATGAACCACTTAGTAATTATAGTTATGACCCACACATTAATACAACAAATAATATAATAAGTTATTTATGCGTAGGGTGTGTACCTACCGAGATAATTACTTTGTGGAAGAAAATTGTAATCTCCTTTACACTGGGATAAATCTAATTTACGAGACCTAAAACTATAATTTCGTCTCGGTAATATATTTATGTGCCATTAGCATTTTGGCACCAAGAGAGAGCTAAAACTTACATATGCAGTAGTACAGCCTCCATTGATTTTACTGCATACATTGGAGTATTTACCTCTCTAATAAATTATAACTCTCACTCGACATGAATCAGAGAATATAAAATCCGGAAACCCAAGGTAAGCGCACTTATGATACAGCAATTTTACCAATGATTCCATATCACTGACAACATAAAGTAATCTTTATTTTCATTACATTTAGGTTGCTGGTGTTTGTTTATATGTTGCTCTCAGAGGTAAAAAACCCGACTACTGAAAAATCACGCTCTAAAATGTGTGAAACAAGAAAATATTCTCGTCTGAAATTGTTATGTATCTACAAACCATTCAATATTAGTCGTCTATTTAATAAAAAAACTTACGTGTTATTTATTTAAATGTATTTAATAAACATAGCGACATTCAGAGTACAGCCATGGTCCTATGCCACTTTGCCCTATCGTTTATGATCCCTTACTACTATTAGAATGTATTATTTTTTAGCCTTATTAGCCTTTTTTATCCAGTGCCATAAGCGATATCGACGGTGAAAAAGTCAAAAATCTACGAGACTAAAATAATTGTTGTAAAGCGCTGAATAAATGTAGTACAACTTTGAAAACGATTGCCACTAGCTCAGGCCCTCAGGATATTTCGCTTTTCAGCCATAACCACAAAGCCTCCTTATCAAAATCAAATAAGCACATCATCTAACACTAACTGAAAACTTATAAAATTACAAAGTTTCAAAGTCTGACAACCCTACATGTCGAAACTGCGATGTCACATTAAGGTTTAAACCTCTAACATATTGTAAGCTATCCGATAGCAAATGAGTCAATTGCGGTGAATTTTCTGCTGGCCAGAAATTTTAACGCTAATACGCTGGTGACCTATTATTGACCAAAAGAAATAAAATACATGTATGGTTAAATGAAGTCCTAATAATCCCAATATGAGGACGTGGTTTTTCGTCGCTAACAAAAGTCATGACGAAGAACTGAAACTCCAAGAGCACGGATTTAACACCCCATTCGCTTGGTATATAGGTCATAATACATAATCATCACGCCAGTAATCCCTGAAAGGTTAGACCGAGGTGTACCTAATAGTACACTCACATTTCGCCAGTTATTTTAAAGTCCCATGTAATAGGTGCGAGCCTATCGTCATCGACTGTACACAGATCTAGACTCCGTGGATATTCCTGATGGAAACACCCAATAACACTTTGCCTGACCCGGGAATCTATCCCAGGACCTCTTGCTCAGCAGTCGCACTTGCAACCACTACACCAACGAGGCATTCATATTAGTCCTTAGTTGTGATTTTTCCCATTGCCTGGGTAGTTTATTATGTTATCTTCTATAATACATATTTTTACCCAACTACGGCGAAGACAAAAGGGTTATGATTTTAACAGTCTATGTTTCTTTGAATTTACGTATGTTCCCCCGTTGCGCCTAAAGTGTCAATCGATTCGTTATTATGGCCCGGGTAACACCGGCTACATTTTAACCGACTTAAAAATAGGATGATTTGATTTTACCTAGTAAATCCGCTTAAACCCGCTTTTGTGCTTTATTAAAGCATAATTTTTTATTGATCGGGTTTTTTAGTTGCAGTACACCACACAAATTCTTGTTTCTTCTATGTCTATGTGGATGATCTACTTCTACTAACAATGGAAAATTATGCTATTGACGGCACGGTTGGCACGGTTGGCACAGTGGCTGAGCGATTGGCTGCTGCGCTGCGTGTCGCGGGTTCGATCCCCGCACGGAACAAATATTTGTATGATCTACAGGTAGTTGTTCCGGGTCTGGCTGTTTGTGTATGTGAGTTTAAATGTTTATTAACGCACCCACGATACAGGAGAAATTTCTAGTGTAGGGCAACTTTAAAAAAAAAAAAAAAAAATATCTGACAAGAATTTGTGCGAGATACCACCATAACAACTAAAAAGGCTGAAATAAAAATAATCAACTTTCAAAAAAACACAATTTTTAGATCATCATTTTAAAAAGCAGAGCATTCGTGAATTTCGTGGACTTTATTGATGGATCCCCTCTAATTGAATGATTCATGTGTCTCAGCCTATTTGAATAAATAACCGTTGATTTTTTACTATTATTTAATTAAACAAACTACCAACAAACTGCACATAAACTCGTTGCTCTTTGTTGAAGAACTAAATAGTTCATGATGCCACAAAAGAAGAATTGCTACGTGTTGTACATTTATTTAACTTTTTATATATAACTGAGCACAGAGTTGGTTAGCTCAGTTGTACGTGAGCCTTATGTGGGCCACTTAATTATACCAAGTAGCAAGCTAACCGAGTAGTTTATTGTGATAGTGTACTCTAACTGTACGAACTTTGAGTTCATTACAGCAACTAGCTAAATGTTGAGTATTGTCATTGCTTAGTTTAGTAGAATAGTTACTATTCTGTGGGAGTGAACAAAATGGTAAGGCTGCGTTTATACCAAATGTATAGTCGGCCTTCGATTGTGAGCATAGCACATGGCGTATCAGCCTATAGCATTACAACTGCTGGGACAGAGGCTTCCTCTCTGAGAGGCTTACACTACAATCCACCACGCACACCCAGTGCGGGTTGGTAGATGTCACATGTATTCGACCTAAAGGCCGGACTCAATCGAAGCGGAGACGAAACGAGAGGAGAGTAGATGAGTCATAAACCACCAATAGAATTTCGTTATTTTCACTTTTCGTCTCCGCTTGGCTTTGGTCGAAATGGTTGAACAGTGAGAAGAGGAAATGTCTCGTAATTGTTTAGGTCAGCGGAGACGAGAAAAGATGTGAGCTGTGAGCTATGAGCGATGTGCTGTGAGCGGTGTGTGGTGAGCGGTGTGCTTTGTGCTGCGTGCGGCGAGCGGTGTACATCTCATCTCCCCTCCGCTTTGACATCTCCGCATAACTTCGGCGGATACACCCTAGCTTTTACGCAACTCTGCTCCTGTCCGCTTCACACATCTCCGCTCGTCTCCGCTTTGGTCGAGTCCGGGCTTAAGTTTGGTGTAAACGCGGCCTAAAATTTTGTATTAGGTAAATGTCGCATGATATGACTAAGAATATTAACCACGGATGAAGTACCTAGATCCAAATAATCTAGATGGACTTGTTTGTGTCTTTTCTCTCATAAATAAAATTCTTTCATATATATGTCCGTGCCCTTCAATGAGAAGCTAGTTTGCAAGATAAAATAGGATATTATCATCCAAGGCAAGGCCACGGTAAGGAAATATTTTTCTCACAACTTTTTCATTATGAAAAAAACAACCTTATTCTAATACCAATACGAGATCTAGGATTCCATCATTTAAGCTGTGTTTTGTTGCTCATCGAGTCCTGCGCTTGGCAAGCAATTTTCTCAATTAAATACTTGGCATTCACACGACATGGATGTCCTATTAAAAAGGAAATAAAACTAGCTCTTGTTCAGTTTTAATCGCATCTTAGGGGATTTAACTCGTGTACAATCATGTTTATTTGCGTCACTCCAGATGCTAATATACATAATTATATGTTCTAATCTAAAACCACGCATCGATGTCCAATGAGCTTCTGCTTGTACAGCATTATATTATTTTAAAACTATAACGTAATGTAAATATAACGTTAAAGTATTTTAAAAACACACAGAATGTAAGTACTAAGAAATACACAACTTGAGACGGGGTATGTGTCCCAATTGTCATCAGAGCCTGTTCAACCGTGATTGAGTAACAAACATCCAACATTCCAAACATCTTTACGAACCGCCACATTCCCGACATAAGTGGAATTGCCAGCATATTTGCTCCTCCACAAATCCTAATAAACTCCCAACTCGACCTATCTTTTCATGAAGTTATCCTCTAAATATCACGAAACCTACTTGAAACCGTCACCACGAAAAAGCTTGGCACAAAATAATTTCGCCCGCCGCATCACTTGACCCCACTCAAGTCAATAGTGGCCGTTGATGGGCCAGCCCACCCGATGTTGGCCATAAATAAATAAGTGTCTACACCACTGACACTTGACGGAACTGCTGTGGCTTATACTTGGAGCTAGTTAGTAGTAGCTAGTGAACTATAAAGTTGATGAAGTCAGAGTTACTACATTGGATATACTTTCTTGTTAAGTAAATAGTGTAACTCTACTAGGCCTAGGAACTGTAGAACTGTAGGTTTGTGTGAAGTATTTTATTTACTTACCTATTTAACGAAATAAATCGGTTGTCCTTACCATAGTCGAAATAAGGCCCACATGTAGCCAGTATATTTTAAATATAGGCAGTAAATAATTGTCATTCACACATCATTTCATCACATAAATTCTAAACACCACACCATACACCACCACACCATTCCACACCATTCATTCATTTTTTTCTACACCATTGTATACCATGTTTTTTGCAAATAAATGATTATTATTAAGAGTCCAAGGACTGGAAATAGATTTGTTGGTAGTCCGACGGCGAAATGGGCAGACGACATTGTTGCCATCGCGGTTCAATCCATCCTGCATGGGGTCTGGCACAGGAGCGCGATGATTGGCACAAGCAAATTGAGACCATATAGGTATGCACCCAGAATTGGGTGAAGTTGGGCTGTGCGTGGTGAAATATTTTCCTATTTAGTTTAATGTTATCAGCATTTATATGTCTAGACTCGTAACAAACTCATACTAGAGTCAACAAAGCCAATTTGAAGTAAATTATCATAAAAAAAAATTAATGAGCCATAGTCTGCCGTAGAATAAAACTTTATGAAAACATATTATACCAAAATTGGTACTTACGTAAATTAGGCTGGCTCATATTTTATGTAAAGATGTTACTTACACGAGTAGAGGGAAAATATCTAAAATATTTCACACGCTTAAAAATTTAGAGTGCCCAAGTGAGACTTATGACGTGCGACGCGACGGTGCGGCTTTGTATTAAATATTATTTTAGTCAAAAAGTCAAACGTTCATCGACCTAGCTTAATAATTAAAATTTCATAGAACTTCTCAAAGTATACCTAGGTATAAAATAGTTTTGAACAAATTACATAGGTAAACACTTTTTCACCGAACATTTCTGAAATAGATTTTATTTGAATTTAGTATCTACATTATTTACAAATTAAAAATAGATCAAAAATAATAATAAAAAATTCTACATTTCCAATTTTGATACTTGTACATAACAAGTATCAAAATGGGAAATTTAGAATTACAGGGTGTTAAAAAATTCGTCACTATTACAAAACTAAAGAAAAAAACGAACGAACTATACCCTACGAACTAACACACTACACTACACTATATGAACTTAAAGATCTATTAAAATTGACAGCAATCTGTCAATTTTGAAATACTTCTTTCAATTTACTTTTTTTAGGCTAATCGGCCAGAGAACGCCTTGAGTCATTTAGTCAACCTATGTCAAATAAATAAGTAAAAAATCAGCACTCACAGTGATAAAAGCTAAAAAGTAAAGGAGTGACAATAGACAGCTATTGGGCTTCTAATCTCTCCCTACTCTAGAGACCTGTCGATACCCACACATAGGCACAACAAAGCTCTGTCAATACCTAACTCATCCAAAAAGAAAACATAACGAAAGTAATTTTACAAAAAACCTCCACCACGTTGAGAATGTGATCTGAATTATAATGTTCTATCAACTCCCTTATCACGAGCTCACAGCTTATCAAATTTGTTGGCCAGCCTTTATTAAGCCTCTTGAGATTTTCATTAACTTTATATCTCAGAAAACACAATGGAGTTCACATAAAATGTAATTGTTTCAGTCAGAAAAATATAACACAGAAAGATATTGAGCCCCAGCGAACCTTAAATTTAAATTATACGAGAGCCTATGAACAGCGTCCAGTGGTATTTTATTAACTTAATAGGACTTAAGTTAGGCATAATTATCTTGGGCAAAAGTTTTAATTTTATACATTCCGCTGAAATATCGTTGAAAATATTACTTCGTTTGTTTTATTTTTTATCTCTCTGGCTTGGTAGTGTGCGAATTTTAAATTTCGTTTTAAAGTTGGAGGCTTTATCCATAATAGTCACTTCTAGCCAAAAAGTTAAAAAAGAACACTGTGCACATGTTTTCAGTTTAATTTAATCAAAGTATGATGAAGAAAATAAAATATTACGTTTATTTATGTACGTCTAAAGTGAGTTTTAGGGGATAAAGTATCTTTGACAGCCTCCACGTGGGTAGCAAAATAAAGAAACTTACGTAAATGCTTAACTAGTTTAACTACATCCAGACAGCCGACCTTTACGTACAAAGGGGCCAATTTAAGTCAACTTAGGTCACATTCAAAACTAATGTAAAGACATCGTAGGTAGGCGCTTAAGGTTGACGCCTACGTTACGCTTACTGCACGGGAACAGTATCACCTTGAACTGAGGTTCGGGAATCGGCTCCTCGTCAACCAGACGTCGATACTAAGGCGTCGCTGCAGCTCGTCGTAAGCGTGGCGACTGGTTACGTGAAGCGTGGCGACTGTTTACCGTTAGCTGGGCGACAGTTTAGGCATGGACTCCACCAAAGTGGAGAGGAGACGTGAGGGAATCGTCCGATCATATTCCTGAAATCCACACCGCATCTCTCGTCCCTCCTGTAATAGAGTCGAAGTTTGCTCGTCACCGCTGATTTTGTCATCACCCATTTGGTGGTTTGGTACTAACATAAGTATGTAATCGGATGGACTTTTGAGTAAAAGTTCTTTATCTTATCCTATTGAATTTATACGTTTTGTTTTCATGGTTTTCCTTTCATTTAATTTAACATCTTTTTTAAAGAGTTTGATTCTTATGATTGACCCTATCGATTGATGCCATAAAAGTACGGGGTGTTATTTTTTCGGATTTTAGCTGGTTCGAATCCCGAGTGTGGCAAGCGAATTTTCAAAAAATTGTAATGCAGATTTGTTTCTTTTCATAAATAAAGGAAAGTTTCCTTAGAGTAAAATTTGGTTTCTCCAATATTTAGACTACTTTGCCTCCAGGTGAGGTTGAAAAATTCTACCCTGTATAGAAAAAAATACCGATCGGCTCAGATCCCGTACAGTGCTTATAACTGTATGTTAATCTTTAGCCAAATCGTTATCTACAGACACATTACGTATTATTCAAATAACATATGATATCTGTGTGTTATGGAATCAAAACTTACATAAAAGTCAATTCTTCAACGAATACATATTTAATTAAAATGTCTGGTCTTTTAAACACGTAAGCATTTAAACGATGAAAGTTTAAAACGGAGTTCGTGTAAAACTAAGTTGAGCTTGAAACAACATTGGAAGGAAACGTAAGCAGTGCCAAAAAAGTTTTTAGTCATTAGAGAATTCTATGAGAATACAATAAGAGATTAATATTTTATTTTCTGTTGTGAAATTTTCTTTTGTTTGTATCTTTTGACTGTTCAAATAAGGAACCTTTATTATCCCATGAATTTAGTTGTCAAAATGAAAAGAAGGCGAATAGGCAGTGGGTGCGAGCGATAGTTTTGTCCATACCAAGGATAAGGGACTCCATATTTAAGTGGTCACTGGAAGAAACTGAAAAATACGACATACAACATGACTACGAAGGAAAATACGACATGAAACATAAATAATTTTTTTTTCAAGAAAAAAGCCATGGTGAATTTCTGTCACCATCATTTTTGAACGTCTGACTCGAAGTTTATAAAATTAACTAGCTTTTGCCCGCGGCTTCGCCCGCGTGTATGTGGTCTTCGGAGATAGAATTATCAAAAACGCTGCGACACGTATAAGTTAATTTTCAATCGTCAGCCTAAACACAAAATTTGAAGATCCTTACTTCAAAACTGACGGATTTTCAAAAAAACTTCCATCCAATATTTTACCCCTTTAGGGGTAGAATTCCCAAAATCGAATTCCCGAATCCTTTCTTAGTGGATACTCACTCTTCACAAAGAACACACCTTCCAAGTTTCATGTCTCTAGGACCAGCGGTTTGGGCTGTGTGTTGATATATCACCTAGTCAGTCAGTCAGTCAGTTTATCATTTTATATATATAGATATCTAAAATATTATGTTATTTATTAAGACACGAACATGTTGCCATATCATCAGTATTACTACTTTGCTAAATAAAAAGACCAAAACAAAACATGACGTTTAACCGCATTGCTTCCCATAAATAAGGAGTTCACTGTTACAAGAAAATATTGTATCCATGAAATAAGTTAATTCGCGTGTATTCGCATGCGAGTTCTGATTATGACCACGCGCCAGAAGAACTATGCAGCATTACAGGATAGGGGATATAATGGCAAAAATGATATGTTCTTGGGATAATACGAGTATGTTTCATAAAAATCTTTTTTGCAAAAAATAAAACCGGCTTCAAAAACACAGAAAAGTGAAAAATAACTTTAGCTTCTGAAGTCGGTGACTTTTGTTTGTTTAATTCATTTTTTTTGTCACCGACTTCTGAAGCATAGCCTATAGAGTGTGTGTTCGATCGCTTCCCATGCGTTTTGAATACGAAAGGCAGTTGCAAGAGGTCCGCAACAGTTTACAGCAGGTATATCGTGTTTCGGCTCATTTCATGCACCTTGATGAGAACATTACAAGGTAAACAATGAATATCCAAGGGATTGCAGCCATCGCGACAGATTTGCTGTCTATTATTGAAGAGTTCCAGTGTTAATCTCCGAAAACCAGCGTCAGATCTTCACCAAATAAAAAATGAGACCACCGCGAAATAATATTCTTCCAAACAAAAAAAGAATCATCAAAATCGGTTTACAATTGGCGGAGATATCGCTGAACATACACACAAAAAAAAAAAAAAAAAAAATTCAGTCGACTTGATAACCTCCTCCTTTTGGAAGTCGGTTAAAAAAATCATATTTATTTCTGTAAATTGGTTTAAAAAAACACTTTTACACGTCACATCATGATAAGTTTTAAAACTAGATGGGGTCGGTGTTTCGTACCTGACTACTCTGAGAAGAAACAGCCGAAACAAACTCAGAGGTCACTGTCTCTTTTAAAGTCCAGACATTAGTCTAGTCATATGAGGACCATGCAGATTAGTGTCTGAGATGATCTTTTGAAGAAAGAACCACACAGATTTGAAAGGACATGTCCAGTCAGTGCAAGTATTCGTCAGTAGTCGTGTAGCTCGACTAATAACTCAAGAAACTCAACTTTCACTAGTTTATACGTCGTAAAACGTTTATGACAATACAATAGGTATCAGAGGAGCTCGTGGCTAAATAATAACAGCCGCACGGCTCGATCTTCAGGGTGACCATCCATTACACACCAAGTTTCCTTCGTTCCTTGTGTAGCACGTTAAGCCGTTTGCTCCTGGCTTACATTTGTAGATCTTTCACATTTATTACAGTCAGTGGCCTGAAAGTCTGACAACTAGTCTTACCAAGGGGTATCAAATTACCCAGTACTAACTGAGTTATGGAGGTCTGATAAGCAGTCGATCCATGTAAAATACTGGTATTCAGCTGCATCCAGTTAGACCGGAAACCGACCCCAACATATATAGTTGGGAAAAGGCTAGGCAGAAGATGAGTTATCAGAAAACTTCTATGCTGTAGTTTTGCTCAACCCTACATCATAAACAAAGACCAAAACAAAGTATAACCGCATTACTTCCCATAAATAACGAGACAACTGTTACAAGAAAATGTTATATCTATGAAATACGTTAATTCGCGTGTGCTCGTAGGCGATGAGCCAACAAACTGTGATTATTTATAGTTGCGTGTGTGCCAACGTCGTGTGATGATACCGCATGGTTCTCGCGGAAGAGAAAAAAGATAATAATTAGAACGTGTCTTTGTTGCGGTTTAACCTCTCGTATATCGTACGCTTGTATTTCGAACGGAGATCTGCGCTCGAAAATAAGATACCGTAGTCTGCCGGAGTGTATTTCTCAGCGTAAACACGTTGCCACGCGCGTGCCCTTTTCGCGCGTTCCGCGACAGACAGCGAGGTGCGCGGTGTCGCCGCATCATTATCATCATTTCAGCCGAAAGACGTACACTGCTGGACATGCCTCCCCCAAGTGTCGCCACATTGACCGGTCCCGTGCGACTCGCATCCAGCGGATCCCCGCAACCTTCACCAGGTGTCGCCGCATATGAGAGGTTAAAACAAGATCATCATCTTCCTCCCCTTGTCCCATTCTACTTGGGGTCGGCGCAACACGTTTTCTTCTTCCATTCTCCACTGTCAGAAGTTAAAAGAAGGATGTAGTGGCAAAAGTTAAAATGATTAAATGGTTTGATCATGTTGAGAGCATGAGTGAAAGGCTACTAACAAAGGATGACATGGCAGATGTGTCTGAAAACGCCGCTGCCAGGGGGAAGGCCCTAGAATGGCATACCTTATTGGTTATGTTCTTCAGAAAAGTCAAGTGCGTAGGACTCGCAACCGGCGGACGTGTATGACCAGACGTATGAACGTAGAGGAAGCAAAACGAGTACTGATCGCGACGATAGGCCGTGGTGGAGCAAAATGAAACGTGTAGTGGACTGTATATAAGATATAATGCGAAAAAGGACGGAATTACAATGCTCGGTTGGAACTAAAATGAAAATAATTATTGACGCTAAGAAAGACGCGTAAGCGCAGCCATGCGTGGAGGCGTGCAGCAGCTGACTAGTGTGGTGGGAGGGCCGCGCAAGGCCGTAGGCCCCCCCCCGCATCCCTCGTTCACTGCCGCTGGCGTGCGGCGATCTTGAGAGCAGGGTATCAACAAGTACTAAGGACCATAGTAGGTGTTCTGTAGCCTCTAGCTACCCCCATGGGAAAAATACGTAAGTTTATATAGATCGATTCATAAACTCGAAAGTTCTATAACAAAGATACATAAATGTTCGCATCTTTGTTTTAAACTTTATTTAGTGGGTGGAGGAAATAATGGCAAAGATGTCACGTTCTTGAGATACAATGTTTCACCAGTTGATACGTCGTAAAACGTTTATGACATAAAATTGTGTCTTTGATGACAACAGTATATCTTATGATCCTAAAATAATTCTCAAGAGAATCCTCCTTTTAAACTGTTTTCAGTGTAATGCGTTTAGATAAACTACAAGCAAGTCCTATCCTCTTAAATGCATTTAATTAATTTCCCTGACTATTAGAAACAGTCCCATAGAGAGCTAAAACCATTAATAAGTCCACTTAAACTTTTCCTCCAGCAATCCAGTTGCAGCAGCGTATAAATTATCTAAGCTGCAGCTTTGGGCCTCCACACCCCGTTAATAATTCTCAACATGATTACCGGTTGCCGTTTGCCGATAGAATTAGTTTGAATTTTTCATTAATCCAGCTATCTAATTATACCAAGGAACGGTTACAGGTATTTACGCCGTAATTGCTGAAATGCTGTTATTTCCTCGGAACCATCAATGCAGGTAATTATGCGGTATGGTACGCAGATCTTGGTATGTAGCTGCATTTAATTCACACCTACACTTAAACGTGAAATTAAATGCCATGGACATTTCCATATAGACGTAAATTCCATTGCTTGAGCGATGATGGGCGAGCCTGGCGTTGGCAGGATTCTACACATAATTAATATTATTTTTGTGGTGTCCTCGTTTATTTTAATTCAATGAGAGAGGTCTTTTGTTGAAAGAATTCGAGGAAATTTCGTCTCTGCTCACAAGTACGATAGTGGAATGATTAGGCCTTTTTTGGCCAAAGAATCAGCATTGCCATCCAACGTGGCAATGTTGCCAGCTTTCTGGGCACTTTTCCTATTGACAGCGATGTGGACGAATTTTTTGACGCCCTGTATTTCTTTTCCCGTTTTGATACTTGTACATACTTTCATTATCATTTTAGATCTATTTGTAGGTTGTAATTATACCGAATTCAAGTAATAAAACTTGATTACAAACACAAAATACATTCTCAACTATATATAATAGAACAAAGAAATAGAACTTCGTAAGTAGTCAACTGATCAATGAGGATTAGACTTAAGGTTCAGTTAAAGCCCGCGCCATTTGTTAAATCCTCTAGGATTGTCGTGGTGTTTGTGCCATAGACTATTTAGCGCAGTTTGTTCGGCTTAATTGATGGAAAGGGATTATTGTAATGCTTGCAGACTTGTTGCATATCCACATTCGTGGGATTTGTACTCGTTGTTTGTGATAATTCTCGGAAAAAGAGCGTTGCGGGTAATAATATAATGCGTTATTTGCTGGCAGAGCTGAAGCAGCTTTAATCTATCGCGATACATATAACAATGACCAGACAGTTATGAAAGTCGCTTAAATTTTTGCGTTGTTCTTTTGAACTACTCGATGCGGTTTCCACTATTAGAGAATTTATTCCAGAATGTTTTTAATATTAATTTATTATTAAACTTAAGTAGGTACCTATAGTAAAGAGATTTCATCATCACATTCCTGCTCTTATCCCATGTTACTTCAGTTATAGTAAAGACAAATCAATAGCGTAAAAATCGTGCTACTCAGGGACGAGACGCTAGTTACGCTAATAAAAATGAAAACATATTGCTTGACTAGCTGTTGCGACCTTCGTTTGCGTGACATTATTATAAAAAAAATATTACTTACCTTTTTGAATTGAATTTTGTTACCAATTTCAAGGGGTTTTTTTTTTTTGCACAGAACCCTAATTATTTTTCTAAAATAAAAGTAGCTTATGTTAGACCTTATAACATCAGCTATCAGCCAGTAAAAGTGCCGTCAAAATCGGTTCAGCCGTTTCGGAGTTTTGCCGGAACAGACAGACAGACAAAAATTAAAAAAAATGTTTTTGTTTTAAGTGCCGTATATATTTTCATATGCATTCAGTAAAAAGCTCTTATTTTGATATTACAAACAGGCTCTTCAATTATTTTTATTTGTACAGATTAAATCACTGTAACCTACCATATTGAGCAAAACTTGAGACACAGCACCAACATTTTCAATATATGCAGACAGTCTGCAATGCAAATGAACCAGAACTTTCAAACACAATACACGTACCCTACACACACACGTATAGCTGGAAAACTCGGTAGCGATCAGTGCACAAAGATAGAAGTCTTAGCAGTTGCTTCCAAGTTTTGTGCGTGACCGGCGTTTTACCACTTACAGGGTTCTTGGCTTGCGCCAGAGTTTCGATCAAATTGAACACGAAGCGCACACTTGCAGTTTCTCAGTGCCGAATGAGAGCAATTTTGCTTTAGTATTATTTTGGACACGCTTGTGGGTTTGGTGAGGTTGAGCTGCAAATTGGGTGAGACAAGTTGGAGACTTTTTAGTTTTGTTATTATTAAATACTTTTCAGTGGTTTTTACAGGGTGCAAGGGACACCGAAGCATAAACGGTATTCAGTACAGCATTCTAAACATAGACATTTTTCTTTGGTTATTAAAACAGCTGTTTCCTACAAAACTGCAACCTACACGGTCAAAATGTATGTGTATAATGTATGAACAGCAGTTTTTTTATTTATTACCGATGAAAAACGGGTTGTGTTCGTTCTAATGGCGTCAGTGTTTCCACCCTGACTGCAACACTCGGGAAGAAAATACTGTTAGCTCATTTCAAGCCTTTTCTAGATTTATCACCATTCACTCATCAATTCAATCATTCTCATTATAAAAAATGAGTGTGAACTCAGAATAAATGGAATATGCCACCTCATACACAAAATCACACCATACGAAAAGGAAAATCAGCAAGCTAAGCTTTTCGGTCTGTCGCGCACTAAACGGTCTAGCGAATAAACACAAAAGAGAGCAATTGAGCACCAGAATGTGAATACAATTTGATTGCCACTCACCCTTCTATATTCGTGATAGACGGCCGTCGGACTGAAACGTGTCCAGCTGTGACGTATGGCCGCCATTTTGCACGCCTTCATAATAACTGTCAAATCATATCCGCTCAGCCCTAGAACAAATAATCATTTACGAAATTAATGCTGTGGTATTTATGTGTGATTTATCAATCTTTTGGTATGAATGAGAGCAGTTTGTTTACTTAATATCTGAGTAAATGCGTTTATTGGACTGTTATTCTTGTATTACGGACAAACATGGCAAATGAAACCGCAATAATTTAGGTTTATTTCAAAACGTTACGAATTTTCACAGAATTATGCTAAAATCACATAAAACGGGCACATTTGCAGCTTATTTCATGTGAAAATATAAACTAGAGCCTGCCTTCTCACCTCACATAATTCGACACCGCGGCCGTAAAAAATTGCATGCTGCGTAATCCGAGCGACCGTACACGAAATGCGGTATGCTACTTTAATTATATAAAGAGCCTTATTTACTCATATTAAATGCTAACATGCCGTCATAATAAGATTATGTTCATTTCATTAAGCGTGCCCGTAACACGGTAATCCCGTGGTGTTAATTAAAACAAACGAAATTAATTTAATATTCCAGATACATCTGTTTACGCCGGATTCGTTACTTTGTATTCGTGCATTTTATTGTTGTTTATAATTACTGTTTGTGCTGTGTAATGAGTGAGTTCGCGTCTGACTGAATTCAGTAATTAAAGTATAAGCCAAGGGAATTTTACGATGTTATATTAATATGATGTTTGCTTCTTGCTTCGGAAAGCACGTTAAGCCGTAGGTCTTGGCTGTCATTTGTAGATCTTTGATAGTCGTTACAGGTAGCCAGTGACCAGAAAATCAGTCTTACCAAGGGATATCATATTACTCGCTACTAACTGGGTTGAGGTCAGATAGGCAATCGCTCCATGTAAAATACTGGTATTCAGCTGCATCCGGATAGACTGGAAGCCGACCATAATATAGTTGAGAAAAGGCTAGGTAGATGATGAGTACCTTTTCCTGAGGCATAGATCTTTCTATTTTCACTTAAGTACCTACGGCCCACAGAGCATGGATTGACATTTCGACTCACGAAAATTCACCAATTCCTGGAAATATCAAGCAATATAACCGTGCCTTTTTGTTTTGATTCCGTGAATTATTAATAACGTTTTGGATCAAATAAATCTGTTTGTTCAAATGTCAGGTAATTCCAATTCCAAGCTTTGGGATAACTGGAACGTGTACCTAAACAAAATTACTTATTGAACTATATCAATTCATTACTTATAAATAATTTATTGATCGAATATAGAAAGTCAATCACAGAGTAGTTTGAACAATGAAATTGTCCTTCATTTGTTACAGGTGTACTTTTAAGTTGATCAGTAACTGATGGTAATTGGCAATATTCTTGCCACCTATTGCATGGAACTAAAACATAACTGCCGAAAGTTTGGTGTACTTTTAGCACACCTCAGATCAACCCTTCATGTAAAACATGTAAAACAAGCAAGATTTATATTATTTGCCGTATATAAAATTCAACACATTTCAATTCAATGCAAAATTGACATAACATAACATCACGCCTGTAATTCCCGAAGAGTTTGGCAAGGGTATAGGTACACCCCAGCCTGCAAAGATGGGTGTACTATTAGGATAGTACACCCACATTTCACCAGTTATGTTTAAGTCCCATCTGGGGCAAGCCTATTGCTATCAACCGGGCACAAATCCAGACTCCGTGGCTGCTACTAAGAAATTCCTGATGGAAAAACCCAATAACAATTTGCCCAACCCAGGAATCGAACCCATCATTAACAGCAGTCGCGATTGTAACCACTAGCCCTTTGAGGCAGTCCCAATGGAAAATTTAATACAACGATATTTGATTTCTAACCTTGTGTCGGCACTCTCTAGGTATAGAATTTTAGGTACCTAACAGTGTATTACCCGTGCCCATCGGTTTTGCTGTGAAAAAAAAACACTTAGGCAAAAAAAAAAATCTTCAGCAACATTTATTAGCTGCCAGGCTGTACATACTAAACCAATCGAATAAAACCTCAAATAAAATCCCTTTACAAGCCAAACTCACCCAATACATCTACCAAACAAAAGTAATATAATACTTTTACTTTCAATCCAATCACAATTAGGTAAGTAACCCATGTAATTACTTAAAGTCTCCCAGATCTACCCGGCCGAACAAAAAGAACCTGGCTATTTCATCAGTTACAAAGGGAATTTTGCCAAACTTCATCAAGGGTTTCCAAGAAAAAGTCGGATTCGGAGAAAAAAAGATTTGACCCTCGAAAGTTGGGGCACCTGACGTACATAGGGGACTGGGGGAAATGTCTTTATCTTATTTGCTGCTACTTTAACTTTATCTACATGTGAGTTGGGAAAAAGAATGTTATATGTGATTTATTTATTTAAATATACTAAACTATCAAAACTATCTTATTAAACTATCTTACCCTCCGCCTTAAAATATTTTTATCACGTTCAATGTTGTCATCCCACAATCATGGCGCTTGCAACAGTGTCTAAATATCGGGAGCTCACAATAGTTGAAAATCTCGGAAGATATCCCGTAAGTGACAGCGTAAGTATAGAAGTGATAGCCTAGTGAAGATATCCCGTAAGTGACAGCGTAAGTATAGAAGTGATAGACTATCGGACTGCCAAGTCATAGGTCTCAAGTTCGAACCCAAGACATGTACCTCTGATTTTTCGGATTCATGTGCGTATTTTATAATTATCACTCCCATGGACCTCTGACTTGGGTCAGAGGTCTATGGGCGGCATAACAACTCTGGTACCAGGTTAAGCACTAACCACACGTCTCAAAAACGATACCTCTTCTTCATGTAAACTGCGGTTTAAGAAACAATCAACCACAATGAAAATAGATTCTGTGGCAGGATTACCTAACCCACAGTATTTTAATTAATCTGCTTCTAAAGAACCTTTCAGCACCGAAATTAAAATCTCAGTTTACAAATTCCATCGAAACCCTTCTTAATCATACGAATTATAACGTAAATCAAATCGTTCCTTGTTATCACACTATTATCTCTATGTGGTAAATTAGGAGAGGAATTGCTTGGATATGCTAATTTGTGGTATTCATGGTTGTATCTGCACAAAGCCGCAATTTCTGGTGCACACAGAATTAGCTGCATGGAGTTACGTACTGGGAACTTTTGCAATTAACGAAGGATTACATATGAGTACGCGACCTTTAATATTTAACTTAGGGGTAGGGTTCTTTTTGGTTATGGATGCCCATTGTAGTACTGCAATCTTACTGCTATTATAAATGCGAAAGTTTGTGAGGATGACTGGATGTTTTTTCCTCTTTCACGCAAAAGCAGTTGAGCGTTGACCTGGATTAACACATAGGATACTTTTTATCCCGGTGGTACGATCCTGTGGGATGATAACTGAACTCGGCGCGGGCGAAGCCGCGGACTTAAGCTAATATTGAATATGGTCAACAAGCAACCGCTGTTTTGCTCAGTGCTGGTCAATTACCACGGGGCACCTAATAAGTACTACTACCAAAGAGAAATAATATACAATAAATATATTATAAGAACAAAAATTTCAGAAAAAACTGTAATTCCATGACTCAGTGACAGTATAAAATCATCATCTGCCTAGCCTTATCCCAACTATGTTGGGGTCGGCTGAATACCTGTATTTTACATAGAGCGACTGCCTATCTGACCTCCACAACCAAGTTAGTACTGGGTAATAACCCTTGGTAAGACTGGTTGTCAAACTTTCGGGCCACTGACTACGTGTAACGACTGTCAAAGATCTATAAATGACAGCCGGGACTAACGGCTTAACGTGCTTTCTGAGGCACGGAGGAAACTGGGTCAGTAATAGAAGGTCACCCATCTACAGACAGGGCAACCGCGGCTTAACCTTGAAGATTTATCTCATGATAATAATTGACAAGTTCGACAACATATTGTTGTTCTGACATCAACCAGTTGGGACTTGTAAGTCTAAAACCTCTTAATTTAAATCCTCAAAAACCTTTCAATTTAAAAACCTACTGGATATCTAAATAGACATAGACAAGGTCTTAACAGATGCATTATTGCTCTTTAGAAAAAAAGGACTGTTTGTTTTTGTCTTATTGAAAAGTTATTGTATCCAGTCGGGAATCTGTTTTTGATGTAGTTACCTTAATATAGAAGATACATATTTTAGTTGCCTGTATTTAGTTGTTAATTACAGCATTCCAAGTAAATTTGTAGTATTCTATTCCTTATCAAACAAGGACTCGTGCGGTGATATTCGCTGAAGACCAATATTTTAATTAAATAATAACTACCCGTTTTCCGTAGAAACGTATTAGTGGCGACATTACGTAGAAATTTTATGTCGAATTAATAATTATTATTTAAATTTTGAGCCACGTTGGTTCGTATTTAAGTATTCCACTATTATTTTACAAGATTAATAGTCAGTTCCGCATAAAGGTATATAAATATTAAAAAAAGGGTACATATTTTGAAAGGCTAAAGACTATTTAAACATTCAATATCTCAGTCCGATTCAATAAACTCAGAGCAAAACTGATCTTTTAAAACAAAATATCGGAAAAATTCAAACAGCTATTCGAAATATAAAAACGGTATTAACGTCCATAGACTACATCCTTTCTATCTCTTTGCACAGCCCATCAAGCAAAGGCAAATAAGCATAAAAAGTAAAGGAAAAATAAGTATAAAATACTTCGTAAAAGTGTGGCCATAATATAATTTATTTTGTTTTGATGTTGTTCTTCCTATACGAGGCTCAGATAAGGGAAACTTTGCCTCTGTAAAAGTAAGTAATCAATGTGGTGTTATTAATGTCTTTTGTTGTACTCCATTGGTTACTGTGTTTGTTTTGAATTCAAATGCTTGAGTTCTGTTTTTTTAATGTTTGCAATATTGAACGTGGTTAACGTTTAATATTCCAAACATTAGAAAATAGACTGGCTGAGCGATGTTTAAGATTTCAGATTCATAAATTTTTGGCGGTTATATTATGTGGATAAGAAATATCAGACGGTTAGGATTTTCGAATTTTCATTTTTATTGGATATTTTTTTCCGACTGTAAATCCGTGATAAAGGACATGATTGTCAAATCATCTCTGTTTTACTATAGACTGACCGCTTTCATGAGCCCTCCGCCTTGCCCCACACTAAGTGTCCACAAAGTTCTAACAATATCCCCCAGATTATTTGCTTTAAAATAACCATAATCCACGCAGGTATAATGATACTAATTGAACCAATACGTGTTCAACCTTCAAAATATTCCATTTAAATTGATACCTTCGCAAAGACTCATTAAAGCGATCGGTCTATAGTTGTTTTTATCATTACCATTGTCAGAAACAAAAACCAAAACGTTATCATTATAATTCGCTATCCATGGATCTCCAATTTTAACTCAAAAAACACCTATAACAAGGTCCTTATTTCAGCAACTAGACTTAAATTAACAGAATGGCCAACAAACAAATACTAAGCGAAGTGTGTTTGTATGCAAATGTAATTGATTTAATGTTCATGTGAATACTGGCATTGTGCATAGTATGTTGTTTGTTATATGCATTTGGACATTAGTGTTAAACGGTGACGTCATATGCACAGCTGTGTAATCATTTCATCACAATTGGATAGAAATTTGCATAATTTAATTGTCTCTCGCTCGGCAAATATTGGCCAAACCACAGTGTATTACCGTAACCAAACTAAGGTTGTCATCAAGACAAAATGGATATCTCATTTTCACATAAATAAAGGTGTAGGTTCCTGCTTATGAATTGTTAAGATAGAAACTGTGTAATTTATTATTTTGTTTAAGACTATAAACCTCCTTGAAGAGACTAGCTAATCACTACGACACAAGGGAAATGTAGTCAAACTCCACTAAGATTAAGATAATTATCCTTTTTCTCAAGAATGAAACTTTATTAGTGAAACTTTTCTCTGAAAAAAGATCATTATTATTTCTTTTTACACATATTAAATACATTTATAAATATTTCTTGAAAAAAAAACAATTAAAAATAGTAGTCCGCCGGTGTCGGGAGCAGGGTCCAAGCTACCGGTGTTAGGGTTCCAGAGGTAGGAACCTCCTCACAATGAAAACCGTATCGAGGAGTACAGCCTTCTGAATCAGGCGGCCCTTGATCCAACCGCCTAAGGAGAGTTTCGAAAGATGGTCATCGAGGCTCTTGGCCATACGGCCATTTTCCGTTACGACAATCAGCACAATGATAGCCGAGCTCACATTCCAAAAGGATTATTATGATTGTTACCTAATCATTATCCTCTACAGAAAAAAGGTTCTTAATCCAACACGATGAGTCACACAAAACAATAAGTAAGTAAAAGCGTAGTATTAAATTATCTGTGGTAAAAGTAAGTAAGTAAGTATATTTATTTGCATAAAATGTGGTATATACAGGATGTTATAAAATGTTATAGAGCAGGACATTCCGCCATAATAATAGCATGCAAAATATTTTTTTACATAAGATAGTTACATTAAAATGGACAACATAGGTACGTTCCTATCCAACATAGAATATATCTATGCATAAATATCTAATATTTATTTATTTAAACTTCATGTACAATAGTGATACATAGTCGGACTTTAAACAGCCGACCCCAACATAGTTGGGAAAAGGCTAGGCAGATGATGATGATGAGTCGGACTTAATGCCACAAGGCATTCTCTACCAGTCAACCTAATCTAATATAATCTAACCTAATCTGATAATATAATCTATGAATAATTTAAAGATCTAAGCGAACCATCATTAAACAAAACAATAATACTGAAACACCTGCACACAATGAGTTAATAGTTATTAATAAAAACTCAAGTCAAAATATCAATTCATGCAACATGTTTCCAGTGCAGGCTGGCACCTTCAACTTTCATTTTATAACACAAGTGTTCCAAAACTTTCTCAATAGCTATTTCCTTCCGCATGCGTTTGAAATTCGAACAGAACTTTTAGAATGCATAGAATTTCTCCTTCCTGTTCTTTGTCCTTTAAGTTTTCTCAGACCCTTTTTTTATGGAAGAATATGGTAAGTGAAATAAAAAGATCACTCGGCAGAACTGTGTGGGAAGATGTATACGTGAATAAAAGTCAAAATTTACTTACTTTTTCTATGATTATACTTGAGGTATATCTCTTCATAAATCAAAATCACGTAAAGCCTACAAATAAAGTACGGTACCCCCAATAAAACAAAACAATACTAAAACTATAATTACATTAAAACAAAACACAATCTTGTACCTGTATCCCTCGTACAAACATAATTGGTTACTTTAATATTCGTTCGAAGTGCTCACTCAAACTCGAGTTAACACTAAAACGCTGCAGGTCCCGACAGTGTGACAACGGGCCCCCGGCCCCCCAAGTCGTAAAATGACACGCAGTCACAGCTGAATTAACGTTCCCAGATTACGATTCCTGGGTCCTAGAGGTGGGTCACTAATAAATCTGCTCGAATAAACCCAGTCATAACCGCAGGGTTATAAAACTTTACAGGCCCGTGAAATAAATTTCCATACATTGAGTGCAGAGCCTACGTCGTCGGTTATATACGCATACAAATGTAACCATTACGCGTGAGATTTTGAATTAATGATGTTATTGCTTCCAGTGTTTTGTTGGCTCGTAAAATATGTAGGTAACGTAAAATTGTGGAGGCAATGTTTGTTATTTTTGAAGATGAAATAACAGTTTGTTTGGGGGCTGCATGTGCTTAAGGATTTCGAATACGTACTAATTTGAACCTAAAGATATTTGTACCACAACATTTTGAGTTTACCAGGACGCGTTGCGTCCATTGACGCGTCTAGTTGGCAGACACTGCACTGCCGTTTAATCGGGCACCATCCTGTAGTTTGTCGTCACGTTCAAGCCTACATGGTGACCGACTATTAAAATATGAGCTGTGTGTCGACGGCTTTACTTACACAAGTGACATGACTATCAAAACATGGGTTCTGTGTCAACAGCTTTACAGCTCTTCGTGTCATAGAGGTGTAACCATGTTTTTAGAAGACCCTTTCTCCAAAACTGAAACAATAAAAACATCAAATCTGTAAGATACGATTAAAAAACTAACGTATGAAAGTGTATGGAATGGAACGTAGAGGTGTGAGTGAGAGAAACACAGTATGAAAGGAAAGGATAGAATGATGGACGACGACAAGTGGAGAATGGAGGTTGCTTATAAGACGGAACTTAATTTTAAGAAGAAATCTAAAGAGTACTTGGTGTAAAGAGTCAAGAGAAATAAACTACGTTGTTCAAGATCACGGGATTTTATTTCCACGATCACGAATCTACAAATCTGTATGTGTCAAGAGAGTAAGCAGAGACTGCGACTTGCTTCTGAGATATTTCCCTTTTGGTATAATTAAGTATATTTTAACTCAATTTTTACTCAAGCTTACAGCACTTGTTTCACTTACTTTACTGAACAGGATGTTTTCGACATTTTAATTTTACTTATGAACTCGTTACGACATCAAACGAAATATAAACCGAATCCTTTTATTTTACATAAAGGGACAGAATTCCTTTGCGTTAATAATTACGAATGCGTTTTATTTTGTTTACTTATTCCACTTCGTGTCTGCCTCCCCCATCTTACTTTGAAAAACACGGAACGAATTCATGTTTTATTTATGTCGTTTAAAAAGGGATAACAGCAAATAAAATATTAACGAACATTAAACAGGAAAACCCATTGTAAAGATTGGCTAAGTAGCCTAACCTTTAGAAGTGTTTTGGTTATTTTTTCTTCATTCTTGTTTGATTACTGACATCTGAAAAATACTACCTACCGTCCTACTCGTTTTTGAAGCGTTATTTATAGATTACTAGCGACCCGCCCCGGCTTCGCCCATAAACCTTCCTCTTGAATCACCCTATCTTTTGCTGAAAACTGCATTAAAATCCGTTGCGTAGTTTAAAAGATCTAAGTTTACAGACAGCCAGAGCGACTTTGTTTTAAACTATGTAAAGATATACTGTCACTTACGGGATGTCTTACGTGATTGTTCATTATGTTAAGTTCCCGATATTTATATCCCGTAAGTGACAGTATAAGTTGTAAAACGTGAAAGCTTACAACATTGTATTTAAAGATACACTGTCTCAACATACGTGTTTCCATAAGTAAGTAAGTAAGTAAGTAGTTTCAATGTAGCAACGTTGTGAAGGCCCGGCTACCAATTACTGCACCAGCGTCTACACAGTCGAGTTTTGGACGAACTACACCAAGCCTGCACTGAGCGATATGCGAGTGCAGTACGACGACGCGTGGCGTGCTATGTTTCGACTGCATCGATGGTGCAGCGCGAGCGCCATGTTCGCCGCGGGCCCCAGCTGGCAGGCGCAGCTTAGGAGTTGCTCGGTAACGCCGCCATACATCGAGCAGCCGATTCCTTGGTGGCCGCGGTGCAAAAATGGAACTACAGTCCCTACATATAAGGTGGCAGTCCTACCAAACGCCGATTACCTAATTCATGCATTTGAGGCGTGTGTGTGTGTGTAATGTCAATGTGTTTTATTTATGGTAGTGTATGTTTGTAAATGTTGTATGTGGATTTATATCTGGAAAATAAAGATTTCATTTCATAAGTGAGTAAAAGATTTTTTAGTGGCAATTCTCTTTAAAACAGCAACATCCATAATAATGACGCAATAGGAATAAATAGTTACCCATATATTCCACCAGTGACAAAAAGTCCTATATTTTCACTTTCTAGAACTCCATGATTTTAGATAAAGGTGACCATAAATTGAAAACATGTCACTGAAAACAAACTTTTAACATTAAAAGTGTTTCACAAAAGAGCTCCGAAAGCTCGCGTGTATTCAATTGAATAAAAACGAACCTTTACTTTGTTATTAGTTTCGTAGTTTTATTTTCCATTTAAAGTTACAAAATGAAATATTCAATTTGGAATATTATATTCAAATTAATGAATCCAATTATTATTTTGCAGATAATGGATGGGTCTATCAAAATGTTATATTCCACTGGAGATACTATGAAAATATTAATTAATTTTAAACTTAAAAATGGGTTTTTCATATTGGCATTTGAGCATTAATTTATACCTACAAGTAGGTAACTTTAGAAAAAATACCTGCTCTCTATACAGGGTTATTTGTAAAACACCAACAACCTCGCAGGAGTAGATAACTAACATCATAAACAACAACATTTGTTCTACGACTTTTCCGAAAACAGGCAAAAAAAATTCAACTCTTCATACATATGTCCGAACAGCTGATCGAGTTTTGTATGAAAAGTCGTTTTTTTTTGTCGTTTTCGGAAAAGCCGTAGAACAAATGTTGTTGTTTATGATGTTAGTAATCTACTCCTGCGAGGTTGTTGGTGTTTTACAAAAAACCCTGTATTCTTTTGCACAAAACTGTTTTCTAAATCGTCCTGATATTGATATTTCCTTATTCACTCAACGCAAAGGAACTGTCACAGACGTCACTGTCACAGTCGCCATTTTGGTTCCTTGAACTGAATTGAAATATGTTCTATTTTAGGAACGACCGTTTATTCGTCCCATCCCCACCTTGAGTGAGACGGCTCGAGGCTAAACAATTACAGCAGCAGATCAGGGTAGATCTTCAAGGTAAAGTAGCACTTGCCAAGGTCAAACCGTGGATGGGTGACCATCCACTACACACCAAGTTTCTTCCGTGCCTCGGAAAGTACGTCAAGCCGTTGGTTCCTGCTATCATTTGTAGAGCTTTGACAGTCGTTACATGTAGTCAGTGGCCCGAAAATCTGACAACCAGTCTTACCAAGGGGAATCGTAGTACCTAGTACTAACTGGGTTGTGGAGGTCTTATAGGCAGTTGCTCATTATAAAATACTGGTATTCAGTTACATACATCAAGTTAGACAGGAAGCCGAACCCAACATAGTTGGAAAAAGTCTAGGCAGATCATGATAACGATCATGAACTTGTATGCGGAAGACCTATGTTCGTAAATTGTAAGTTTTTTTTATACCCTCTTATTTGTAAACTCCTTTTCCGTCGCAAGTAAGTAGAGGTCATTAACCTCGTGTTTTTACTGTTCGTATCTGGCGTGATCTTGTTGAAACTACCCACGGTAATAAAGTTTGGAGTTTAAAGAGTGCATAAAACAAACTACCAGTCTATCAACGTTACAGGAACTTTATCTGCCTTTGTTTACTCTTAGTCAAATAAATTAAAAGGCTTTTACATACATTAGAGGTAGTAGTAGAAGAGCTTTTTTATACATTTTTGGATGTTTATCTATAAATTTGTTCTACTTAACATCACACCTGTAATCCCTGGAATTAGGCAGAGGTGCACCCACACCACTATGTTCAAGTCCCATGTAATAGAAGGCGAGCTTTTTGCCGTCAACCGGACACAATCCAGACTTCGTGGCTTTTGCTGTGAAATTAATTCCTGAAAGAAAGACCCAGTTACCCTTTGGCGGACCTGGAAATCGAATCCAGGACCTCAAGCACAGAAGTCACGCTTTCGGCTACTCAAAAAAATAGTAGGTAGTTGTTGTAATATGATACAGCCAGTTCAGAACACTGTCTAGACTAAACACAGAAATAAGTACGTGCATTCGACTTTGTAACTAATTGCTTCCTCGCCCTAAGATTGAATGTAAGTTGCACCTCATAAAACAACAGGGCGTAGTTAATTTATCCTTTTATTGTTATTACCTATACCTCTGATTTTGAAGTACAATGACCTTTATTCTTACGAAGTACGTTAACCTAAGGTTTATTTTTGAAGTGTATATAACTATGGAAGCACTGTAGATGTCTATGCGAAAATTATACACGGTGTAAATACACCCTTCACTAAGCCGTCAACTAAGCATTCTGTACATCAAACTAAATAAACGATTTTTTATAGTGTGAAAGTCACGGCTTACGGTAGCACTCAAAACATTGTGCTGATGGATGCATTGAATAGAACAGGGGTCATAGCGGTAGGTACATAAGATCTTTGTCCTTCAGTATCTTCGTACCAAAGGGCTCCCAGGTATGGTCCAGTTGAAAAAAAAAATAGCGATGTTGGAAAGAATAAGGGATAATAATCCTCGGCTTCGTGGTTGGGGTGTAAAACACCCTTAGACACCCTTTATAATTTCAACCTTAGTGAACTTTCAATTTATCGTTAATTTTTGTCAAGAGTGATAAACCAATTTTACAGTAGACTACATTTATATTCGTATAGCTTAGCTTCTCGATAGACTTCCTGCCAGCTCAGTTCCTGTACCTCCAGATCGGAAAGCTGTAGTTTAACCCAGTTAGCCAAGCCGCTGCAAAAAGTAACCCCTTCGACTAGTTACCGGCTTGGCAAGATGATAATGATGTTATCGCGACTTCCTGACTTCAAAGACTATCGATGGGAATATAGAAAGTCGTTTCAAACTGAATTGTTGACTGCCACCCGGTTTATGGATTCAAACTCGAGAATTTTTAAGGTGATTCCTTTTATATAAACCGCAAAATTTAATTCGCTTGCGCTTTTTGCGGTAGAAATTTTGATTTTTAAAGGAATCGCGTTCCACGCGCGCCTCAGAGAGATGTCAGCAACAATGTAGAGGTCCGCATGGGCCGATGCCTGCCAGGGCTGTGGGACTGTTCGAAAGAGATACCGTGGCCCTGAAATACAACGGGCAAAGAAGGAACATGTATGGGTTTTAGTCAGTATAAGTCTAACACTCCCTTCCGCTCCGCCCAGAGCGGTCATTTGATGATAATCCATGCGAAAAAAAAAAATATTGCCAAGTACAGTTTGACATGTTCTAAACTTCGTATATTCTCAATGCAGTAATCGTGCTTTATGCCTACATACGTGAAAACACTAATGACATAATTAAAGCAAAGTAAGTCTACTTATTCTTAGTTCGCATGCAAGCATTATAACTACATACGTAGAACTACTAACAGTGTAATTCCCCGTTACCCTACTCAAGAAAAATACTCATTCTTTGAAAAGTTATTAACATTGATTCAAGTTAAAGGCTACAGAAAAAACGCTAAAGGAACGTAATAAAAAGGCTACAAAACTTAAAGCACACGTTAGGACTACATTCGATACAAAATGGCGTCGTTACCTGTACCAAATTGCACACTTAAGCGACAAACCGATATGCCTTACAAAGTTCTTCATATCAGTTTGGGCATTATCCTTTGGAACGTTGAATGTTCGTTCAAAGGGCAAACTTGTATAGGATAGATAGTTTATGTGGGAACACTGATGGGTTTTGTGATTTATGGCAATGGACGTTTTATAAAGATGGGACGAAACTTACGTTCCTTACTCAAGAAAACAGATTTCATCATGGCTGAAATTGTTTGCCCGTTTTTTACAAACTTTATAATATCTTAGAAAATCCAACTTATAAATCTTTTTTTTTTAGGGATGGGAAATCATCAAATGACTAAAACCCATCCATGTTCCTTCATTGCCCTTTGTGTTACAGGGCCACGGTATCTCTTTCGAACAGTCCCGCAGCCCTGGTTAGAAAACCCCTTCAACTGTGCCTTTGGGAAATAAAACAGTCATATTTGTTACTATACGAACTGCATTTTTAGTTAACCTGACTTTATACTGCAAATATAACCCAGTACTAACACATAATTAAGGTCATACCGTATCATACATTGTAATATTTAATATAAAAGTTAAATAACACTAGTAAACAACCCAGTCTCACGTGGAAGCGTTGTGTTAACTTGCTCATTACCTGTAGTTGCAACTAAACACAACTTTTGTTACGGAAATGTTTACGATACCAACTCGCAGACACTACTGGGTTCCGTACAAATAAATATATTTTACAGCTGCAGATAGTTTCTCGTCTAGAATGTTTAGACTGATCTCGATAGTTTAGCAAATATGCTAAATGGTTTGGAATAACTGAGTCTGTGAGTTTGTTTTGGTTAATAAATAAAGTTTATGTACCTACGTACAAAACTTCGGCAAGCGTAAGGTGAGACGCCCACAGGCTCAGTGGAGCGACGATCTTCGCTGGGTGGTTAGTAGCAACTTAATAAGAGTTGTTTTTGATATGGAAAGAAAAATCGAGTGCAAGCAGGGTTTGAACGTACGACCTTACGAACCTACGCAGGGTTTGCGTATAAAACTATTTAATAAGAGTTGCCGAGAATCGAGTCATAGTGTGACCACTTTAAGTGTGCAGTTAAAGGTGGCGTTGCTTGTCAAGAAAAATTGCATCGATATGTCAAATTTGACACATTTATTTTAGTTCGGTGTTTTCCCGCCTGTGCAGATAATTTGGTTGAAAAGTAACGGGCCTGTGATTGAAGAGGCCTATGTCCAGCAGTGGACTGTTGTAGGCTGATGATAATCTAGGCACTCACATCCCGAAAACATCGGCTGTAAATTAAAAGCAAGTTATGTTATTCGGCAAACCTACATATAACCATTTCAAGTAACCAAAAATTACCAACCAAGTTTAAAAATATCAATATCTTCAACTAAGAGCTACTACTATATAAGAGCTTTGCTCCTCTTAGTCACCATTCCATCACCATTATATTGATAAGAAAGGACTCATCATTCTTCTGCCCTTATCCCAATTTATTTGGGGTCGGCGCAGCATGTCTTCGTCTTCCATACTTCTCTATTACTCTTCTATTAAAAAAAAAAAAGTAAAAATGTTTATTTGTCCCAAAAGTAGTTACATAGATTATAAATGAGACATCCCCAGTAAGTAATTAATAATACTTGTGTTGGGGATATCTCGCTCTTTCCCTTAGTTATTAACAATATTGAGACTATTGCACAAATTATTACAAAAGGTGACCAAATAATAAAATTAAGAAGAAAAATTAACAGTTAATAAATGACTTATAAACTAATTAGCAGCTATTTGTGTAACTGTAGTCGTATGCCTTTGTGAAACTGTGTATGCGTCTTGTTTTTAAACAGTGTTTGAATTGTTGTGTGTATGTGTTTGTGTGTGTGAATGTGCATGTGTATTTCTTCTTTGTTGAAGTGCCGATGTGTTCGAAGCAATTTATAGATTATACTCGGAGAGTACTTACATTATTGATACGGAGAAAATAAAACCAAAACTTGGTCAGTTTCCTCGTATGTTAAGGTTTTAAGCCACTCAGTTATTACCTTTTTGTATACGTGTGAGACCTCATGGTAAAACCTTAATTTTTTGTTTAGAATGTTATAAATGCACGATGATTCTGTTGCATACTGACGCCGTGCAAAAGCGGAGTAAGCCACTATATCCTTTCGTCTTTTCTCCTGACTGTCTTGGTTAAATGGAGTAGATTTTTGTAAACACAGGGTCGTAATTAAAAAGTATAGTTTTCTTACTGTAAGTAAGCCACTTGTACTTACTGTAAATAAGCTGCTATTCACTCTCGTTCCTAAAAGGTTACTTTAAGACATTCGAGTAAACCCCCGTTTCATAGAGCACACGTGCCATACCACCACACATATTGCAAATGGAGTAGTGGACCCTCCAGGTGGGTTCCCGGCATCGCAAGTGCGACTTGAGTGAACCCACCCGGGGGTTTCCGGTACTGAAGGTATTAAGTGAGGCTTAGTAGCTCTCGAAGGGTGATTTTGCTAACAAACTCATTAAATTTTTTTCTCAATTTCGCTACTCCAAGCGGACAAAAAAAACCTCAATATGTATTATTACCTCAACCCTAATATTCAACCCTAGTATCGTAAATGAATTACAAACTAATCAAAACTTTCGTTCCAATGTATTCTGACCGCATTGAAATTTCACTGTAATTGTCAAACTTTTAATTGTTATTAGTGTAATTAAGGTACGGTAGACATAGCAATTAGGGACTTAACTGGTATTAATTTTCTATTCGGTCATTTTCTTTCGTAATTTTCATTAATAGTGTGCTAGAAGTTGATAAAGAGGTAGTACTGAGTCATCATCTGCCTAGCCTTTTCCCAAATATGTTGGGGTCGGTTTCCAGTCTAGGCAAGCTCGGCTTAACCTAAAGATCGACCCGAGCGGCTGTTATTATTTAGCCACGAGCTCGAACTCGTAGGTAGTACTGAGTATCGTAGAACTAAACAGATTGTTGTATTTTTTTCCCCTGGTTTTAATTTTTTTATGGATTTGGTTGAAGTTACTGTGACCATAAAGTCATTTTAAATTTTATTTTATTCCGCTAGCCAAAAAGAAACAATGAATTTACAATTTAGCGGCTCGAAATATTCCAGAGTGAAAATTTATTTTTAGTTTGTTAATTACAAGCGTTTCCAGTCAGTAAGTAACTGGATTATTTTTAAATTTTCGTTTTAAAATTTATCACAAATACCATTTTGTGGTAGGTATTACGTTTTAGCTGTAATCTATCTAAACCAAAGGACTACACACAGTGTGACTTTATAGTTGAGTTGAATTATACATATATTTTCTCTTCTAAGAAAAAAATATTACAAAAACTATAATTCAGAAGAAATTGTTATCATAACATCACGCCTGTCATCCCCGAAGGGTAAGGTAGAGGTGTTCCTTATAGTACACCCACATTTCGCCAGTTATGTTTAAGTCCCATGTAATAGGGGGCGCGCCTATTGCCATCAACCGGGCACAAATCCAGACTCCATGGCTGCTCCTGAGAAATTCATGATGAAAAAAATCATTAACTCTTGCCCGATCTGGGAATCGAACCCAGTACTTCATGCAATTGTAATCACTTTTTCCGTATTTTATGCACCTAAAACCGTAGATGTTTTTAAGCTGAATAAGATACGAAAACATTCTTAAGAACAACAATTCAAAGAGAAGTAACACAGTTGCCAGTTACACGTCTCATATTTCTACTAATATTATTTGTTGTGCCTACGAACTTGCGAAGTACGGCTGTCGGTGCTATATTTCTTGGTAGAAACTCGATATTGAACGCTGAAGGCACAGAATATGCTTACTTACATGACCTTAGCTTGATCTAGGTTGTTTAAGTCAATATACTTTGGACTTTACTAAGAATCAATCTGCGAAAACGGTTACCACGTACTCAGTGCATCATTCTGAGCCCCCCCCCCCCCCCCACATAGAAATTTTTCATCGATTATTAAAAATAAATCTGCTGTTTCCTACAAAAGTGCATGAAATTTCAAAATGTATGGAACAGCTGATTTAAAAAAAAATAAACCATGAAAAATTTCTATGTGGGGGGGTCTTAGAATGTTGTACTAAATACGTGGCCCGTTTCCACGTCGGTGTCCCTTCCACCCCGTAAATTTTTATTTTGTTCTAAGACATAAGACGACAAAAATTAAGAATAATAGGCGGTGATTGCTGATGACGGGTAATGGAGAAGTATAGAAGAAGTACAAATAAATTGGGATAAGGGCAGAAGAATGATGAAAAGACGAGGAAAATTATAATCGTTTTTTGTTTTGTCCAATTCATAGGTCTACTGTAAGGTCCACTTGCACCAGAGACCACTAAATACGTTTAACATAAAACATATTGGTCGGAACCGGTCATTAGTACGGACATAAAATGAATCGCAAGTCCGCTTGTGGTGACGTCACGCGCCCTACTTACAAGTCTACCCCCACCACAGCGTGGCTTCTACAGAGCCCTGATGTTACAGCTCGAGGCGAGGAGGACATTATATGACATATTTATAACATCGTCCTGTCTGTCATTTTCGACCGATTGACAGATTGTGCTAGCGAGCTTAAATAACTTTCCTCTATTGCATTATTTTAAAACTAATTATATCCCAATGCGTTTCTTCATCACCATCATCGACCTAGCCTTTTCCCGAGTATGTTGGGGTCGGCTTCCAGTCTAACTGGATGCAGCTGAATACCAGTATTTTATATGAAGCGACAGCCTATCTGACCTACACAACCCAATGATTTTCTGCTTAACCTTGCATATTATTATCTCTTTCTATCTCTCGACACACGAGTATACATGCCTATTCCAATACGTACACTGGTAGTAATTTAGCCTAAGGCAGGTACAAGGACGAAACAAAACACATTTTAATTAGTATACTTTGTAAAATTGAGACAACACGGTGACTGTTGACTGAACGACGTGTTAGCTCTATTTCAGAGAAACCTGACATTAATTAAGCCAATTACAAAAACAGATGTGAAGTTAATTATTTAAGAACTGACAGTGTTGTTTAATGTTCAAAGTAAAGTTGCTTTAATGTCGTGCGTCTAAAATGATAAAGACTTCAATTTCTTGAAACAAATAGACCACGGAATGTCTGTACCGCAAGCGTCTTACTACCGCAATGTTGTTGAGTGGTTTTCTGAGTACAAAGCACGCTTGATTTGTATGGAAAGTGTTCTGGTGGCTGTACACTCTCGCCGCCACTAAGAGGCTAGACGAGCGTGAATCTTCCATAATACTGCCTCTAAGCAGAGGCGGCGCTAGGTGTAGGCGTCGTGGGCCACCGCCTACGGCCTCGCGTTATGAGGGCCGCCTCGCACCTCAAAATCCCATTGCCAAAATTGGGACCGGAACGAAAACTCTAAACTGTACATGGCCATGTACAGTTTAGAGTTTTCGTTTAGCCCACCGGTATCAGGAACAGGGTCCAAGTTACCGGCGGTCCTCCTAACAATACAAGCCGTACCGCTTTCTGAATCAAGCCCATGATTCAGTTGCCTAACGAGAGCTTCCTCAGGTATTGGTCGTGGCTCTTTAGTCCACGCCATTTTATTATTATTATGATGGTTGATTTCATAATAAGCAATATGGATTTGAGATTTATGTCGCTAAATGAACATTTTGAAAATTTCGGTTTTCTCTTCGATCTGAGAAAATTAAAAAATGTATCAAAAGAACAAATATTAAAAAACTGTCAAGATTTACACACAGTCCTACGAGTGGGTGAAAGTAGTGACTTCCAACCTTACGAATTATATGAAGAATTACAAACAACGATCCTAAATGTACCAGACTTCATTAAATATGTGAAAGAACTACTTCAATATATTTTAGAAAATAACTTGAAAGAAATTTACCCCAATATTTACATTGTTTATCGAATTTTACTAACAATACCGGTAAGTACAGCCTCCGCTGAAAGGAGCTTTTTAAAATTAAAACTGATAAAGAATTATTTGAGTAGTACAATGGGTCAGGAAAGAATTTTAGCTTTGACAGTTTTATCTATTGAAGCAGACATAGCATCTAAGCTTAATACAGTACAGTTGTTAAGGAGTTTAGTAAGGGTAAGAGCAGGAAATTTCTGTTTCTTTAATGTTAGTCTAAGAAAATAGTTTGGATTGCAGTGTCTTTATTATAATAAAGTTGTAATAAATATTTTTCAACTGTTTTTAATTTATAACATTGCTTCTTGCGCCACCATAAGGCCTCGCTAAATGTACCTTGCCCACATAAAATTGTGGCCTTGCCCCGCCACTGCTTCTAAGCTAGCATAAACGCAACGATCAAAATCTAAGACTTCAGTACTTCCACTGCGAGGATCGTCCGGAGGACACGGTGGAGCACACCGTGGAGGTCTGCCCCGCTTGGGCGGAGCACCGCCGTGTCCTCGTAGCGGCGATTGGCGGCGGCGATCTCTCGCGTCCGGCCTTGGTTCAAGCCATGGTCCGGAGCGAGAGGGAATGGGAAGCCGTCACCTCCTTCTCCGAAGCAGTCATGCTAGTGAAGGAGGTGGCGGGACGTGAGAGGGAAAGAACCTCACGTCCCAGTCGCCGCGGGAGACGCCCTGGGCGTCGGGGGTCACGTGGTGGCTCCCGGCCACCGTAGGCACGTGCCTGTGGACGGCGAGTTATGGGCCAGCTCGCCGTCCGGCCGTCTTATGACGACAGGCCGTGTCGACGGCGCGTTCGTGTTCCACGTGCGCCTCAAAGAGATGTCAGCAAATAAGTAGGGGTCCGCAAGGGCCGATGCCTGCCAGGGCTGCGGGACTGTTCGAAAGAGATACCGTGGCCCTGGAACACAAAGGGCAAAGAAGGAACATGGATGGGTTTTAGTCAGTACAAGTCTGACACTCCCTTCCGCTCCGCCCAGAGTGGGGGGGGTCATTTGATGATTTCCCATCCGGAAAAAAAAAAAAAAAAAGACTTCAGAACTGTAATTTTCTCACCACACAATCGTAAAGCACAATCTACCTTCACTTAAAAACCGCAACCTATCCAGTTTCAAGGAACACGACAGCCTTTACGAACAATGCAGCGTCGCTCCGTCACTCGATACCAAAGGCCTAATCATCTGAGCACCTCACTCACCCAGTACAATGTTCCCAGCATTAATCAAAGGCAGCAGATCTGAAGCTTCATTCGTATCTGACAGTTACCCGCTTTGATCCCCACAACCCAGTACGTTTCCAATACTATTAGAGTTTCCTTACTAATAGACTGAAGGCCTACATTCCCTTTGATCCCAAGACAGACGGATATTTGAGGACCCGGTTCCTATTATGTTACTAATCCTTTATATTAGAACGGTTCTGATATTGGCATGTCGTTCGCAATTTAACGCTCTGAGGTCTGATAATATATCTATCTGGTGAGTTGTGGGGATGTTACAGACGGATTGTGTCGTCGACACAACCACTGAACAGATTAATTGTTTTCCTTTGATGTGTAAACACGAGGAGATACGTTTTACCTTAGACGCTATTGTAGACTAAAATGGAAAAGTCTTACGAAAAGTGAGTAAATGATCAAAATAATTTGTACACAAAATTCTGGAAGCACACATTCGGAGTTTTGTTTTAAACAGATATGCAAGACACCAATCTGCAACGAAACGAGCAAAATATTGTACTCTTTCCAGTACGTATGCAACAGGCAACAGCTTTGGGACTAAATCTTAACCGGGGAATATTTATACTACTTACATTCACACATGTACAGGGGGATTTAAAATAATTTACGAAGTGTTGTTAAACCTGTGTTGCGAAACAAAAAAAGAATGTTTGCGGCAAGAAAACAAATTGTAACAAACATTCCGTATGCCGCGGTGGATATTAAATTCTTTCCCTTTGTTACTGTCGCTTCGCTTATTTTGTTTACAATTTGCGGAAAATTTTAGACGCAAGTCAACTTTTTGTCGAGTTTGTTGGATTTTAAATTGTGAAAACGCTTGCTTTGAATAAATTTAATTCCAGGAAAGTGCCTACAACTTTCATAATGACTCACTTTTCACCGCAAACATTTGTAAGAACCTGCTTATTTCATTCGCTAAACGCGTTTATTTATCTTTTTGAGGCGTCTTTAACACAATAAAGGAAGTTATTAGAATAATTAAATTATTTCTCACTGCTTATTTTGTAGAATGAACCAAGGATACCCTGTATATTTTAAGTGGGTACTGAGACGTTTAATAAACATCTGTAAACATTACACTTTAAAATTGTCGTAAACTGCCGTATGATAAACTAGCTTTTTCCCGCGGCTTCGATCGCGTTAATTTAGAGTTTGACAATCAATTCGGGTTGTACTCTGCATAATTCTGACACAAAAGAAAGACACGTGGCGCCATCTATTATCGTAAGTACATTAAAATTGTTGTATTTTCCTCGCGGACAGTGCTTTTTCTCGAGATAAAAGGTACCCTATGTCTGTTTCTGTACACCTGACAACGTATATGCAAAATTTCAGTGGTTTAGGCGTGAAAAGGTAACAAACATACTTTCGCATTTATAATATTAGTAAGGATAAAGAATGTGACATCATCATCATCTGTAACATTCTCAAGGATAAAACTTACAAATGAGCCCAATTTATGAATGAGTACATACTTACCGGAATTAGTTTCAGACTTCTTGCCGAAATTCCATCTCACAACTTAAAGATGAAAACTTTTTCTAATAACCGAATACATTTCGTATATTTACGAATGCCTGAGAAATAAGTTTAATCGTAAACGCAAAAGAGTTTCAACTCAGTGCGTCGGTAAACTTTGATAAGTTTCTGAACGTTACCTTAATAAGTTCTGAGTATTTTGACTTGAATATTTTACATACCATCACGCCTACGATCCCCAAAGAGTGTGGCAGAAATGTACGCATAGGTCACCCACATTTCGGTAGTTATTTTAAAGTCCTATGTAATAAGGGGCAAAGCTTATTGCCACCAACGTGACACGGTGACACAAATCCAGATTCTACGCTGCTACTGAGAAATTAATGATGGAAAAACCCAATAATACTTAGCTTGACCTGGAACCTCATGTCCAGCTGTAGCATTTGCGACCGCTAGCACAACGAGGCTGTATTTTAATCAGAAAAAAATCAATTTCCAATTGAACTATCGCAATTGAATTTCTTGTGGGAACTTTTAATATCGTAGCGGTTGTAACTACTGTGCGTGACAGCTATCGGAGTACAAAGAACGACCACTTTACATTAATTTTAAAATGAAATCTGCAAGCGATAAGGATATAAGATGGAGCATTGACTCGGAATTTGTAGGCATTGAATTCACATTGGACAACAGAGGAGCTCGTGGCTTAATAATAATAGCCGCCGGGTTCGATCTTTAGGTTAAGCCGTGCTTGCCTAGGTTGGTCCGTGGATGGGTGACCACCCATTACATACCGAGTTGCCTCGTTGGTTCCAGCTGTCATTTGTAGGTGTTCGACAGTCGTTACAGGTAGTCAGTGGCCTGAAAGTTTGACATGGTTGTCAAACTTTCAGGCGACCCGATACCCTTTGGTAAGACTGGTGTCTTACCAAAGGGTATCGGGTCGCCCAGTACTAAATGGGTTGTGGGGGTCAGACAGGCAGTCGCTCTATGTAAAAAACTGGTATTCAGCTGCATCCGGCCAGACTGGAAGCCAAGCCCTAAATAGTTGGGAAAAAGCTAAGCAGATGATGATGAACTGAATTAACATCTGCTTAATTCGCAAATTACGATCCGTCCTAACTACAATAGTTAGCATGATTGATTATGACAAATTAAAAGTTTTAAGTTTTAAGTTTTAAGTTAAAAGACTTTGTTAACGCCATCTAGTGGAGAAGGACGCTAAATTACGTGTGGCCCTCTACCGTCGAGTGGACCGAGGCTTGGCGGTAGCGAATCAGCGAATAGGAGCGGAGCAACGACGGTGCGCGGAGCGCTGATTGGTCGGCGCTGAGGAACTCGCGCCGAGAAGCTTCTACTCGTTCGTACCACGGCGCGTCCGTCAATATATAGATCACTACAGAAGAAACAACATGGTAGTCGGTTCACCATTATTGTTCACCTTAATCATAATTAAATACACATGTAAATTCGTTTTAATAAACGTCTTAACACCATAAGAAATAAATCGAATCATTGAAGAAGTCTGACCCGCAAACCCACAAACATATTGGACCTTCGAGCCGGATCGGAGCGGCTTCAAGAAAACGTACAGGTGGAAGTCGGCAACCAGCAGGAAATAAAACGGTCAGGCCATTCAGTGTTCCTATCCAAACCCATCCTCAAGGATCATTTGTGTTAATATCGTGTATTCTTGTGCAAAATTCCAGTTACATAGACGTGCCGCGAGCCCGCGTTTGAAACACGAGTACCTAACTACCGCCATTTTGAGCGGCGTTGCTTCGAGTTCGATCGAGCGAGTTAAAATCTGTAAGTACTTTCTTCTTTCTCTTGCAATCTCCCAGAATGCCACTCGACGATTATAAAGATTTGGTTAAGAAAAGAGGTGTAGTGAAAGGAAAGTTTACTGTATTCATTAAATATGTGCAATCGTTACAAGATCTAGAAATAACAGATTCTCAAAAGATAGCTCTAGAAGATCGTTGTAATAACGTTATGTCACTATTAGAACAGTTTACAAACATTCAGGATGATATAGAATTTCACATACAGGATTCTGAACTAGAGTTAGAAAAACAATTAATTGAAAGAGAAACCTTTGAAAGTCTATTCTATGAGATCACATCTAAGGCGAAATGCACGCTTAAGAGTAAAGAAATTATTGATAACGATGTTGAAGGTTCCAACAAGACCTTTAGCATCAAATTACCCACTATTTCATTGCCTTCCTTTGACGGTTCATTTGAACAGTGGTTAGAATTTAGAGATACCTACTTATCCTTGATTCATAATTCTAAAACTATAGACGGTATTCAAAAATTCCATTACTTACGTTCCGCGCTCACTGGCACTGCTAGTCAAATAATAAAATCGTTACAGTTTACTGCTGAAAATTACACAATAGCCTGGAGTTTATTGGAGAACAGATTTAATAATAATAGATTACTGGTTCAAAACCACGTTAAAGCTCTGTTCTCATTGCAGTTTTTACACAAAGAATCTGCATCTCACATTCGTAAGTTGATAGATAACGTACTAAAAAATATTCGTGCTCTTAAAGGTCTAAATGAGCCCACAGATCATTGGGATACGTTAATCATATTCCTTATTGTTACTAAGATGGATTCAACTACTGAAAAAGAATGGGAAAACCATAAAAGTGCACTTTCTAAATTACCAAGTCACGCTAATAAAAAATTAACTCTAAACGATATGATTACATTCCTTACTGACAGGGCGGACATGTTAGAATCTATTAAAGGTACACATGATTCTGGTAAGCAAACCTCCGATGGTTCCGTAAAGAAATCATCATCATCATCCAATCAATCAAAGCATGCTAACTCGCATAGTTACGTCGCAACACGTAATAATAATAATTCGTCTAAATCATCACAAAAACCTAATTCGAACAATGATTCAAAACGTTACCAAAGGTGTATTATGTGCAAAGAGAATCATCCGCTTTATTCGTGCAGCAAGTTCAATGACCTTTCTATGAAGGACAAATTATTATTCGTAGACGAGAACAAATTATGTAAAAATTGTTTGCGTGCTGGACATACAGTGTCTCATTGCTGGTTCGGCGCCTGCAAGTTATGTAATCGTAAACACCATTCGCTTCTTCATGGTGAGTGCTGTGATAACGGCAACATGTCAAAACCTGTAGGGCCGCACGACGCGCAAGCGCCGGCGTCCACATCGTGTCGCGAGTCCGAAGCTACGGGCGGCGCACATAGTACAGCGCTACACAGTGCGTCAACTTCAACGCGTCAACAAGTTGACAACGAGTACTCATTTCAAGAACCCGTTATTCTTTCGACTGCATTATTAGAAGTATTAGATCGTGATAATAAGCATCACACTATTCGTGCTATTCTAGATAATGGTAGTCAACATTCATTTATCACAAAATCGTTCTGCGAAAAATTAAAAATTCCTTTGATACAGTCCACAGTACAAGTCGCAGGGGTAGGTAATTCGGTAACCCAATCTACACAATCATGCAAAGTGCAATTGCGATCTAAAAATAGTGAATTTAACACACACTTGAATTGTCTCGTCCTACCTTGCATTACCGCAACGTTACCTTCTGTTACTCATAATATCGCAAGGTTTATGATTCCGAGTCATGTATCACTCGCCGATCCTAAATTTTTTATGTCTAACAGAATCGATTTATTAATCGGCGCAGATAAGTTTTGGGAACTTTTAAGTGAAGGATTAATTCGACTGACAAACGGCCCATACCTACAGAATACTAAGTTAGGTTGGGTTGTATCTGGTGTCATACATAATATAAAAGGTTCATTCGTTAATCGAGTTCAATGCAACTTTACGCACACGCACGACAACTTAGATACTCAATTAACTAAATTTTGGGAATTAGAGGAGATAAGTTCAAAAACCGGTTATATTATGTCTAAAGAAGAACATGATTGTGAGAATTTATTTATTAAAACAACTACGCGTGATAGTGACGGTCGTTTCTCTGTGCGCATTCCACTACGCGAATCAGCTGATCAACTAGGCGACTCATACTTACAAGCCGAGAGTCGGTTCCTCGCGCTCGAACGCAAGTTGGGTCGATGCACACCGAGTTATAAAAAATTATACTTTGATTTTATGCGTGAATATTTGGAACTCGGTCATATGACAAAAATAGATACTTATACATCTCCACATTACTTCTTACCGCATCACGGTGTATTTAGAGAACATAGTACAACTACGAAATTACGAGTAGTATTTGACGCTAGTGCTAAAACTACTTCCGGTCAATCGCTAAATGACATACAATTGATTGGCCCGTCTTTACAAAATGATATTGTTGCCATTCTCTTAAGATTTCGTCAGTACACATATATTGCCTGTGCAGACATCGAGAAAATGTACAGACAAATATTAATTCAACCCGATCAACAATGTTTACAATTAATTTTATGGAGAGAAAACCCGTTAGATGCGCTCGGTGTGTACCGGCTTAACACAGTAACTTACGGTACGGCGTCCGCGCCATACCTAAGTATGCGATGTTTACAACAGCTGGCGTCGGAATGCGCTGATAACGACATCGCTCATATTATAAACAAAGATTTTTACGTTGACGATCTGATATCGGGTTGTGACGATAAAATGGAATTATTAGACATTTGTAATAAAGTTTCTACGGTATTACAATCGGGTTGTTTCTGTTTACGAAAATGGTTATTTAATTTCGATTTGTCAACTTTAAACGTGTCAAAGAATTTATCTCTAGGCGAAACCTGTCAAAGTAAAACGTTAGGTTTAGGTTGGTTCGCAAATACAGACGAGTTACATTATACGACTAAACTTAAATTAAACGGGAGTCACGTTACTAAGCGCATTATGTTATCAGCAATCTCGCAAGTTTACGATCCGTTAGGTCTATTAGCGCCTATTGTAATACTTGCAAAAATATTACTACAAAAATTATGGATGTATAAAATCGGATGGGACGATCCGGTACCTCATGATATTTTAATTAATTGGCAAAAATTCGTTGACACTCTTGACTATTTGGGTAATTTACGTATACCACGTCAGGTTATAAACAGTAAAATACAATATATAGAATTACATATATTTACTGACGCCTCTCAAAGTGCTTACGGCGCTTGTGCTTACGTGCGTATGTACTCGGATAACAATACTGATGTATCCGTAGCCTTGTTATGCGCTAAGTCGAAGGTCGCGCCTGTCAAACCGATAACCATACCGCGTTTGGAATTATGTGGGGCACTGTTAGGTGCAAAGTTGTACTCGAAAATTATAAGTTCACTTCGTTCAAAATTCACGAATGTTTATTTTTGGTCTGATTCCACAATTGTGCTGGGATGGCTACGAATGCCACCTAACACTCTTAAAACGTTTGTACAAAACAGGGTGGCTCAAATTAATGAACTTACGGGAAGTTTACCATGGTTACACGTAGGAGGTAAATCCAACCCAGCTGACTTGGTGTCACGCGGGGTCACGCTTGACGCGCTGCGCACAGCTGATATTTGGTGGCACGGCCCGGCATTTTTACACGAACGGCTGTGTGATTTCAGTTATGATCACAGTTGTCATAATGTCAACTGTAACGAATTGCCAGATATTAAAGTAACCACTACACTGTTAGTACATCATACTAATGAGAATACTTTTCCGTTCGAGAGATTCTCTTCTTTTACTCGCATGAAGCGTGTATGTGCTTATATTTTGCGTTTCATTGATAACGTTCGTAATAAAATAAAGGTAAATCGTCAATACGGCCCGCTTCAAGTAGATGAGTTAAATAAATCTATTAATAAATTAACTCAAATGTCACAAAACCAGTCGTTTCCTGATCTTGATATTTCTTCAAAGGGGAATGTCACCTTAAAGGCTAACCGTAATATTTCTGGTCTTAACATATTTGTTGATGATAATAACATTATTAGAGTTGGGGGTAGATTAGATAATTCTTTAAACTTTTCATACAATAAAAAACACCCCATCCTGTTGTGTAGCAAACATACTTTTACACGCTTGTTATTTCAATATGAGCATAAGCGCCAGCTTCATGCCGGTCCTCAATTATTGTTAGCTAGCATACGAGAAAATTGGTGGCCCCTCAGAGGCCGTAATCTGGCTAGAAACGTTGTACATACATGTGTGACATGTACACGTATTAGGGGTAAAACTGTTTCAGTTCAAATGGGTAACTTACCTGTAGAGCGGCTAGAACCAGGTTATCCGTTTTTAAGGTGCGGTGTAGACTATGCAGGACCCATGTTTATTTTGAACCGTAAAGGGAGGGGCGCTAAATTGGAGAAATGTTATATTTGTCTATTTGTTTGTTTCTCAACGCGTGCAGTTCACTTAGAATTAGTTACTAATTTAACAACTGACGCTTACATATTAGCTCTAAAACGGTTTATGTCTCGACGGGGTAAACCTGCTGAAATATTTTCTGACAATGGTAAGAATTTTGTTGGAGCAATGAAGGAACTTACACAATTTCTTAAGTATAATCGTGATAATCTTATAGAGCTCTTAGCTGAGGATAATATTAAATTTAATTTCATACCACCATATACTCCGCATTTCGGGGGATTGTGGGAGGCAGGAGTAAAGTCTTGCAAATATCACATCCGTCGTGTTATTGGCAACGCGAACTTAACGTATGAGGAGTTTAGCACGATACTAACCCAAATCGAGGCCGTCTTAAACTCTCGACCCATGTATCCACTGTCCACAGACCCAACTGACCTTCTTCCCCTCAGCCCTTCTCTGTTTCTGATTGGCCGACCGCTCACCGCACATGCCAGCCCAGACCTGACAGCTACAGCTTCACATCGCCTATCCCGTTACGACCGTGTGGAACAGATGCGCCAGCAGTTCTGGCAGAGATGGTCAAAGGAGTACATAGCGGAGCTACAGACCAGAACGAAGTGGAAGACAAGTAAGGAAGAATTGATACCTAACACTCTTGTACTCATCAAGGAGGATAATCTTCCACCTCTCAAGTGGCGCTTGGGAAGAATTCTCCATACCTGTCCTGGGAAAGATGGCCTGTCAAGAGTCGCTGACATCAAAACGGCGACCGGGACGGTGCGAAGGGCATTCTCAAAAATATGTCCTTTGTTACCGCCAGAAGAGAAGAAGACGGATACACAATAAACATTCATTATCCATTCAAAACCTTTCAACGTCATCGGTACTTCGTTGGAAAGCAGGAGCTTCCAAGGCCGGGGGCATATGTTAACGCCATCTAGTGGAGAAGGACGCTAAATTACGTGTGGCCCTCTACCGTCGAGTGGACCGAGGCTTGGCGGTAGCGAATCAGCGAATAGGAGCGGAGCAACGACGGTGCGCGGAGCGCTGATTGGTCGGCGCTGAGGAACTCGCGCCGAGAAGCTTCTACTCGTTCGTACCACGGCGCGTCCGTCAATATATAGATCACTACAGAAGAAACAACATGGTAGTCGGTTCACCATTATTGTTCACCTTAATCATAATTAAATACACATGTAAATTCGTTTTAATAAACGTCTTAACACCATAAGAAATAAATCGAATCATTGAAGAAGTCTGACCCGCAAACACGTCCGCAAAATATGTTTGTGGGTTTGCGGGTCAGACTTCTTCAATGATTCGATTTATTTCTTATGGTGTTAAGACGTTTATTAAAACGAATTTACATGTGTATTTAATTATGATTAAGGTGAACAATAATGGTGAACCGACTACCATGTTGTTTCTTCTGTAGTGATCTATATATTGACGGACGCGCCGTGGTACGAACGAGTAGAAGCTTCTCGGCGCGAGTTCCTCAGCGCCGACCAATCAGCGTTCCGCGCACCGTCGTTGCTCCGCTCCTATTCGCTGATTCGCTACCGCCAAGCCTCGGTCCACTCGACGGTAGAGGGCCACACGTAATTTAGCGTCCTCCTCCACTAGATGGCGTTAACATATGCCCCCGGCCTTGGAAGCTCCTGCTTTCCAACGAAGTACCGATGACGTTGAGAGTTCTTGAATGGATAATGAATGTTTATTGTGTATCCGTCTTCTTCTTCTCTTCTGGCGGTAACAAAGGACATATTTTTGAGAATGCCCTTCGCACCGTCCCGGTCGCCGTTTTGATGTCAGCGACTCTTGACAGGCCATCTTTCCCAGGACAGGTATGGAGAATTCTTCCCAAGCGCCACTTGAGAGGTGGAAGATTATCCTCCTTGATGAGTACAAGAGTGTTAGGTATCAATTCTTCCTTACTTGTCTTCCACTTCGTTCTGGTCTGTAGCTCCGCTATGTACTCCTTTGACCATCTCTGCCAGAACTGCTGGCGCATCTGTTCCACACGGTCGTAACGGGATAGGCGATGTGAAGCTGTAGCTGTCAGGTCTGGGCTGGCATGTGCGGTGAGCGGTCGGCCAATCAGAAACAGAGAAGGGCTGAGGGGAAGAAGGTCACCCACAAACAGACTTCAAAAGTGATTTTCACTGTCCAAAGCATCTGAATGGAAAACAGATGAATTTCTTTCTTAATGTAAAATTGTTTTTTAAGAAAAGTTTTAAGAGAATCCCTCATCAAAACATTTATTACGCTTTGAAGGTTACTTGTACCTAATTGGTTTTTGAGAACTTTGTAATTCAATTTTAATTTCTTAATCTAGAAATTTCCAAAAGAAATTAGCGTCTTAACGTAAAAAGTTTTTACGACTTTAGAAGTTTCGCATACCTGCGTATCTTTGCTTTTTATTTTCAGAAAATCAGAGTAAAATAAAACGAAAAATCCGGGCTTTATTGTACTGAAATTGAAGACACAAAGTTAGTAAAAATTGTTGCCAATAACTAAGAGGTTGTTATTAACTAAGAGGTTAACTTACTCCTTAGAGGATAATTACTTAGTTACCTTTACTCCGTAGAATCTAGTGGCCATCAGTGGCGAAGATTCCATACCACTCGATTCCTACTGGCTTCCCTTTGAAAATTAGCACAGTGTTCAAATAATATATTAATTACATTAAAGATATGTACTCCGGCTTACCTCTTACAAAAATTGAACCTTCGCTACTGGTGGCCAGTACCATTGACGTTAACATATTCTCTAATAAAAAGAAATGATTACATAACAACAAACATGATCTACCAACCCGCACTGACGGATTACAGACCACTCCCTCTCAAGAGGAGGTCTGTGTCCCAGGATTGGTAGCATTATAGGCTGACTATGCTTAACGCTATTTAAAAACGTTAAAATAATTGCTCCCCTCTAAAATTAAATCTAAACAAGCTTTTAAGTATAGGTGTGGCGTAATTTTTTTTCGTATTCTTCTCAGCTATTGCTGCTCAGATATGGGTATCAATTAAAGGGGTTTCCCTTTAATTGATACCCATATCTAAGGTTGAATACAAAATAACTAGACCGCCAACTTTGGGAGTCCGCCATGTTGGATTTAACCATGCATTGTCATCTAAACTAAACTAGGCTGGGGATATTTGTTTTAGAATTCAATTGCAAGATTTGACCTTATTTTTATGCTTACAAACATTGCAAGTTAAATGAAAGCTTGTGAAAAAACATCCTTTACACAAAAACATTAATAAAAAAACAAAAATATTTTCAATTCCTAAATTGAAAACACAAACAAACCTTGTTAAAACAGGAACCTTTAATCAAAACCTTCTCACCGTTATTTTCTATACATAAATTGGTTCATCCCTTGTGTGTTGGTTCGAAAGAGTAACTTAATCGCCTAGACATGACGTCACTTTGGTACAAAACTGTCAATAGGCTGAGCAAACAGACCCTTTGTCCTGTATAAATACAAGTTGATGGACTTTTGCAGCCGTTCGACCTCACTGATCCGAACTTGCCAAGTGCGTATCCGAAATAATCCGAATACGCGTAGAGTCACGTACTCACGTATAAAGTTTATGTCGTACAAAATGTTTAAAACAAATATGTTTTAAACATTTAAACATTTTTTTTTATGTTTAAAACAAATATGTTAGAAACATTTTTTTTTATGTTAAACAAACATGTTATAAACATTTTTCTCATGTAATAGGGGAGTAAAACTAAATACTACACACATAAATACCTAGTTTGTTGACTGCCTCGTTGGTCTAATAGTCGCAGACGCGACTACTGAGCATGAAGTCCTGAGTTCGATTCCCAGGTCGGGCAAAGTGTTATTTGGATTTTCCATCAGGTATTTCTCAGTGGCAGCCACGGAGTCTGGATTTGTACCCGATTGATGGCTATAGGTTCGCCCCCGATTACAACAACAGCTGCCTAGCCTTTTCCCAACTATGTTGGGGTCGGCTTCCAGTCTAACCGGATGCAGCTGAATACCAGTATTTTACATGGAGCGACTGCCTATCTGACCTCCACAACCCAGTTAACACTGGGTAATACGATACCCCTTGGAAAGACTGGTTGTCAGACTTTTCGGGCCACTGACTACCTAACGACTGTCAAAGATCTACAAATGACACCCGGGACCAACGGCTTAACGTGCTTTCCGAGGCACGCCCCCGATTACATGGGACTTAAACATAACTGGCGAACAATGGGCACATAATTAGGTAAACCTGTGTATAATCCTACGGGGATTACAGGCCTGTATTACCTAATTTTATAGATTGCGGATTTATAAGAGACCTATTTGAAAGTTACAGCAGTCTTTTTCCTACAAATGAATTTTAGAAATACGAGTATGTACTTTATCGTTTTAGACGTAACTCTAAGTAAACATATTCAATACAACAACTGTAACATATCTACTCATATTTAAAAACACAAACTGGTTTATTTATTTTACTTTTGTTTTTGGTTGGTAAAGTTTTTGTTTTCAGTTGACATTTGTGGCTACTGAATTAAACATGACTTTGTTTAGTTTAGCTCTCGTCTGATATTTTGTTTATACAATTACGATTTTCATTTCAGTTTCAGAATAATAATATAAAGTTTTCTTTTTGTTTCAGCACTTGTCCAGCTCAGCTACTTAACTCGACAGCACAATCTACACACCAAACAGATACTTGCCGTGACGTTGAATATAATATTAAGAAGAACGGAAATGTTGTTTGTCAGCACTATATATATAATTACGTTATTTATCCTCTGAGTTCCCCAAGCGGAAATGTCATGACAAAGTCAGAGAATGTTAAATTACCTGCATATCGTGTAAACGGACCCTTCACGAAACCATCAACCAAGTATTCTGTACATCAAATTAAGTAACTCAACGCAAAAATTATTACTGGGAAAAGACGTTTTTTTTGGGTGTATAATTAATGAATGATTTAAAGTAGGACTCAATGTAACGCACACAAAACATTGTGCTGATTTATGCATTGAATAGTACGAGGGTAAAGGAAGTATTTAAAGAAAGTTATAACATTAAAAACTATTTTACAAAAAAACTTATGACAAAAGTGTAACTTTGACCCCCAATATCTAATTACAAGTATACTCAAAAACATCCCATACTTCTACACGCCTCTCATCCGCTCACCAAATTATATTTTACATATGAACACTTACACAACATGCATGCTGGGCCTCGGCTGTTGCTAGCCTGTGCAAGAGAGACCACTTGTGTGGACTATAAACGGTAGGCACTTGGCCCGCCGCACAGCTCATGCCTGTGTCAGATGTAGATGTATATGTTACCGGCCAAACCCGATTTTAGGCCAAACTAGTTTGTCCTAGGCCAAACTAGGCACTCTGACTAAATGGGTTAGGTTAGGTTAGAACTGTGACCCACCACGCGCGAGCCGAGGGCGCATAGAAGGCCGATGAGCCCCACAGCAAAGTTGGGCGCATTGTAATTGCTTTGTTTGTGTTCCTGTGAACTAATTTGGCCTAGGACAAACTAGTTTGGAATGAAATCGGGTTTGGCCGGTAATATATACAAGGTTAAACATGAACTCCCATGATGGGAAACCTACCTGCATAGCGCATCACACCTGATTTTCCGTTTCGTGCTGTTGGTGTTGACTTCGCTGGTCCGTTCCTCACGCTAAATAAAATGGGTCGAGGTGTACGATTAACCAAAACCTATTTATGTTTCTTTGTATGTTTCCGGTATAAATGTGTGCACCTGGAAGCCGTTAGTGATTTGTCTAAAGACGCGTAACTAGAAGGTTCCCAAGTATTTTCCAGAACAAAAAAATGATTGCAATAACAAGGAGAACAAGTGCTTTTCGGCTTCGTTAAGGATATTTCTTAAACCCATTATGTAAAAACACATTCAACTAACTTTTTTAAAACACTATTAAGTACTAAATGGGCAAAGATAGAACGAGATAGAAATCGAATTCATATTCCGGAGGTCATCGGCCGTAACTGCTGGCGCGATCAATCACGGGTAGTCACAGAACAGATTTACCTAAAGTATAAAATTCAATTTTGGCTTGACAGTACGATCGAGTGCCAACGCTTTGCATCAACCTACGAAGAGTGTGAAGTTATTTACTTTTAAGAAGTTAGGTCAAGACTTAATAGAATCTTTTTCTTCTTTACGTGTGGTTAGTGCTCGTGGCTAAATAATAACAGCTGCTCGGGTCGATCTTAAGGTTAAGCCGCGCTTGCCTAGGTTGGTCCGTGGATGGGTGACCGCCCGTTACATACCGAGTTTCCTCCGTGTTTCGGAAAGCAGGTTATACCGTTGGTCCCGGCTGTCATTTGTAGATCTTTGACAGTCGTTATAGGTAGTCAGTGGCCCGAAAGTCTGACAACCAGTCTTACCAAGGGGTATTGTATTACCCAGTACAACTGTGTTGTGGAGGTCGGCTGTTATTATTTAGCCACGAGCTCCTTCAGTCAGATAAGCAGTCGCTCCTTGCAAAATACTGGTATTCAGCTGCATCCGGTTAGACTGAAAGCCGACAATATTCCCAATTCCCAACATAGTTGGGAAAAGGCTAGGCAGATGATGTGTGGTTAATGCCTAACCTGGTCTCAGAGTTTTAATGCCACCCATGGGCCTCTGACTAAATAGTATAAAAATGTGGAAGTAAAGGGACACCTGTGATGGAATTGCCAGTAGCTACATTTACTATTCGACTATAAATTAAGGATTTTGACGTTATATATGCTTAGGACTTTGCTCTCTCTCTCTGAGTAAACTAGGCATAAATGATGTTTTTTCTGAACTTTCCCCCTCCTCCTATTTTTTTCTGATTCATTTCGTTGCAGGATTCAAGACAGTTGAATAATTTCTCCCGGACTTATTCTTTGTTTACACGAGAATAAAAAAAAAATAAAGAAATTGCAATATTACAGCTTAAGTACAAAAGCGAGCTTGAATTGAGCTTTCTCACAGCAAACCTCGTTGCTATTGGGAGATTTGCAACAAGTGTACAAACAGTACATTAAAATTTGAAATATAAATAATATTTAAATGAATAAATTTTAGAAACTAAAAAAAGGCTTAAATCCCGAGTGGATTTAAAAAAAATCTTTCTTTATTTAACGAGCATTTTAATTTAGTTGATGTTTTCACTTTAACACAGCTTTGTAAATGAATAAATTTTAGAAACTAAAAAAAGGCTTAAATCCCGAGTGGATTAAAAAAAAAAAACATTCTTTATTTAACAAGCATTTTAATTTAGTTGACGTTTTCATTTTAACGCAGCATTGTAAAATGAAACAGAACCCTGCATAGTGCAGCAAGATTACATCGGTGTCAAGTATTCACACCCGACGACAAAATTAAATAATTCGGCCCTCAGGGAAATTCACGCCTGGTAACACTCATGTATTATTTAGCTAGTTTGATTAGCACCATGTGAGAAATATGTATGAAATATAACAAGTAATGAAAACATTATTTCATTGGTTTCGCTATCATATAGATTTCCCTGGGGCAAGTGGGTGATAGAAGCGACCAAAGTTCCTTGATCTCCCTCTTCTATCAGTCCACTATTATGTTGTATTACTTCGGGTAGTTACTGAAGAGTATCAGGGGTCAAACTAAAGTGGTGTGTTGAAAGTATTTCGCGATTAAACAAATGTAAAGGTCTTATTTACCTTATCCTATTGATCATTTGAGCAGTAAGTCCTACGTAAATACTTAAGTATCGACAGTTTGCTCATCCTTTGAGACTTTAGATACCCTACAGAGACAGATGTTCTTATAAGCTGACGAGGTTATTTTTTTACGCAAATAAAGTCTTATTCCTGGCAACTCTTTCTATTATTTTTATCTTTTGCATGTTGGTAGCCATTGAACGAACATTTTTTTTAATTTTTTTATTAAAATCATATTGTGTTGTTTCTTACGAAGGTGTAGAAAAAATATTCCAGAAAAAAGTAATTGACGTGTTAAGACTTCCATGTACGTTATACATGACCGCAGCATATCAGGGCAAGGTAGACCTAGTTCACAGTTATACTAATGAGAGAATCAACAACACGCTTGCTTAATAAATGGATCGTTAGTGCCCCTTTCATCACGGTCCACTTTGATTCGCTCCATATGCCAGTCATCACCCCAATTAGGAATTAAAAGGATTGCGTGCGACATATTAATTATTTTAATACTTTCTTTTGAAAATAGTAAGGCGATAAAAACCATGCGACGACTGAAGCTTATTCACGTTTTTAGTCATGCGTATTTTCTCACGCACGCAACGTGTTTTTCAAATGCCTTGCCGCCCTTTTTATCTTTTACATAAATATATTTATTGTCAAGACAGCATCTTTACAAAACAGTTGTATTAGTCATTGCGAAGACAGAATTTTGTCTTAGGTTGGAAATGGGGCGACGCCGACATCGGTCGCTGAATTCGGTCGCCCTACCGATCTATATAGGTTTTCGTTGACTGTCCCTGCTAAGTTATATATAATATATATATGATTTGCCAGACCAAAGACCAAGAAAACGATGAATGGATTGTGTGAGGAACGATATGAAAGAAAAAGGAGTAAATGATTGCGTGACGGTTGACAGAGGAGAATGGAAGAAAAAAACGTTTTGCGCCAACCCCAAGTAACATGGCAAAAGAGCAGGAATATTATGATGATTTATCGCCAGAGGCCCAGGTGGCCCAGTAAAGCAGTGGTGGCTCAGTGGTAGCGGCCCCAACTTTCCAATTGTAGATCATCGGTTCGAGCTCAGGCAGGTGCAATACTTTGTGACGCACCGGCATGTCCTAGAACAGAGAACACAGACATGTCACATACATATATTGATCCGCACGGGGCCCACAATGTGAATTAAAGCCCATTCCCTCACACAAAGAGGAGGTGGGAATATTATAGGTTGATTACACTATGCTTAAGGTATTCATCACCAGCATCTTCATCATGCTGACGTCGGTCGTTTACCATCTGTCAACGACCGACGTCCGCGTAACACGATTTCATCACCGACTGAACCCTATTTTAGTGACACCCAAGCAAAGATCAAGAAATACTCCTTGTTTCTTCATGCATTGGAACTACAACACGATGATACACTAGATTTGATCGGCGGTGTACGCGTGTTAGACATCAACGGATTTCAAACAAGCCAAAACGACGTGAGATTCGCCTCATCGGCGGCGCTGTCGTGTGAGAATCGCCTCGCCGGACTCCATCGAAGCGTCTCCGCTCACGAGAGGAGAGGAGATATGTTGTAAACCACCAATAGAATTACGTTATTTACACTTCTCGACTCCGCTAAGGATTAGTCGAAACGAGACATCTCCTATCATCTCCGCCTCGCACATCTCCCCTCGTCTCTGCTTTGGTGCACCCTGGGCCTTAGTCTATGGTTCGCATAAAATATAGGTAGGTAGCACTTATCTGTACTAGAGTCGGTAGAGAGCCTAAGAAAAGGTCGAGTGCCACTAAATAATGTCTTAAGTGTCTAATACTAAAGATCAAGATCATTCATATAGTTGTAACAATATTTCATCTTCCACCTACACGTTAGAGAAGCCCTACAATTTATTCTAGAACCATTCCTAGAAAAACAGTACCTTGTGTGAGTGTACCTAATTTTAAGGGTGTTATTGACCATGTCAGTAATGATAATATGAATAAGGCCAAAGAAAAGATGGATGGATTGTGTGAGGAATCATATAATAGAAAAAGGAGTAAATGATGACGTGACGTCTGACAGGAAGGAATGAAAGAAGAAAACGTGTTGCGCCGACCCCAAGTAGAATAGGACAAGAGAAAGAAGATGAGGATGATGATGGAACAACGAGACGACGGTTTGGTGGCATGTCAGTGGGGACTGCGGAATACTCCATACATACACCTCATAAATACCTATGACACGTTTTGTATTAAGGAAAGAACAAAAAGACATCAAAGCAACGAGATAACATAGCTTTGATCTTCGCAATAATTTGAACGAACAAACCACTTTTGGGATCCGCTAGAAAATTGAATTTAGGTACGACCAGAATTCCCTATTAATTAATACGAGCGAGAATCATGTAAATGGCACGTTTTCGTACGAATTCGGTACTCAACGTTTTATTTTGACGTGAGGTATTCAAGCATACCTTTCGACTAATTAATCATAACGTTTTGCTGGAAATATCACATTTGCGAGAATATCTATTTGAAGATTTAATTACGAGCTTTTAGCATGAATTGCTCATTGTATGATTTATGAAAATTCCTAGTAGTAAGCTTAATAGATAAAGCATTTTTATCTCTAAATGTTATTTTTTGTACCAGGTATTTTTTTTACCTAAAACAATATTGTAAATCGTAAACCATACTTAACGATATCATATGTGAACTTAACGATAAATAATCAAAACCCAACTTCGTACAAACCATAAAGCCTTGAACGTATTTCCATACAAATGTCCGACTTAATACATTTTTTCGCCATTAAGTGTAAAAAATTGGACAGTTTACCCTCTTAAATAAGGAAGGCCGTGGTCAATGTTTGCTCCTCTGTTAAGGATTGCTAATATCAATGAAATTTTTGCTCCCCAAAATATATTAATAAACTTTGAGCCAATGTTACTTTACCGACCCTTGTCCCTAGCCTACATATGAAAGGAAATTACAGAAATGTTTTGCAAAGTTATCTTATTAAGCCGAATATCCAAGTTTAAATATTGATATTAAAGTATTTGTATTCATGAGTTGTTTTTGTGTTATGTTTATCGGACTCTGCTTTTGTTGGGAATTTGTTGCTCACACATGTTTTGACTTGCATGTGTAATTAGTATTTACGTAACAATTACAGGATAAACCGAGAATGTCTGGGATTTCGACGGATAAAAAATAAAATATGCTCGTTTCATTTGATTTATGTAATATCATCTTTGTGACAAGGATAGGTAAATAGCGAAAGCAGTAAATAGCGAGAGAAGACGTGCAGGTACGGGTAGATACGGGTTTTGTCGACGGAAGAATCGATAAAATGATAGATCAACAAAATAAATCTTCCATTTTGTCGATTCATCCGTCGATAAAACCCATTTCTACGGTGGTCCTTCTACGTGTGCTTGTGTGAATAAATCTGGGAAGAAAAAGGGAAAGAGTGGCGAAGACCTATAAATACGACATATATAGAATTATATAACATCACGCCTCCCTGCAGAGTTAGGCAGAGGTGTCCATTCATACACCCAAATTTCGCCAGTTAAGTTTAAGGCCCATATAATAGGGGGCGAGCCTTATTTGCCGTCAACCGTGCACAAATCTCTGGATTTGTGCAGCGGCACAGACAAATTCCTCATTACTTTTTTCATCTAAAGATAAAATTAATTTTAAATGCTAAAGTAACTGATGTCTTCGAATTTTCATAAGAAAGTGAACTTTGTAAGACTGTTTTTTTTTTTATAAACGTCAAACTGCTACATCTAACGACAGTTTTTCTCCTTCTTTCCACCATTAAATTACCATATAGCCAAATTAAGACAGCATCCACATTTTCTCCACAGCTAATTATATTCAATGAGTGTATGATGCGTGAGTCAAAGATTACACATTTAACCAATCTTTCACACTTAGCCCGAATAATTTAATTAATTGGATGACCAATTACCGTCATAATTAGTCTGTACTGTAAGAATTTAGACGTGAGCTTTTCCCGAGAGCTTTATTCCCTAAAATATTATGTAGGTAATTTCAATACATTATATTGAAATAATATATATATCATATACTGGTCGCAAGCACGACTACTGAGCATGAGATCCTGGGTTCGATTCCCGAGTCGGCCAAAACGTTATTGGAATTTTCCATCAGGAATTTCTCTGTAGCAGCCAGGGAGTCTGGATTTGCACCCGGTTGGTGGCAATAGGCTCGTCTCCTATTACATAGGACTTAAACATAACTGGCGAAATGTGAGTGTACTATTGGATACACCTCTGCCTAACCCTTCGGGGATTACAGCCGTGATGTTATGTTATGTAATATAATATCGCAAATACATAAACCTTTCAACGCACACTGAAATACGAAATTTCCTAAAGCTCGTACTTTAGAAAGTTAGCAAGCACATTCGAGTTTCATAAGTATTGTACAAATAAGACAAACTTTCCGTACTTAAAACGTTCTCGACACAAACTCAGATAATTTTTAACACCCGCATCTCGAACAATTCTCACATATGTGAGTGCACAACTCGAAAGTCATGTCTCAAGCGCTGTCAACGGAAGAAAAGTTTAGATTTAGAGAGGTCTTCAACTTTGGGTGTTTTCAACTCCCACGCTACAGGAGTACTCGGCTTTCTTGGCCAACTTGGCCAACTTCTGACACCTCCTTCCAGCCCTCTAACGTTATTTACAAGACGACTCCAGTAACCTATTCAAAGGATATTCTATTAAGGAGTTCTTACAACTTTATTTTCTACGCCGGGGAAGATAATCAGTGAGATACGACGACCGTTTGCCCGATCGCGTTATACGCTGAATTCACTTACGTTAAATGTTTAGAGTTTACGTTTTTGATGTTATTAAGTGAGCAATTATAAGTTACTGACGATTACGAGTTTCAGAGTTGTGAAGTATAAAGTTTACAAGAGGGATGAACGATGAACTACGCTTTATGTGCGGAAATTTCATTCGTCATTTGTTTGTTGTGCGCTAACAATTTAATAAGAACAGAAATGACACGAGCGAGGGGTTCCTTTAATTACTTTTCTTTGAGACTCGTATGTTACGACAGAACATATCCATTTAATGTTATTTTGTTTAGTATTTAGAGCTGAAATTGAGAGCTCTTTGTCGAGTCGAGCAAAACTTGAAAATTAAATGATTTTATCAAGACGTGACATTATCTCATTAAAAATGTGACGAAACGACTTTTTAACACACACTTTTCAAGTTAAAATTAATTGATTGCTTACCAGCTTGTTTGTATAGGTATATAAGGTCCCATTAAAATAGATGGACAAACTTTTAGAAATCATTCAGACCACCAAAATAAGGAAAATGGTAAAAAAACATAAGAAGAACACATTAGAAACTTACAAGAAAAAAAATCAGCTAACAGAAATACACAAAAAATGTTGAATACTCAATGATTTTACGTCAAAATAAACTCACTTTAATCAGTGTTTTTTTGCTTGGATATCTTTCGTTAGATGTACTAAACACTGTGTTAAAATTTGTCCATCTATTTTAATAGGACCTTAAATATAGGGTGTAACTATTCATAAACGATATATTTTCAGGCAATCATCTAACGGCTATAACAAAGCCATTTCAAGGGATTTTTTTTTTATCTGAGTATATTTTTTATAAAAATAAATAATTTTAAATTACTTGACCCACAAAATAAATACTGGCTCCTTATTTTTAAGCATCCATTACGGTAGTTCACTACATCGTATTTACCTACTATAATTGTTTGAATATGGGAGTAAAGGTTTTATGCAACAAATCTCAGAAAAATTTAGTATTATAATAATTTTGTAAAAAAAAAAACACTCAGATATTTTTTTTTCGTTGCTATGACGACTTTACGACTTATAGAAATGACTCTTAAAATATTTCGTGTATGAAAAGATAGACCTTGTATGATTAGATAACCTTACGGTATAATATATTTAATTGAGGTATAGCAGTCATTCGTTAATTTCACTACGATTTCAGATCACGAATCTAAACCACAGCCTCCATCACGTGAAGCATTCAGAGAATTTCTATCTCAATTTTATTGCCTAGGATTTTCCACACCTAAAGGTTTTCCGAGAAAGGTTTTAGTGTTTAATTCATACGTGTGCTAAGCTGTTGGCGGTTCAGTAACTTTGTTATAAAATATTGTTACTGACGTGAGTAGGTAGGCAGGGTAGGTAGGTAACCTACGCGTGGTACCCACACATAAGTAAGTATGAAATCTAGATATCACGTATGTGTTTTATAAAGAAATTATATAAAGTTTCAAAGTAACTTTTAATGTATACCCAATCAAGCTTGAACCCAATGCTTTAGCAACAAAGTTGAAAATCTATTAAAGAAATTTTACAGATTGTAGTAGCTTGATGTGCTGGGGTTGAGACTTATTCCCGACTCGTGTTGTCTTAAAATTAAAGGAAAAACAAAAGCTAGTACGTGTCTATCGCATGTTCATTAGGCATCATAAATTCATCCACAAATACACTTAAATTTGACAGTCATTAAATCAAGCAAGTATTCAACCTGAAGGTACGCATAATCTCTTAAATCATAACCTAAAGTTTTCGAATTTATTTATTTATTTATTTAACACTTCAAGCACAAAAGTACAGAGGCGGACTTAATGCCATAGGCATTTTCTACCAGTCAACCTTTGGGTGATGCAGAGACAAGCAGTGGTAGGTGTATATCTGAAAATAATTTTAAATAATACTAAGATACAAGGAATTAATTAATTATTGTCAAAATGTCCCACAAAACAAACACTAAAACGTTGTTCTAGCATCCTTTCAACAACTGCATAATTCATGTCCTCGAAAGCTTTCAAAATCTCTTATTTCTACGAACAACCAGACACTACTTCATTTACCTAAGAAAGTATTAGCATTCATTTACTCGCACTCGATTGAACACATTAAACCTCTCGCGGCTTTTAAGTAAAACTACATAAAGCGTGTTCCTTTCTAGTGGACTAGCTAATACCCGCGGCTCCGTCCGCGTGGAGTTCGATAACTGTCCCACGGGATCATACTACAGGGATAAAAAGTATCCTATGTCCAGGTTATAAACTATCTGTGTGCTAAAATAAATAAAATTTCATCCAAATCTGTTTAGGAGTTTTTGCGTGAAAGAGTAACAAACATCCATCCATCCTCACAAACTCGCATTTATAATTAAAGGTAGTAGTGACTCTGCCTCGTTAGTCTCAAATGCTACAGCTGACCATGACCTGGGTTCGACCTGAGTCTGGATTAAGTGTTATTGAGTTTTTCCATCAGGAATTTCCCAGCTGTATCCCGAATTCTGAATTTGCCCCAGCCTAAGAATTTATCCTGTATCGTGGGTGCGTTTACAAACATTTAAACTTACATATACAAACCGCCAAACCCGGAACAACAACGTGTAGGTCATACAAATATTTGTTCCGTGCGGGGAGTGACCCCGCGACTCGCAACGCAGCCAATCGCTCAGCCACTGCGCCATGAGACTTAAACATAACTATCAATTTGTAGGTGAACAATCACGAGCACCAATATGTATACATTTTTTAAATTTAAAAGCAATTTTTGCGAGAAATATCGATAGTAACTTGAAGATGTTATCTTTTTCACAAAAATATGTGTTCCAGAATACTATGTTCGAAACAACATGCAATTTGAATAAGAACAGTAGGATAAAAACACTTTTAAATGTTGTTAAGTGTTTACATATTTGTGCTCGTGACTGTACACAGGGTACACCTTTGCCAAACCCTTCAGGGATTACAAACGAGATATTGTATGTTTTACGCTCACTCGATAAAACACATTAAAACTTTCGCGGTGTTTAACTAAAACTACTCAAAGCTCTTCTCTAGTAGATTTAGCTCAGCAATTAGTACAAGAACATAAAGTTGTGACGTCAGCAGTCTAGCAGCGTTTACTTGAACACGTTATTATCGTTCGGTATTTAGCTGATTCAGCATCCTGTACCGACAGTACTAAACCTTTAAGGCTGGTGCGCACGTGCGACTGAGTGACAAGACAAAATCTTCTTAATTCAAATGCTTAGTGGTTTTAAATTGAGAATGATTTTATGACACTACACGGGAGGCTAGAAGAAAAAAATTAGTGTTACCCCAACTTCAGTGACATTCAGAAACCTGATTCCAAAATCGTCATCTGCCTAGCCTTTTCCCAACTATGTTGGGGTCGGCTTCCAGTCTAACCGGATTCAGCTGAATACCAGTATTTTACATGGAGCGACTGCCTATCTGACCTCCACAACCCAGTCAGTACTGGGTAATACGATACCCCTTGGTAAGACTGGTTGTCAGACTTTTTGGGCCACTGACTACCTAACGACTGTCAAAGATCTACAAATGACAGCCGGGACCAACGGCTTAACGTGCTTTCCTAGGCACGGAGGAAACTCGGTATGTAATGGGTCGTCACCCATCCACAGACAAACCTAGGCAAGCACGACTTAACCTAACGATCGATCTGAGCGGCTGTTACTATTCAGCCACGAGCTCTTCAATACCTGATTCCAAAATGAAGGGATCGAAACTGCTAGAACTCATCTCGTTGAGATAAAATAATTACTTGGCAATACAGAATATGAAACAGTTGACTATCTGTCAGACTTGCAAGACTTCTAAACTATTGAAATAGGTATTCATAAGTACCTTTATTTGGTACTTTGAGAGCAGCGGTGGCCCAGTGGTGGAGCCCCGACTTACGAGCCGTAAGTTGTGGGTTCGAACCCAGACAGGCGAATTGCTTTGTGTAACTTATTTCATCACCACTGCTCTCAAAACGGTGAAGGAAACAGGCATGTCCTAGTACCAAAAAATCGAAGACATGTGACATCTACCAACCCGCACTGGGCCCGCGTGGTGGATTTTAGCCCAATCCCTCTCATAGAGAGGAGGCCTGCGTCCCAGCAGTGGGAACATTAATAGGCTGATTATGCTAAGTACCTTTACGAATATCGAGGGTTACGGCTTAACTTGCTCTCTGAGGCACTGAGGGGCTTCAGTAAGCCAACCCTGGCAACTCAACCTGTGAACATAAGTCGATCAGTAGGGCCACTTAGCCACGAGCCACTCCAATGGATGAAGTGGTCACTTATACACATATGTTTTGGGTAAAATATGCAAACATAACACGCAGTAAAACCACAGGTGCGAGCGAAATTTCATCAATTTGGGATGATTATGAAACCTTTCTCTCGTGCTCATATTAGGGGTAGCCTCATATGTTACTGAGTAATTGAGTTAAAAACTGTTGGCAAAAATATCTCTACCACATATACACCTAAAGACAATGTGGGCAATGTTTTATGTAATGAAAAATATACTTAGTTTAATACATGAAGGATACATTTCAGAATGCCTACCTATGCTTTGATACTTTGCTTATTTATAATGCCGTAGCTAGTTTAAAGGCAAGTTCATGAAACTGCTCATCATCATCATCATCGTCATCATTTCAGCACTAAGACGTCCACTGCTGGACTCAGGCCTCCCCCAAAGGGGGGGTTTTGCCATAATCGCCCCGCTTGGCAGGCGGGTTGGCGATTGCAGTACGGTTGTTAAAAAAGCACAGAGAACGCTGCTGCCCATTCTCTGGTAAGTCCCTTAGTCGCCTCTTACGACACCCACGGGAAGATATGAGATGGTGCCATTCTTTACGTCCGACATCATACATGAAATTGCTCAAATAAGTACAACTCAATACTCTACTGGCTGAAACCTCAATAAGAACAAAAGTCATTACAAATCAAGCTCATTAAGAACACTATTTTAAGCTGTCACGGTTTAAAACTAAACTTATACTGTCACTTACGGGAGTTCGCCCACGATCATGGCGCTTGCAACAGCGTCAAAAATCGGGAGCAAATTAATTTATTTATTTATTTACCACCAAATTATAGCTACATTACAGACCAACCAAACCAGACCAAATAAATCACCGAAGATATCCCGTAAGCGACAGTAAAGTTTAGGCTCATTAAAACTCCAGGATAATGCACAAGCACAAAACAAAACACCATCGCGACTCTTTGACAACATATATTTTTTTTCTTCCGTCATACAGTCTGCGCACCGCCTTACAATGCAGAGGTAGCCGCTTGGCGTCTAGCCAGACCCTCGACACATCTAGTGCCCACTTTACCGCGCTGGCGAAACTATGTGACCGTAGTCATACGAACTGTGAATGGTCGCCGACGCTGCCTTACAAATCACTAGAACATAGGGTTCGGTTTAACAGGAGGGGAACTTAGTTTTTGCTCCTAAGATCAGATGCTGCTTCAATGGATAGCAAATCCTCGTCTTCATTTTCCGCCTTTCCGAAGTTAAGGATGATCGAAACTAAAACTTAGACAAACATGCGAGAACTTTAGCGTTCGAGATTGTTACTATCCTGTCGACAACATAGATGGATCACTTACTTTAAGAAGCTCTGAGAATAGCTAGCTTTGATTTATGACTTAAAAGAAAACGTGATCTGTGTCGGATAAAAAGAAATGATAATAAAAAGTGACATTTCTCAAAAAATCCGCCAGCATTTCTGTAATACCTTCTCAAAAAACACCATATCTCACTTTTGTAATATCCATGCAAATACAGTACCATGACGAATACCCCAAAATAACCCGAGGGGAATTCTCGATGGGGTATTAAGGTATTTCCCTATGACTAATCGAGCTTGACGTGTTATAATTTCATTAAAATTTTACCCCTCAGGCCAATAACGGTGGTAATAGTCCTGGGGGACGGAAGGGGAATTGACCGCTGAGTCAATAGGTATCGAAAGTTGATATGGAAGTGATTTTAAATCTAAACTTGGTACGAATATGGCCGTTTTAACCATAGCAAAATATTTACGTTAATTTACGCTCGAAATATTTTGATTATTTTAAAATTTGTTTACTATGGTATAACCGGTTTTCAATATCTTTGTATCAGTAAAGAATTGGTGATATTTAATTCCTTTAAAAATGGCTGCCAAGGTTCCAATGTGATTAGGTTGGTCACGTTTGCCGCAAGTAAAGTGAAGGCTAAGCAGTTTGTCTCCACGCAATAGGTTCCTGAAGGGGCCGAGTATAGCAGTGATAGTCTAGTGGTGTGACCGTCTGACAGCCAAGTCATAGGTCTCGAGTTCGAACCCAAGACACGCATCTCTGGCTTTTCGGATTCATGTGCGAATTGTATAATTATCACTTGCTTCAGTGAAGGAAAACATCGTGAGGAAACCAGCATGCCTGAGGGATATTTCTCGACGGCATGTTAAGCCAAGTCAGAGGCCCACAGGCGGCAGAAAAACTCTGACACGACACCAGGTTAGGCACTAACCATACGATGCAGAAAGAAGGGGCCGAGAGAGGCCAGCCCGGAAAAAACTAGGCCTGGTTCGAGACGACACAAGAAAAGAGTACCTGGAAGGTAATAAGCGGGAACTTTTCCGAGCAGTGGGACAGCAATGGAATATTTTTTTAAAAACCAATCAAGACCTGTAAAAACGCCACCACCCTACCTAAACCATCATTTCAACAATAATCGACATCCACGGTCCGCTTCTAGACCTTCTTATTATTTTTCCCCTAGACATTATTAAATCATTGACATTATTATAAACATAATTCACTAAACGTTCACAATTTCTCTATACATTTTCTGCGCCAAGGGACATTTCCATCACATCCTAAGAAGCTTATCTTTACTAACAGCGCTACCAAAGGGACCGGCTTTCATCTGAGATCACCAATTTCTTACTTGATTGGGCCGGCTGATGGCTTTTGGAACAAAGGACTCGATCAAGCCGATGCAACAAATATGTTACGATACACATCATATACATATAAGTGCTGGCTTTTATTCGCGACTTTGCTCGCTAAATTGATCTTGTTTTCAATAAAGCTTTAGGTAATGCTCTGCCAAGCTTACTGATTGAGTTATTTCCTGTCGTCTTATAATATGGCAAAGCCAGGTAAACTTGTTTTAATCTATACAAATAAATAAAATTGAATTGTCTGTCTGTAATTTAAAAAAAAAAACGGGTTTTTATTAAATGCATATATGAAAGCATATGCATGCACATATTTTTCATGTTTGTCTTTCTGTCTGTCTGTTTGTTCCGGTTAATTTCGGAAATGTCTGGATCGATTTTGACAAGACTTTTACTGGCAGATAGCTGATGTCAGAAATCAGAAGCAACTTAGGCTACTTTTTTTAGATAGGTTTTAGGGTTCTATGCAAAAAAATAAAACCTATGAAATTGTTAACAAAATCCGATTCAAATAGGGAAGTAATATTTTTATAATATTTACACGCGGACGAAAGTCACAGGCACAGCTAGTATAGACCTAACAATACTAACTGGTAGGCACTATTCCTACCTGACAAAGGAGCCTGCGTTAGGCGTAAGGCAGCGTGTCACGGCGCACGTTGGGAGAGTTCTATGTCCAGCAGTTATTTCATCTCCACTGCTCTCAAAACGGTGAAGGAAAACATCTTGAGGAAACCGGCATGTCCTAGAACCAAAAATTCGAAGACATGTGACATCTACCAACACGCACTGGGCCCGCGTGGTGGATTATAGCCCATTCCCTCTCATAGAGAGGAGGCCTGCGTCCCAGCAGTGGGAACATTAATAGGCTGATTATGCTATGCTATGCTATGTCCAGCAGTGGACCGCGAGGAATATTGAAGCCCAGCTGTCTAACACCCTGTATTCCGCCTACAAGGAAAAGAGTCACTCATGCCTACACAACATAATATCATGCCTGTAATCCCAGAAGGGTTCTAAGCCGAGGTGTACCTAATAGTACACCCACATTGCACCAGTTATGTATTGTAATAGGGGCGAACCTATTGCCATCAACAGGGCACAAATCCAGATTCCGTGACTGTTACTGAGAAATTATTTATGAAAAAAGCCAATAATTTGTTTTCCACCAACCTTTAAATTTCATATGACAGGCTAAAACAAATCGTAAAGACTTAATTCCCTACAGAGTAACCTTATGAGACTCACTGTTCCAACGCTTGATTCAATTGAAACTTTTTACAGAAAAATTGAAATGGACAGCTGACCTGACAGCCATATTGATCTAGTTCGGAACTTGCTCTAACTGTCGATAGTGAGATTCTATGCCGACTCAAATGCCAGAGGAAACAACGCCATTGATTTTCACGGAACCAATAGTTTGAAATACCAGTCGGTTTTATTGTTTCAGGAAGTCAATAACCTCTAAAAATTTGACTCTCACTACGGCCGAAGATTGGTTATAAAAAAACTGTACTATTTATAATTATATGTACTAGTGGAAACTTGTAATGAGCCTTCTTCTACATATTACTTCTGACTACTCGAATGTATTAGCTGTCAGTTTTCTTGAAATTAATAAAATTAAATAATGCATGTTGGTGCTACGGGAACATGTAACTGGGATAAACAATAGGTAGGTATTCTGTCTATTCTACCCAGGGCATTGTCTACCAATGTGCCTTTAATCGAAATCCGTTCAGCTGATAAATTGAAAAAGGCAACAGATAGACAGACAAGCAGACAGATAGAGTTATTTTTGTATTTATAATGTTATGTTAGTAGGCATAGGTTATTTCACGAAGTGAATAAATAGCCAAAATGTGTAGGTACTACTAACTACGCCCTAGGAATGAATTTAAAATAATAACGTTATTAACTTTATCATTATTATCAATAGCGTTATTATTTTTAATTAATTTAGTTTAATTAATAATTAATTTAACGAACTATAAATAAAATAATAGTTGATATTTAATTAAAGCTACATTGGAGCAGTTTTTAATGAGTTTCAAAATTAATCTACGTAATTGAAACTTTTGTAACGTTATTTTACATGCAAACGCTTTGAGGGATTAAAAGTATCAACATTAACAGCTGGCGGTGATAATAAATTATTATGCTCAGTACTGCGATCTGTGATACAATGCCGTTAAGTTAAGGTGGTTAAAACTGTGAAATATAACCCGACCTCGCTTTAGAATTCAGAAGCTAGAAAAAAATCCACGGAAAGCATGTAAAGCTATTAACCCTTTTTTTCGGATGGTAAATATCAAATGAGGGATCAATTATCATTTCAACATCACATTTTGACATCCGAAAAAAAATCCCGCTCTGGGCGGAGTAGGGAGTGTCAGACTTGTACTGACTAAAACCCATCCATGTTCCTTCTTTGCCCTTTGTGTTCCAGCGTCGCGGTATCTCTTTCGAACAGTCCCGCAGCCCCGGCAGGCATCGACCCTTGCGGATCCCTTCTTGTGTGCTGACATCTCCCTGAGGCGCGCGTGGAACACGAACGCGCCGTCGACACGGCTTGCTAGCCCATTACGAATGCCGTTAATCCTGGTTGTGATTTCTAGATCTTAGACAGTAGTAACAGGTAGTCAGTAGCCTGAAAGTCTGACAATCAGTCTTATCAACGGGTATCGTATTACCCCAGTAGGTACTAACTGAGTTGTGGAGGTAGTCGCTCCATGTAAAATACTGGTATTCAGCTGCATCCGGTGAGACTGGAAACCGACCCCAACATAGTTGGGAAAAGGCTAGGCAGATGATGATTTTAGTAGTAAAAATATACAGAGTGTATCACTAAGGTGTATCGTGGTATCAGTAGGTGGTATCAGAATCGTGGAAAAAATATTTTACTACTAGCTGTGGCGAGAAAGTGTTTCCCTACCCAACCCATTCGTGCCACTCGAAGAAAATCTTCCACCTGGAAACGAGTTGCCTTGGCAGACCTGGAAGTCTTTGAGTAAACACCGGACACAGGTTGGCCGAAGCAAGAAAAACAAAATTCAGTTGGAGATTCATAGATAACTCTGCCCTGGAGTGTAATTGTGGTGTTGCCATACAAACGATGGAACACTTGATATTGTGTCCTGCCTGTCATGTTGTTTGCACAGCACAGGAGCTGATGGCCGCTACTGCGACTGCCGAACTCGTCGCCAAATTTTTGGCCGTCTTAATTTGAATTGTCATTGATGACAGACGAAGATTAACTACTCCACCCTTATGTTTGCGATAGCTGATATTTTTAGGGTTCCGTACCCAAAGGGTAATCAACGGGACATACCTACCATACACATACATTTTCTAATACATGCTGTACCCCGTGGCTCGTCCGCTGACGCTCTGGCTGAAAAGCTTAGAGCGTCCCTAAATGCGGACGAGGCCCGAGTGTCCAGGCCCGTCAAATGCGCAGACCTGCGCATCCTGGGTCTGGACGACTCGGTGACCGAGGAGGAGGTGGTGGCCGCCGTCACCAGGACCGGTGGGTGCCCTGCCGAGCAGGTCAAGGCAGGCACCTTACGTCCGGACCTGTCGGGCATGCGAACCGTAACGGTAAGCTGCCCTGTGACGGCGGCGAAAGTCATTGTGGAGGGCCGAAGGCTCTTGGTGGGCTGGGTTTCGGCGCAGGTAAAGCTGCTGGAACCCAGACCTCTGAGGTGCTTCCGCTGCCATGTGGGGCACCACGTGTCGGTCCGGTGCACCTCGGAGGTGGACCGCGGCGGCCTGTGCTTCCGCTGCGGCCAGCCTGGTCACATGGCCGCGGCTTGCTCCGCCGCGCCGCGCTGCGCCGCATGTGCGGCAGCTGGCAAGCCGGCTGATCACCGGGCAGGGAGCAAGTCCTGCGGTACTCCCACCAAGGCCAGGGGCAAGGAAAGGCCCTCCGCCACCACCGCCAAAACCCCCACCGTCGCCACCACCGCAGCCGCCGCCACTGTCGCCGCCGCTGCCGCTACTGCTGCAACTTCCGCAGCGGAGCCCTCGCAGGGGGCCCGGGAGGGGGCTGAAATGGAGTGCCAGTAACGGCCCCATTACGCCTTCTCCAAGCGAACATCAACCACTGCGCCTGCGCTCAGGATCTGTTGCTCCAGAGCATGGCGCAGTGGTCGATTAACATCGCCGTGGTCGCTGAGCCGTACTTTGTCCCGCCCAGGGATGACTGGGTGGAGGACCTTAGCGGCTCAGTGACCTTAATTGCGTCGGTCGCCGCCGGTACCCCGACCCTTGAGAGTGTCAGGAAGGGTCAGGGGTGTGTAGCAGCACGGTTCGGGGAGATCGTTGTAGTGGGAGTCTACTTCTCCCCGAGCCGAACTCTCGCCGAGTTCCACAACTCCCTCACGGAGTTGAGTGTCGTCATCGGAAGTCATTCCCTCCCCGTGCTTGTGCTCGGGGACTTCAATGCCAAGAACTTGGCTTGGGGTTCTCGTTACACGGACGTGCGGGGTAGAATGGTGGAGGACTGGGCTCTGGAGACAGGCCTGGTCGACCTAAATCGGGGTTCTGTCCCCACGTGCGTGCGGATGCGGGGCGAGTCGGTGGTGGACATCTCGTTCGCCAGCCCCGCTCTGTCGCCGCGTGTCGTTGACTGGCGCGTCATGGAGGGGGTGGAGACCTATTCCGACCACCGGTATATCCGGTTCGACGTCTCCACCCAGTCCTCAAGCGTGCCGGTCCTACAGGCCCCGAGTGGTCCGCGATGGGCGCTGAAGCAGCTGGACCGGGAGCTCCTCCTGGAAGCCTCGATCGTGCAGGCCTGGGTGTCATCACCAGTCAGGCCTGCTGACATCAACAACGAGGCGGGTTGGTTCCAGGAGGCCATGTCCGAGATTTGCGACGTGGCAATGCCTCGAGTTCGGCCAGGAAGCGCCCGGCGTCAGGTGTACTGGTGGTCGCGAGAGCTGACGTCTCTGCGCAAGGCGTGCGTTGCCGCGCGGCGCCTGTACGCCAGGCATCGCAGGCTCCGCATCCGCCCTCCGGATGCGGCAGCCATTGAGGCGGAGCTGTACGAGGGGTACAGAGCGGCGAAGACCGCCCTCCAAGAGGCTGTCCGGCGGGCCAAGAATTTGGCCCGCGAGGAGATGCTGGAGTCTCTGAACGGAGATCCGTGGGGGCGCCCTTACAAGATGGTGCGGGACAAACTCCGCACCCGGGCTCCCCCGCTAACGCAGAGTCTCCGGCCTGAGCTCGTGGAGGACGTGGTGAGCGCTCTGTTCCCTTCGCGAGGGGAGCATCCTCCCCCGCCTATGGCTCCGCCGCCGCGTGCGGTGCCGGAAGCGGACCACACCGATGACGATGACGACGTTCCGGAGGTGACTGGGGTAGACCTGAGAGTGGCGGTACGCAGGCTGAAAGCCAGAAACACCGCCCCGGGACCCGATGGCTTGCCTGGCAAAGCCTGGGTCCTGGCCTCTGAGGCTCTCGGGCCCCGACTGGAAGGGCTCCTAAGCGCATGCTTAGAGAGAGGCCAGTTTCCGCTTCGTTGGAAGACGGGGAAGCTGGTCCTCATCCGGAAACCAGGGCGCCCTGCGGACTCTCCGTCCGCATACCGGCCCATCGTGTTGCTCGACGAGGTGGGCAAGCTCTTCGAAAGAGTCATTGCCAACCGCCTTGCCGGGCACCTTGCGGGGATGGGGCCGGATCTTGCGGAACACCAGTTTGGTTTCCGCAAGGGGCGCTCCACGGTGGACGCCATCATGCGCGTGAGAGCCCTCACGACGGGGGACGCGGTGTCCCGGGGCGGGGTCGTCTTGGCGGTGTCTCTTGACATCGCCAACGCCTTCAACTCTATGCCCTGGAGCTGCATTAGGGAGGCGCTCCGGTATCACCGGGTGCCAACCTACCTTCGTCGTGTGGTCGGGGACTACTTGACGGATAGGGCCGTCATCTACCCCGGTCAGAGCGGAGAATGGAACCGGCGAGAGATGTCGTGCGGTGTTCCACAGGGATCGGTTCTAGGACCGGCCCTGTGGAACATCGGTTACGACTGGGTGCTGCGCGCCGACCTCCCTACCGGCGTCAGCGTAGTTTGCTACGCTGCGACCGATAGTTTGCTACGCTGCGACCGCTACGACCCGACGCCGATGGAAACCCTTCCATCGGCGTCGGGTCGACGTTGAAGTACCTAGGACTCGTCCTCGACAGCCGGTGGAACTTCGTGGAGCACTTCCGACGTTTAGCTCCCAAACTGGAACGGACAGGGGCTGCCTTCAAGCGGCTCTTGCCCAACCTGAGGGGTCCAAACGCCTCCTGCCGGAGGCTATACGCGGGGGTCGTGCGGTCCATGGCCCTTTACGGGGCCCCGGTGTGGGCGCGTTCTTTAAGGCGGCAAGCCGCCCACTACCTGAACGCGCCCCAAAAGGTGATAGCCATAAGGCTAATCCGGGGGTACCGCACGATCTCCGGCGAAGCGGCTAGCCTCCTTGCCGGATTGCCGCCATGGGATCTGGAGGCGATAGTCCTCGCGCGCCTGCATGAATGGCGCGCGGAGGCACTACGTCGGGGGGAAACTCCGCTGCCGCGGCAAATTGCCGCTCAGCGGACAGACCTCCGGCGTGATATCATGGCGACATGGAGAGAGCGACTGTTGCAACCCCGTGCAGGGCACGCTACCATAGTGGCGATAAGTCCCCTCTTTGAGGAGTGGCTAGAGAGTCGCCACGGCGCCCTCACCTACCGCCTGACGCAGATCCTCACCGGACACGGTTGTTTCGGGAGGTTCTTGCACCGAATCGGGCGGGAGGAAACGCCCGGGTGTTTCCACTGCGAGGATCGTCCGGAGGACACGGTGGAGCACACCGTAGAGGTCTGCCCCGCTTGGGCGGAGCACCGCCGTGTCCTTGTAGCGGCGATTGGCGGCGGCGATCTCTCGCGTCCGGCCCTGGTTCAAGCCATGGTCCGGAGCGAGAGGGAATGGGAAGCCGTCACCACCTTCTGTGAAGCAGTCATGCTAGTGAAGGAGGTGGCGGGACGTGAGAGAGAAAGAACCTCACGTCCCAGCCGCCGCGGGAGACGCCCTGGGCGTCGGGGGTCACGTGGTGGCTCCCGGCCACCGTAGGCGCGGGCCTGTGGACGGCGAGTTATGGGCTAGCTCGCCGTCCGGCCGTCTTATGACGACAGGCCGTGTCGACGGCGCGTTCGTGTTCCACGCGCGCCTCAAAGAGATGTCAGCAAGCGAGTAGGGGTCCGCATGGGCCGATGCCTGCCAGAGCTGCGGGACTGTTCGAAAGAGACACCGTGGCCCTGGAACACAAAGGGCAAAGAAGGAACATGGATGGGTTTTAGTCAGTACAAGTCTGACACTCCCTTCCGCTAAGCCCAGAGTGGGGGGGGTCATTTGATGATTTCCCATCCAAAAAAAAAAAAAAAAAAAATACATGCTGTACCTATAACTTTTCCAACATTTTCAATGCTACTTTCCTACAATAAAAAAGAGGCGCTACTTTTCAAATATCCCTTTTATGCGTTACAATAAAATAAACCAAAAACATACAACTACCAATTTCCTTTAAAATGTCCTCGGGAAAAAAAACACCCCTCGCAAAGGTGACGATATATTCCTTTAGTTCAATATGCACTTCATCTTGTTTTATCTGCATACGTAAAAAGGTTCGAGAGGTAGGTATCAGCAAAAAGGTTTATTTTACGCCCTCGGGGCGAAACTGTACTGCAGCTAACTACAAGTTCAGTAGAATGTAGTCCATTCCACAGTCCACTGTAGGTACAGTTTTCGGAGGTTTATGCGACCTGGCTTTTTATTTTCTACGCGTTACAAGCCTTTTAGAAACTAGGAACGTAGCGCATCGAGTGATTTTTGTAACATTTTTTAGCTTGCATAGAAAAACCTTCAGCGTATGTCTGCTATTTTTTGTAAATATTTGATGTTTATTTATCTTGTTTCTCTGTTAAAAATCCTGCAGTTGTGAAATACGAATCGTTTGCAACGTTTTGAATGAAAAACCCTTGTAAAAAAATAACGATCGTTTTTTCTAACCAATCTGTGCATGTTGGTTCTGTTGACGGCTCTGCAACTGTTGTTTTTGTTTAACTTTATCTTGGTTTCTACTTTTTTGTGTAAAACAAAGGATACTGTTTTGTTTAAAAGTTAACAATACGTAAATACCTAGTTTTAAACCTATTGTTGTAAATTCTTTACCAAACTATACAGGATGGAAGGGACACCGACGCGAAAACGGTTACCACGTATTCAGTACATCATTCTGAGTCCCAGTCCACCAAGAAATTTTTCATCGGTTATTAAAAAAAAAACAGTTGTTTCCTACAGAAGTGACCTACACGTGCAAAATGTATGAACAGCTTATTATTTCTTCACATATTTCTCTTAGCGAAATTTAAAATAGAAAATAGACGATTCGACGCCATCTTAACGTTAACAAAGTATTAATAATATTCCACTTACTGAAATTCGTCTACATTGCAATTACATTCTCCAGTATCTTATGAAAACCTACCAATATCTTCAGATTAACTCTCATTGTTTGCCAAACTTACAAGATTAGGCACATTCTATATCAGCATAGGCGTAAGATAGAAGTAATGAAAGGGCAGCGTTTCTAGATAATTGCAAAGATATGAGGACAATCCGACTTATCGCGGGAACTATCTGCGAAGATATATTACGTCTGTTGATGAAGCAAGTTCTCAAGCAAACCTACCTTCATTAGTACGTTACATTTCATCTTGATTTAGAATTGAGTATCTAGTTAGTTCTACGTAGGCATATCAGAATGTAATTTTAGTACCAAATTGCGAATAATTATAACTGGAATCAAAATTACTTTTAGTTAGATATTGAAATAATATGCATATCATTAAATTAACTGAGCTAATTGCAACTTCATCCATTTTAATAACCTGATATTACTACTACTTACATATATATACTATTACTACTATTTACACGGGGTAAATAAAGACTTACCAAATAACGACAAAAAAAATTGTCTCCTTCCTTGTAGGTCTATGGCAACCAAGATTCTAAAGGTGGCTGTACACACGGTGGCACATCAAGTTGTACATAACCAGTATAACCTGACTTCGCTTTGTATGAGCTTACCGTACGATGAGAAATCAGGTTAACTTGGTTTTGCATAGCTTGATTGGCCGCCGTGCGTACACTCTCGCCGAGGCTCCGAGGCAGGGCGAGTGCAGGAGTGTACACTGTGCAGCCAAGCAAAGAACACCGAGGCTAGTCTACTACTACTAAACTTCTACTATATAAACTCTCACACTCACCCTGCCTCGGAGCCCGACGCTCACTCGAGCCAGCCCGCGATGTTGAGCCTGTAGTTTTAAACCCGTCCATAAATAATGATCTTGTTCCAATCCAGCCTGTATCTTGCTGTCCTCCCCCAGCGACGCCCTAAGCCGAGGCTCGTACCACACAGTGGTGCCCTTAGCGTGTAGTCGCTTAGTTTTTGCCCGTGGCTATAGGCCTTACACTCAAAGCACCCACATGATAGTCCGGTTAAGCAGACGACAACCTCCTAGATGACCTAGGAGATGCCATTAACAAAAAAAAAGCCTGCCGCACAGTGTCTCGGCGAGAGTATACACCCACCTTAAGAAGATAAGACGATGTTGTATGTAGTAAGATGTTCCACTCCAGCAACCAATCATTAGTTGGCTAGACTGGAAAAGAGAGAAAGAAGACTGGAGCATATTACGACTTTAGATTTGGTGCTCCAAAAGCTAAAGATACCTACCCTATAAAAATAGTCGTCTCAACGCATTTATGACAATCTTATGACATCCTAGAGAGCAGGGTGCGTCCTTATTGTGGGTTCAATTTCCGCACGGCGCCACAATGTTTGCACGTCCTTGAATATACGCAAGAGGGTAATAAAATTAAAAAATCTATAACAGTACTGACCTGGATTGTCGCTTAACATTTTGTTAAGCATCGAAAGCACAAGCATTTCAGGCGAGCACTTTATTAAATCTAGATATCCAAAGCACACAAAAAGAACTAAATTAAAACACGAACAAGATCAACAACACCCAACCAATCGCTCTACCGTCTAGTTAAAGCAAAAATAAAATCAACAAAAGACCTAATCCGGCGATAGCACAAACATTTTCAACACGTAAACGAAAACAAAACAAAGTGTATCTACCAAAATTAAATAAAACATGTCTGTAACCACTTTGCCTGTCCGTAGTATTTTATGCAAATCGTCCGAAAACTAACATGGATTCGAGTGGTTTCAAATTGAAATCAAACATGGTTGCCTCAGCAGACCAAATCGATCTGTAGTCAGATGCCAATTAGCAGTGTTGACGTAAGCACTAGTGCTTGATGCTCAGGTGCTCAGTCTAGTGATGCATCTGCATCCAGATTCACTAATAAACTTTACGTTATATTGAATTTGTGGGTTATTAATTAGGGTCATACCTTCATAGCTGGTTTGGCGTTGCGGAGTTCTGTGGCTAATATTCGGCTCACCGTAAAGTTTGATTTGCCAGCTGGTGTGGTAATGTAGGCCGAATCACCGGTAACTTATAAACTAACTTATAAGGGTTTTTGTAGGTGACGTAACGAAGTCAATGATTAGGTTGCGAGTAAGATTAGCATAATCAGCTTGTAATGATCCCACTGCTGGGACTTACACTACTGCTCTTCCAGTTTTTTATTCGTGGTCTTGCCGTTTCTGTTTTCTCACAGTATTTTCCTTTATCGTTTTAAAAAGTGATATCCTGTAATTCGTTAGTAACAGAATATCCGATTAGAGAGATCATCATCATCATCATCATTTCAGCCGAAAGACGTCCACTGCTGGACATAGGCCTCATCCAAGTGTCGCCACATTGACCGATCCCGTGCGTCTCGCATCCAGCGGATCCCCGCAACCTTTACCAGGTCATCGGTCCACCTAGTGGGAGGCCTTCCAACGCAACGTCTTCCAGTTCGCGGTCGCCACTCCAGAACTTATTAGAGAGATAATCAAAAACAAAACTAGAATCGACGAAAAAAATGACATACCTTTTACCTGCAAAATATTCCGTTATTACATTATGAAATTCCCATCAAACGCACCAGGTAAAACCATCAGGTACCCACAAAATTACCCAATGCAAAGTTTACATTCACTGCTTATAACCTTACTATCAGACGATCACATCTCGCGGCTTATAGGAACGTAAAACTGTAGTCCTTTCACATTTATTAAACTTCTGACAGCTGCAGGTCAATAGAAACCTTATTTGCACGAAGATAAAGATCACAATAATTTAGACAGACTGATAGCAACCTTTTAGCCGAAACTCCAACCGAACCAACGCGACTCTTACTAAGTCTCCGAAGTCCGTCCGTCCGTCCATCCGTCTATCTGTCAGCTGGCTGTATCTCATGAACCGTTATAGTTAGACAGTTGAAATTTTCACAGATCATATATTTCGGTTGCCGCTATAACAGCAAATAATAAAAATTAAACGGGGCTCCCACACTACGATGGTACGGAACCCTTCAAGCACGAGTCCGAGTCGCACTTGGCCAGTTTTTTTATACTAAATAGGCTTGCATTTACCGCAACTTGCCTGATTGCGATGATGCGACCTAGGGTGAAGCACGCTTGCCTAGAAGAAACCCATTCGCTCGAACTTTAAAAAGATATTAAACCCAAAAAAAAATTTTAAAAAAATATGTTTTTTTTTTATATTACTTTGTATAGAAATATTTAAAAATGTAAATTATATCTATAAAAAAAATTAAAGAATAAATAAAAAAATATTCTGATAGCGATACAAGGGCGGAGGTACAATACCGGTGAATGGACTGTAGCTCCGTTCACGACCCATCTTATTAAACTTATGTAGTTTCGGATCGGTGAATGGGATTGGGAACATCACTATTTCGCTAAAAGCTGATGGCGATGTTGTCCGTTCTGATATTATCTGTTTAATCAACAAATGTGTTTCTGCTGCGCGAGTATAAAGTTGTAACTTTAGCGGAGTTTGGGATGCTGAGTAGAGAAAAGCTGCAGTCATAATTGCTGAAATTACTTTTTGAATACTATCAGACTGAGATAGGAAACGCTGGACAATTCTTTATCCGAGATCAAAACTAGACGCTTTTTAGTATATTTTTGCAAGTTTTCAAAATAAAATGTAAAAACTGCCTCAGTATAGGTAGAAAATAAAAATGGGATCCCGAAAGGCCGAAAAACATATTCAAAAAAAAAAAAATGTCTGCCAGTGCACTGTCTCGTTATCCAACCAAGTCATCATCTTTCTGCCCGTGAACGTGTTGCGCTGACCCCAGATAACATGGGATAACCCATGTTATTTGGGATCGGTGCAACACGTTTCTTTATTCCAGCCTCCCCTGTGAATAGTCCCGCTATCATTTACTCCTTTTTCCTACATATCATTGCTCAGGCTCACACAATCCATCCATTTTTGATTTAGTCTTCCTCTCCCTCTTATCCATCCACATTTATATTCATAACTCTTTAAGTCACATGCGATTCGTCCCTCCTCATCACATCATCATCCAAACAAGTACATACATTGCGGATGAGGAAATAAAACAAATTAAATTTATTGGATGCCCATAACATTCCTGAAATAACTTCTTGTACCGGTCATCTTAGTATGTTATACTGAATTCACCCCATCAGTTTGTGGAGGGCTGTCCCTTACCCTGTTTTAAAAGAAGAGAATTTCCTCCTTTTTAATCTAACAACGTATATAGTATCAGTATACGTAGTTATTTCCGAACACTAGCACCTGACCTGTTTACTTACAATATACCATTAAAAGACGTAAATATTTTGACTACTGACAAAATAACACACTCCATTCTATCAACTATCATTTTACATAGGTACTTACCCTACATTCCTCCGACTATAATTAACTCCTCTCTCATTATCAGAATTCTATATACCACTGCAACATTAACCACCGTTAAAAACGTTCTTAATTACGTGACAGTAATTGTGGAAACGACCCAGTTAACGCGACATTAAACTGATATTAGAAGTCGATTAAGCTACCCCAGTCACTTCCTTAGTACGTTCATTACCTACGTATAGTACGGCCGCTTAGCTTCCGAAGCATCGGAGCCAAGTTTGCAATTTGAAAGTGCAGTAATAGTAGAGACATTGATAAACGAATATAAAAAAACAAGTCTGAATAAATAATTAATGAGTTTTCATAAAAACCTTTTACTTATTTACCGCGGAATTCCGTAGCATCTAGCATCCCAATCTCCATGTTTACAATTTATAATGCAGTGGCAGTACAGAATAAGTAATAAAAAATATAACTAGAAAAACGTAATATAACATCACGCCAGTAATCCCCGAAGGGCTTAGCAGTCGCGGTTGCGACCACTACACCAACGAGGCAGTCCAAGCAACAAAAACGATTCACTAAAACGGGTCCGACTAATCGTCCTTAATAAAATAACCTTTTAATATTTACTGAATTCAAAAGCGTCGGACGCCAAGATTACAATTTTCAAAATGCAAAGGAGATGCGTCGAAAAACAAAAACATAAAAACACGTCTAAGTACTACTCCTTTATAAAATGCCCCTAAATGATCCTTTTACTATTTACGACGGAATTCAAAAACTCCAACTAAAAAAAAGAATGACAACACTCACCTCAAGAGGGCTTTTGAAAAAATTACGTCATAAATTGAAAGTAGGTATCCCCCTCGCAAACGGTACTCAGACTGGAAAAACATTGAATAACAAAAAGAAAAATTATATTTAATTTTCCATGACCTCCTTGAGCACCAAAAAGCGTTAACAGACCCTTTGTGAAACGCTCCGATGTATTTTTTTTATTATTTTTCTTTGTCTCAGAACCTTCAGAAGTACCCTGTCTGTTAAAATAAAATATTCGGCCCGTGAAATAATTGCGGCGGTAATTTTTAGCCCTCATTTAACAACGTTTTATTTTGCGGGAGACAAAAATGTGCCCAAAACTGGTCCTTCGTTAATCCTGGATAATTATTGCGCCTCTGTTGATGTCAAACGGCACGTGTAAGAAATGGAAATTTATTTTTGGGTAAATATTTACATTTGTAAATTGGCACAATGATTATTAAACTTCGAAGAGTTTAATTCGTTTCAGGACAACTTACGGCAATTAACCCAAATAAATTTTACTTTTGGACGTTGCTACAGGCTGATAATAGATAGAGGAAAGGTCATCAACATTTGCCGAGTCACATTGTGGAATGAATATTTTCACACATACATAGGTATTGGTGAAATCTACCTGAGACCAAAATACATACCTAGTTCCAAACTATAGAAAGCACAGTCTTGCGGGAAAAGATAGAACTACAGTCGAAATTCGAAAAGGAAAACCAAATGTATGAAACGTAGAGAAAGCAAACTCCTACTGTGAAACTATTTCCTCCCCCTCGCTAGATGTCACTGTATAACTCAACGTGTTGCTCCATCGTTTACCCTGAAAGCTACCCAAAGCCACCTGCTGTACTAGTTCTGAAAATGCCCGACAGATGGCGTTGTACGTTTGAAAATTCTTCGCCATGATTGCGTGAAAAACTATGAGAAGTAAACGATTAAACTAATTACCTACAATTATTTCTCAATTGCAGTTATTACAATTTTCATCGAATAAAACAAGGGTTTTATTCGATGAATTTGCATGTGGGTAGCTATTTCTTTTTAATTGTGTTGAAAGGTAATAAATTGGTCACGCATCCAATGTAATAGTTTAATAAGTTTAATTGAACGAACGAAGGGAATTCAACTTTTACTGGAATAGAAAAAAATAAGTTTAATTGAACGAACGAAGGAAAATTAACTTTTACTGGAATCAAAAAATAAATTGTAGGATCATAAATCTTTATTTATCTCGATATTAAGCACTAGTTCACATATGCACAATCTTATATAGATAGAGAATGGAGTCTAACGAAAGAAAGTTCTATTTATATATATTGTGTGATTAACCATAATGATATCTGAGAAAAATTCCAACATTAAACAATAAATATTCGTTTTTAATTTCGCTGTAAATATATCTTTGGTGTGTCCAATGTTTGATAATTACATTGTCAAAATAGTTTGCCTCTGCACTATAAAGTATACTAATTGAACTAAAAGAATTCTAATCTACAAACATAAAGAAACTAATAAACCAAATTAGCAACAAGCAAGTTCACAATTACGCACAGAAATAATACACGAACAGACTACAACCAACGCTATTCTAGTCCGTCCAATTGTATTGCAACTCTGCGAGTTATCATTGAAGTGTGGCGAGACAGACTGGAGGGTATTTCAACTTTAATCGAGTTGTGGAGCGCATTATGTTTGCATTGCGATGGCTCGGATAGCTTCTGCCAATCCACAATTGGATCTTGATAGGATTACCTACCGCTCTTTGCTAAATCAAGTGCTTGGACGCTGGGGTACAGACCAAGGATAATGATGTGTTGGCGATAATTGCGACTGTCTTACCTATGCAACAGATATTCACATGTACTTAGGTAGGTGTCTAACATGTGGATCATTTCAATATACACTTTAAAACTGTTTTCATACCTCGACCCCTCCAGTTTAGGTCGTTATACAACACTGGAGGAAAGATCGTTAGAAAAGTACTTGGTTACGGTTTACCTTAAGAGCGTTAACGTCTTCCGGCATTTCATACAAACTTTCAAGTGATTTTGTTTCGAAATGACTGAACCGATTTTAATGAAACTTCGTACGCATAAGCAGGCTACATAAGTCTAAAGATTTGACAGAGAACTTTTCGAAATGTCTTTTTAAAAAAAAGATAATTGGAAATTTCTGTTTCTATGGAAATTCTAAAATCGGTCTAATTTAGCTGTAACACTATTTTTCTAAAAGTTCTCTGTCAAATCTTTAGAAAAAAACCACTTCAAAGTTTGTATGAAATGACGTAAGACGTTAACGCTCAGCGCCAGACTAGCCCGCGAAATTTAAATTTTCTTACGTTTTTTGCAATTTACATATCAGTGTCAGGTTGTATGTTGATTAAGGTATGACTAGCGACTGTAACAAATATGGCTTTACAGAGTTATAGTCAATAAAATCATCAATACAACCCTCTAAGTTCTTATAATCCCATTGAATGACTTTTTCATGAAATCGTCATTAAATGGGATTATGTGAACTTAGAAGGTTGAATAGATGATTTTAATGATTACAATTCTGTAACTACATACGTGTTACGGTCGCGAATCATATTTTGTTTCACATATAGCCTGAAACTGACCTGCACATTGCATAAAACCTAAGAAAAATTAAATTTCGCGGGCTACTCTGGCGCTTCCACATTAAGTAAAAACACCGTATTAAATAACTGTGTATACTCACGGCTCAATAACATAATAAAAAAGATATTGCTGTATAGCTTTTTTGATGTATCAGCAAGGTTCTGACAATACGTAAGGTGGCACAAAATCTAAATAGGAAAGACAACAAAGATTCCTAACAACGAAAGAGAAGTGCATACATGTAGTTAAAAACATTCTCGTGCATTTGTTTTTCCTAACCAACTACGAGTACTGGATTCTTGGACAGTGAACTACTTTAGGTCCCCAGAGGACTACGAGCTCGGCTCAGGTGTGCTTTAAAAGCGCTTTGTGAATTTTTACTTGGCAATTAATTTTTGAAGATTTTTACTTAGAGTAGCAGGAACACAGAGGTCACCGTTCAAAGATTTAAAATGTTAGATTCGCTTGACCACGCGACCGGTGACACCTAAAAATCGTTGTCACGCCACTTTGGGTAGATATCGTGTTAAAGTTTACGTTTTTTTTAATTCCTACAATATAATTAAAATGATCCTGGACCTGGGTTACGATTACCAGATCGGGGAAAAGTGATCAGGAATTTTTCAGCAGCAGCCACGGAGTCTGGAATTGTGCCGGATTGATGGAAATGCGACTGTATTATTAGGTACACCTCTGCCTAACCCTTCGGGGATTACAGGCGTGATGTAATATTATGTGTTAGTTTGACAAAGTAAACGATGTCAAACTTAATTCTTATAAAATGTGTAGTTAATCTGAAGGATATACTGGTTGTAACTTTACTCCCGGTAAGAGATTGTGTAATACCCTTTTAATAAAGTCATATATCCACTTTACCAGGTGGGCTACCATGACGTAGTAAAACAGGAGTAATTCCAGTGTGGGAAAGAGATGGTGCTAGACGACCCGTATTGCTCTGTCTCTTTCTCACACTGGAGCTTTAAGATGTCATAGTCAAGACGAAAGTTTACTCTGCAAAACAAAGTAACAAATCTAATAAATTAAATCTTAAATTACCACTCTTTGACTTCAGATATCGAGTACTAAAAGGTCTCTCGTTGCAAGTTAATTGGCTTTCTGTAGTTACAATAACAGTAACTGCAACTATCGGAGAACGAAAACAAATAACAAAAACATTTTCAATTTCCCTACTAAGAAAACTGTGCAATCTGAAATAAACATTTTTGTATGGGATTCCACGTGGACTTCTGAAGTCGTGTGACTTGTATGTGTGTGTGTCCTGAATATACACTACTGTTTTAGGATCCTAATTATATTAATTTAGCCTGTACTAATACACACATCAAAATAATTGTAGTAGTATTAGTTATATAAGAAATGCCTGTAAATATAAAAATAAAAAAGTAGAAATCAATAGCAATAGTAGTAGCAATAGTAAAAATCGTTCAAAAAATCAAAACAGTGTTGGTTAGACTTTTATGATGTGTGTATAATGTGACAAACTATTTCATTCAACTAACGGGTCATTCTTAACGGTGAAGGAAGAATCGTGAAAAAACGTGTTCTTGAACCAAAAATTCGAAAACACGTGACACTCATCAACGCGCTCTGGGTCCGCTTGGTGGATTATGCTCTACTCGGCATTACAAACTAATGGGACATCTGCCTCCCTTCCAGCAGTGAGAAAGTTTCAAGGCTGATTTTTAGATTAATTCAAACTTAGTTCTATTTTCTGGACAGACTCGTTGATCGAGTGGTGTCAAGAGCGACTGCTGAGCATGAGGTTCTGGGTGGGATTCCCGGGTCATGCAAAGTTTTATTGGGTTTTTCCATCAGGAATTTCTCAGTACCAACCACAAAGTCTGGATTTGTGTCCGGTTTATAGCAATAGGCTCACCCCCTATTACATAGGACTTAAAACATAACTGGCGAAATGTGGGTGTACTATTAGGTACACCTCTGCCTAACTCTTCGGGGATTACAGTTGCGATGTCTGTTATGTTAATTCTAGTTTCACTGTAATCAGGTGCCTACTACGCCCTACAATTTAGTTTGCACTGCATGCGCCAAGCAAAAGTTTTATCAATGGCTAATGACTCCACTCGAAGTTACCCATCCACCATGCGTTCGGTAATTGCAGTGTCTCATAGAGTTCTGAATCTCGTTGTAGGTAAGCCATGCTTAACTTACCATAGCCATGCTTACTGAGTCGTAAATTTGAACCTAAGCAGGCACATTGCTTTGGGTAATTTATTTAATCACCAGTGCTCTCAAAACGGTGAAAGAAAAACGAGTAAACGATTACGTGACGGTTGACAGGGGAGAATGGAAGAAAAAACCGTGTTGCGCCGACCCCAAGTAACATAGGACAAGGTCAGGAAGATGATGCTCTCAAAACGGTGAAGGATAACATCGTGAGAAAACCGGAGTAACAAAAATTCGAAGACATGTGACATATACAAACCCGCACTGGGCCACCGTAGGGTGATTATGACTTTGCTTATGCATGCACGCAGCACAACATTATACAAGTAAACCGCAAACCACAACACCGTAGTCCATAATCCAGGTTCCACCAACTAAAGTAAATATCCCCGAACACGTACATTTTGTGTTTCACTTCGCTCCGTAAACGTTGTAGTCCAAGTATTAGAGTAAACCGAAACGTAAACCTGTAAGTCCATAGTGCTAAACCGAAAATGCGCTCACGTGGTCCTGAACAAACAAATTGCAATGTATGTAAACAGAGGACGGTAGTGCCCCAAGCTCGGCACACGGTAGCGATTTTCGTCAATCGCCCGAAACAAAGAACCGGGGTGAATATTAAAGGGCTGTGACACTCGAGCCGGTTTTTCATCAGGCAACAGACACCAGTGTGCCTCTTTCAAACCCTCCTTTTGAGATCCCGCGCAAGATTAGGCACTAGTTCTTATGGTGTGACCGTAGTGATGTTGCTGGGGTGTTAAGATGAGGCCTAAGCCGAAAATTTATCGATAGAATGGAAAACTATCGAGCACGTGACTGTAAGTAAGTTTTATCTGCAGATTTTTACCGCATATTTGGGTTCTTAACATTGGGAGTGACTTCTGAAATGACAAGTAGATAAGTATGGAAGAAGATAGCATACTGCGCTGACTTCATTGGGGTAAGGGCAGGAGAATAATGAGTTGTACATATTATTAATTCATTTTGGAAGATCACTTTTTGTAAATACACAAAAAACAATCAAAGTTTAACGATTTTCATGTACTCAACGACATTCTCTTAGTAGTCTTTCAATCTACATATGTTCGAAAAACATGTCAAGTCATAAAATTTTCATACCAAGTATTTTCTATAATCGCAATTATAAAACAGAAACCTACCACAGGTAGTTCTAAAACCCATTAAATATTAACGTCAAAAACATCGACAACCGCTACATCACTAGCTCGTTATTGCACGTCATCACCAGTATAGAGCGTCGCGACGCCCGCCACTCGACACCGCGATGATTCAGCATTCTCAATCCAAAAGCCTTTTACGATTCCTCTTTCATTCTCACCGAGTGAATTCGACACTCGTTCCCACGCAGTTTTGAACGCGACTGTACTACGAACTATGTGACAGTTGTTTGTTGATGCTCATTTATTCATTGGTATCCGAATTTGAACTTTTGGTTTGAATTTTTGCTAAATTAGTGTATGTGGCAAAACTTTCTGATTTCTCTCTAATGCCCGAGATGCTGAACTACTCAAATACAGAAAATATTATTAAAATTGACTTTGAATTGTACAGTAATTCAAAATAACCTACTGTACACTATGACCACTTTAAGTGCGCAGTTCAAAATGGCGCTGCTTGTCAAGAAAAAATACATCGATATGTCAAACTTGGTACATTTATTTTAGTTATGAGTTTTTCTTCCTGCACAGATAAGTTGGCTGAAGTGTAATGCATCTTTTCGCGCTCTATACAGAGTGGTGCAGTTGCTGAACAGTTGTAAAATTGTATTGAAAAAAAAAAGGCTGCATCAGATCCGATTTTTGCAGCGGGCAAAAGATTCTTGTACAGTTGCACAGCTTTGTTTGTCTATGAATTGGACAACGTTTGTTGTTCCGAATACATAAAGATAAAAAAACTTTGCTTTCATAAAACCTTCCCGAACGTTACGAAACATTTCCGCGAAAAAGTTTTCAATGAAAAGCTTTACAACAAAAAACCTCTGCAGCCAAAGAATAGCCCTGGTTTTGTTCAAACTAAAGCAAATTGCCTGAATTGGGCCTTCCTGCAGTGTTAACCGAACTTTGTTACATTACAAAGTTTTACACTGACCGAGCAATTTAAGTTGGTGAATTACTATTGGCTGGAATCCGTCTTAACTGGACCATAAATGAATTTAACGGGTTATTTCACGTCTATTTCCTAATGCATTCCCTATTACATGGAATTTCAACATAACTAGCGGAAATTGGGTCCTATTAGGTACACCACTGCCCAACCCTTCAAAGATTACAGACATGATGTTATGTTACTTCTTAATGATTCAAGGGCCTCTCGAACATACTCGTCTATAGCTTGTCACATTTCTGGTTTAAGAAGAAAACAAAATAAAATCTGTAGTACCAGTTTTATGGCTAGTAAAAATAAAATTCCGTTTACTTTATTATACCACAAAAGTCAATAATATCACATAAAATTGTTATCAGTTTAAAATTATTATTTTAGTGGCCATTTCACAAGTACAGTTATTGAATACTGCCTATAATATGGTGGATTATGACCCGCTCTCTCTTATAGAAAGGCTTGTCAAATTGAGACAAGATTACAAAGTGTACCGACTTCGAGCTTTAGTAAGCATCGTGACAACACACACCTTGTTCAGAAGTTGAGGCAGGTCACGGTACCAAATCCAAAAATCAAAATTATTGACCTAATTCTAAAATGGCGTAAGTCATAATTGTCTAGGATGCGCAAAACACCTTTTGCGCATCCTAGACAATTCAAATCAGCTTTACGGAATCTTGAAATAACATGTTCAAACGGAAATATGATTTAATTTGCTTTCATTTTTAACGTTACATTAGTTATAGAAAATGTTGAGTTAGCGGTATTAGCATTAGGTCCTCGAAATGTGCACAGTGCGGATATCCCACAGCTAAGCTGCATTTCTACCCCAGTGGTAGGAAGGCTAAACGCAAAAAGGCTACCTGAACTGGCCGCATGCGCCACCTGAAAATTGTGAAGACACGTGGCTTCAAGAAGTGCAAACCAAAGTGTAGCCTCGTCGTAAACTTATTATTATTATAAGCCTATACTAACCCACTGTAGGGCAAAGGCCTGCCTTCCCTCCTTCCACTTTTTGCGATCTAGTGCAATTGTAGGCCAATCCTTTGAGAAAATTCCAGTTCATCCCGCCAAACTTGTTGCTGAACTAGTATAATAAAGAAACCATTTCCGCGCAGTAGGCTGATTATGACTGCAGCCAGTTTAATTCAATTATTGTAAATAATGCATGGAACGTCGAAAATGGAAAAACTGCTATCTGAATTCTGCGAGCATTATTTTTGGAATTCTTCCTTCGACGCCTAACCTTAGTTTTCCATTGAATATTGCTGGGTATTTCTAGAATATTATCCAGCCGTTACCCAGCTTAATAAATCTTAATAAAAACCGTTATCGCTTGAAAAATCTTAATAAATATAAGCATCAATCAAGCGAGTGGTACGAGGCCAATGAAAAATGGCGATTGCCATTAAAATTTAAACGCACAATGTTCGCACGCGACGTTCGTAATTACAACGTTTAACTTACATCAATCATCGGACGGATTTCTGCTTCGTTTTTATTGCGTCCCGTTGCTTGTTTTGATAGAGTATGATGATGCTACCTAAAAGCCTAGAAGTTCTATCAGAGATAATGATGGTGAAAATATTAAAATGAAAATGTTTTGTGTTGTTTTGTATGACGTGCTTAAGCTACCGAACAGCTTCTGTCAATTCTTTTAGAAGTCGTAGAGGAGTTACAAGCGATTTCGTTTTTTAAAAAGCCATTGCCACCAGTAGAAGCTCAGATATTAAAAAAAAAACCATCACCACCCACCCGCATGGTGTTTTGAAATATTTTTTCTTTCTTTCTTTCTTTCAGATTGTCGTCATCGAAAATATTCAGGACTCTGACAGTCTGACTTGGCTTTACATGCTGTCGAAAAATATTTCTCAGCCATGCTGGCTTTGCGATATATTTTTTGTTTCAGACCATACATGGGAACCTTCTAGTTACGGAGATATCGGTATCGGTATCGGTGTCGGTTCGGTATCAGTTTCGGGTTATCGGTTAGGTATCTTTTAAAGTACATTCGGAAGAAGCTGGCAGTTTCGTCACAACGGTAATGTTTTCCCCATGGTTTGTGTTTTTATTTTAGTATATTCGTGTAAATGTCTATTTACATTAATCTAAATTTTGATATATATTTATACTACTTAATATATCCTTGTAGTTAATCTTAGTATTATTTAAAAAATATTTTCAGATATACACCTACCACTGTTTGTCTCTGCATCACCCAAAGGTTGACTGGTACAAAATGCCTTTGGCATTAAGTCCGCCTCTGTACTTTTGTGCTTGAAGTGTTTTGTGCAAAGTACCAGCTTTATCACAAGTTTTAATACGATTAGATTTTTAATGTTATAACTTTACTTTAAACACCTCCGTGACCCCTGTATTATTCCATGCATCGATCAGCATGTTTTGTGTACCTTAGTCTTAACGCAAGCCGTGTTTTTTTTTAATCTTCGTTTCACAGCGTTTTTTTTGACGAAGAGTTACTTAGTTTGATGTACAGAATGCTTGGTTGAAGGCTTCGTGAAGGGAACGGATCCTACATACCTTGTACGTACTACATAAGAGCGATGTAATAAAATGTGTATCACCAAAAAAACATAAAGACAGTTAAAACAAAGCTAAGAAATCTGTAATTTATTTATTTAACACTTCAAGCACAAAGTACAGAGGCGGACTTAATGCCATAGGCATTTCTGTAACAGAATTCTTCGCAAACCTAAGCTTTTAAAATGTTGAGTGAACATACAACAAAATATTGGATTCAAGTATATCTTCATTCATCATCATTCATCTGATAAAGATATAAATATTATTTCCCAAGTATATATAGGTTCTATATATTTATTATCTAGCAAAAAGAACACGTATAACTAAAATGTAGGTCGAGCGATTTAAACGCAGGTGTTAACTGGAGAGGGATCCTTTGAGTTATGCGCCGTCAAAGAGTTCACGCTAACACGTATAATGACCATTATAGTTAGTTATTTACATATACATAGGTATATGTATAACTAGCTACACATTTGTGTTCTCATACATATTTTTTACTTTACTTTTGTCCGCGGCGTCACCAGCGTGGGTTTGGTTGTTGTTCCACGGGATCGTAATACCCGGATAAAATTATGTATTAATCCGGGTTATAAACTATTTATGGGACAAATTTCTTTCAAACTCGTTCAGTAGTTTTTGCGTGAAAGAGTAACAAACATTCATTCATCCTCACAAACTTACGCATTTATAATATTAGCAAGATAAGATGCAAATGATAACTTCGAATCTTTGCGTATTGATGAGCTTAAGAATAAATAAATAAATAAAATCTTTATTAACAGGTGATTGTTAGTAACATCAGTGTAGCTCTGGCTCTTGTACTAGGCGTCCCTGTATCACAAGAGCCAGACCTCTCAATTCACAGGGAACATATAAAAAACGATAGACAAAAAAAAAAAAATGGGATACACTATAAGATATGGCATGCGTTAAAAGTGTTTACAAACATAAAATATAAAAGAGAGAGAAAAAAAACTGAATTTAAAATTGGAGTATACATTTTAATAAAGCCTATAACATTCTTGTCAATTGACGCAATTGTAATATTTCTGCTGCAGCCACTTTTCCGTGTAACAATATGCAACACGAATAACACACACAGACAGGGTATACAGGGTTCTGGACATGATTGCTGGCAGAGTGGACTGTCCGTATGTGGTTCACTGCTGTCGGTTACATGTGTCACCGTATCGTGGTGTTTACTAACACTTAGTTTTTAAGGATTGTGTTATAACCCTAAATGAGCCTCCGCTCGAAGTAAAGATTTTGAATTTGAATAACGCGGTGTCATTGTGAGCACAAGACACTTACAAACATCATAAAGTAATCGCTAAACTGTAAGTGATGTAACAACTAAGTGACTACAATCATCTCAGCCCAGGGGACTTCATTTTATCGAAAGCTATCACTTTTCCCTAACCCCCGAAAGAATCAAAAACTATTTCCATTTGTGGAAACGTAGGGACTTTGAAAATGCGTTCGAGACGAAAGAACCTTTTATTTTGATACACCTCTTTGCTTATTGCATATTTATGGAACTTTTCGTGCATTCACGACAACAATCTTCTGGAATAGAGACAAAAATGAATGGAATTGAAGTGGCTGTAGCTCGCAGTGTTGTGTTCTGAATCAAGTTTAGAAAATAAAAATAGAGACGATACGACACACCAATTTTGCCAGAGAATATAAATAATAAATAAATTTATTTCTCCAAAAACTTACTAATGTATTACAGAAAATTAGTTTGGCAGTATTAATTTCTAATAAGTGGATGTAGCCACTGCAACCGAACTAGGCAATGTAACAACTGAAACTAAAAAGTATTTCGGAGTTCAGTGCCTTTTCCCTCGATATTTTACCAATAAAATGCCAACAAAGGAAATATGGTTGGTTGTACTACTAATTAAATTTTGAATGACTTATATACATAAAAAACCAGCCAAGAGCGAGTCCTACATTGAATAGTCTGTGGAACGAACGCTGGCTAGCCATTGTTTTGCGCATCTTTGCAAGTTTGGGAAGATGGATAGATGGATGTTTGATCACTTTCACGCAAAAACTACGAAACGGATTCTGAAGAAACTTTACAACAATATAGCTTATTTATCAGAAAAACACATAGGCTATAATTTAGGATAATATTTAAAAAAAATTAAATGACTTTTGCGAAACCGTGGGCGGGAGCTAGTAATGTGCTTGTTCCTAAACTATACATTTAAATAACATAATGTCACTGGTTTAAAAGTTTTTCATTTCTCGTTGACCTTCAGCTCGTTAGTTCAACACCTCCGCCAAAATCTTAACCCGTCAACATCTCACAGTCACACGACACGGTCTCGGGCGCGCAACTCAAACAGTATCACACTCGGTATTAATGTACCGTGAGTGAAGCACAGTGGAACTTGCTCTAAGTTATTCAACACACCACGGAGACGTGTCTACAGTTCGAAGTTCCCTGCAGGGACGGAACGATTCGCTCCCGGTAAATTATGAACGTGTCAACGTGTGTTTGCTTTGGTTCATATTCAGTCGGTGTGGGGAAATTTGGGAAGCTATAACTGGTCGGTTTTTGGGAAATTGGAGTAGTGAGACAAAGCTAAATATTTGAATGCACTGCTCGTTTTATTGGTGACTAGCTTTTTCTCGCGGCTACGCTCCCGTCATGTACGGAAATGAACTCGCAGGAACGTTTTAAATGTAGCCTATGACACTAGGGGATAATGCAGTTTCCCGTTAGTGAAAGAATTTTCGGAATCGGATCAGTAGTTCCGAAGTTTACTCCCTACATACAAACTTACAAACGAATACCTCTTTATTATATTATAGATCCTAACTTCATAAGGTTTTTAGCCGCAGGCTAGATTATCTACCTACTACTATTTAGTTTTATAAACACCCTTGCCATGCCTGCAGCTACGCCAGCATGGAAATTATGCCACGATAGCGAACTACGAGTACGTTAGCGTACCCAGGTTTTGGTTTCAAATTGAAATGTCTGTTATACAACCGTGTACTTCAATCAATCAACAATATCATCGAAACTATCAAATATCGACTCAAATCGAGTTAGCTCGAATGATTTGTACGTGCATACGTATAACGTAACGTAGATCCGTAGCTGCATTGAAACGTAACGTGCACGCTTGTGTCAGGCAAGCGATTTGAGAACAAAGGAGGCGGACGGCAACGCGGGCTCTTTTCAAATATTCCTCCATTATGGGATACACACTGATCTTAGTTTTGAACAGTATTTAGGTCTACCTTACGTTTTGTCTACTTTATTTACAACTAGCTCTTGCTTCTTACTTCTGCTTAGGCTTCGCCCGCGTGGAGTTCGGCAATTGTCCCACGGGATTGAGCTACCGGGATAAAAAGTATCTTATGTGTTAATCCAGGTTGTAAACTATCTGTGTGCCAAATTTCATCCAAATCCGGTTATTAGTTTTTGGATAAAAGAGTACAAACATCCAGACTTCCATGTATCCTCACAAACTTTGGCATTTATGATATTAGTAGGATAATTTACTTGTTGAAATGGATGAACTTGACAAAGCTAACGACCACTGGTACATTTCCCCTGAAATAACTGAAAATCATGGGAGACGTTATTGCCCAGTAGACAAATAAAGCAGGCTCACAATGACATGACTTGGTTAAAAGAAACTCGAGATACACTAGGTAAACCAAGCTCACTGGAAGTTTTTCAGCTATTCTCAATTTGAAACAAATGATACGACAGCAATTCATTATGTAATGTAAAGCCCTCTGAAAACTTAATTTACGTTTTTCAGTACACGAACTCGAAATACTTTCATAAATATTAACCATTTTCGCCCCCCTATCAATGTCATGCAAGCGCCAACTGATCCTTGTACCATCATACTTGCTAAACGAATCAGTGTACGACCGTCTGTATGTCCCACTGGCCGCCAGTCCGCGTCCGCGCGCAAACTTCACCGCCAATTTGTTAGCACCTCACAAAGCAACCTCTTTTAATATTATTCAGCGAGGCAGGGAACCCTCTCAAATTAAACGCTACAATATAATATTTGTGGCATTATGAAAAGCTTGCAAACTGGAGGCTATTCCCGAGTATTTCCCCTCCACTTTTTTTGTGAGCGAGTCAAGAATGTTGCAGCCCGAATTCGTTTGCTTATTTTAATACTCAGGCTTTAAGAAAGTTTACTATTATTTTTACGCAACTTTAACAACTGATATTGGAAAATTGGCCGTCGGTACAAGTTCATACTAACATTATTCGATGCCACACATTTTGTAAATGAGAAATAAGTAATGTCAGGCGGCCCTGGGATCTTGCTCTACTCCGTTTTACCACTAACGTTCCCAACAAATACTTACTACAATAGGCACTAGTGGGAAATGGTCATTTACAGGGAGTACTTTTAAACCCAAGCCGTTATGAACAAAAATCCATTGCAGACATCATCTGTTTCAGGCAACTGAGTGTGTGTTGTTGTGTTTCAGAGGTATGTGTGTTAGTGTTGTGTGTGTGTGATGTGATCGACAAAAAGTTAAAGCACAACATACGTAAAAAGTACAAACCTATTACAAACATCATTTCCCCTATTTGCAGCTAATTATGTTGGGTTCTATAGTAAACATACCAACCTACAAATGCCGGCTCCGTTGCAAAACTCCATTGAAAGAATCCAAGCAGTCCCCAAACCTCACCTTTTGTTCAAGTAACAAGTGTCTTCCGAAGTAGCTATTAACTACTCCAGAGAGCGGAGAGAGCCGACAACGAGGTCTCATTTCTACTAGAATACGAGGGTCGAGGGCCCACCGGCTTTTGTGTTTTCCCTACGCTTTCGACAATCATTTTCACAGAAATTATACCACTGAAAATGCAGGAGTATTGTTGAATTTGATGCTGGTGACGATGCTGCAAAGCGTCTAAAGACATACAAATGACTTGCGTCGAACAGAAATGTTTTGCCAAACGGAAAAGGCATTAAACTGATCAAAATAATATACAAGGTGGAAAACACATGCACAAAGCACAACTGGCTATCACATTATTATTCAATAGCCAATAACAAGTTGCCAAAGTGAGTTATTGAACTGACCGATGGAAAGTTCAAAAACTAAAACCAAACGTGTCCTTATTAAAAAAGCTTATTTACAAAATCAATGACTACGTTGAAGATAAAGAAGTTTGGCTTTAGTTCCTTCTGCGCATGCGGCTTCCCTGGTAGCTCATAAACAGCACAAATATGAGGTTGTCTCTATCTATTCTCAATCTCATTTTTTCTCTTCTTTCGAATCAGATTTTTACAATCTTTTGCTCATAATAGTTACAGCACTGATAACAATATTTGTGTCATTTGTTTAATTTAGTATTTTACAATATTTTTTTTTACCTTTGTACAGATTCTTTTTTATCAATTGTTTGTGAATGTGTGAACATTGTAGGTAGTAGATTTCCAGCTGCTTGTTAACTTTTTATTTTGTTCTACATTTTTTGTGTAGTAAGCAACGTCTTATTGTCGGGCCTACGCTGTGCCCCCAAACTTTAGTATAAATGCTGTATCCATGATAATATTGTAATACCAAATGATTTGAAAAGAGTAACCATGGAGTTTCTTGCCGGTTCTTCTCCATAGGAAACGACAAACCCGAACCGTGCACCTTTTTGTCGACGTTTTATAAGTGCCCATATAGGCCTATGTAAAACAAAATATTTTGATTTTGATTTTGATTATAAAAAAAAAAGTTATGTTCAGAATGATGAACTGAATACTTAGTGGTTACTGTTTGGGCGTTGGTGTCCTTTCCACCCTGCATACTGTATGACCCCATCATAGTTGGGAAAAGGCAAGGCAGATGATGAATTTGTCTGTAAGTAAAAGAAAAAAATATGTTTTATTTAATATAATTGAAATAAACAATTGCTACCTCTGAAAGTTTTCGACACGAAAAATTATTAGAGGTATGAAATTTTCCTTAGTTATTTTTGTCAGGCGAGAAATTTTCAGGTGATAAAATGTAAAACAATTGAAGGCAGCTAAGTGCACCGCCTCGTTGGGAAGCTTTCTACAGTCCTGCCTTTCGTAATATACCTTGAAATGAAATTGTTTGACAAATAATAGCAGATGGTTTTGAGTGTCGAGTTCACATTTTTTGTCTTTGCATTTCATCTGTACCTACCTACTTGTTTATTAAACACAAGTAACTCGACGAGTGAGTTTAAACTTTTACCTTAATTACAGGGTGTAAACGGTCCCTTCACGGAGCCGTCAACCATGCATTCTGTACATCAAACTAAGTAACTCCACGCAAAAAATATTGCTGGTAAATGACTTTTTTTTTGGGGTGAAGTTTCACGATTCAGATTTCTAAGAACGTATTTCTCAAAAAAAACATAAACCGCACCGCATTGAAAAAATCAAAGTAACGCACTCAAAACATTGAGCTGTTGGATACATTGAATAGTACCGGGGTCGTAGAGGTATTTAAAGTAAAACTATAACATTAAAAACTTGTATTAAAAAAAAACCTGAAAAAGGTTGGAACTTTGACCCCCAATATAATGACCCCTAATATATCCGTAACTAGAAGGTTCATAAATACTAAATCAGTATAATCGATGACAAAAGTTATTCGATAAAACTGTCACCATCACGAATGGTTTGTTTCAGCTTTAATACACAACCGACACATTTTCACCTAACACTCAAATCTCACATTTCAAAACCATAAATCATTAATTAAAGCATTACGCAATCAAGCATGTACCCTCAACTAAGCAGCAATGTCTGAGAAAACCCCATCAGACGCATAGAATATGACCGTACAAACTTAACAACTAAATGAATAATAAGCACAACACCCGCATACATCCCTCGATAGTAATACGTCACGTCCCGACGCTGGTCCAATTATTTGCCCAGTTAATTATGTACGTTCAAATCCAGACCGATGAGACCACAATAAATGACCTAACCGCTGTACGGCCTAATGTGTATACAATTCTAAATTTCAGGGCAATATCTGGCTCAATAACACTCGCGCCATTTACTCTCTAGCGGAATAGACATCACATTGGCTTATACGCACCTACTGCTGACGGGAACAACGCAATTCCTACCCTTACAACTTATCATACAGTCCAATTTTATTGAAACACGAGGTTTTTGGATCAAGTTGGCACTGAAACTAGAGCGTTACAACAACTTCAAACCTTTCAGCGCATTCTAGTCTCTGCCTGAATGATAATAGGAAGTAAATTGGATTGCGGCGTATGAGCAATATACCAGACCGATTTATTCTATTTCATGCCGGCACAAATTGCCAACAGTTAGGTTAACTGTTGCTCGCAGTGCTTTCTATCTTTGCTTTTGTGTTTTCCCCTGATGTATTGCAAAGCATATTAGTGCAAAAACTCTAATGTACTCGTATACATTTTTGTTGTATGCTCCTAATACCATCATAATGTGCGGCTCTTGCAAATAAGGCTGAGGAGAACGTTTCTCATGAAAGAAAATAAAAGGTGGAATTCGAGGTATCACAGTATACGGTGCATTCAGCCAATTACACATTAAACTTATACTGTAACTTACAGGATATCTTCCGTGATTGTTCATTATTTTGAGATCCCAATAAAAGTGAAAGTATAAGTTTAGTTGTATACCGTGAAAGCTTAAAACAGAATTTCACATTACTTAACTGCCACGGACATTAGGGTGTCCCGATTTTGTTTTTTTTTATTTACCTATTCTCAAGACCTCTCAAAAGTTGCGTTATTAGTTGTAGATTACCGTAAAAATAATTAAAAAAATATAAAAACATATCTTATGGGTTCTACCGGCATTTTTATTTAAAAAAAAACACTTAAATAACCCTCCAGTCAAAGTTGTCTATTCTATTTTATGTACATTATTCCCATTTTATTTTTTTATTCTCTGATAGTGGAAGCCTAAGTTATGATTTGTAGGCACCGACAGGATGTTTCCAGTAAGGAATTGGTTTGGATCAAACTCGCAAAATTCATGTTTTGACTCGTTTTCTTAAATTTTCTACTTGTAACGGGAGGCAGTTCGTCTCATTTCTATTGCGGTTTTATTGCTGTAAGGTGTCGCTCTGCACTTACTTGTGATAAAATACGTGTTTTTGTTACATATAATAATGGGTTCAAGACGAAGTGAGACTACTTGTGCTATTTTGGGATCATATAAAGAACTTGACGATCGCCAGTTACCAGTGATAAGTGACGTTATCAAATTCATTTTGTTTACTAAAAATGAACTAAAATTACAGAAGAATGGGAAAGATCCTTCTAACACAGAAGTTTTTTCAATCGTTTCTGGAAAACTTGATACAATTTGGGCCAAAGCTTCGATTCCCTTCGTTACCAGCGTACGAATTACCCAATTGCTGAAATCATATTTCGAAAAATATCTGTCATTGATAAGATATCCCAAAAATAAAAGAAATGATAGGTACGAAAGCAAAGTGAAGGGCTTTTTGGAATCGTCAAACAAACTCTTCGATATTGCTGCTTGTAAGTGCACTTCGTTTGACATTTGTTCCTGCATAAAATCTAAGAAAGTTCCTATTTCTGAAAGAGACTTTTTACTGGACCAAAGAGGGGATAGAAAAATGGCAATAAGCGGAATAGACACAAAAGAAACGGCAAGACTTTTAAAGAAACATCAGAGACAAGAAAATTTGAAGCAGATAGAGTTAGAGCACGCATGTTTTCCAAGTACATCACAAGAAACTAATCCTGTTCCGGTGCGCGAGTTGCCTGCAACAGAGCTTTCTCCGAATAGTGACGTGCTTGTGAATAAGACTCCATTTACTTCATTGAATCGGAACACTCTGGCGCTGCCAACAGTAGCTAAGGTATGTGATCGGTATGGACTATCAACGCGATCTGCGGCTGCGGTCGCTTCAGCGGTCTTAGCTGACGTAGGATTGGTATCTTCCGAAGATCTAAGTCTTGTTATTGATAAGAATAAAATTCATAGAGCTGTTTCAAAAGCACGGACCAAGGCCAGCAAAGATATTGATGCAATTGTAGCAAAAAGTATCTACTTTGATGGACGAAAGGACAAAACAATCATAAACGATAAAATAGGCAATCGATACCACCGCAGAGAAGTCTTGCAAGAGCACATTTCAGTTCTCACAGAGCCGGGATCTATTTATTTGGGACATACAACGCCAAGTCGTGGCACTGCCAAAGGGATTGTCACTTCTATCATATCTTTGTTCGAAAATCAAAGGCTGAACTTGGAAGAGGTGATCTGTGTGGGGTGCGATGGTACTCCTACGAATACAGGTTGGAAGGGAGGTGTCATTCAATACCTTGAAAACTATTTAAAGAAACCGTTACAATGGTGTGTTTGTATGCTTCACGCGAATGAATTACCGCTTCGCCATTTGTTCATGTCTCTGGATGGTAGCACATCTGGCCCAAAGGAATATTCAGGACCTATTGGAAAACAGCTAGCTGTTTGTGAAAGTAAACCTCTAGCATCTTTTTGTGCAGTGACTGGCAATTTGCTCGAATTACCTGTTGATATTGTGAAGGAACTAAGCACGGATCAAAAGTATCTCTACGAAATGTGTCATGCTGTGATGGCTGGTTCATGTTCCCCTGAGCTAGCTAGCCGCCAACCTGGAAAAATGGCGCATTCGAGATGGCTCACTACTGCCAATCGCTTACTCAGACTTTACGTAAGTACTGTTTCGCCGTCAGATAATTTGCAGATACTTGTGAACTACGTAGTCAAAGTGTACGCTCCTGTTTGGTTCCTCATCAAGCAAAACTCATCATTTAAAGATGGAGCCAAGCATATTTTTCAAATGGTTATGTACTCTCGATTTTTGCCTGATAGTCAGATTGTAAATTCAGTGATCGAAAGAAACGCTTTTTTTGCGCACCCAGAAAACTTGCTGACTGCCATGTTATTCGACAATAGAGACCATATTCGAGAGCTTGCATCTCGCAAAATATTAAAGGCCAGAGAAGCAGAAAAGAGCAACTCTCGCAGGGTATTTAAAGCACCAAAGCTTAACTTCTGTGCGCAAGATTACACTGATATAATATTTTGGCAAGAGCGTGAGATATCAGCTCCACCAATTTTGCGACACGTCTCCAACGATGAACTTATAATTAAGGCTAAAGAACACAGCCTCGACATTGTTGACTTTCCCTGTCACACACAGTCAGTGGAAAGATGTGTGAAATTAGTGACGGAGGCTTCTCTAAGCGTCATGGACGCTACATCTCGAGATGGTTTCATTAGGAACAGATTAAAATCTCGCGCGGAAATGCCTAATTTCGGGCACAAAAACCGGTTCCGTTTTTAAAGAGACCATTGGTTATTTGTCTTTCAACTATATTATACCTTGCTTTGACTCATTGTTGTATCCTTAAATTTAATAAAAACCATTTAAATGTTATTTTTGTTTGATTTATAGTTTATGCTAAGAATCCCTAAAAATGACAAATTTTAAAAACTTCAAGGACCGGTAGAGGCCTCAAGATGACAGATATCTAATAAAATTTTATAATAATCGTAATCTATGTGTCAAAACGCAACTTTTGATACCTCTTGCACAGGCGTAACTCGAAAAAAAAAAAAAACCATACATGGACGGGACACCCTAACGGACATACAGTGTTGGACAGGTTAAATTTGGATCGAAAAAAAACAAATAAAAGTAGAAGAGAAAGCCATATATGTACTTACATTAATTAAATGGTAGGAACACTATAAAAATTGACGATTTCCATAAACATAATCATCCCAAAACCGTCTTCCTTTGATACTTAGTTGCTATTTCACTCAAGTTGATGTTTCTGTCCCCCATACAACTAAATACTAATGTGAAAAGACCCTTACATTCCCCAAACTACAGATAGCAAAGTAAACATAACTGCCCATCAAAAGCCCGTTAGACGGCATCCACGGATGGTATCAATTCACAAGTATCAATCCACATAAATTTATGAGGCGATATCCTGTTTATTGCATCGCTGGCCGTAGCAAACCAATAAAAGTGCCTTGTTTTATGTTAAAAGTTTATGAGCAATATTTTATAAAAATAAATAAAATACACAAGGGAGAAACGATTTTACACTCGCATAAATCGCCGGGATGCTTTATGTTTATTATAAACCAGGATATAAGGCGGGCTTTGCTAACTAGGCCGTGACGGACAAACGTTAACTTCGAATACGAATTATTTATAATTTATAAACCAGTTCCGTAAAAATGTTTCTGTATGGTTCTGTACGGCCGAACTTCAGTGGTATCAACACAGTCAGACATTCTATTTCATTGAAACTCCGTAATACGCTAGGTCAGCTCAACACCAAAGTATCATAGTCTTTAAACTATCATAACACCACATTACATCAAGCCTGTAACCCCCAAATTGTAAGGCAGAAATTTACTTAATAGTACAGTAATGGCAGTAGGTATAGAAGGAGCTATAAAAAAATGGCTAAACTTTCTACCGCTTTTAACATTTTGTGTAATTGTAAATTGCATTAATTGGTGAATCATAGGTTTAACCTACTGGCAAATATAGTATTTGCGCTCTCCGAACAGTCGTCGTCTTTGAACAGTAACATCTACACATTACGCAGTAACAATTACAGTAACGCTTGCCCTGATAGCAGGAACTAGTTAAAAAGTGGTGTTGTGCGCGGTATGGGCACGTGATGGTGCGTTCTATGGGTTAAGTTTAATTGAACCCGGTACCTCACTGCTGTGGAATGGTGTCTTTAGTGTTAAAAATATTCCTTTTATCAATTTACGGTGCTAGTCCACTTTTTTTTATTTTCGAAGTTACTTTTACTCACATTTTTTACGATTGACTGTGACGTTCTAACACTAGTTGCTGTCAATTCACTTTTTATGATACCAAACGTATCAAAATATGACTACTACTAAACTTCGGGTTATCTTCCGTGTTTGTTGTTGTTGTTTGTTGTTGTCGTGTGTTGTTTCGTTGTTGTTGTTTAGTCGTAAATCGTGAAAGCTTAAAACAGTGTATGACTACCACTGTACACACGGCTGCACATGAAGCTATACATTTCCAGTATAACTTGGCCTCGCTTTGCATAGATTTCCTATACAATGAGAGATCTGCATAAACTGGTTATGTAAGGCTTCATTAGCCGTCGTGCGTACCACTGTAAGTATTACCGTACCTATATTTTGTACAAATAAGGCTTCGTTAGAAAAGTCAAGTCGATAGCACTAAAACTCGAGATGAACGGGTCAAACGGTGGAGAAAAACATCGTGAGGAAGCCGGCATATCCTAGAACCAATAATTCAAAATCATGTGACATCTACCAACCCGCACTGGGCCCGTTTGGTGGACAGACTCACAGTGAAAAGTCCAGCCAGCTGTGGGATCGATGTAGGCTGATTATGTCGTACCCAGATACATAAACTTACTTTGACTTGCATAATTTCTAAGAATGAAATACTTCATAACAAAAGAACTTCATAATTTCAAACTCCTGACGTCAAGGGTCTTGACGTCAGGAGTAGTATTCCTCCCAAGAAATCATTAGTCTCCTCCTCGCAGTATGTTTCAAAAGGAAAATCGTTCAGTGTTTCCCGATAGTTTACCGAAGTATCGAAGCTAAGGTAACGGGACTCATCAGTCTTTAAAGGTGAACTATATTTTACCAAGAAGTGATTTATCCCTCTTCGGATGGGTAAGTTTTGCGTAAGTAACTTTTAGAGGATTTTATTTATGAAGATTTTGATTTGGTGATGGAGTAACGATGCTGTTTGACTCTGAAACTGTGGTTAGGTAATTCGCATGAATAGTTTTCTAGTAGATTATTTGAAATGAAAAGACAAATTACAAAATCGCTCGCACTTTGGCGAATTTGTAGCTTCAAGGGTGCCTTTTATCGAACGCAAATAAATGAATATGAATAAGTACACAGACAGACAGACAGTTCTTCTTTGAATACTTCCTAATAGGCTAGCATGCACTACGGAGAACAGAAGAGAACAATAACAACACAAACAAAGTGCAAACGGATACTTCACAAAGCCAGCAACCACGCATTCTGTACTTCAAAACTAAGTAGCTCTACGCAATAATAATTGCTGATAAACATTTTTTATCCCTCTCTTAGAGAGGAGGAGTGTCCCAGCAGTGGGAACATTATAGGCTGATAATGATGAATGAAACATTTTTTTCGGGATGAAAAATCACGTTTTACGGTAGGACTCTAAGTAACGGACTCAAAACACTGTGCTAATGAATGCATTGAATAGTACGGTCGTGAACGTATTTAAAGTAAAGTTATAACATTAAAAACTAGTACTTTTTTTAAACTTGTAAAAAGTTGAAACTTTGACCCCCAGCATTTCCATACCAGATGGTCTAGAACAAAAAAAAAATTGCAAAGACGGGGAGAACCAGTCCCTTTCGGCTTCGTTAAGGGTAATTTTACACTCATTATAATATTTGGATCTTACTAGAGTGGAGGAAGACCAAAAAAACGATGGATGGACTGTGTGAAAGATGATAATGCTAGAAAGGAGGTGACTGCTGAGATGACGAGTAATAGAGAAGTATGGAACAAGAAGACATGCTGCTTCGATCCCAAATAAGTTGGGATAAGGGCAGGAGACTTCAAACACTGTTTTAAGCTTTCACGGTTTACAACTAAACTTATACTGTCACTAACACACTGACACTGTCACTCTGTCACTGTTCCGTGTAATCACGGAAGATATCCCGTAAGTGACAGTATAAGTTTTAATGATGATGATATTTGGATCTTACTACTTCATAACAGTAAAAGCAAGCAGAAAGAAGTAAGGAAAGCACGTTAAGCCGTTGGTCCCGGCTGTCATTTGTAGATCTTTGACAGTCGTTAGGCAGTCAGTGGCCCAAAAAGTCTGACAACCAGTCTTACCAAGGGGTATCGTATTACCCAGTACTAACTGGGTTGTGGAGGTCAGATAGGCAGTCGCTCCATGTAAAATACTGGTATTCAGCTGCATCCGGTTAGACTGGAAGCCGACCCCAATATAGTTGGGAAAAGGCTAGGCTGCTGATAACTACTTCATTACAAAAAAATTCGAGATAGCCCGACCAATTTTAAATTCCAACTGAACACTCAAAATATGAAAAATCATAAAGACACCACTTGCAATTTTGTAATGACAGTCTAAAAATGTTAGCAAGAAAATTGTACAAAGGTGGCACGTCGTTAATCTACTAGTAGTTTCAATAAAGCTGTCTTGTTCTTTGTGTCGTGCAACAAAGGAATTCTTAGCTCTTGGTGTTACAGCGTGGTGCAAGAAACCTTTATATGGAGTGTTAATTTGATCACAGACAAGAGCGATAGTGCCGATACTCGATCCTGTTAGTTGCGTCTCTTAGAATTTAAAGAAAGAAAGAAAATATATTTATTTTAGGATGTTTGATTGGATTTGGAGATATGGGGAGTTTGAGATTTGTACATTTTTGTCTTCGATGAGATTTGGACGATCCAAAAGGACTGGCTGGAAACTGTAGAACCACATAACATCACGCCTGTAATCCCTGAAGGGTTAGGTTTAGGTGTACCTAATAGTACACCCACATTTTGCCAGTTATGTTTAAGTCCCATGTAATAGGGGGCTAGCCTATTGCCATCAAACGAGCGCAAATCCAGACTTCGTGGCTGCTACTTAATAATGAAATTCCTAAAGAAAAACCGAATAACATTTAAAAATATAAAAAAATTGTACCCCACCGGTATCGGTAACAAGGTCCAAGCTACCGGTGATCCGAGACCAGAGAGAGGAACCTCCTAACAACACAAGTTTTGTTCATAATTAAAAACTTGTACTTCTGTCCTAATCTTGTAGCTGTTCGTGTAACTACACCAAATTTCGCATAAAAAAAAAAACAAACTAATAATCCATATTTCACAACACTGACCCAAACAGTATATCGTACAACTAAAGTTCTACACATGATAATCCTATTTTACTGGTTACCTGTTGCCTTTCACCCGGATCCGTCTGACAGTTATTACGTTACCCGCTCCTTATGGTTTCCTATAGCAGTATATTGTACCTGCATTCAATTTTATCAAGAGTTAGAGCAGTGTTATTTAATAAATGAAAGAGAGGATTTTTTTTTTAGTTGGTAGGACCTATCTATCGTAAGGTGTAAGGGATAGCGATGCGAAAACTGTTACGTGCCATAATTTCAAAACATAATCTGAACCCCGACAGTGTACATTTTTTTATATAAGCGCTTAAATATAAAAACCGCCTGTAAGTTGCCTTTTTATATATCCTTGTGACAGGAAGACGTTGCGTTGAAAGGCCGCCCACTAGGTGGACCGATGACCTGGTGAAGGTTGATGCGAGTCGTACGGGACCGGTTAATGTGGCGACACTTGGGGGAGGCCTATGTCCAGCAGTGGACGTCTTTCGGCTGAAATGATGATGATAATATATCTTTGTATATTTTCAGATATACATCTACCACTGCTTGACTCTGCATCACCCAAAGGTTGACTGGTAGAAAATGCCTATGGCATTAAGTCCGCCCCTGTACTTTGTGCTTGAAGTGTAAAATAAATAAATAATTATGTATTTTAATTGTTGTAGTTTATCTTAGTATTTAATTAAAACTATTTTCAGAAATACACCTATCACTGCTTGTCTCTGCATCACCCAAAAGCTGGCTGGTAGAAAATGCCTATGGCCTATCCGCCTCTGCACTTTGTACTTGAAGTGAAAAATAAATAAATAATAATTTTGAGGCCTACAATCATGTAGGTAACAGTTTGTGCGTCAATGTTGCTCACACCCTGTATTTTAATGCATTTAAAAAAAATCTTGGAGCCGTAATCTCCCTGAGACCTCGTTATCAAACATTTTAATTAATCCGCTACAGGAATATGCTAACATTTAATCATAAAACTCGACATTAATCAACATCCACTCACTCGCTCGATGATAGAAACGTGCATGCTGATACTGATTACAAATTCATACGCTTAATAATGCGCCCTAACATTTTTAATAATGTAAATTGATTAAAACCTTTTCACGTAAACTCTGAAAATAAAGCGCAAAAGCGGAGTTTTGGCGTAAATTAAATCGTGAATATCACAGGGGCGGCCATGTTTGAATGGTGCTATGCAATTTACGTCAAGGTACCGCATAATAAGCTGTTTACGTAAATCTGGCTTCCGATGAATGTATAATGTAATCAGGGACTAATAACATAAACGTATGCGACCTTTGTGCTCGCAGTCCGGTTCGACAATACACCTGGATTGATTGAAATTCTGTAGTGTATGTGACGGGAATGTTAAAGATAGACCCGTCTCTTTAGTATATCGTTTTATGATACAACTCTTCATCATCATCATCATCATCATTTCAGCCGAAAGACGTCCACTGCTGGACATAGGCCTCTCCCAAGTATCGCCACATTGACCGGTCCCGTGCGTCTCGCTTCCAGCGGATCCCTGCAAAAGGTTGCCAGGTCATCGGTCACCTAGTGGGAGGCCTTCCAACGCAACGTCTTCCAGTTCGCGGTCGCATAACTCGATACAACTCTTAATTATAAAAAAAATATATATAATGCAGTCCGCGGAAAACAAAATATAACAAAAATTGCACGGATTACAGATTTAGCCAAAATAGTTTATACTGAATCCAATAGATAAGTACAAAAGTAAGTTTCACAAAATAAAGAGTAGAGGCTAGATAGGTAGGTATACCGAAGATTTAAAATAACAAAGTCTCCGCCAATCTAGAAGTGCAGGCAGCATTACTACAGAGAGTTTCAACTTGATTTTATTGGTGCCGGAGAAATTCCTTTGAACTCCGTAACGATCTCTGCGGGTAGGTATGTTTTAGCATAATTTTGTTACATTTTATGTCACTGTAGACGTAAATAGTGGAGGAGTATATTTGGTTATTTGTTGCCAACTGACCGTTTTTTAGGGTTCCGTACCTCAAAACGAAAAAATATAACTTAATTAATAATAACTTCATTTTTTCATTTCTAGAGATATTTTAAATGTTTTTTTACACAGTTTTGTCTCTTCTTGTTTAAGAGATTAAACCTAAACAAAATAATATTGAAACTTCTCCATTACACAGGACAAATTGATCTTTTTATAATTAATTAATAGCTTACAACCACTGATAATGATGACAACTCTAAAATTGTAAATAAACTGGTATTACTACGTATCAGAAATCTGAAATTCTGTGATTTTTTTAAATTTATAAATCAAAATCAAATCAAATCATTTATTACCAGGTCTTCCAATCCAAAAAAAATAAATAAAGCTGAAAGAAAGAAAAGCAAAAGAAAGAAAGAAAAGAAAAATAAAAAAAGAAAGATTAGTTGTTCATACATTTTGACCGTGTAGATATTACAGTTTTGAAGGAAACATGGGTCTTTTTTTCAATTAGCGATGAAAAATTTATATGTGGTGGGTTCAGAATGATGTACCGAATACGTGGTAGCCGTTGGTGTGTCGGTGTCCGTTCCACCCTGTACACTAGTATATAGTCAAGGAGTCTATCTGTTATTGTTGCTCCTGTGTAATTGAATTACACTGGGCCAACAAATAGGTCTTTCATTATTAATTAAGCATTGACTTACAACCTTTAAACATAGTGTACGACTCAACCGCACCCATTCAACTGCCATTAAAATAATAGATTACACGACTTTAATTGACGATTAATTTTAATTACTCGTTCTACAATGGTTATTTGGTGAATGCCATTATCAGCCAGAGGTATTTTTAATTATGTTTATCCAACGTTTTATTATCAATGTTTAATTAAATTACGAGGGTAATCACGAAAATATCAGGTTTATTATTTCATTATAGCCAAGAGGGTTTTATTCTTGGACGGTTATTGTTTTTAAAGGATTCATTGGGTGCTTATTTTGACATCGGCCTGTAATTTGGACGCTGCAGGTAAATGGGCCGTCTCTTGTACTAAGAAATGAATAAGGTTGGATCACCACGTTGAAAACTATGATGACGAATCCAATTCTCTCGCATTTTTAAATTTAAATACTAGAATGTTTGTATAACATTTGAAAACAAGTATTGTTGAACAAATGTTTATGTAACTAATGTAGTTAGTTATTTTAAATGCTAATATCAATATTGTATCAAATAGTTGTGACCAACAGAGTCCATGTGAGCTTTATAATTATACTGTGGCGTACGCGTAAGCGCGTAAGCCTATACGAGCTTATACGCGCAGAGAAATACGACTGAAACTGCTCTAAGTCAACCCAGGAATGTCGCAATTAATTATAATTATTCACCTTCCCGTAAAATATAAGTACATAATACAACAACACAACAGCACAACAGCACACACAACAGCACAGCTACAGCGTACATAACAGCTGTAGTTCCCTACGCATGGCTTGCGTATAAAAAATAAGTACATAATAATATGTAATATCGCAATTTATACAAAAAACTATGTTATTTCAATTAGGTACCAAACAAAAATAACTCCATGTTATTTCTATCTACTACAAAGTTACGAGTGGTACTCAAGTGCTTACGTTTCGCAATAAACACTATCTGGCACTAAGTACCTCATAAAGCAAGGAGCGGCCGACTCTCAGATAGTTAACTAAATATAGTGGTTATAACCAAATGTATGTATTCATGTTATGTTTCTACATAAGTTTTAGTAAATACAGGACATTCTATATTGTCGGAAAAAAAATCAATTCAAAGTTGGACTTTTTGATATTTTTGATTGATTTTTTTAATAAGAAACTTTTGAATGTAAAACTTTACAACGAAATAGAATTCATTTTAGTTCCTTATTCGCAAATATAGTTTTGTATGGATAAGAATAGGTAAAAAACTTCATAGTTAAGTTTTAAAAATATTTTACAATATTTTGTAAACACCAATTTTAAGACCTATTTTGGAGACAGCTTTTAAAACATTCACAGATAGGAGACGTATTTGTACACTGAGCCTCGAAAACATTAAGTTATGAATGAATGCAGTGAACCACATCAATTTACATAAGAACGCCGTACGCTTCAACATCAAAATATTATACCAAATGTAAACACTTGTAATCTTCTATCTCTTTCCCTCTTATACCTTCATTATGACACTAAGGTCTGGCGTAAATTGTTTTACAGAAACCTCCCGGCTTAAATTATTTCGTGTGTGCTACGAGTGAGGAGCTACGAGTCGGTCTCGTAGCTCCTCACGCGGCGTAGCAACAGTTGCATTCGCTACGTGCTACGAAACGGGCGCACTCGACGGAATATCAAATTTTCGAAGCTACGAAGCTTCGTAGCTACGAAAGTTGCGAATAACAATGTGACCTAGTTTCAATTGGAGTTGTTAAAATTACTTTACGTAAAATATATGAAGCTCTTCATATTTGAATAAAGTTTATTGTAATGAAGATAAGTGAAGTGTTGATTGTGGAAATTAAGTGAAAATGGGGAGTTTGACTGTGTTTTGGTATTTTTTATTCTCTTACATAAAAGGTAAAATTGTTGTTTGTAAGTTTGTACGTACATAATTATAAAGCATAGTATTTTGAATTTCTTTTAACAATGCATTCCATAGATAAATTGTTTCCAACTTTTGCGAGTTATTTTATTTGCAAACAGATTTTTAATCGATACTTACTTATACCTCATAGACATTCGATGTTCCACTAATTGGTCGTTTTTTTTTTCAGGCTTGTGTAGATAATTATAATTTCATACAATTCATTGAATAAAAATCTAAATTAAAACTAATTCAAAATTTACATCCCTCTTCGCGCTAAATTCAACTTCTTGTTCATAAACATTGAGTTTGGAAACAATTGAACATTAGTTTCCTAGCCGCATCGGTCTCCGGGTAATAAATGCATTACCTACCATTATATTCATGAGGCACAGATATTTGTCTAGTTTAAATTGCTCCATGAATATAGGTTCTGCGTTCTTTCAGTGTATGTATAGTAACATAAAGGAATAAAACAGTTAATCTGTTTTGTTTGAGAGGCTATCACGATAAAATCATATTAAAATTAATAAAAAAAATAAAAAATAAAACCTTTTTCAGATTTACTGCTACAAATCATTTATTGATCAATAATGTAGGTTTTGTGTGCGTGTATGACGTATACAAAATGCTGCGTGAGCGCTCCGAAATAGGTTTACAGATGTGATGGTTAAATATACTACTCAATCCATTGCTTACTTTTGTCTTATTAAAATAAGTGTTAATGTATTGTGATTCAATTATATATTAATCTTGGCCTTTAATTGACTTTTTGCAAAACTTATCCTGAAATTAGGCGTTCGGAAACTGTGAACACCCAGGAGACAACTTTGATGACCAACAATAGGCCTTATTTTTGAATGAGAACAGACCTGTTTCTTGTACAATTTTTTTATTTCACTTCAATATTATACGTGCCGAAGTAACAGTACTAACTGGGTGGCGGAGGTCAGATAGGCAGTCGGTCCATGTAAAATACTGGTATTCAGCTGCATCCGGTTAGACTGGAAGCTGAAACTAATATAGTTGGGAAAAGGCTAGGCTAGGCTAGGATGATGATTTTTCGTGCCCAGTTAATAGCGAATAGGCACGCACCATATAACATATGACTTAAACATCATCATCATCCGTCTAGCCTTTTCAAAAGTCTGACAACCAGTCTTACCAAGTATCTTGGTAAGACTGGTTTTCAGACTTTTTAAGCCATTGACTACCTAACGGCTGTCAAAGATCTACAAATGACACCCGCAACCAACGGCTTAACGTGCTTTCCGAGGCACGGAGGAAACTCGGTATGTCTTTGATGGTCACCCATCCACAGATCAACCTAGACAAGTACGGCTTAACCTTAAGATCGGCCCGAGCGGCTGTTATTATTTAGCCACGAGCTACATGTTACTTAAACATAGCTGGCAAAATGTTTAGATTCTATAGGGACCTATGATACCAAGGAACCTCTGCCAAATCCTTCGGGGACAACATGAGCGATATTATGTTAATGTCTACTTCAATAATCCCTCCTATCCTCCACAGTATGCATATGCCTCCGCATAGTCGGCATATCAGTGCCAAATCTGAAGCAGCGGGGGGAATCCTCCACCTTAACGTGTGACTACGACCTGGAGGGGGGGAGGCTGTACTCGGTCAAGTGGTACAGGGACAACGAGGAGTTCTACCGGTTTATGCCGCGACTCCGGCCTCCGCAACATGCACATAAGCTGGATGGGGTTAAAGTTGACGTAAGTACCTAAACTTAAAACTCAACTGTCGTCATCATCAGTCTGTACTCTGTAGTAGTCCACTCTGAACTATTATAAGTATATTGTGGATATTTTGTTCTGTTATATTGCACCTTTTTGGGTATGTTATGTTTTGTCTTTGCATTATCCTAAGGTAGACTTAGAGAAAATGCCCAAAGCATTAAGTCTACCTTTGTACGGTGTTTTAACACGCTATTTCATTAGCTTCACATGTAAAAAATAAATGTAAATAATATTAGAAATTAAATTTGATCCACTTCCCGGTTTCCGATTGAGCTGACATTTTGCATACATCTTTAGTTTGGATGACAATTCATGGTTAGCTAAGTGACGTCATTCTAAATCCAATATGATGAACTCCGAAAGACGGCGGACTAGATATTTTTTATGCATTCCCATGATATGGGTATCAAATAAAAGGGGTTTCTGAGAAGAATAAGGGAAATAATATGACTTCACTCTAAAGTGTGTTTAGTAGCTTTTTTTTTTAATGACTTTGACGTTCTGTGACGTTATTACTTGTACATAAAGTTTTAATACATAAATCAATTAAAGCTCCTGAATCGCACATAACGTAGCTCGTTCTAAATTCTTTGGGTGTACCTACTCACAGAAATTTAATTCAAATATATTTAAACGTCACACTCATCCAGCTGCTACAAGTCCTCACCATTCATTCTTATTTGTCACTAAAAACAGAAGCTACTTCCTCAGGCATGTTGTGATCAAGAACTACCAGGTCTGATAAAGCACAAACCATTGCGAAATTAGCAGTTATCTGTAACTGATTTCGGTTAGTGACATTAGGCTCGTCTCCACAGAGCACAGAAACGCCTCGAACGGAGGGCTCTGATAGAGGCAGCATTGTCAACCCTGAGCCTATTTAAAACAGTAGCCACATCTTTCCAGTTGGACAAATCAACAGCACGACGCGTCCACCTTCGTGAGCTGACGCTCAAATCTCGAGGGCTGTACCGATGTGAGGTGTCGGAAGAAGCCCCCTCTTTCCACTCAGCCCAAGCCGAAGCTTTCATGGAAGTCTACTGTAAGTGAAGTTGTAATTTTAATTCGCGAGGAAGTGAAAGCTGATTCATGATCCATGTCATATCTGTGACAGTCGTTACGGTTAGTCAGAAGCTTGAAAGTTTTACAAACAGTCCTACCTAAGGGGTATTGTATTACCCAATACTAACTGGGTTGTGGAGGTCAGATAGGCAGTCGCTCCATGTAAAATACTGGCACTCAGCTGCATCCAATTAGACTGGGAAGCTGACCCCAAAAGGTTGATCCTAAAGTGGTGTATATACCTATACAACATTAGTTTTAGTATATGCGAAACCTGAATATAGTTTGTTGAGAATAAGTAACTGAATCGATTCCAATAATTTTCAAACCATGTTATATTTTGTCCCAATAATATTTAAAAAAAGTTACAAGTTGGAAACCAAGCGACATTAAGTAGCTATCGCAAAAATTTTGGTACCTACTGCCAAATTATTATTATCAATGAGCTCAAGACGCCGCTGCAGGCTCGTGCGCGGGTGTGCTGCGTGGTGACCACGTTTTTGTGCGGACAAACAGGTAAAAGAACAAGCTTATAACTTTGTGATTTTTCATGATACAGTTTTGAAATATTGTACATAGATTCTTTACATAAAAATACTAGACACGTGTTTCAGGTTTCGCATAACTACTAAAACTAATGTTGTGTAGATAGGTAGGTTTGGAAACAAAGTGAATAGAATAGGTGAATACTTCGACGATTTATTCGCCTGTGCGTGCAATTTACTGCATGCGTTATGTAAAATACTATTATTCAGCTGCATCCGGTTAGACTGTTAGAGGGTTTGGAGCCGACCTCAACATAGGAACCTAGTTCGGAGAAAGCTGGCATATGATGTACCTATACATATATAAGGTATCTATCTTTTCATACACGAAATATTTTAAGAGCAATTTATTTATGTCGCCATAGCAACGAAAAAAAAAATATCTGTGTTTTTTTTTACAAAATGATTATAATTCTAAAATTTTTTGAGACTTTTTGCATAAATCTTTACTCTCATATTCTAACAATGACAGTAGGTAAATACGACGTAGTAAACTACCGTAATGGATGCTTAAAAATAAGGAGCCAGTATTTATTTTGTGGGCCAAGTAATTTTAAATTATTTATTTTTTATAAAAAAATATACTCAGATAAAAAAAAAATCCCTTGAAATGGCTTTGTTATAGCCGTTAGATGATTCCCTGAAAATATTTCGTGTATGAATAGTTAGACCCTATATAAGTGCTCGTGGCTGTACTTAAGTGGTGATGTTCACCTGTTTCTCTAAGTTCCCTCGCTTAGATACGTCACGTTCGCGAAAGCGCGGTATAATAAGTTTTGAACTATGCAGCGTGAGGGATTTACAGTCTAGACAAAGATACGGGTCGATAGATATCAAACTACCTACATAAGTACCTATAATAAGAGTTTCTCGTAGAAACCTGGGTAATATGAGATTTCCCTAAATGGTTTTCATGATCTTGTTTTATACCTTAGCTAGGTAAGTAGGCATAGGAAATAGACTGACAGACATCAATACATATTGTTTAAAAAAAATCTAAGACTGCCTCGTTGTTCTAGTGGCCACAAGCGCGACTGCTGAGCATGATGTCCTGGGTTCGATTTACGGGTCGGGCAAAGTGTTATTGGGTTTTTCCATCAGGGATTTCTCAGTAGCAGCCACGGAGTCTAGATTTGTGCCCGGTTTATGGCAATAGGCACGCCACGCCCGCTCGCCCCCTATTACACGGAACTTAAACATAACTGGCGAAATGTGGGAAAACTTGTTAGGTAGGTAGGTACACCTCTGCCTAACACTTCGGGGATTATAAGGCGTGATGGTTTGGTATTCTAGTTAGTTTCTAGCTAGTCCTTTTGGAGCTCTTCAATTACCCAAGAAACTATGAAACTTTAATAAACCAAAAGGTCTGGTTATTTAAAATCACAGCAAATACCAACACTATGCAACTCCTAAATGAATGTCTAGGTACATAAAAAAAAAACACTGTTGTAATTTCAACACACGGATCGACAGAGCAGGGTTGAAATTCCAACTGGCAAATGCATTCGCGGTGCTAGTTCGATTTCTAAACTGCCTACATATTTATAGATCGAGGTCTTTTTACGTTATACCGACGCGGACGCACGAAACAAGAAATCCTGCTCAAAAATTACATTTTCATTCCAGATTTCCCTCGTGAAACTCCACGAATCACGGGCCACGAGCGAGCGTATCAACTAAAAGAACCTCTAGACGTGAACTGCTCTTCAGCCAAGTCGTTTCCTGCGCCCGACCTTCAGTGGCTCATTGATGGGCAAAAGGTAGGTTATAATACGACTTTATGTGGGTATTTAGGTCCACGGTTGCCTAACTTTTAGGCAGGTAGATAAGTGGATACAAGAAGAATGCAATACTACCGGGATCCCGGATCCCGTATACCGGGCCATGTCCCGCTTGTGAATTGAACGGCGGGATTATAAGTTCTACCTTGGTTTACGTTTTTGTAAAGTAGGTAAGATCCACTAGTTGTCAGGCCTTGCTTAAATCAAATATTTTTTAAAGAGACATGACGTTCTCAATCCGGACAGTGCACGTATCATTTGACGTTTCATAAGTGTTCGTGTAAGTTTATGTGATATAACATAACATAACATCACGCCTGCAATCCCCGAAGGGTTAGGCAGAGGTGTACCTACACCCACATTTCGCCAGTTATAATTAAGTCCCCTGTAATAGGGGGCGAGACGATTGCCATCAACCGGGCGCAATTCCCGACTCCGTGGCTGCTACTGAGAAATTCCTGATGGAAAAACCCAATATCTCTTTGCCCGACCCGGGAATCGAACCCAGGACCTCTTGCTCAGCAGTCGTGCTTGCGACCACTAGACCATCGAGGCAGTGTAAAAAATAATACCTGTAGGTAGGTACTGGATACCTATATTATTCCCAGTTTTCTTACTTTTCCAGATCACAGATAGATCATGGCTGATCGCGTTCGGGGCAAAGCCTGCTCAACAGGGGCTGCTGGTGTCCACCCTCGGCCTAAGAGCTCCCACCAAGCCGCGTATGAAACTCAAATGCGTAGCCACAATAGGAACACATAGGAGGGAACGCACTGTCATTATAGGTAAGAACTGGTACGTCAGGAGCTCGTGGCTAAATAATAACAGGCGCACGGGTCGGTCTTCAAAGGTTAAGTAGCGCTTGCCTTGCCTTGGGTGTGACCATCCATTACATACTGAGTTTCCTCCGTCCCTCGGAAAGCACGTTAAGCCTTTGGTCACGGTTCTTTGAGTCGTTACAAGTAGTCAGTGACTATACTACACTATACGACACCCCTTGGATAGCCAAGGGGTGTCGTATTCCCCAGTACTAACTGGGTTGTGGAGGCCAGATAGGCAGTCGCTCCATGTAAAATACTGGTATTCAGCCGACCTCAACATGGTTAGGACCTAGGCAGACGATGATGATCTCTGTAAACTCAGAGCCCAGCATTTCTTGATTCCCCTTACAAAGAGGAATAGGGAAAGAGGGGTCAGATCATGCTGAGTGGCTACTTTACTTTCTCTCAAACAGTTTAAAATAAAGTGAAGTATACAGCACAAGTATAAGGCCCGGACTCCACCAAAGCGTATCCAACGAAGCTGTGCAGAGATGTGCAAAGCGGAGAGGAGAGATGTGTACCGCTCACCTGCGCGTCGCTCATCGCACGCCGCTCATGTCTCTTTTCGTCTCCGCTGTGCACTTGGCCGTCGAGTGCGGAGGCTGGCCAAGTGAGACATCTCCTCTCCTATTTGCTCAACCGTTTCCACTAAAGCTAAGCGGAGACGAGAAGTAGAAATAACGAAATTCTATTAGTGGTTTACATCATATGTCCCCTCCTCTTAACTCTGCTTCGGTGGCTTTCGGTGGCCTATCTGACATTCTGACCTCCACAACTCAGTTAGTACTGGGTAATACGATAGCATTTGCTAAGACTGGTTGTCAAACTATCGGGCCACTGACTACCTGTAACGACTGTCAAATATCTACCATACATTACATCAGGGACCTACTCTTAATGTGCTTTCCTATCCACGGAGGAAATTCGGTATGTGGTGAATGGTCACCCATTCACGGACCAACCTTGGCAAAGTCTGCTTAACCTTGAAGATTGAACCCGAGCGGTTATTTTTTAGCCACGAATTTCTCCGAATCAATGATATAACACAGAATATTTATTGTTAAACAGCTAGGCTTTGAGGCTGCTAGCAACATCCATTTCTGCCCTCGATACAACTGTTTGTTTCTTAACAATAAGGCTTTTGTCCAGATACAAAATGAATGCACCTAAATGGTTCCTACCCATTTTAATGTCTTATTAACCAATTTTCTTTTTTCAGAAATAAACTCTTCAAGCTGGAACAAATCATTCAGTTTAATAATAATGATAACGCTCAACATTGTTTGTGTTAAGATATCGTGATAGTGTCATTTTTAAATTATACCTAGTGTAAATAAAGATACATTTGTAATATTTATGCCGTTTTATTATACTCTCACCAGTTGAAATAATAAACACAGTATTTTAGAACATTATAATATGTAATCGCTTATTTTTAACAATATACAAAAGAAGAACGAACAACGTTTATACTAAAAACGATCAAAATTAAAAGTAAATTACGATAGTTTGCGAAATAATAAAAACTAAATTAATCATAATGTGCAAAAATATTTTGTTTTTTTTTTTTATTAATGAAACTATGTATAAATACGTGGAAGTTGCTCTTTTATGTCCAGAATTAAAAAAAACACAACAATTATAAAATGCGAGCCAATATCACAATGATGAAATACATAGTTACTTTTCAATCGAAATAATGTTAGATGTGTTTCACTAAACTGTTTTGAACCCTGTTGCCTAAAAAAAATATGTTGCAAAGTTAACTCAAGTGAACAATCTAGAATACTGTCATAAATTGAATATTAAAAAAATTTAAATATTAAATTTTCTAATAAAATTGGGGAATATTTAAGCCTTTCACGTTAGAAAACAGTTCATAATTTATAGAAATATACTTTGTTATTATAATACTAACTCTGTAGAAAGCAACGTTATATTATGCTAGCTAAACATTCTTAACAAAGTTCATTAAGTAGCGTTTTTTGCAACTATTGAACATCAATTAATTGAAAAATAAGAGTGAATAGAAGCAATATGTGAAATACCAAGACGGTAAGGTAAGTTTCCTTATCGTAAACAATTCTCTCAGCAAGCCAGCCTGCACCACTTTGCTAACAAAGACATAAACATTTCTGTAATCTGCCTCTGCCAAAACATATTAACTCTTTCATGGACCAAATTTCTTAAAAATTACCTAGTAATGTAGACTAATTTATTGCGTGAAATACAATAAAGGCATAATTTTATTATTAAAACATTGAACACTATCAGAATTATTGTTGACAGAAATTTTTAAAGCTGTAACACACCACACATTTTAACTGCTGAGCAATCACGGTGAAATGAAATTACAAGCTGAGGATGTCATAGAATTATCAACTAACAATAAATTGTGAAAATGTATACACATTGTGTGGTCTAATCTAAGTTGAAAATTTTATAAAAAATAAAAAGACTACATTTGCAACACATTAGGCACTGTGATTAAACTCCAGTAAATACAGCCAATAAAATCTTATATAAGAAAAATGCATCAAATCTATCCTTCCTGACCAAAGTCTTCCATGAACTTCCTAAGCCTGACCATGTCCTCATCATTTACAGTAGGTTTCGATATCGCGAGGGACCGAAGCATGTCAGACATTGTAACTGCAGGTTCATTCAATTTATCACTAGGGACATCCATCCAAGTCATTTCCATAGCACCTGGGTCACCAGGGGAACATGGAGTTAAAAGATCATTGACAGTAACATTAGGGTCAACTGGGCTAGGACCAGATACTTTCTTGAAGTGTGTGGCGGACTGCACTTTACGCACAGGCTGCATCAATGCATCTCGTACTACAATGCATATATCAGCACCTGAGTATCCCTCCGTTTTAGCAGCTAGCACTTTCAAATCCTGCTCAGTAAGTTGATGTCTTGTGTTACCCATATGCAATTTCAACATGTCCAAACGTGCATGTTCTTCTGGTAGGGCGATATAGATACGCTTCTCAAAACGTCTTCTGATAGCAGAGTCGAGCACCCACGGGATATTCGTAGCGCCGAGAACTAAAATACCATCCATATCATTGCCTACACCTTGCATCTGAACAAGAAATTCGGTTTTAATTCGTCGAGCTGATTCGGACTCGTTGTCAGAACGAGAAGAACATAGAGAATCAATTTCATCAATGAATATGATACTTGGTTTATGTTGGCGAGCCAGTTCGAAAAGATTCTTTACCAGCTTCTCAGATTCACCAAGCCACTTAGAAACAAGATCAGAAGATGAAACTGAGAAAAATGTTGAGTTGTTTGCTTCAGTAGCAACTGCTTTCGCTAAGTATGATTTACCAGTACCAGGAGGTCCAAAAAGTAAGATTCCCTTCCAAGGTATTCTTTTGCCAGTGAAGAGATGTGGGAATTTGATTGGGAGAATGACAGCTTCCTTCAAAGCTTCTTTAGCTGCCTCTAAACCTGCAACATCACTCCACTTAATGTCGGGTTTTTCTACCACAATAGCTCCTTCAAGTTTTCCTTGAAGCTTTTTCTTTTCAGGATTATCAGAATCACTGTCACTGTCGCTCTTTTTGTCATCACTTTTGGAGTTGGGTCCTCCATCCTTGACAGGTTTCTTCTTGCTATCCTTTTTCAGGTACTCCTTGAGTTTTTCTGCCCTGTCGAGGTACTGTAGACACTTTGCCCTTATGCTTTCTTTAGCACGTTCACCTTGAGCTTCATATTTGACAGCATGAAGAAAGTACTCTACACCATGCTCATACAGACGTAAAGCTTCTTCATAGTTCTTATTCTTGTCTTCCTCTGTAGCTTTTGTGACAAGGTCAATAGCCTTTTGTAAAGTATTGGATGACGCCATTCTTCTTTACCAAATGTTTACCTGAAACCAGTTATGAGTACAGGTTACTATCATATTATTTTGTCATTTGAAAAACCATAGCCTTGGTGTTCATGTTTTACCAGAGCAAAATTCAAGTTAACATGTTTATTTTCTTCAAAGCTTTAAATATGGTTTACATTTTGGTACAAGCATAAATTATGATCCTACTATTTTAGTTTAAAACAGATGAAAAAAGACTGCATGTAGCGGAGGGAGATGAGAGTGTTTAGGTGGATGTGTGAATTGACAAGAATTGATGAAGTAAGAAATGAGTATACTAGAGGAAGTTTGACAGTTGCACCAGTTACAGAAAAGTTAGAAAGGGAATCATTTCTTTTGGTATGGACATGTGAAGAGGAAGGTTGAATCACATGTGACTAAAAGAGTGATGAATATAAATGTTGATGGATGGCAGGATAGGATGACCAAAGAAAAGATGGATGGATACTGTGAGGTATCATAATATGAAAGAAAAATGGAGTAAATGATAGTGTGACAGTTGACACGGAAAAATGGAAGTAAGAATCATGTTTTGCCGAACCCAACTAACATGGGACAAAAGCAGGAAGATAATGATAGTGTGTCATCAATTTAAACTCTGGGTATTTGCAAAAATTATGAACATAATACAAATAGACTGCCTATTTCACTGCAGTTTCCAGAAATAAACAAGAAAAACTAATTCTATTTGCTATATCACTTGAGACAGAAGTAGTATAGAAGTTTACATACTTAAAAATAAACACATGTTATGTTCCAATAAATAAAAATATTTTTTTGTATATTTAATATTTCTCGAGAAGTAAAAAGAACAAGGTTTATTTTTCCAGTCTCAAGTAATGTTTTGAATATGATTTTTAACTTAATATGACACAGTGGGTTTTTGTTTATTTGATAGCAGCTTCTATGCAGTTAAGTGACAATTAAGTTATGTAACTTCAAAGAACTCATTGCTAAAAAGAAAGCAAAGACTTTGGCAAGAACTTGAACATAATGGCAACACACATAAACAGAAGTCCATGTCGGCAATCTTGAAAACAGGTTATTCCATTTGTAGAAAGCACCAAGCAAACATAACATTGATTGTTTGTAGGTTTCATCATCTGATTGATCGATTGATCTGATTGATCTGATTGATCGGCTTATTTGCTGTTGTTGAAATATATTTTTAACCTTAGTGAAGTGACAGCAATAGCCAAAGGTACCCAACAGGTAAGGATAGGTATGTCTATTTACCCAACAGTAGTAAAACATTAAACATCATCTGATGCATATTGGACACAAAATTATAAATCATACACACAAAGATGTCTCTATTGTGTCCCACCGTAAGTGTGAGAACACGCCTAATGACAACAAGGAGGAAAAACACGATTGTAAAAGTATGTATTAGGAGTTTGTATGATCTGACCAACAAAACAATCTGTACTGATTTGTATCATTGGATACGATAGACGATTACAAAAAGCTTGTTATGTGAGAATTAAACAATTTAGTCTTGTTGGTCATTAATTAATGTGTCTATTCGTTAGGCTTTGCCCCATGACGAATTCGGCAGCCAAATGAGATCACGGACCAAACGGCAATGGAATTCAGGTATTTCAACTGATTTGTAAACAATAAAATACTGGCTTACCATCCACGGTAGTTAAAAAATGCTTAAGTGTATGCAATATTCGAGTTTTATCCTATAATAACCACTTAAACTGCGACAAATAACTAAAATACTAATAAAGACAAATAGCTATTAGTCACATAAAATGACATATTGTTCTGCATTGCCACATTAAAAATATCTGATGTTTAGCTGCTGGAATTACTCGGCTTAGTCTTAGATTTTATTCGAATTGTTTTTAGTTGTCGCAAAGAACATAATGCATAGGTATTTCATCATAACAAAATGATTCATATTTAAATAAATCGACGTTTGTTTGGGTGTGCAAAACTTTTGCAGAATGTGTATTTTTATTTTTGGTAACACTTTTTTTTAAGACCAAGCCATAGAGTAAAGTATGGACCAAGCCAAGGAATCGAAAATGATTCTCAAGAGGCAAGATAAGGTTTTATTAAAATATGCGTACTTGTTTGATAAACATTTTGATATATTTAATTTTTAATTTGTTTTATGTCCATGAAATCTCCACACATACAAATTATTTCAGTTGTTATATTTAACACATTGCTGTCTGACAGCATTTTCAATTCATCAAAGATCATTCCCGCACCATAAATATGATTAAGGTAATCTTTAATTTTTTGAATTCTTGCTATATACTCTGCACACTTTTCTTTTATACTGTCTTTTGCTTGTTGAGATTCAGTTTTATATTTTGCAACATGAAGAAAGAGGATTACTCCTTGCACATAGCATCGTAAAGCTTCTTCATAATTATAATTCGTGTCCTCATCTACAGCTTTGCTAATAATGTCTAAACCTCTTTGGAGAATAACTGTAAGGTTTTCCATTTTTTTTTCATTTTGTTTATCTGAAAACATACCACAGGTCAAAATTGGTAACTGTAAAAATTGAGAAAGGCATCAATAATTAATACTACAGAAGTGCTTGCCGATCAGTTGCCGTTTTCGTTCTTTTGATCCTTATTTTACGTTCTAAATAAGTACATATATTAATATGAGATAAATACCTACATACATTGATTAAGCAATCTATTTATTTATTTTAATATTTATGTACACACAGTAGACAGCACAGGAATATAATATTTGAGTACATAGGTTCCATATTATCGAGCAAGATCTCAAGCACAATGGCGGGGATTTTTAACATAACATAACGCAGAGGTGTACCTTATAGTACACCCACATTTCCACAGTTAAGTTTATTTTTTGTAATTTTGCACTTATTTATGTAAAAACGAACTAATGGATCAACGAGGCAGACCACATTGGAACCTACTATCAAAGTCAGAAACGTAGGCAAAACAGCTATAAAATCCGGACATGTCCTCACTTTGGAGGTATGATTTTAATAAAAGTGGCAACACCTACCTGCGCCTAACCTCTGTCTGATCGTGCTGCATTTCCCTCCCATTACAGGTTAGAACAATAAAGCAAGAGTGAGAGGAGAGGGAGTGCCCCTGCGCTTACGCACACACTTCTATTATTAGCTCCTGCTCGTAGGTGGATACCTTAGAAGGCTTATGATGTTGGTTATAATTAACCACTAGATGTCCTGAGAATGAAACGAGACAAAATTGTTTGGTTGTTAGAAAACATAAAACACAATATTCATTTGAATGTTCAATAGCTAGGTAATTGTACCAAGTACGACGATTTAAATTAATTATTATGGTAAGTAGGCACATATCTACCTTTCAGTATGAAGCTCAGTTACCAGTTACTACACAGTTTAGTTTTACAGTAACCTTTTAACTTAATTTATTCTTCGGACCCAAATAATTAACGACTCAATCTTAAAATGTTAGAAAACACTACATTTGTACAGTACATCACAGAATAAAATAACCTATTAACCTCCGGGTTAATTTAATCTGAGAGAATAATATCATAATGTTATGAAACAACCAGATTGTATTATCGCTACAGGCGCATATTCTTTCCTACTGGGTATTACGCTTCACCAGCGCCAGACTTAAATGTAGGAATTAAATCATAGCGGGAAATTCAAATTTCAATCTTTTTCGATTTCGAATATCATACATTTTTACTCAAGTCTCTCTAGAATTAGTGAGTATTTCAGCAAACAAATAAAATGTCGTTTCTTAAAAATATCCTCGCCACTTATGCAAAGGCTTTTAGTTAGAATTTAAAAAATATATTTTTAAATAATCAGTCAACAAAATAAGCAACTAAGGTTTTATTATACTTGAGAGAGCCAGAGAGTTTATCAGCTAGTATTTTCAGTATGAAAACTTGATAGCTGATAGATTGGCCGTGATGAGAGAATGTTAAAACTAACCGAAGGGCTCCTATCTGAAACTTTTTATAGTACGAGTATTATGAAAAGATTCAGATAGGAGCCCTTCGGGCAGGGGACCACTTTCAGTAATCAAAAAGGGCCATGGGGCCCATGGGTTCATGCTGAATATGCAAGTCAAGTCAAGTCAAACCATTTATTTCAATTAGGCCATTAAAAGCCACTTTTAAACGTAAAACTAAGCTAATAGAATAAATTCTACACTCGCAGGGATAGTTTCTCGCATGAGTTGATCGTTACTCGTTTAAAAAGTTTAAAATATATTTGTATACTTATATGAAATATAAAATTCGCTCTTGTTGGAAATATGCTCTGGGCTGCTACCTATAAGCAATTTTAAGTATTAGTCCGAAAATAACAACTGAAACTCAAAGTAATTTATTTTCAATAGACAAAGCCTTTAAACAAAGTAATAAAAAAAATCACATTAATCGCTATAGAAATAAAATATGTATAATCATGTTTAGGTCGTTTAAGCTCCATGAAATCTCCGGACATACAAATGATTTCAGTTACCATAGTTAACACATGGTCGTCTGATAGCGTATCTAATTCATCTATCACCCCTTTACCATACATCTGATTACGGTAATCCTTTATTAATTTAATTCGTGCTATGCACTCTAAACACTTCTGTTTTAATCGGTTTTTTTCTTGTTGAGAGTCCGTGTTATATTTGGCAGCATGAAGTAAGTACATTATACCTTGCACATAAAATCGCAAAGAGTCTTCGTAGTTATGCTTTATGTCTTCGTCTGAAGCTTTCTCAAGAATGTCTAAACCCTTTTCTAGTTGAATATTTCTGGGGCTTCCCATTTTATTTGCAACCAGTTTACCTGAAAATACACAATAATTTAGAGCTGGAACTTACTATCATAGTGTAGGTTGGTAAGTTCCTGTTTAAATTAATAGAGAGAGGTCCATCTGTACCTAGATAAATAATTATTTTCGCAAGATATTATTCATCATCATCATCATCATCATTTCAGCCGAAAGACGTCCACTGCTGGACATAGACCTCCCCCAAGCGTCGCCACATTGACCGGTCCCGTGCGTCTCGCATCCAGCGAATACCCGCAACCTTTACCAGGTCATCGGTCCACCTAGTGGGAGGCCTTCCAACGCAACGTCTTCCAGTTCGCGGTCGCCACTCCAGAACTTTCCGGCCCCATCGGCCATCCGTTCTGCGAGCAATGTGCCCTGCCCACTGCCACTTAAGTTTGGCTATTCTTTGGGCTACGTCGGTAACCTTGGTTCTCTTACGGATTTCCTCATTTCTGATTTGATCACGCAAGGAAACTCCGAGCATAGCCCTCTCCATTGCCCTTTGGGTGCCTTGACAAGATATTATTGGCACACCGAAAATAGGTTTCGAGTTTTTCTTCTTCTTCTTTTTGTAAATTCATAGATGTTAATATGATAGATAGGAATTGCATATGTTTAATTTCATCAACATCAGAACGGTATTGGATTTTACCAGATAAAATCTGATTAATTGAACTGTTGGTACCAACCAACTATAAACCAAGACATTAATAATTGCAGTGTTTTAAAAAACGTTTTTAAATATTTGTTCTGAATCTCGCATGTGAACGGTAGCTACCTGCCCACAAACACACAAGCGTCAAATAACACAATAAAAACGTCTATATCGCAAATAAAACTAAATAAAAGCGTCTTTTCGCAAGTTAGGTGAATTCATAAAAACGGAGGAGCAAAGCTCAAATCTTTGACTCTAATCTAGACTTACTATGTGAATATTCGATGTTTCAAAGAAAGAGTGGTCGTATTAACAACTATGCCGTTTCAAATATTTTTTCTAATCTTAAACATTATATTTCAACTGATTGTAATTTAAATATTCCGAAACCTGAGACCGAGCCAGCGTCGAAAAAAGGTATATATTGCATCAAAACATTAATGGACTGTTACCGAAGGCTGATGTAATGACAGAACATATGTGTTAATATTTTATTCTTTACAGAACACAATATGAAGCAAGGTGACCTTGATCTTCTGAATATACCAAATTTTATTTTGGCTGCAAGCTTCACTAGACTAAAGCGAAATGGTGGCTCTTGCATATTAGTTAATAACCACATTAATTTCAAAGAAATAGAATCTTTAAAAAAGTTAAATATTCCCAATGTGTTTGAATGCTGTGCAGTGGAATTAACTGACGATAACGTTATAATATTGTGTATTTACCGAGTTCCCAATCCAAATAAGGTACATCTTTTCTTTGATAATTTAGCGAACATATTGCAACAGTTTTGCTATAAAAGTTACCAAAAAATAATAATCTGCGGCGACTTTAATATTGATGTTCTTCAGAATACCAAAAACTCAACACTGTTTAAGCAACTTTTGAAGGAATTTAATCTGAAACTAGAAATAAAAGAACCTACGCGTCCTAGTAGTGGGACATGTCTAGATAATTTTCTCCACAACATAAGAGGCTGCACAAGTGAGCTTTTGGAGCTGGGTGTGTCTGACCACACAGCTCAACTTATGAAGTTCCCGGTACAACAAAAGTGTATTTTACCATACTATTATATATTTAAACGGGATTACAGCAGGGAAAATATTAACCTTTTTAGGCAATATATCGCCAGTCTCAGTTTCTCCGAAGTCTATGAATCTGATGACGTAAACAAATTTTTGATTCATTTTTTGAACTGTTTAAATTAATATATGATCTCTGTTTCCCAATTGTCAGACGCAAAATTTCTACAGTTACTAAACCAAAGTGGATTACACGCGGAGTTAAACGTTGTAGTAGAACTAGACGATCTTTATTATGGAAATATAGACTGACTCGAGACAGTCAGTCAAAAATGGCATTCAAAACTTTCTCGAAACGATATCAAACTAACACAGAAAGCACAGAATACTTACTCGTATTTTATTGGAACAAGCACCAACAAGTCGAAGGCAACTTGGAAAATTATTAAATCTATAAAACCTAATATTCCTAAAACTAATATAAATTCGATTAATGTAAATGGCAAAACTATAACAAAACCCAAACAGATAGCACAACAATTTAATGACTATTTCGTATCCTCAGCTCAACCGAATGCTAACTATTCAAAGTCAAATGTCTTTGGCACACAAGGATCATATAAATCCATGTTTATGTCACCAACTGTACCAAAAGACATAACTACAATAATAAATACTCTTAGAAATACCCACAGTACAGGCTATGATGATATTAACACCAGAGTAGTCAAATCAGTTGCTCTTATTATAGCGCCCATATTAAGTGACATTATAAATAAAAGTATTCAGAAAGGCACTTTTCTCGATAAGTTAAAGATTTCTATAATAAAGCCATTACATAAAAAAGACGATAAAACAAAAGTTGCCAATTATAGGCCAGTTGCACTGATACCAGTTTTTTCAAAAAAATTGTGAAGTTTTTATATAACAGCATTAACAGTTATTTAGAAAAAAATAACATTTTTTGCAAAGAACAAATGGGCTTTAGAAAAAATAGAACCATTAATATGGCTATTTATAACTTTTTAGAAAAAATACATCATAACATGGATAACAGAAAACCAGTGATGGCGATGTTTATGGACATGACCAGGGCATTTGATTATGTAGACCATAAAATTCTATTAACTAAGCTCGAAAGATATGGTGTCAGAGGTAACGTCCTTAATCTGATAAAATCTTATTTAGACAATAGAAGTCAAATTACACAAATTAATAGAGTAAATATAAAGACCAAAACTGAGGTAGTTTACTCTTCTAGCTCTAGAATACTGTCTTGTGGTGTGCCGCAGGGTTCTGTGTTGGGACCATTACTTTTTATTTGCTATATTAATGACTTTCCCCAAGTAGTCGAACATCTTCACTATTTGCCGACGACAGCACTGTTATTTATGATTCTGGCACTACAAAAGAAATAGAAGAGCATGTAAACAACAGTCGTATTCCTATTATCGACTGGTTAAATGCTAATAACCTTAAAATAAATCTAACCAAAACTAAAGTTATGAATTTTAGAATAAGACACAAAGAACAATCACAGTTTCAAATAAACTATAAGGGGAATGACATTCTTGAAGCTAATGTTACAAAATTTCTTGGACTACATATTGACAATGACATGACATGGAGAACTCAAATTGAAAGCGTTTGTGGAAAGCTTAGTAGATTTTCATATGCTCTTTATATGCTGGGTAAAATTGCGAATAAGACCGCCCTACTAGCAGCCTATCATGGTTATGTTGCCTCGGCTCTGCGGTATGGCCTCATATTCTGGGGTAATGCCCCTAAGATTCAAGAAGTGCTTATAGCACAGAAAAAATGTATTCGTGCTATTTGTAAAATAAAACAAACAGAATCATGCAAGCCACATTTCCATAAGCTAAAAATATTAACTTTACCGTCACTCTATATTTATGAAGCCTATATTTTTATTAAACACAATATGAATTTATATAGATTTGTAGAAAGTAAACGGCGCTCAAAAAAGTTGCAGGTGTTAGCAACAAAAACAAAATTTTATAGCAAAAGCTTTTATGCAATGGCTCAAAAACTATATAATAAGTTACCAGGACAAGTTATCTCAAGTATTAACATTATCGAATTTAAAAGAAATTTGTTTAAATTGCTAAATAACAAGGTGTATTATTCTGTTGACGAATATTTAAATGACAAATTTTAATTTTAATTCGCTTTTACCGGAATCGAATCTGTTTTATGTGAGATACTAAATGATTTTGTTAATTTTGTTTATTGTGTATTAATGAATTAGTGACATTATTATTTTTATTTTTGTATTTTTTGGTTCTTTTTACTTTATTTTATTTGCCATTTATTTGACATTTTATATAATTTTGACATGATTTATAATTATTGTAGAATTCTAGAATTATTGTTTGAATTTCGAAAATGTACTTGTTTAAGAAAAAAAAAAAAAAAAACCTTTGATATTTTGTATGCCTTTTGGCGGGGCACAGCTCGGTCCTAATTTATTTATAACATCTTTTGTATACACCCTGTGTTCACGAAATAAATGAATTTGAATTTGAATTTTTGCTAATTTTCCGAGAGCACTTTACCGCGGGTGAGAAAAACTGATATCAACGCAGGGCTTACAGAATATTCAAAAGGAACGAAAAAGGTAGTCGCCATATTGTGAAATTCAAAATCAATTATGTAGGTATTTTATACTCGCGTAGATTTGATACCTAGTCTTTGAATTATTGTTGTCCTACAAAAAGAAAAAGCAAATAAAAATGTTTGATCATCAAATAATATTATTCATTTCCATCATACATAAAAGTAATTAAATATTTTTTAAATTTGTTGTTCGAAATTATAATATTCTTGACGTAAGCACCATCTATTGTAAATTAAACGTCCTAAATATTTAGCGTGGAAAATAACAGATGGCGTTTTCCTAAATTTTTTATTGTAATCTTGGTTATGGGATAACGGGAGCGACCAAGGAGTAAGTGTTCTGTGGGAGCGACCCCCTCCCTGGGCAGTAGAATGGTGATGAAGATGATGACCCTTTGACCTGTCGCATCTGTATCTGATCTATCTGTATGAAGCTGACTTACCAACACGTAGATGAGTTTTATTGGTGTAAGGCTTACTTTTAATCTGGATTCTTCAAAAAACAAACTGCCTCGCGGCGAAATTCTAAAATGGAATGAAAGTATTGACACCACATTTAATTTTTACGCATAACTGTTATAACAAAGCGCAGATAACCTAATGAGACATGTAATGACCTAATGTTGTGAATATTATCGCATTGTTATCGTAACTGGTATTACGTAAATTAATGCAGTTTTGGCACTTTTCACACACGTACGGGAATTACGCTACACCAGCGCCACAGAGACATTTCTGCAGGAACTAATCATGGCGGGAAATTCAAACGTTCAATCAATCTTTATATTTCAAATGATACTCAAGCCTCTCAACAACGAGATTTTAGCACAGAAATTAGGGAATCTTTCAATTCAAGTATCATTCTTCTTTTGTTTTCTCTGATATTTTATTTCTAAGCAAGATTACACTACACCTACTCAGTAGCAGCCACGGAGTCTGGATTTGTGCTCGGTTGATGACAATAGGCTCGGATGGCCCCCTACTGGCGAAATGTGGGTGTACTAAGTGTATTGAATGATTTGCTTTTACGAATATTAACAAACAAAGTAATTGTAAAAGCACTTCGTTTGAACGAAGTAAATAAATACTTATATAATGTCAAGATTAACGCAAGAAAAAAAATACAATGACAAAAAATGCGGTTTTTAGAATAAATCAATCAAAACAGGTTCCAAATCTTACTAAAGAATCTTATAGCAAAATAAATAAGGTTTAAATTAACTATGGTCACTAAAGTCACAGCTAAAGTAACGGAACACCCTACTGATTTGTAGTTTTGTAAATAGAAATACTATAATATTTAACACTGAACTGGGTTGAACAGAGAAATAGAAAAATGCCAAATTAATGTTTTAATTATAATTTTATTCAGTACTCGCCATTAAGCAGTATTTTACTTAATAATAAGAAATTAACATAAAGATTGTTTATGAAAAAATAATCGTAGATATCATAAATGTATGTGATATAGATCCATACAGGGCAACAGAACCACCTGTTAAAAGGTCGGTTAAAAACCAAAGTTCAGTGACAATAATATAATTATTGAAAAACATTTTCAGATAATTACCTAGGTGGTATCCACCTGGATAATAATCCACCTAGATTATTACTTATTAGGTAATAGGTATAGCTAGGCTAGTTAACGCAGTCCACTTTTTCACAGCTCGGCGAAATTTTTTCTAGGTTCTTAATTAAATAATAAAGATTTTTTAATAATACAGATTTATTTCCTCCCACAAAGTACAGTTTCAACATAGAGGTGTTCCAAATATTGGAGGTACAAAGGTCTGCGGAAGTCAGGAATCCAAACTAGGATATCCTGTGCTATGGATTCCTGGCCCTCTTCGCCGAGATTGGGATTTTGACAGTTTTAGAATTAACTTCTTAGCTAGGTAACTATCACCAGCTTGAGTATCTACCCGAAACAAAAGATCAGTTTCCATCAAACTCCTTCACCGTAGAATATTTGTAATTTAAAACTTAACATGACTACAGCATTCAAAATTTCTCCAATAACCCCGGGATAACACACGGGCTGTGATTTTCAAACCATTTTTAATAACTACCTTCTATTTAACCCTAAAAAATCCAGTCTATATTCATCTGTCCAGCGTAGTTCTATTGCTTCTACGGACTGCTACAACGCTACTTCTCTTTTTTCAAGTCAATATCACTGTCGGGTAACTTTGGTTCAACGCGAAGTTGAGATGCAGATGTGGCCAACCCAATCCCACTCCTCTCGACTCTGCTCGTCTATAATAAAAAATATTTACAAAAACAGACTAAATTACCTAAAACTAAGTACATAATATGTAAAACGATAACAACAGGACCACTAGGCGTCAAAGTACTCCTTCGCATAGCTGTCATCCGGGAACGTTGCCAGATGTCTGGCAGCATTGCCGCGTTGACTGGCAATTGTTTGGCCAAAGGAGCCAGCCCTATAGTCACGCGAAGTGTCGACTAGTCGGCGTGAAATTTCCTTACAAAGGGGACGTCATGCATTTTGGCTCCATGACCCCAGCATTTCGTTCCTAAACGTCTCAAAACTACCAATAAAGTATTTGCGTCGCTTGTTGGTCTCGAAAGCCGCAGCATTTAGTTTGTATGATTTATTTACAATTATTTTATTTTATTTTGGTAGGTACGTGTATCTGCGTTATTTATTATACAACTTTATTCCCTACCACTTCATAAGTGTAACCTTCGTGCATCAATCTATCAACAATGTCGGTTCTGTAGAACGCTGCTCCGGGCATGAGCACTCCAACCCTGAAAAATAAAAGTTTATGTAAGAAAAACGTTGTCTATGTCAATGTTATTTGCTCTGGTGGAATATGGAACGAGGGGACAGGGCGGCAGGGACTGGCTACCGCAGACCCCAGACCCCTCCCGGTCCTGGAGTACCTCAAGTCTCGTATAGTACGTTTTATCAAATCTCAAACAAGGCCAAAATATATGTATTCAGGAAGTAAAAGGCTTTGCATATCTACCTGCATCAAACTATGCAGGTTCCTGGTAGATATGCAAAATATTTATAATCGTAGGATGCTAAAGTTTTCGAACTTGCTTCGCTGGCTCTTGCATTCCGATCCACATTCCCGTATTTCTCAAGTTTTTTTTTGCATATCGTGGCAGTCGGGGCTCTATTGAGTTTTGCCGACCCCGGCACCCAACAGGCTTAGTCCACTTTGAGGTCGACCAATAACCTCGTAACACTGAGTAGGATGGGGTTCCCATGTCGTACTCCTAAAAACGACAGGACATAGCGTTCCTCTCGAGGCGCGAGGGCGGAACCCACCATGCTGTGCGGATTGGCAGTCTTCGAATTTTTGGATATTTTCGGTTTAAAAATACTCGTATCGCAACAGTCTAATCCTGTCTAGACAAAATTTGCGACATCGATAGATTTCTGTCTATCCATGAAAAAAAGTACCTAAGTAAACTGGTTTATCAAGTTATCAATGCAAGGCCAAGTCGGTTTTATTTTGCATCATAGATATTTAATAGCTTCAAGATATTTAATACGTAATTAACTAGCTCATTTCCAAGGTTATCCGCTTCCGCTGTTCAAATTGCGAAATAAGAAACAAGTCTTTAAATTCTGGGTGGTAGGTATACAAATAAACATGGCACATAATATACTAGATATTGCACAAACTACATATAAGTGGGGAAACTTTGTTATTGCTTTCGAGGCGGAATGAGAAAAGAAAGAGAACCCGAGCTGCGAGCGAGGGTGTTATGGAGCCGAGAACTGCAGTAACAAATCCCAACGCGTATCAAACAATATTTTTCAATACACTCTTCACTTGATGATCTCTTAATAACTTCTAGTTACAATGTAAAAATTAATTCATGACACAACAATTTGTGTAGTACACTACAATTAAAAAGGGTAAAAAAAAACCTTTATAAAAAACTTTCTGCGAAAAAAAAACACAACTTTACTTTCGGAAGCCGGTGAGAAAAAAAGTCAATGAAAAAAACAAAGTCAGAGAAGTTTTTCGCAGAAAATTTTTTATTTGTGTAATTAACTTACTTGGGCATATTCGAGGTTTCTTTAAGTATTGTGATGGCACACATGATTATCGCAATAGCCGTTGTGTCGTAGCCTGGATCACTGCCCGATACCTGAGAAAATGGTAGGTAAGGTTATTTTATTAGATGTAAAGTGTTCACAGCATTTTTGAACACACGACGGCTAATCAAGCTATACAAAACCAGTTTATGCGGCTCTCTCGTTGTACGGGAAATTTATACAAAGCGGTGTCATGTTATACTGGAAATGCCCCACAAAACTGTTTTCACGGTTTGCCTATCGGAACGGATCATACAAAATTGGCAAGAAAAACGGAAACTTTTTGTGGTTCTAATCTCTTAAAACCACAAATTGAAGGCAACTTTAGCTCATCGTAATTACATGCACGCGAGATGTTGAGTTCTTCAAAATAGGTAGGTATAAAATTCGACTCTAATGTGTAAATGTACCCTTAACGAAGCCGGAAGGCACTTGTTCTCACCGTCATTGCGATATTTTTTTTTTGTTTTAGACCTTAACTGGAAACCTTCTAGTTACGGAGATATTGGGGGACAAAGTTCCAACTTTTTCATAAGTATTTATATTTAATATTAATTGAATGCTAACTTTACTTTAAATTCCACGACTCCTATACTATTCAATGCATCCATCAGTACAATGTTTTCCGTGCGTTACCGGTTAAACTGAGCCCCACCGTAAAACATGATTTTTCACTCCATAAAAAAAGTCGTTTCTCAGCAATAATTTTTGCACAGAGGTAATTGTTTGATGTACAGAATGCTTGATTGACGACTTCGTGAAGGGTCCGTTTACGCCTTGTATTATAAAGTTTTTAAAAGTAGGTAGTATGTATTCTATATATTTTAGCCTCTGTTTAAGATCTTACCTTTACTGACATAGTTTTAGTTGGTTTCGAATTCAAATCAGCTCCCAAGTCCCAGCCTTTACCATTCAAAACGAAATTGTACTTCGTGTCTTGTCTCGTTTTTAGCGAAGGCCCTCTTTGTGATACATATCCTAGAGTCATGAGCCGTGGAAAATTGATTAACAGTTTTCTGAAGCACTTGAAGTAACTCAAGTAGTAAAAAAGGAACATTACTGGAACTACAATGAAGTGGAAGAACATTGGAACAGTGGTATAAGCCTTGAAATGTACGGGTTTCTTCTGAGCTTTCTCGTACAAATATCTCTGGGACATATTGACTAATTCGTTCTCTGTTCCGGGGTAAGGGAACCAAGTTCTACCGTTGTGCCGGTGGAAAAATGATCTGCAAAATAAGAAAACGAAGTTCTATTAATATTCCTATCTCCTTCGTGATTATTCGCCTTTATTTTCTCATTTTTCATTATCATCTGCCTAGCCTTTTCCCAAATTCGTCGGGGTGCCGCAGCCGATCCCGGCTAGTGTAACCGGATGCAGCGGAATACCAGTATTTTACATGGAGCGACTGCCTATCTGACCTCCACAAGCAAGTTAGTACTGGGTAATAATACTCGGATATCCTTAGTAAGACTGTTTGTCAGACTTTCGGGCCACAGACTACTTGTAACGACTGTCAAAGATCTAAAGTTGGCAGTTGGTACCAACGGCTTAGTGTGCTTACGTAAAATTAACGTGCCGAGGCACGGATATTTTTTATTTATTTATTTAACAATTTATGTACACACTAAATACAGGAAAGAAGAAAGGAACAGAAAATAGTACAAAGGTGATGCTTATTTCTAAAGAAATCTCTTCCAGCATACCTGCGAAAGGAGATACTAAAAAAGAGATGTAGACATAGTGTGTAAAAGAAGAAGAGAAAATGGAATACATAAAACGTAAAGCAGAACTATTTAAACATAATAAAATAAGAATATACGTATAATACAAAGACAAAACATAACAATACTGTAAATACAATAAAATAACTAATAATAAATACTTATGCAACTATGACGAAATAGAAAGATAATGTTCTTTCACTCTTCTTTTGAAAACTGCAACAGTATTATAATATATATATATATATTATAATAGGTACTGTTGCAGATATTTTTTCTTTTTTCATACCGATTTTTTTCTTTTTCTTTGCTAATTTCTATAGATTGTGACTGTAAATAGAGCGGAGCTAATACTGAACTTATTAAAACCAAACTCAGTCCCGGTGGAGTGTCTTAGGAGGGATCAACTTTTTTTTTTTTGTTTATTTCGGCCAGCAAGTGCAAGCCCATAGGGCAAGCAGACTGGCAAAACCTTCAAATTATGAAGGGCAAACCAAGGTTAGGCTTGTCGAAGGTACCGCCACTATTTGGTATTGGTACTAGTAAGTTCAGTACTTCTGGACTTATTTTTCACATATTTAATAACATGTAATTGTATACTCTTGTCTCTATTATGATGGTAGGTTGGTACTACCTAATTCTATACATACTTTTTCATTTCTTCAGGCTCTGGCTCAATAGGCGTAGGAAACAGCTCTTTCCACAACGCCAGGTGGTCTTTGAAGGTCTCCAACACATAAATAAGCGATGTCCATGTTCCATTGTGTAAAAGAGTTCGGCCAGGAATATACGCTCTCTTTGGTAATATCAATTCTGTGTAGCATTCTACAGTGTTCAGTGTTCCTAAAACATAATTGTTATTATACTTTGTGGGGTACTTACTGAGTTATTTCTCACAAGGTAGGTATCGTCGTAAATTATTAATTCAGTAATGTTCCAGATAAATAGCAAGAGTGACACTGGAGACGAAGAGCAGAAGAACGCGGCATAATTACACAAACGCGGAGTAAGCTTCAGATATGACTTGCTGGGCATGAGTTCCTGGGTTCCATGCTCAGGTCGGCCAAAGTGTAATTGGGGTTTTCCATCAGAAATTTATAAGTAGCCACTGACTTTGGATTTGTGCCCGGTCGATGGCAATAGGCTCGCCCCCAATTACATGGGACTGTAACAAACCTGGCAAAATGTGGGTGTACTAATGGGCACACCTCTGCACCCTTCGGGGATTTGTTGTGTGTTATGATGATGTTTCGTTTTATTAACATTTACCTTTGAATTGTCTCTCTAGATATATCAAAGCGGTCTCGGCTGGTATGGCCGCGTATCCACAGCTGGGTATCACTAGAACATTCGCGTCTTCTGCAGCCTTGTTGAAGTTCTTGTACAAGCTGAGAATATGCTGTCAAAATAAAAGAAAAACAGTATTAATAATAGTGTACTAGTACTTTCATACAACCCTACAAGATTGATTTGCCCTTATTAGCGACTTCTCTTCATGACGTTAGGGTTTCTAAACAGTCGACTTGCCTTATGGGCTTGCCGTATTGCTGGCCCCGAAGCAAGCTACTGTAATAACAGTATCCTCTATCTTCTGTTTCTCTCCTATCGATAGGAATCAACTACTTTTACAGCGTGTATAAGAATTGTGTGGTCATATTGCCATCAAACTGAAAATCTTTCACCATGAGAGATGATACTTATGATGATGGTCCCAAAGGAACCAAAGGATGAAGGTCAAAGTTGTTTAATTTGATGGTCTATACCACATTCTTCTTTTTTTCTTTTTCGTGTGGTTAGTGCCTAACCTAGTGTCCGAGTTTTTATGCCGATGATTTGACTTTACATGCCGTCGAGAAATATCTCTCAGGCATGCTGGTTTGGTTTCCTTACGATGTTTTCCTTCACCGAAGCAAGTGATAATTATACATACAATATGCACATGAATCCGAAAAATCAAAAGTGCGTGTCTTGGATTCGAACTCGATCGAGATTCGAGACCTATGACTCGGTAGTCCGACGGTCACCCCACTATGACAGCCTAGTGGTGTGACCGTCGGGCTGCAACATGGAATGAATATAACCACACCTTTATATTACATGCTGTATGTGAAATTGTGAATACCTTTTTAACTCAGGCCATGCAGCAAATCATGAAGACAATTATTAATCGTCCCTTTTATACCTATACCTATGAATACCTTTGTTAATAGGTAATATCCACCTCGTATTGTCTAATTACTGGGCTAAGGCTTCCCCCAGCTCTCTTCCTTAGTTTGATGTATAGAATGCTTGGCTGACGGCTTCGTGAAGGCTCCGTTTACACCTTGTATAGGTACCTACCTACTTCTTACATAAAACTTTCTTAAGCTATGTTTTTTTTTTATTTCAACTACATACGTTTGAAAGTCACGTATAATCTAGCTAGTACTTATTCTAGAATCTATTTTACAAGTAAGTAAAAGTAAACACCTACAACTGATGTGATGGAACAAAATACCCTGTATAAATTACTTTGATGAGGCAAATAAAAGACTAGTATACAGGAACAAAGCATTATGAGTTTTCTTTTGGGACCTCGATAAATTTTTCAACGGTATCCGGAGCCTACCTAAAACTATTTGCCGACCCCTGCTCTAGACTCTAGTCTGGTACGTAACGTACAGTACCTTAGGAAATATCTGTTCCGTGGATCCAAATAAATGAGTCGTCTCGTCTATGAAAAGTAGCCTTTGAACTAGAATACAAGGTTAGAGTTATTTCTTACGTAGATAAATAACAATTGGCAAGCCAAGTATACCTTCCTTATTATTGCCAATGAACGGAAAAAAAATACATTGTTAACAATAGACAGCTAACAATCAAAATAATCAACTTAAGAATCTTGAATGACAGCTGTCTTGTCTTAATAATCCTATTTTATTTTATCTTACTATATATGTATATATACACTGTTATAAATGCGAAAGTTTGGATGGATGGATAAATGTTTGTTACTCTTTCACGCAAAAACTCCTGAAAGAATTTGGATAAAATTTAGCATACAGAAAGCTTATAGCCTGGATTAACACATAGGATAGTTTTTATCCACTACGTGAGGCTAGACAGATTATGATGATTTGATTAGTGTCTTCTACCAGTTCTCCACTACGTGACGTTCGGATAAGAGACTCAATGTAATATTGTGATCTTTCGTACTACTAATAAAAATGCGAAAGTTTGTGAGGATAGAAGGTTAGATGTTTGATACTCTTTCACGCAAAAACTACTGAACAGACTTCAACGAAACTTTACAGTTATTTAGCTTATACATCAGAATAACATAAAGGGTGTTAATTTAGATTAATTAACATAAAAGTCGAAAAGGCATGGGCCTGCCTCGCTAATAGAAACGCTGACGCGACGGTTTGGACTCGTTCCTGACTGATTGGCCAGAGAAAGCCAAACACCGAGAGTTGGAGAAGAATAAGGGAGCCCTTTGCCCACCAACATATTAAAAAAAAAAACTTACAAACATTTCTGCAGATATGTCAAGATAATGCGTTCCACATTCAATGCAAGCTTCAACGATGGGCGGGCTTAGTATTGCGTTGGGTCCGGTGCAGTTGATCACAATTTTTGCCATTTGTATCGCTTTCTTCAAGGATTCACGATTTTCAATGTTGCTTTCCACTATTGACATATTTTTTGTGCTTAAACCTGTAAATGAGGAGCACACGTAGTTAATCATTAACAAGGTTTTACAAGTTCTACAATAAGCCACAAGTTCGATTTTGATAATAAATAATATTCTGGATCGGTGTGGATTTTTTTGTGTTAAAAAGTCCACAATGAGACAGTAACTAAGTTTGAAAAACGCAGACGGAACTGTTATACGATCATTAATTCGCTGTCCATCGGTCTGTGTGTCACGACCGTTTTTCTCAGAAACGCATCAATCAAGTTGAAATTATAATATTAATACTTTGATCTACGGTCCCTTGGAGTTAGAGCTGTTACAAAATCAACCTTCTAAGTCAACGCCATCAAAAGATATTTAGGGTTTTGTCGAATAATTTGATACTCGCCAGTTATTCAAACCAATGGGGTACTTGTTGACCTAGAATCGTATTTGGCAAGACCAAAGGTCATAGAGTACGAGTTAAGGAAAAAACACAGACGGGACTCATAGGATCATTAATTCGCTGTCCGTCTGTCTGTGTGTCAAGAACTCAAGACCCTTTTTCTCAGGAACGCGTCAATCAAGTTGAAATTATAATAATAAATACTTTGATCTACGGTCCCTTGGAGTTAGAGCTGTTACAAAATCAACCTTGTAAGTCAACGCCATTAAAAGATATTTAGGGTGTTGTCGAATAATTTTATACTCGCCAGTTATTCAAACTACAGGTACTTGTTGACCTAGAATCGTAAAATTTGGAAGGACCGAAGGTCTTGAGTAAAGTATGAGTTAAGGAAAAATTCGAAAATCATTATTATGTAAAATCAGATGACGAAGGGCTTTGAATATTTGGGCCTGCCTAAGTTCAATTTTTTTTTAAAACACCGGCCCGCGTAAAAACCTGTCATCAATAACTGGCATCAAGTTAGGCCGGCCAGGCTTAAAACAAAATTCTTAAAACCCCTCTCTCAATACTGTGCGTCCAAACTTACATTTGCAATTGAAAAACTTATTCAACTGAAACACATCAACTGCAAATGTAAGTACAATTAAAATTAAAAAATTGACAAACTTAAATAAAAAAAAAACAATTTAATAATCCGACCGTCGAAATGCTTCTAAATAAGTAATTAGAATTACCTATTATGTAAGTGAGTCACCACATTGCAATATTATATTCATATTCATTAATATATTGGCGTTGCACAACGTAAAAAAATGCACTTATTATATACATATAAAAATGAATTTAATTTGATTACTAATAAGATTAGGTAACTACCTAATTTTGCAACTTTATTTCTGCCGGTTGTTGAATGTAAAAAGTCGCTCAAAACAACTATTACGTAACAGTCTTTAATTAAGTAGTAGTTGAAATTAAAGACTGGATTTTTTTCCTGGATTTAGAATTTTTTTAATGTTTCAAAATCAAAATCAAAATCAAGCATTTCAAGTAGGCCAGTTACAGGCACTTTTGAATTGTCGAAACAAAGACAACAGTAAAATATATCTACAGTCCCAGTCACAAGGCACAAAAACTGTGAAAGTACTGTAGTTGCCCATTCCCTAACGTAGATCTCTATGGAGAAGAACGGGCAAGAAACTCCATGGACACTCTTTTAAATCAGAATACTTTAACAAAACCTTTACGAATGGTATTTAAATGTAAGATAGATCTAGTTGATAGTAAATACGGCAAAGAGACATGTAATTAAAAAAGAAAAACTAACTAAAAAAGAGGCTTGTGTAAGAAAATAGTAGGCCGTCCCTGGGTCTCTTGATATACAACAACTGGTAACGAAATAAGTATACAGTACCATCAATTTGAACATCGTTCTCCATTGGACCAATATCGAAATCGCAAAAAGACATCAGCTGTCGCATACGGGAGTTGTGGTTGTGTTTTTTGTATGGGATTATTGAAGTTCTGTATGGGACAGCTGATTATTTTATCACTCACAGAACAGACAGAATCGGAAAGTCGCAGGTTTAAACCCTGCTCGCACTCGAATTTTTCTTTCCATATCAAAGCTATTTTATCACTATTACGATGTTGGTCCCATACAGAAAGTTGTTCAGTTAATGACACATTTTTGATACACGCTGTATATTCTGTTTTCTAATTAACTACTTGCATAAGTAGCTACATGTTTTTTTTTTTATATTAACACTAACTTTAGCTTGTGGCTTCTCTTACATTATGTACGAAAATTAACCCACGAGAACATTTCAAATGTAGTCGGATACTCGTGGATAATGTAGCTTCCCGTTAGTGATAGAATTTTCGGAATCGGATAAGGAGTTCCGAAGATTATGTGCTAGGTACATAATCATGTACAAATAAATTTTACCTCTTTAAAATATTAGTAGGTATACCAGGTGTATACAGACCCTTCACATATCCGTCAACCAAGCACATCAAACTAAGTAACTTTACGCAAAAATTATTGCTGGGAATTGGTTTTTTTTTGGGGTGAAAAATCACGTTTTACGGTAGGACTCGATGGAAAGCACTCATAGCATTCTGCTGATGAATGGATTGAATAGTACGAGGGTCGTGAAGGTGTGTTAAGTAAAAATTTTACATTAAAAACATATATTTAAAAAAAAAAAACTTGTGAAAAAGTTGTAACTTTGACCCCCAATCTCTCCGTAACTAGAAGGTTCCCAGATATGGTCTCGAACAAAAAAATGATCGCACAACATCAAGTGACGGGGAGAACAAGTGCCTTTCGTTTATGTTAATGGTCTATTTACACCCTTTAGATAAACAGCTTGTTAATAAAGATTGCCGAGAAGATAATTATAAGATCTCGCTAAGTAGGTACCTACCTAATTTACGTAGAGATACTTAAATCTACTACTTAAATCTTTGAGAAGATAGGTATAAAGATCTCGCTAAGTTCTCACCAAATTTACGTAGAGATCTACCTACTTAAATCTATTTTTAGCTAGGTTTACTTTGGTTGTACTTTTTTTTTGTTTAAACGCGCTAATATCTGACAACTACCTAAATGCCAAGATTTGAACAATTATTTTTACACTTTATAGCCCAATTCTTGAGGAACGTTATTGACTATCGCCCTTAGGAGCCGAGCAAAAACAGAAACGCACAGTTAGTTATCTCACAAAAATGCATTTATTTACTATTAGAAATTATAAAATAAGTACCTACGTGATGTAAATGTAGGTAGGCATAATATTTATTTATTTATTTAACACTTCAAGCACAAAGTACAGAGGCGGACTTAATACCATAGGCATTTTCTACCAGTCAACCTTAATATCATAGAAACTGACTATAAAAAATTAATTACGGGGTGGAAGGGAACCCGCGAGCAAAAGACTAGTTTATTATATTTTCTAAGACCATTATTTTTCCACTCTGGAGGTGTACTCTGGAGGTGCACCGGTAGAAAAAGGTCGTAACCTTTTTCTACCGGTTTTCCTATTAGCTTGCGTCTATTAACTTGATTTTCCTGTTCACTTAGATAACCAACATTTGTTTACAAGATATTATTTTTTTATGTAGATACTTAACCTTAATATAATTAAATTAATCTTACCTGTTGCATTGAGCTCCGTTATCAAAGCCTGCAGTTTGTCCTTAGAACGTCCCGAAATGCCCCAAGTAACATCCCAATATTTTTCTGTTGTCAACCTCGCAAGTTGTTTCACAGTGCATTTTCCAGTAAAACCTGTAGCACCCAACACTATGATGTCCAAAGTTTTATCTGCCATCATTTATTTGTCACAACTATTTTTTTAAGGTTTTTTTTTCTTCTTTATTATTACTTTGTTGTTGTTCACTTGAATAGCTTCGCTCTACTAAAACAAAACCGGACGAACTACTTCAAACGCTTGCTTGCCAAAAATGTTTACGTGCGTTGTTCGATAACCTTCAATTTTTTTTTTCTAAACCTGTTCTTGCTTATCCATAGGTATCTAAGGACTTTGCACCGATCAAAATATTTTTCCACCCTTGCAGAATTACAATATTAAAACTATTCATTGATTTAGTAGGTACTTAAATCAGCTATTTATTTATTTAAGACTGACTACACGCAGACAAACGCTCGAGAAATAATAAAAACTCGTGTGCTCGTGCTGTAGGTACAACTCGGTCACATTATCTCTGCACCTCGCTCGATGACGTCACATGCACGGTACGGGGGTGCAAAATAAGCATCTCTAGAAATATGATTTTTTAAACCCACACCGCCAGATGTATATTATATGTATGAGGTTTAGATTGAAGGATTTTGTGATTGAAAATATATTTATTAATTGATAAATCGCATTCCAGCGAGGTGCAGAGATATTCATGTGACCGCGTTGTAGGTACTGACTGGTCAGACACACACAACACACAACATCAAGTTATATTCTTGTCAGTCAGGGTCATCAACCTTATTATGGATAGTAATGGACGCTTATACAGGATGGAAGGGACACCGACGCTAAAACGGTTACCACGTATTCAGTACATCATTCTGAACCCCCAAAAATGCTGTTTCCTACGAAACTGCAATACATACTCGGTCAAAATGTATTTGTAGAAAAGCTCCTTTTTTAAAATAGGATCAATGGAAAATTTCTATATGTTCAGAACACTTAGCACTTACTGAATACGTGGTAACCGATCTAGCGTCGGTGTCCCGTCCATCTTGCATAAATACCCACACCGTTACACGAGGAACTCGTGGCTAAAAAATAATAAATAACAGCGAGCTCGGGTCGATCCTTAGGTTAAGCCGTGCTAGCTGACTGTGTATTAGAGTTGTTAAAAGTTAAATTGTATTGTGCGCTTTTCCATATTTTGAAAGTTTATGTAATAGAAAAAACAATTATATACACATGTTAAATAAACATGTACATTTTTTAGTAGGTCACTATAGTGACAAACTTATATATCATGATATCAATACTTTTGTTGATAAACTTCAGTCGACTCGGGTAAAGTGTATCTACCTATTAGATGTAGACACAAAATAGCTCAGCTATTAGCTTCTAATATTCACTCAGACATAAGTAGTATGTCGAAGTTTAGTTATATTATTAACACTGCGACCTTAAATAAATATAGCGTTATTGCTATAAATGTTTACAAAAATTGTACTGAGGAGGATCCATGTGACAACTATGGAAAATTCTCAATAAGGGTATATTAGTAATAGAATTTTATTGTCTGGTGATGGCACGGGAGTCTCGGGGCTCACTCCAGATATTAATATTAATTTAAACTAGGAAGTGAGACAACAGAAGGTACCATTAACAATTTTGTTAATCCTACCAACATCAAGGTACCTTCTTGCACAAACAAACTATCAAAACTTTTCCTTATTTGAATCAATAATGGAAGATGTCCTGGCAAAACTTGCAGCCAGTAATAAACCTATAATTATTTGTGGTGATTTCAATATCAATATTTTAGAAGAAAATTCTAATAGCAGTTGGTTATTAAATCTTTTTAAGTCATTTGACTTGACCAACATTTTTATAGAACCTACGAGAGTCACTTCATCTTCTGCTACTTGTATAGATAATGTTTTCTGCAATTGTGATTACTTAGATAAAGCCATAGTGAATTGTTTGCCGTCTGACCATAGCGGACAAACTGTAACTTTTAGGTGTAACATACCATTGCAAAAGTTTCAGATTCAATTTAGACCTATAACTATTAATAATTTCAATAGGTATAATATTTCCCTACAGAACAAGTTAAGTGTTATGAGCCATCATATGGACGATATTAATATAAATCAATTTTATGATAATTTCTTTTCAATAGTTCACACTGAGTTCAATAAAACTTTTGAAAAGAAGACAAAATGTATTTGCCCCAAATTTATATTTAGTGATTGGGCAACAAGAGGTATCAGAAAAAGTAGGGAAAGACTATTTGTGCTTTATGGCCTAAAGCCCTTATATAAACTCTGAAACTTTTAACAAGTATGTTGCTAAGTATTCTAAAATTTTTAGAAATATATGTAAGGTTGCCAGAACCTTGCACATTAGCAACAAGATCAAAACAGCAGAAAACAAAATTAAGACAGTTTGGAAAGTCATAAATAACGAGACTAACAGGAAGAAAATTCGTAACACTAGCGACACATTAGATACAGCATGTGGTCCTAAAAGCTCTAATCAGGAAGTAGCTCATGAGTTTGTAAATTTATTTACCGATATACCGTTAAAACTACGGAGGCTCTTAATTCCTCTCCTGAAGTCTCAATTGGTTTATTAAAGGCGAATGTGTCTGACTGCCCGGCTGAATTTAAATTTAAACACATATACGCTATGATAGTTATTAAAGCTTTCCGGCAAATAAAAGTCAAACTGACCGAAGATCTTTGGGGAATGTCTATCAAAGTTTGTACATCCATAGTTGAGACTATAGCACCGTACTTAGCTTTCTATTTTTAATTTGTGTGTAGACTAAGGAGTTTTCCCGGATTTAATGAAATACAGTAAAGTCATACCTCTGTTCAAATCCGGAGATAGTAAAGATACAAATAATTATAGACCTGTATCCGTGATGCCAGTTTTTAGCAAGGTGTTTGAAAAGGTAATGCTGAATCAAATGCTCAATCATTTTAACACCAACATAATCTTACACGATCAACAGTATGGTTTCACCAAGGGATGTTGTACAACTGACACCGGCGTAACCTTATTAAAGCACATATTTACTGCGTGGGAAGAGTCCCAAGACGCCATAGGAATATTTTGTGACCTCTCCAAAGCATTTGATTGCGTAAATCACGACACATTACTTTTGAAACTTGAGCATTACGGACTAGGGAAACTTGCACTTAGTTTGGTAAAATCTTATTTGAGTGATAGACAAAAACATGTGCAAATAAATGGTGTTAACTCACAGGGTTTAAAAGTAAAAATGGGGGTTCCGCAAGGCTCAATATTGGGTCCTTTCCTCTTTCTAGTATTTTGTTCTCCCCTACTTATTGAAAAACCAACCTCAAAATATGGTGTCGTTCGCTGATGACACTTCCCTAATTTTTAAGATAAATAGAGCCCAAAATCTAGATGACGTGAATAAAGCCCTACTTCAGGTCCATAATTGGTTCACAGCAAACAATTTAGTATTAAATGAAAAAAAAAACTAAATGCATAAGATTTGCTTTACCGAATGTTAAAAGTAGCGATTGTGATATAGTATTGAATAAAGAGAAACTTGAATTTGTAGATAAAACGGTTTTCCTGGGGACTACGCTTGATTCAAGGCTACAATGGGGTTCTCATTTAACATCTCTTGCAGGGCGGCTAAGTTCAGCAGCATATGTTGTAAGAAAAATCCGTCAATATACTGATGTAGATACCGTTAGACTGGTCTATTTTAGTTACTTTCATAGTATTATATGTTTATGTAGAATGTTATTAAGCAGGCTGACAAGCACCTTTGCAATTATGGTTGCCAGTGATATTGGCCGAAATTATGTCTTATGGCATTTTGTTATGGGGACGGGCTGCAGACATTGAGTCTATATTTATTCTGCAAAAGAGCTATCAGAGCCTTATATAATCTTCGTAGGCGCGATTCTCTAAGGGAACTGTTTAAGGAAATTAACATCATGACGGTACATTGTCAATACATCTACGAAAACATAATGTATGTACGAAAAAATCTAAATCTTTTTAATAAAAGAGGTGACAGACACAATTATTGTACTAGAAATAGAGACCAATTATTTCAGCCAGGATTCTGACTCGCTAAAGTAGACTCATCTTTCACAGATTACTGTTTGAGATGCTATAATAAAATTCCACAAAGTATTCTTGAACTGAATGAAACGTAAGAAAGCATATTACAAGTTGGACGATTATATCACTGATAAAAATGCTTGGCACTTTTGGGTACGCAAGGTATAAAAATGAGACTCGTGGTGATGGCTGAAATATGGAATGAATGTATTTAGAAAAGTCGGTCCCTTTTATACAAAATTTGTAACAAAAAATCAATGCATAGTAGGTACATATAAAAACTTAGTTTGGGCACAATATTGTCGATGTACCCTACGTACTATATTGTTACTGTGAGGATGATATTCCGCTACAGCACAATGCCGGTCCTGCTCCACAAGAACAGGGGCGCATAAATTGATAGCATTAAATAGTATTGTTGGAGCTGCTGAAGATTGTACAACTATCTTTGCATTGTATAAATTCAATCTCTTTAGTATTATATAGCCGTATAGCCCATATTGTGTGAGTACTATGTACTGGAAAGCTGTCATTCGCTGGAAGGCTGCGTCTTTTCTTGACTTGAATGTGCCCTAGCGGTTAGGTTAGGAGTATGTCATGCTTACTCAAATGTCTCGCTGATGGTGGCACGTATGTCGGATCATTTAGTTCCCTTCAAAATGGTTGAGTTGAATGGTGCTGATACATGTGGCATGTTCGTGAACGGGCGCTGTCAGTTGTGACTGGTCATCTCTTATTTGCCTCGGCTTATTTGAATTAATTATTTTATTTTCCTTTTTTTTTACTATGGACTCTTTTAACGCACACATCTTGCTGCATCGTTCTCACATAATGTACCATCTCACAACACCAACCAACTACCAACTAACATGAATGATGTAACCAAGGTTTCGTAAAAGTATTCTGATTTAAAAGAGTGTCCATGGAGTTTCTTGCCCGTTCTTCTCCATAGAGATCTACGTTAGGGAATGGGCAACTACAGTACTTTCACGGTTTTTGTGCCTTGTGACTGGGACTGTAGCTATATATCATTGTTGTCTTTGTTTCGACAATTCAAAAGTGCCTGTAACTGGCCTACTTGAAATAAATGCTTTGATTTGATTTGAATTGCCTAGGTTTTTCCGTGAATGAGTAACCAACACAGGTGGCCACCCAAAACATACCAAGTTTCCTCCGTGCCTCAGAAAGCACGTTAAGCCGTTGGTTTCTTGAGCTCACACATCCCGCATGAGACGAAAGATCAGATTAGTTTTTCAGTAGCGAGAGAATAGCGCAAGGGCTGAGCGATTGACTGCTGCGTTGCGTGTCGCGGGTTCTATTCCCGCACGGAACAAATATTTGTATAGCCTGCAGATAGTTGTTCCGAGTCGGGCTGTTTGTGTATGTGAGTTTAAATGTTTGTAAACGCACTCACGATACCGGAAAAATCCAAATGTGGGCCAAAGCTTAAAAAAAAAACTGACTCATTGCCCACGAAAACAAAACGAGACAATTTTTACCGGGTAGACGGGAGGCTAACCTGGGGGGGCTAATCAAAGACTATCTATATGGCAGTAGCGAAGGGTTAATTTTTTTAAGAGGTAAGCCGGAGTAGATGTCTTTAATGTAATTTTATTATTTGCCTATGGAATACTGATTGAGCCCGTTATCAAAGGGAAGCCGGTAGGAATCGAGTTGTATGAAACCTTCGCCATTGCTATATGGTTATATTCTCTATGGGGCTAATTTAACTGTCTTTCTTTTTGGCAGCATGAAAGTTTCTAAACCAAAGAGATTAAAATTATACAGTATAATTTAATGTCTTTGTTCTAAACCAATCTCAACCAGTTCAAAGGAATTCGTTTCCTTTACAAATCATATACAAAAATACAAAGGTCCTTGAGACTTCCGCATGAGAAATAGGCGCTACCAGATAATCATTTTAATCATTCGGACCACGACTGTGGCAACGATTTTGGCGAGGCCAAACAGAACATAACATTAAATTATTATGTATATGCACATGCTTATTTATTAAATTAAATATACTTTTGATTATTTTTGTACAACAATGGCTTGAAGAATTTGTGAGAACGGAAAGCCAGTGTTTTTTAACGAATTATACTTTGGACTCGCAGCATTAGTCGTATCATATTTGTATAACATTTTTGTTTGTTTTTTGCTGTGAAAAAATTTACTGCATGCCACACCTTCCGAGGGGCGGAGTGGTATGTCGAGCTTGCATCCACTAAAAACTCCGCCGTTTTACCTACCTATTTTCTGCTTTCTTCTTGGAGGGCCTCCGAATACTGCGTTGCATGACGTTCACGAGCCCTCAGCGGTGGTTTTCGCCTCCCTCTCCTTACTACTACCCAGGGCCAGGGCCTAGGTTATAAGTAATACAAGTATAGGTAACCTAGCTTTAACACAGGGACTGCCTCCACCTCTTAAAGCTTACTTAGATGGAGCTAAACGTCCTGGAAAGCTCCACCTATCCAACACTAAAATAAGATTAAAATCACACTGCTATATGAGGTGGTAGTAGGGTAGGCCCCCAGTGCTATAACGAGCTATGAAGCGCTTGTGTTAAATTAACGGATCGTGTTCGAATCACAATACTGCACTCCAAAACAAATTTAGTTGACGTGGCTCAAAAGGAACAACGTGGTTCAACTGAAATGAGACTGGGCAGGACATGGCTCCGGATGCCAGACAAACTGTGGGCAAAAATAGTGCAAAACTGTTGCCCTGAGACAGTGAGGCGGGGGTCGCGGCAGGCCACGAAGGAGATGCTGGCGGGACGAACTTAATAAATTCCGTCAAAACTAGAAGGAGGACGTGCGAGTTCGTGAGAAGTGGAAGGAATGCCCAAGGGTGGGACAGAAAAGGCTTGGAAAAATAAAAGAATATAGTGATGTCGAGAAGCTTGTTTAGCCTCGACATTCACATTGTAATGAACCTTCAAGAACTTCCGTGAATTTATGAATATTTTCGTCGATAAAATCCATTTATAGATTCTTTTTACTTCTTTGTTGATGTTGAAAAATCTCATCTGCATCAATTTAGGCACGTGCTGGCATAAATGGTTGCCTTGCATGTTTTGTTGTCCAGTTATGTAAGAACACAACTACCCAGATAATTTAAAAACTTCTTATTGCCAAAAGAGTACCTGCCCACTACGTGGTACAGAATTCTAATAGGTACTGTACGGAATTTCACTACGTAGATTAGAATTCTGTCTTCGTCAATGAATGCACTATCATGGATAACCTAAATTGCTTTCCGGTCTGCGAGAATATGAAAGTGTAGACTCGTGGAGGCATCTACTGCAGTACGGTTCCAAACTTTCAATGAAGGAACTTGTCCTTGTGACGAAGGTAATGAACATGAACGTTGAGTGTGGCCTACATCGTGGTTACCGGTTTAAAACAAGCAAACAGGCAGCCGGTAGGTAGGTACCTAAAGGTTCGAAATAACGAAAGCCTTGAAACGAATACCTGACGTACCAATTCGAGGTTGTCGGTCGCGCTTATCCCTTGTCCAACCTTGTATACTAGGGACATTGCCCGTCGTAAAGCAGACACAATAGGTAGGCACAATTGCCATGAATTAAGTATGGCGCAGTCTCTCAGCATCTCTCAGTTCTTTTCCCACATGGTAATTAGGTATAATTTTTAACTATTAAGTTAATAAAAAAAAACGGAAAAGTGCGAGTTGGACTCGCGCAATAAGGGATCCGTACCATTGTAGTAGGGACCCCCTTTAATTTTTTATATAAAAATAAATAAAAAATTAAAGGGGGCTCCCTTTAATTTTTTATTTATTTTTATTATTTGTTGTTTTAGCGGCAACAGAAATACGCATTCTGTGAAAATTACAACTGTCTGTTTATTACGGATCATGAGATACAGCCCGCTGACAGACAGACGGACGGAAGGACAGCGGAGGCTTAGTAATAGGGTTCCGTTGGTTACCCTTCGGGTGCGGAACCTTCAATGATACTATGTGGGAAAAGAACTGAGAAAGGATTGAATAAACAAATCTGGAAAATAGTGGCTCATACCGTTATACCAATGACTTTGCAGCGTGTATCAGGAAAGTGGGGTCATTTTTAAGAGTATGGTACCACCAAACTGAACGTTCTCCAAACATATTCAGCTGTCCCATACAAAATGTCAATATCTACTCGACCCAAGCTTACGGGGCAGCTGATTAAAAATATGTAGGTTTACTGTATAGCACATCCTTAAAATATGATGACCATACATTAATGACACAATGTATGCTATCATCATCTGCCTAGCCTTTTTCCAACTATGTTGGGGTCGGCTTCCAGTCTAACCGGTTGCAGCGGAATACCAGTATTTGACATGGAGCGACTGGGTAATACGATACCCCTTGGTAAGACTGGTCGGTCAGACTTTCGGGCTGTGCTTTCAGGCCACTGTGTGTGACAGCCGGGACCAACGGGTTAACGTGCTTTCCGAGGCACGGAGGAAACTCGGTATGTAATGGATGGTCACACATGCTAATACATTCTTATTTGACTGGGAAACGGTGAAATATTCAAAACATAATTAACTTGGAAAAAATAGTGATCCAATCGCTATATGACTTCGAAAGGATCATTAACACATTTGGGATGGGGATCTTCATCGCCCAATATTGGCGGTCAGTTTTTTTTTATTTTTTTTTAATCTTTGCCCCACATTAGAAATTTCTCCTGTATCGTGGGTGCGTTTACAAACATTTAAACTCACATACACAAACAGCCAAACCCGGAACAACTACCTGTAGATGATACAAATATTTGTTCCGTGCGGGGATCGAACCCGCGACACGCAGCACAGCAGCCGATCGCTCAGCCACCGCGCCAACCGTGCCGTCAAATATCCCACGATGACGTGACGTAAATAGCTAATTTAAGTTTTAGGTAGGTAGGTAATATGGAAGTATGGATAAATGTGTATACTTAAATCAAGTTTAAATCCAAGCAAACCAACTCACCCCACGCCATACGATTACATGCAACTATTATATTTAGGTAAAATAGAAATCTAATGGATTTTTAATACAAAATATCCTTGGATAGGTATGTAGACACCAGCACATCAAGCTACCCGAAACTGTCTAATTTTCCCAATCAACCTTGAACCTGAGGCTTGAGCGATAAAGTTGAAAATCTGTTAAAGTTTGACAGATTGTAGTGGCTTGATGTGCTGTTACATGTGTCTAGACGGTTACGACAGTTTAAATTTGCTAGACTTTCTAATTTTAGTTTCGATGGAACCCCCTCAGATTTCGGAATTTTAATTTGCAGATTTCATCAGGAATGTTATTGGTGGTTAATTAATTGGCCAATGTTTTAGAAAAGGGTATTAAAAAACGAACGACTAAAAAAAAAATTAGCGACTGATGATGAGATACTTAGGTACTATTTTAATAATTTGAGCGGTATGAATTTGAGTAAGCGAAAAATTAACTAAACTAACGACGAATATTAAAATCCAGAACGAGCTTACTAAAAGTGGGTTGTGATTAATCCATTTCAGATATTAAAATTCTAGTCGTGCGACTAAAATAAAATTGCAATATGAATTGAAACTTCCAGGGTATTACAAAAAACTCATCCCATAGTAGTCCAAATGGACCCCCATGAGACATGGGTTGTGTTGTGGGGTCTACATCTACACACACATGAAAGTTATCTATGATAGAAAAAAAATAAAAATGTGGGTGCATGAGAGGTAAACAAGTCCACAAGAGGGGATCCCAGATCCCATTTAGACAGGCCGTCGCCCGTGACCTATATTATGTCTCCCGTAATCATCATCATCATCATTTCAGCCGAAAGACGTCCACTGCTGGACATAGGCCTCCCCCAAGTTTCGCTACATTGACCGGTCCCGTGCGTTTCCCGTAATAGCAAATTATAATTTCCCATAAGATATTAATCAGTGCATCAGGTTACACCGTACAGCCCGTACAGGTAGGTAGGTACCTACTTATCCACTGGTTTATCATCTGCCTAGCCTATTCCCAACTATATTGGGGTCGGCTTCCAATCTAATCGGATGCAACTGAATACCAGTATTTTACATGGAGCGACAGCCTATCTGACCTCCACAACCCAGTTACTACTAGGTAATACGATACCCTTTTGTTTTTTTTTGAAGAAAAATTCTAGTGCGAGCAGGGTTTGAACCCCCACCACCCACCCTGCCAAAACAGTTGTAGTTCCCTACGCATGGTTTGCGTATAAAAAAATATTAAAAACATAGGTACTAAACTAATTTAACGTTAAAAACCCTTTCGAAGTTTAGACCCCATTCTACGGTCCCTGCCATACCACCTCTGTCTAATATCCAGTGAAGCTCAAACTCTAGGCCTATCGAGGCACTTGGACTGGTGTACGCAACACGCACACGGCACACTTGCTAGTTGCGGTTAGCAAGTAGTGTATGTCTATATTATTTACTATGCAATTATTATAAATTATACATTTAAAACCTCTCAAGGTTTATCACTCTAGTTCATCTATTGCGTGAGTACGTTTGCGTAACACCAGCTGTAGGTACAAGTAACACACGACGGGTTTCTTTTAAAGCAATTTGTTGGTTGTGTAACTTAGGGCAAACTTAATTGCGATATAATTTGTACGCAAGGTAAATCTTGATGTGTAAAATTATGGAAACGCATTCATGTATTACATACAGAACATTTGTTTTGCAGACGTTTGTTAGTTAGCACATTCTTTTGTAATAAATATGGTTTGGTTTGGTTGGCAATTTGTAACACTACTTTTTACAAAATGAGTACCTCAACAATATTCTGTTTAGTTCCTAGGTGTACCTAACACTTAAGCAACTAAGTGTAATTTAGTTCAAAGTTATAAGACAGTGTACAAAAGTAGATGACTTTTGTGGTTAGGGGTGCTAAAGTGCTAATACCCTAATATTATCGTATTCTTTACTTCTTATTTAAAGCTAACACTATCACATACCTGCTAATACATTACAATTACTGCCTAGAATATGCTGCCTACTAAAAAATATTTCACTCCAGGAAAAGGTTTAAGTTTTATTAATTTACTAAATTATTATGTTAAATTTTTTTATTTATATTTTTTTGTTTTTATAAAATGTTAGTTAATTGTTGTTGTTCTTATTCTTTTATTTATCTTTACACAAATCTTATATATTTTTAAATATTTCTTAAACTAAAAACAATATAAAAAAAAACATTTAAAAATATAAAAAATTGTAGCCCACCGGTATCGGGAACAGGGTCCAAGCTACCGGCGGTCAGGGCTCCAGAGAGAGGAACCTCCTGACAATACGAGCCGTGTCCAGGAGTACCGCTTTATGAATCAAACCCTTGATCCAGCTGCCTAACGAGAGCCTCCTCAGGTATTGGTCGAGGCTCTTGGCAATTAAGCCATGGGCTGATACAACTATCGGCACAATGATCGCTGAGTCCACATCCCACATGTCGACAACCTCGTGAGCCAAGTCAAGATACTTGATTTGCTTATCTTTCTCGGCTTTCACGAGGTTCCCATCATGCGGGACCGTTATGTCAACAATCATTGCACGCCGCTCTGATCGATCCACCACCACTATATCAGGCTTATTGGCTACAATAGTCCTGTCAGTTACGATGGATCGATCCCAGTACAATGTGATACTGCCATTTTCGAGAACTGGGTCGGGCACATACTTATAGTACGGTACTTCCGATTCCACAAGGTTGTATTTTAGAGCAAGTTGCTGATGGATAATCCTGGCTACAAGGTTGTGTCTATGCAAGTACTCTCCGTTAGCCAGACGAGAACACCCGGAGATAATAATGTGACGGATTGATTCGCCTGGACGGTGGCATGCCCGACATATGTCAACCGTACCGTCCTTCACAATAAATCTCCGGTAGTTATTCGTCATCATAACTTCATCCATAATTGCACAGACAAAACCTTCGGTTTCTCCAAAGAGGTCCCCGGAACGTAGCCAGGCTACGGACGCTGGTAGGTCTACATCGGGCCCATGCAGGGCCCGGAAAAAGCGTCCGTGAAGCTCCTTACTCTGCCATACTTCCATGCGGTCGTTAGTGTCAAGCACTACAGGTTTGCGCCAGTTCTCTTTAGCCAAGGAGAGCGGGGTGAACCCCTTGTCCACTGCGGCCACATCTCGATGCATCCCCACGTCGGTTTCAAGGAAATATTTCCTGAGACTGCATATCTCGCGATTGTGAAGAGTCTTAGCGTTTAAAAAGCCTCGACCCCCACACCTCCGCGGGATATACAGTCTCATAACAGAAGAACGCGGGTGATGCATTCGATATGCCGTCAACAATGTACGGACCCTCCTATCCAGGGCGTCTAGTTCTGTCTGAGTCCATTTGAGTATGCCGAAAGAGTACATCAGAACCGGCATGACCCAACCGTTGAAGGCACGCACCTTATTGCCGCCTGATAAAAGACTATTAAATACTTTTTTCAGACGGCCAAAGAAGCGCTCCTTCAACGATTGCTTCATGTCAGCAACATTGATGCCCAGCGCTTCCGACATACCCAAATACTTATAGGATTCATTTTTTTTTCATTTCTTATTCTTATTATTACTTTAGAAATATTAATAAGTATAAATAAAGATACAGAATGATTATTCAATAAATAATTTATTTATTAATTACTTATAAACTAACAAATTATTATTTTAAGCATTCATTTGAAGTTTTAATAATTTAAATTTTCCTACATACTTTTTAACCTCGTCTTTAGGGTATGGCTTGAGTGCTAAACAAGTGGGAATATTTTCTGGTTGCTCTATCCATAATTTGTGTGATATGAAGTTCTCTTTTAATTGCTCTGCTATTTTATTCAGGGATGCCTCATCAGGGACCTGTAATGGAAGTAAGAATATCATATGAGAATGTGTAGGTGAAAATTGGAAATATTTCCTTGCAAAGATACAACAAAACTACCTATCAAATCAAATCAATAAATTTATTCGCATAATATGGGTAGAATATTTCAATACATACATAATATAACAATCAGGATCCTCATAATAACCATTTCTGGTATACAAAACTTGAAATAACAATGAAACGAAATGGGTACATACCTATACATAGGTACCTACTATTTTTCTAACTTGATATTATTGCACTAATAGGAACATAGTCAGGTGTTACAATAATATTCTTCTTCATCATGCAAGTGATGCCTTTAAAGTTAAATGGGCCTCAACAAGAACTCTGCCACCTGGATATTCTTAGTAGTGACATCAAACAGGAAATTAAGAAAAGTAATTTATATAAAATAGTTGCGACAGACACATAGGAGTGTGTCAAGCAAATTTTGGTCATTTGACTTAGAGTTGAGTTCAAGTTGTAAACTTTGATTTGAGTACAGAATATCCAACACTGATGGCCCAGAGGTTAAGGTCTCACCTCATGCACGAGGTTGTTGGTTCAAATCTGGGCAAGTACCAAACCAATGTGACTTTTTCATTGCTTAAGTACTTTCTAAGATCATTTATCTTGGACGACACTGACATAGTTGAAGAACAACATAAAAAGGAAACCTGGACTTATATTTATAAGTCTGAAATCACCAACCCATCTTGAGAAAGAGTGGTGATCAATGCTCGACTTCATTCCTTCTCTGAATGAAAAGAGGCCTTTACCCAGCAGTTAGTAATAGGCTAGTATTATTTATTTATATGATATACACACACATACCTCTAGCACAACTTTGTGCATATTATCCATATCATCCAGGTACTTTATAGTATTCTCATCATCTTTGTACAAGTGAAGTACAGCTGTTGATGCATGACAAGCCTGAGCCACCACTGAACCTATCGACCACCCTAACTCCTTCAGTAAATCAGTACGTAGTAGAATGTATTGAACAATTGGGTTAGACATAATGAATGTATTGGGGTAGTAAGCTCGGCTTTTATAAATCAATAGGTTATTTACATGGATGGCAAGAAAACTGTGAGGAACTTATATTGAAATATTGCTTGGAAGTTTAGCGTAGGTTGTTAAATACAGGAAGCATTACTACTATAGTATGTTTTTATCTTAAATGCATAGGTTTTAAGGAAGAAAAAGGAGTAAAAAATTATTTTGATTAATGACAGTACTACTGCAGTGTCTTGTCATCAGATGTCTCAGGTGTCACCACAGAGTACTTTTATATATAGGTAGGTGTCACTGTACTCACTGTCAAGGAAGCTAAATTCTGCAATAGTTTGCAGTTTTTGGTACACAAGTTGCCAGCACTCAAAAACCCAGCATCAGTTAACTGGCATTCTCTTGAATAATCAGTGATTATCCGTATGCGACTGAAAGACTTTGTATCTATGGTCATGAATAAATATTACTTAAAAAAAAAAAAAAAATACAGTGATTATCCAATGACACAAATGTCATGTTGTTTTGTTTTACGGCGTGTTTGTGATTTTCAAACGATTTTTTATTTAATTTTCAAGAGTTCATGAAACAAAACGATTTCTTCACGCATAAAGCTTGTTAAATAGTTTTAAAAAGCAATTACAATGGCTTCGGGGTTAGAAAACTATGTGAATCAGACAGTGTCAGTGATAACTTCGGACGGTCGAAACTTCATTGGAACTTTAAAAGGTTTTGATCAAACAATTAATATAATACTAGATGAATCACATGAACGAGTGTTCTCTTCTTCGACTGGTGTGGCGCAGGTGGTGCTTGGACTTCACATAATACGCGGTGACAACGTCGCGATCGTCGGCCAAATAGATGAAACTGTTGATAGCAGATTAGACCTTGGCAGTATAAAAGCAGAACCGTTGGGCTCTATCGTTCATTAATTACTTTTAAGGATTTGTAATAAATAAGTTTTTGTGTACTAAGTGTGTTTAATTATTTAAACAAAATTCATGCTAAAATTATTTGTTTTCTAACCAAACCCAAGGACCATCCACCAGTCAAATAGGGCCTTCAGCGGCCTAACTAGAAAGCACTCGACAGTTCACCCAAGTAGGCTGCTGTTAATAAAAGCTGGCTGGGGAATTGAAAATTGTTCCAAATTTCAGTGTGAATGCAGTGGCCAAACTTCAGGATCCTGATTAACCGTTCTGACTGTCAAAGATCTACAAATAACAGCTGGGACCAACTGCTTAACATGCTTTCAGTGTCACAGGGGGAATTCTTCTGTTATGGACTGACCTCGGCAAACATTGCTTCTCCTAAGATGACCCACTGACCCATTGCTTAACCTTGAAGACTGATGCATGCAAGTGCTATTATTTAGCCAGTAGTTATATGAAAGTCAAGAAAAAATATATCACTTCCTAAAACTATATTGTACATGTATTTCTATATTCATGGAATTAACAAGTCAATAATTCTAATCCAAAAATACCTGAAAGGTTAAAAGAAATTAATTAAATAACTTTGTTTCCAGCAAGTCATGGAAAAGTTAAACAACTATTAACTGTTTTGTATTTCTCACTTTGATTTGCAACATCAGCATTACAATAGCTTTTTTTATACTTCATCGCCACAAGTACCATTAAAAGTTCCATGACTTTTCCTATGTATCTCACGATAAACGCACCATAATTTTTGTACAACTGGTTTCATCCAAAACGTGAAGAAATATTTTTTAAATTTATTAAAAGCGTCGTTTTCGGGCATTTCCTGTTGTAAGTATATACTTTCTACCTTCGTTGATGTTATAAAAATGGAACTAGTGATTAAAAAAACAAAAGTAGTTCCAACATGGAACTGTTAATGGTACTAGTGGCATCAAAGCTTTTTTTGTGAGAATATTGGTACCTATTAATGTTGTGCTAAAATTAAACAATAAAAATATAGGTAACATAAAACATTTATTCCATACTATTTACAAAGGCATTAGGTAAAATATTTACAAACATTATTTTGTCGTGTTATTTACACAGTCCCGAATTATACAAAATAAAGTAAATAACAAAACAATAAAGAAATTCAAAATACAATTTCAAAAAGATTCATTACAGAAATATTCGATAAATTTTGGAGGACAGTAATTTTCTTTTTGCTGTATAGGTACCTACCTAGAATTTAATTTGTCAAAACATTTTATTGCATTTGCAGTCATATTGTTTTGCTACTAATTCTAAAGCAGTAAACTTTATGGATACTGTCACACAAATCCAACAACAATCAACAACCAACCAATCAACTTGCTACTTTCAATGGCATTTCTTATTGCTAACTTAGCCAAGGTCCAAGTCGCCAAATACTAAAGACCTAACTTTTCATTAATAACTAAGCTTACAACAGACAATATTGACAATTTTTCATTTACAGTAGTTGCCATAGATCTATGGTAAAGTGTTTTACTGCTACATAAATGGTAACTATAAGGAATAAAAGGTATGGACATTAGACAGCCATAAAATACTTAAACTGTACTACAGTTCTATCACATTTCCTATCATATTCTGATATTTTGCTAAACTATGATTATTCCCATTTGACATATTATGAGTAATCATTGCTGGAAGATTGGCTCACCAGCATTATTTCTTGACGCCTGAAAGTGAAATAATGTTATTGTGAAAATTCCGAATTATATTTCAACATTTTTTTATGACAATGACAATAAAGTACAGATCGCGGCACGTATACATATGTACACACATTTTCGGGTCTCAATCTCCTCTAAGACTTTTGCCCGTAATTGTTGTACCAGTGTGGACGACCTGCATTTGGTTCAACTTACGTGCCGCGATCTGTATTATGATTTATTTATTGTCTATTAAATAAGTGACCACACTAACTTATTGAAATCAGAAACAGCTTAAGTTCATGCAATAATGGCGCAATTACTCATGGTCGTTCGCTAGAATTCTGGCAAACGACTAAGTGCAATATGAACGTGGTCTAATATGCCTATCTTTGGATAATCTCATCCGGCTTCATCTTTTGTGTTTTCGAAATTTTTAGCTCGTATTGCGTTGAGCAGTATTTTATCATATGTATGTTAGTCTGTAAGGTATATATATATGGGCCAGAGTAGCCTGAAAATAAATGGATGTTGTTGTTTTTGTAGGCGCGATTAGCCTTAAAAGTGAACAGGCCGACGGGGATGACATATTGCGTCGACCACACCGAAGCGAGGCGAATGACTTTTGCTTTTATTGCATGGCTTAAGCCGATTCCACGTCTATAGTGTGGTCACTTCTCAAGTGCTCAAGTGAAATACTTCTAAAACAATGAGGATAATAATTACAGACAACTATTTAAAAAAAATAATAGAATTAGCTAAAACGATTTTATTGTACACTACAATGTTTCTGTGGAAATACCCTAATTACAGTGTTTCTCCTGAATACCTTTAACATAAAGGTCCCATCTATCAATCTTCGTTTTTAATTATTTCGATAGTTATTCCTTGCCTGAAATTAGTATGATTTTATAGGAATAAATTTCAAGGTACAATCCCAAAGCGACGCCAACCGCAAACTAGTTACACAATCTTGTCGTAATGGCAGCACGAACCGACACTGGCGGCAATGTGTGTGTGGCTGAGCGACTGGCTGTTGTGTTTCGATTCCCGCACGGAACAAACATTTATCTGGCCTACAGATAGTTGTTCCGGGTCTGGCTGTATGACTATGTGAACTTTAAATGTTTGTTAACGCAACCACAATACTGAAGACATTCCTGGTGTCGGGCCACTTTTAAAAAAATAATAAAAAAGAATGAATGTCGCCGCTGCGGTCTGTCATAACGGTGTCTGCATTGCTGCTGCAGTTTACGGTCTACAGGCGTCTGCGGAATTGTACCTTCATCCTAAGCGAAGTTGAAGATCACACTTCGGGTAGTTTTTAAAAAGGAATTCCTTAATTATACACGGTGGGGGATATCGTAATGTTTGTGTCACAAACTCAAGATGATCGATGACGATTTGTAGTAGCCAAAGGTTGTAGGCACCATAAATTATTACTTTGTATGTTTGTTTAGTTATTAGAGTACACAGAAAGAACCACAAGTTAAGTTCAAGTTATATTAAAATGTAGTGGACTAATAAGTTAAAGTTGTAGTACTTCTTTCTCTTGACAAGTGGTTAAGCCCACAGTTATTGTCAGACTCGATGTGTATTGCTTAAAACGTTATATATTATACAACATTAGTTTTAGTATATGCGAAACCTGAAACACGTGTCTAGTATTTTTATGTACATAATTACAAAACTGTATCATTAAAAATCAAAGTTATAAGCTTGTTCTGTTAACTGGTTGTCCGCACAAAAACGTGGTCACCACGCGGCGCGCCAGCGTGCGCGCTTCCCGCGTCGTCTCGAGCTCATTTATAATAATAATTAGGCAGTAGGTGCCGAAATGATTGCGTTAGGAACTTAGTGTCGCTCGGGCTCCAACTTGTAGCCTTTTTAAAATATTTTTGGGAAAAAATATAACATGGTTTAAAATTTATTGGAATCGATTCAGTTACTTATTCTGAACAAATTATATTCAGGTTTCGCATATACTAAAAATGTTGTATAGTATAATATTTGTGACGCACGACATCCAAGTAGGTTGCTGCGTTCGCAAAGTAAAGGTATGGTTGATGAGACCGTACACAATTATTTTGAAATTCAGAAAGTAGTCGAATTATGGTATATTAAACTACCTTTGCATTTTCTCCTTATACTTCTGCGTATTGTATTTCTGGAAGAATTGTTTTCCGTATTCGAACGTCGCAATCATAATCGCGCATGCTGGAGCCACTTTGAATATCCGAGGTAGGAGTCCCGTAAACATTCCTTTGTATCCGTGATTGACGTATATCGTCCGCGCTATTTCCTTCATATTTGAAGCTCGCTGATGGCCTTTACTATCTGGAACAGTAACCACATCAATAAAAATAAAACTAAATAGTTTGTCGGGCATTAGTGAATATACAGTTCTTGAACTAGTTAAGCCCTTATGCGCACTAACGGTCAGTTTCCAAGCAGTTAAACCGATATCAAACACTTCACTCGGGTGAATCTACATTTTTGTCTTTTTCTAGTTTCCATTCTCTCCGATGCCAAGACACCGACGCCAATTTTTCATCAGTTATAAAAAAAAAACAGTTGTTTCCTACAAAAGGGCAAAACCTACACGGTCAAAATGTACGGAACAGCTGTTTTTTTTTAAAATAACCGATGAAAAATTTCTATGTTGCTCAGAAAGATTTACTGAATACGTGATAACCGTTTTCGCGTCGGTGTCCCTTCCACCCCGTAGGTACCAGCTTGCCGCCTTCGTTACGGCTTTAGTTCCTACGGCAGGAACTAAATCTGTAACGAAAAGATGTTTAAGTTCCGCAAAAAGGGCGTATTAAATGAACAAAATAAAATGTTGCCAACCTGTATATATTTCCTTTTCTCCTAATTCTATTTGTTGATGTGTTTTTACGACGTCAAATGGAAGTGTTACAAATGCCGCAAGCTGAAACATAAGATAATTATAATAATTTAAAACTCATAAACTCGAATTAGGTACTTATTTGCTATCTTATCTTGTCCACCCCACGTAAGAAAGATAGCAACTACAATCTAGAAACGCCATTTTTTTTTATCAGAAACTGTTATCTATGAATCAAATTTATCTCGGTCACTAGGCGGCATACCTATCATCTGCGTCTAATCCGACGATGGAGGTATGAAGATAGAAGTGTTGATAACTAAACGTAAGGCCCGTTTCCACCACAACGGAGACGATTGAGACTGTGCAGGTCTCCACATAAGATTCAACCAATCATAGAAATGAACGAATGGAATGATGAATGAATGGATTTCAATCAATGTGATTGGTCGATTCGATCCCCGCACGTCTCCGCTTTGGTAAAAATCGGGCCTCAGAGATTATAAAATGTTAGAGTTGCGCCACATGTCAGCACAAAATCGCAGTTTTCCATTCATTCGGCAAGAATGCTATCGCCCGCGGCAGCATCGACTATTCGTTCGGCAGCACGCTCTGTTTCTCACTCTAGCAAATGACGGTTCTGAACGACGGAAAAGGATAGGAGCATGGAAAAGTGCGATTCCGTGCTGCTAGATGAGGTTCAACACTGAGTCTTCTTACAATATCTGTAGTGATCATCACTTGGAAAACCTTAACTGAGCTAGTATTTATTACTTTGCTACTGCAGAGTATGACGAAAAAGGCCTTATACCGACACCACGAATCATCATCATTCATCATCATGGGTCGGCACAGCATGTCTTCTTCTTCCATACTTCTCTATTACTCGTCATCTCGCCAGACACCTCCTTTCTTGCCATATTATTCTTTACACAGTCCATCCATCGTTACTTTGGTCTTCCTCTACTCATATACCCATCGACATTCATACTCAAAACTTTCCTCACCACGAATATTACCCGCTATTAAAAACCATAGATATAAAAGATAAATTATTGCTTCTATAATTATGCTATTATAAATGGGTACTGGCCAAAACCCTACATATTGTAAAACTTACGCTGCCCGCGACCGATCCACAGAAGAAATTAAACAAAAATGTATTCTTTTCTGAATCCGGTTTGTTAAACGCCGCCTTTGTTTTTTCGAATGTAGTCCAATATATACCTGGAAGCACATCACAAAAAAAAAAATTAACAGCTGTAAGAAAATCAACTTCCAGGCCTACAGCTTTCTTGAAACGGAGCCTGAGGTAGCTGCATTGTACACACGGCGACACGTTAAGCTATACATATCCAGTATAACCTGCCCTCGCTTTGTATGAGCTTCCCGTACAATGAGAGCTCAGCTTAATTTGGTTTTACAGAGCTTGATTGGTCGTCACGCGTACGAGAGGTTTGGTCACGTGTCGCGAGAGTTCTATCTTTCGCTGACGGGCGTCAATACCCCCTCCCACACCGCGCAGCTATGTCAGGAGACATCTCAGGTAAGCGGAAGGCCTGTAGTTTATTTCAGGTTTGGCTAATTAGTTCTGAGCTGGCTTTCATAATGTCATCAAGTAGGAAGTACCTAACTCGGCAGTAAAGCGTTAAATAAACGATGTTTCTCAGTATTATTATTCAATAATCAAAAAATGGAATATAAAACTCTTGTTCGTTTATTAACTACCTACTTTTTCTGACAAGAAGTAGAGCAGTTTGCACATGTTTTACTAAATAAACAAAAAATTGTTATCATGTTTATATTATAAAGCAGAATCATTTTAGTTACCTGAAAATGGTACATCCCTCAATAAAGTCGATCCCAAACCCCGGAAGAGTCCTCTTAAACCTTCATACCTCACAACCTGTCGCAAAGCATCCGAAATTTCTGAAAACAAAGATTTTTTTTTAATTATTAGTTATCTGAAGGGGGTTAAGTACTATGCCACTAAAGAGACAGAGCTATACAGGTCTTCTAGCGCCATCTCTTTCCTACACTGGAATTACTCCTGCTTTAAGACGTCATGATAGGCCTAGGCCACCAGGTTATTGTTATTTATCTAGCCTTTTCCCAAGGCCGTTGTGGTCAGCTTCCAGTCTTACCAGATGCAACTGAAATAACAATGTTTTATTTGACGACCGCCTATCTGACCTTCATAATCTAGTTACTGGGTATGTAACACTATACAGGGTGATTTTTTCAAGTGGGCGTATCCGAGTCTATGTACTGAAAGGAGCCTCGAGCCATATTTAGATGACAACTAAAACTGCATAATTGGATTATTGGAAAATCAATATTCCTATCCAGGAATCGAATCCGTTGATCTTGAAAAAAAAAAAAAAAACACACCACTGTAGTACACCATTCGATAGCGTTGCTAGTGAGTTGGCGCCAATAGTGATTTTGTTCGACTTTTCTTTGATTACTACTATTTGCATAGTCATACTGTTACGTATTTTATCAAACATGAACTGTTTCCTTTAATTTGTCATGTGTCATTAGTTCTCGTCATCGGCTTCGATTCTTGGCTAGGAATATTGATTTACTAAAAATCTAATACTGCAGTTTTAGTTTTCATCAAAATCGGTCTCGAGACTCCTTTGAGGATTTTTCGCTATTCCTCATAGTTTCGGATTTGGCTATCCACGCCCACTTTAAAAATTAACCCTGTATACCTTGGTAAAACTGATGAATGATCAGACGAAACTAGTAAATAAATTATTATCTAATACAAAAAGGTGTTGATAAACAATCACATATATTAATTGCTTATCTGAACCTTTGAACTTATTAATCAATAAAAACATTAAGTGGGCTAATATACATTAATCTATACTGCGTTTGTTTACATTTTTAACCGACTTCTAAAAAGGACGAGGTTATGTATTACACCAGCACCTTTTTTTTTTTCATGTATGTACGCCGTTACTCTGTGATTACTAGGTCGATGTACGTAATGACTTTTTTATCAAATTCTTTTGGAACAGCCGTAGTAATTTTAAAAGAGTAATATACTATTACTGCATGATGTTCCGAAAAAAAATATCAGCTGTCCCATACAAAACTTCAATAGCTACTTGACCCAAATGTTTGGGACAGCTGATAATTTTTTCGCATTTACGATATTGGACCCAAGGAGAAAGTTGTTCCGTTTGATGGTCTACATCATATCCTTTTCATATGACTATAGCTTTTCTGACACAGCCTGTATATTTTAAAAACCTTTGAAAGGAAGTTGCTAATGAGTTTAATCCAATAACGCTAATTACTGCATGTTACATACTAGAACAATGTTTTCTTATTGGTCCTAGGAGGATATTTATGCAATTATAATACTTCAAAGTAAACTATGTTCTGTGAATATTTATTATATTTCCTTTATTTATTTTTATACAAATCTTCTACATTTTTAAATATTTCATCAACAACAACAACTAAATTGCTGCACACAACAGTGTGGGATCTCCTCATCATCATTCTCCTGACCTTATTTCAATTCATTTGTGGTCACCACAGCATTTCTTTTTATTCCATATTTATTTATTTGTTTAGGATCTCCAACAAAACATATACACAAACACACAAAATAAATAATCGACGACAAAAGTATCGTATTGGTGTACTCCTTCACTTACAGCGGAATATTAGTTGTTATCTCAGTAGTTCAGCCCTTTCTTTCAAGCTATATCATCTTTTACACAGTTCCTCAATCGTCTCTTTGTAATCAAAATGGGAATAAAATTATGTAAAATTTAATTTGTGAATTGGTGAGAAAAAGCGCTGCAACTACACAAGTGAAAGGAATCCAGCACCCGTAGCATTACCACCATAGAAACAGGTTTTGTAGACGAAAGAATCGACAAAATGACAGATCAACAAAGAAATCTGTCATTTTGTCGATTCTTCCGTCGACTAAACCCCTTTCAGGACAGTTCATCATCTTCTTTGTTTTTTTCCAGCTTTATTAGGGTCTGCTTCTAGTCTAACCGGATGCAGCTGAATACCAGCATTTTACATGAAGCGACTGCCTAGTCTTAAGGCTCTCAAGTAACTCTTAAGGCTAACGAAAAAAAAAACAAGTGACTTTTACCTGCATAAGTTAACTTTTTCGACTGCATCTTTGTTCTTATAAGTTCTAGAGGACTGACAATAGTAACTGCTATCGTTCTTGCTGTGGCTCCAGCAATCATTGGTATCCATAATGGCTGTGATGCTGAAAAGTACAAGAATAGATTTTAATAAACAAGAATTGGTCTATGATTCTATTTCATATGAGTTGAATAGTAAAACAGATTTTATGGTATAAATAATCAAAGTAATCTAATGTAACGCGACATTACTCTCCATTTATTTCAACAACATTTTAATCTTTGCACATCAGTTTATATTTAAGTATACAGAATATTAAATATTTTATGTATTTTTTACTATGTGCATAGAATAAGGTGCAATGCAATAACCATAAAAAATCAATGCTTATCAGCCAATGGCAGTAGAGATAAGCAAAGTAGATAATATTTTGACCTACATGACACACACATTCATAATAACAATATTTTTGAAAAAGAGACATGTGATGTGATTATGATAAACATTAGTGTGCCAATATAACAACCAGTGTTATCATCTGTATACCAAATGTATGTGAACTAGAAATGACAAAAGGAAAACTCTTTTTTACCAATTTTCCGCTACCAAAATTGATTGATGTTGAAAAAGGAGGAAATAAGCAAGTAGTTTTTACATAGTGACAATGAAACAGGAAAATGTTCTGCTACACTAAGCACCATACAAAAAAATCATAAGAGGTGCAAAGTCCCAAATCATACTGAAGTAGGAAAATGACAGTTATTTGTGTAGTACCTTGTTTATTTGCTTCACCTTGAACCTTGAAGTTAAGGTGAGGGAATATTAACAAGTTGATACAATAATGTGGGTGGCAATAGATATACATATAGATGTATTATTTATCTCCTATCGTTTGTCACCCATTATCATCAGTACAATAGAAGATGCAAATGAAATATTTGTTTTTGTTGCAGTTATTAAATGTGTCATGAAGAATTTAGGGAAATGCATGATTTATTAAAAATGTCATATCATTTTCTTTTAACAGTTACCAACTATAAATAATTACTGGGTTTGCACTTAGTTTCTAAACATGTGAGCAAATTAGTTATTAGTGTTTTAGGAAAAGTAACTGTAAACCCACACACATAAAGTTCATTTCTTGAAACAAGTTAAAAAAAATAGGCATTTCTAATATCAAAGAATTTCTAGTACTCATTCTCATAAACATAATTCACACAGTATATGGTTGACATCAGTGCATGTAGTAATAACATCAATTGGACATACAGATTTGAATAAGGTATAGTTTTAATAGGTACTAATTATGTACTTACTGTTACCCATTAATTTATTATAATTTGTTTTCAACCTATATCTCAGTTGTTCATAGGACACGAAGTAAATGACAGTACATGGAAGAGCTAGGACTAGAGTTGGACTTAATCCTGACCATAATGCAGGAACTCCTTCTAATTTGGCTATTTTATAAAATGCATCCTGAAAGCATACAAACATGTCCATATGGAGATCTGGTACACAGTGTCTAAAATGTAGATGAGCCATTAATGAGGGCCAATAAAAAAAATACTATTCATGCAATGTTGATCAATATTAATTTGTATAAATGTTTTAGAATAGAAGAGGTTAAATCGATAGTTATCGATGTTTCTCTCGCTCTGTTTCTATTGGTCCACTCTCCCATGGCTCAGGGCATGCTGATATGTTACAACATAAGAAAACAACGTTATATTACCATAGTTCCGCTGAAATGTACTCGTTTCGGTAGCCATGGCGAGTCTCCACATGGGCATATGTGTTCCATAAGACCATTACAATACAAGTAACATTTATTCGACAGCAATGCCTTCTGTTGTGCTTGCAACCTTATTTTAACCACATCAAGAGGAGTCACTAAAATAAGAGAATCAAAAGATTTATTAACTGAAACTTTTTACATATTTAACTGAATAAAACAGAAAGTAAAGATTAACTGAATAAAACAGAAAGTAAAGACTTACTGAATAGCGAGGTTATAAGGGCACCGGAACATGCTGATGCCATTTGCTGGAATGGAGTTATCCGGAACTGAGGATCATCTTCTCGAATCATGGCATCAGTTTTTTTACAATCAAATAAAATTTAGTTCTTGAGCGAAACTCATTCGGATCTTACCCGTGTATTTACCGTGTTTTTTTCGATTCTTCAACTTTAATCTGATCTGTCAGTGTCACCTATCATTCAAAATTCTTGTCAGTGTCAAATAATAAATTCTTCAATTATTCCACAGACTATAGACCGATTTTACATTTTCCGCAACCGTGTTACCAGCATTAAAAAAATAACTATGGAAAATCAATAAAGCTTTGTGCAGAAGAAAATCGACTAAAAGTCATAAAATCTAAATCAATGATTAGTTTATAATCAGTCACAGATTCATAGTTAATAGTAACAACTTACATGAGTTGCACACGACTAAAATTTGTGTTCTGAAACTTTGTGATGCGTTACTAAGACAGAGGAAGCCTTCAGGGGCTTACAGTGGTGGGCATAGCGAATAGTTGTTATGCAACATCTGTCAAGGAATAATACCAAACTTTGTGTGTTATACACTACAATACCAATGGTCCGTCCCACCGCTCTCGTCACTACCACTTGCCTGACTAAATTCTGAATAACGCTTGGTAAAACAAAACTTTCTTTAGTTCCAATAATTAGCTTGTAGTTATCCAATCCTGGACTAATTTGCATTATTTTTTTCTTGTTTGTTAATTCAAATAACATTTATTAAACATACTAGACAGAATGTTTTTGATGTGAAACATCTATAGCCGCACGTAAAACCGATTTCTGGCGTGGCGACGCATGCCGTGGCGACGCGTCACCACGCTATATGATGGTATATAATAGGTCTTTACCTATGTAATTGGAGATTTAATAACCAGCATTTTCAGATTTAATTATCTGTGGATTGGCGCGCAATTCAAAATTCAAATAAATTTTATTCGAAAGCCGTGTTCTTTTAATTTCAAATTCAGTTATTTGTTTTTAGATAGTTTTTGTGAAATTGTGGTAGTTTTTAGCGCCATGGATAAACTGAAAATTCATACAAATTATTTTTCTGATAATACAATGTCTGACCGTGATAATTTAGAGAGTGTTACCATCGACCAATTGTCACAGTAATACCGTCCTCAGAGGCAACATCGAATATAACTATTACCAAAGTCACTGATTAAACGAATTAGTAGTCACGATTTGAAATAAATTCATAATTTTTGTATTTAATGAAAATAAATAAATGTTTATTCAATAAATAGTCATCGTTATCTGGAAAAAAAATCGTAATATTTTATTTTATCATTATGACATATTTAGTTCCTATCATAATCTGTTCTTTTCTGCATATTACTTTTACAAAATAATGTCGATGTTTCACATCTGCCAGGCGTCCCGTGACGGCTCACATTTTTTTTTATTGTTATTATGTAGTAACAAGTATTGCTTTACGATTTTCTTCGTCTTGTTCCGGCTATCTCGTTCGTATATATTTGAATATCTTTGTACTCACGGGTGTAAACTGGGCTGTCAGGCCAGTTACAATCTCTGCCACATTGGAGGCATAAATTATAACAATAAATTGTAATAACTAAAACAATCATTATGAAATGAAAGCAGAGAACTTCATTAGTATAGGCATGTACCAAAACTGTTTAGTAAGTATTTTTTAGTTGACAGGTCTTTGGGCAGTATTAGCCATGTATTAGCTCACAAGCACATCTCTAGTTACTTTGGTCCAATCACAGTTCAATTCACTCCACTGCCACATGGATGGAGGGCGTTACTAAAATTGTTTAGTACATTTTATATTATTCGTTAATAAAAACTCTACACACGAAAGCGGTGCTCTTTCCTGAGGGTTTCAGTTGTGTAGATGAAAAATACTTTTTGAAATGTTTACCACAGTGTCTAAATCTTTATTGTGAGTACCTTTTCATTTATTTTAGGAGTTTACCGAGTTTACATAACGTGACAGCTGTTTTTTATATCGGATCTATAAACAAATTGTGAGCTATTTAATAATGAGACGGCCACACACCGATCCTTCGTGTAACTGTAACAATATGCAATAATAATCGGGTCAGAGGCTACGGGTGACAATGAAATGCCGAATGTTAGCCGTGTACGATTGATTTTAGCTCTCGTTCTCCGTTTCCCATGTTCTATAAAATTCTTTACCAAGTAGGCAAGGAAGTAAAGTGTATCGTCGCGGTAACACTCAAGGTCTCGTTTGTATTGAGGCGTACCTTTCTATATAAAATAAAATATTTGATCAATTCATTCTCATTGATTTGCGAAGCAGTTAGCGTCGTCTTAGGGGTGGAGCTCATCTTCATCATTTTGCTATTATCCTAAAAATATTGCTTGTCCATCCTTTATTCAAATTCTGGGTCTTAGCTTTGTCATCAATTTATAAAAATCTAATTTATAATATGGATAATAAAGGTTCAATAGCATTGCCGAAATCTACAAAAACAGGTGCCTTTTATTAAATATGCCAAAATAATATTTGTTAAAAATATAAAGTTGTGATTAAGAAGTCATAACTCCTAACAGTGCAGTGGGTCAAAACAGGCTAGTTAGTTTAGATATGATCTACCATCATCATCATCTTCATCTATGATCTATCTGATCTATTGGTACCTACATATGAAAAATCAAAATGCTATTTTTCAGTACAAACATTTGCTAAAAGTCTTTCTAACTCATGAAAAAGTGGTTCTCTACATAATTTCATAAGATTGTCATAGACATTGTAAAATATATCAGTGCCACCTTATCTGAAGTTTTTGCGTCAATTCATATCTGATTCACTTGTTAACATTTTGATTAGAACTCATTTAATAATTGTTATCAGGGTAAACATCCAACTATTGTATAATTAAATTAAGTTTTCAATATTCAAGTACAGTTAAACAATCAAATTGGTATTACATACACTAAAATATGCGCTGACATGGAATTGCGGACACCAGCCCATTATACAATACATATACTAGTGTTCCTTCTTGTTTTCTAAAATACATACTTTCAAATTCCCCAAAGAGGTATTATTGTGTATAAGGGTTTTCCTGAGGATACTTAAATGTTTGTGTTGTCCTGACTAATTTGTTATGACAAATATTCATAAAGCATCTGTAATAATGCAACTTTTTCAGCCTGAATATGGGAAGATTTATTCAATTACCTACCTTATTTCCAGCGGTAAACAGAGGTTGGTTGAAATAGACACAATCATTATTAATTTATTCTTTTGTCAAACAAAGTCTTTTTCAAATTTGGTACTTAAAACATTTAGTGGGCAGGATTGTTTTAGTTATTACCTATATCTAATTTAAAGTAGTTTTATTTTATTTTTATAATATACACTGACACTGATTTAAAATAATTGAAATCTAAATAAGGATATCATTTATTTGCAAATGATAGGTACATAGTGTACATACTCGAATGTGGGAATAGGAAATCCATTCCTTCCTGGATCAAATTATGTAGTTTATAATATTATGAACAGGCTTACAGTAAAACTTTAAATTTCTGTAAGAAATCATTTTTCAGTTTCCATACAAACTATTAAAAAAATGTGCCCTATATCTGACACCATTGACCCTAAAAGTCACTCTAAATTATTCTGTCAATGGCTTTGTTTAAATTAGAACAGTAAGTGTTTACATTTATAATTCGAAATTCTTCAACAACAAAAATTACGAGTACTTTCTATTATTAGTCTGTCCCATTATGTTGTGAGTTGGCACAGACGCGTTGTGCCTTAAAATACTGTGTGTAGATTGCCAGAATTTTTTTTTTTTTTATAGTTTGGTCTTGCGATCAGTCTTTCAGACTCTGAGCAGATGAGATGGCTTGGATGGCGTGTTGAGCGCTACTCCCAGTAGAGACTGCCCTATCTTTCCGAAGTCATTCTTCGCACTGACTGTTCTGCACGCGTAGCATGATTACAGAAGAATTGACAAAATGACAGATCAACAAAAGAAATCTGTCATTTTGTCGATTCTTCCGTCGACAATACCCTTTTCTACGGTGGTCATGCTACGCGTACTGGCCCCGTAGCATGACCACCATAGACAAGGATTTCTTTGACGGAAGAATCGACAAAATGACAGATAGTGCAAATAAATCTGTCATTGTGTCGACACAATCTATCATTTTTTTAAAAGACTTTCTAAACAGCGACGGGACATTTTCGACCAGCCCTACGGGGGCTGGTCGAAAATGTCCCGTCGCTGTTTTAATCGATGGATTCTTTTTGGGATGGTTAGCTGCCCTGCAAGCTTATTTGGATACTTTAGCAGTCGGGATTTGTAGTTGTCGCTATGTGAACTTATCTCCTCGTAGACCACAGAATATAAAAATATTTCTCATTATGTCTTCTATACTGATATTTACCAACAATGCTTAATTCTTTTATCAGTGATATGTCTTGATTGATTATTTGTACAGTGACTTGATAGTCATAATCATAATAATCTATTAGTAACTAGGTAGTTTTATGATTAGTTTTATCTTTAAGTACTAATTTTGACCACCTCAATAGTTACTCCTTCTGATTTTGTATTAATTTCGTAGTTTGACTCTTGTTTTATCTTGTCACTCTATGGAGTTATTTTTTCGGCGTCAAAAAGATCAACAAAAGAAAATCTTATCTTTTATTTACAATATTTAAATTGTCTGGACCATTCTCATACGTTACGTCGCAGTGGGCGTGGTAATTACGTAAATTACCTCACACTCAGATAATTTTAACTGAATAAGTTCCATGCCAACAGTCAGTGAGGTGTTGCATAGAATCGTTGTATGTTTTGTCTATTTGTTTGTATGGCCGGGGCATTTGATAGAGGATGCATTTTTCGCATCCTCGCTCACTCGTTAATCGTAAATCGCCATCAATCTCTCGCCACAGCTTATGTACCGGTCCTGTTACTCCCGCAGTTATTGATAGTTGTGTTCATGGTCTCATTTCAGGTGTTCCCCGGGCTTTAGCAGCTTATCTAATACTCTCGTCTGATTTTTTAAAACGCTAAAACTTGATCACTTTGGATCGAAAAAGTAAATCAAACAAATTTCAAATTCGTTAAGACTAGTTTTGAACTCGAATGGGGCTCTCATGTCAGGTGATCCTCATGCAAGTCGAACTGTAAAACGTGAAATAATAGTCAATATTTAACTTCGAATGTGTCTCAGAAATGTTTCAGTACCTAAAAGTAATAAAGTTTCTGTGAAAGAAACTGTTTTAGTAGTACCTATTAACGTAAAGTCTTACAGTCATAATAGACCTGGGTGGGTTTTATTATGTTTTCCTTCTTGGCCAGTCAGAAATGTGATATAACTGACTTATTAAAAATCCCTCTGGTATTCTCCAGATCCTAAGCAATCTTGTATTCCAACAAAAAGTTCTTAAACCTTCAAGCCGTCAGTCAAGGTTGTATCTGCATCGTGCTCTTATTTTTCCTGTGGTTATGTCAAGGTTGGGGCAGCATCGCGGACAACGCCCCTCGCAAACCCGTTATGAACCGTCTATTAAAACCAGCGAATTATATAACACGATCATTATAAAAAGTAGTTATGTACGGAAAGAGTTAATTAAAATACCTACTGTTTCAATTCACAATGCTACTTTTGTACAAGGCTCGTCCACTGTAATAGTAAACTTGAACACCGATGCTGACATTGATTAGATTCCTTCCTCAAGTATCGATTACCATTGTTGTATGTTGATATCTAAAGTGTTACGATGTATTATCGATGTTACGGTTCGTATTTTAAAAAGTTATTGTTTATACCGTTATCGTTTCGCAGCGGGATTGGAGTGTGCCGGCTGCCGAAGCGTGTACGTTTTATTTTACGGTTACAACAATTTATGATGATATTTATGATGGCTAACACTTGTAAACCGTCTATCGGATACCAGGCCATCCATGGTGTCTACTCTCGTCATAATATCAATTCAGACGTCCATTCTAGAGCAATTTGACCCTAATTCATAAAAGTGTAGTGGATATTTTCAGCTCTGCACGACAACGATTCTAATAATCCAAAACTTGCAACGAATGATTGCCAAAAAATGTAGAATTATATATTATTAATCTTGCGACACGTCTGGAATCGTCCAGAAAATTTTGTTGGTGTTCAATGCATCACTAAAATACGTGGTGGTTCAAGTCGTATAAATCTGAGGTCAAGAACCTTACATTTCATACACGAATTCAATATTTTCTTGGCACGGTCACGCTGCGTAGACTATTATGAAATCTGGCTCGAGGAAAATTGAGCCGATATGAATACAAAGTTGATCTTGATTCAAGAAGATTGTTGAATTGACAAATGAAGTTTGTCAAAGCATTATTATTTAAAAAAAAGGGTTTCAATAACTTTTTGTTTTGTACGCGGTGATTTTCATATCTCTGCATCGATAAAACGTCACGGGCTATTTCATGGCTTTCAGACAGGTCAGACACTAGATAAGCGTAATCCATATTTCCGACAAAGCTGAAATCGCCCGTGCCAACGGGGATTTTTATCTTTTGTTAGCGTCAGTCGAGAGATTAATGACGTAGCTGATAGACAAGGCATCAAATAAATGTCACTATTATCGTTGATATTTAGATTTAAACGTCTATTGTTTATGATGTACCTAACACGAGCCTTGAACGTGAACGTGTCGTGACCTATTTACACCGTGAAGGAGAAAAGTAACATCTGTAGTTCTGTATAATTTAGTAACGTTATAGCTTTCATCGTTTTGGTTCGTTCCTTTATCGATTATGTCTCAAGAAAACTACTCAAGAAACTAAAGCGATTGCTGTCTGGATTTGGCTATTCTTAACGAAGCCAGATTTCACTTGAAATACTATTAGGTATAATTTTGTATTCGTAATCCTCTTCTCATCTTAATTTATTTGGAATCAGAACTTCTCTTTCAAGAATCTTTAACAGCCGTCAAATCAGTACTCACCTCCTAATTAGACATTTTCGTCATTCACCCCATCCATAATTTGTTTGATTTTCCTCTAACTTTAGTCTTCATAATGTCAACTTTCTCAGGACATGTCCCTCATATCTGAATCAAGTTTCGGCTGAAGTCCGAGTATCTTAAATGCTGTTGCTGTGCAGTTCTTGCGGCTGAATTGTTTGTCTATCTTCATGTCTTATAATGTCATCAATTGACTCTTCAATGGATTTAGTTTGATTGTAGTCTGGGGGACTTCCAAGCGCATATATCGTAAATCGTAATCTTTCTATTTAATTGCAATAGGTCTTTATTGTGTCTTATTGCTGCAATGCGGTGTCTTTAGTCTTTACGTTCAATTTGCTAAATTGGCAAATATTGGTTTAGGCCACTTGCTTTTGGACTAGTTATCACGAGGTCGATCTGGGTGTGTCAATAAATTTGTACTTTTTATTAGTGGAGATACGCGTGTCTCGAACCCATGAGAAACGTGACGATTGACGATGATGGAGACATGCTTCTCGGAAACGAGTGCTTAGTTGGTCGAAGAATGTCTGACGTTTGTAGAATGATGTAAGATTTTCGCACGTCCCCGTAGTAGATCAAAGATTGAATTTTGGGTTAGTGCGTTGTAATATTTACCGTTACTATTTTAATCTTACCAATATTCTCGGCCTTGAATCATCTTTAATGAATGTCACCTGTACTACTACTAAATTCTTCTCCAGGTTTACGTCACGGAAATCTCCGTCACTGCCCCAGTTTAATGTTCTTGTATCCAATGCTCACATTTTAGCCAGTGAGTCACCGTTAACATCGGAAGTTTAATGTAATACTATCTCTCAGTGCTCTGCTGCTAATATCGAGAATCGTGGTTTTCCTCAAGAGACTAGAAATTCTGGAAGCCAGACGTTAACAATTTCCCAAACTAACCTAGAAACTCTTTCCTTGTTTTCTGTTTGTGTTGGTTTCTCTGTAGCTACTCATAACTAGAACGACGACACTTAAGTATTGATCTCGACTCAACTCTGACGGAACGATTGGTGCTTGAGAACTGTTCTAAAATATGAACATAGAGTGCCTCAATATCGGCAAACACTCCTTGTTTTGGAGTTGTTTTATTGTCAAACAGTGTGAAGAGGCCTTACAGTAATAGTAACTTCACTCAAGGCTAGGTGAAAGCCTCTCTTTGCCAATTTCCACGTCCCTGTTCCAAACTTATCCAGGATTCACACGCGATGGCAAGAAAGACAAAAATTTTCAAAAAGCTCTGAACATTGTATAATCTTTGTTACAAAAACGAGTGTTACTGTTATAGAAAATGAATGTGTTATAAACATCGTGATTTGTGTCGATTGTCTGTAAATAGTCATGTGTTATGTTTGGTAATAAAATTTGAATCATGTGACATCGGAACAGTTTATTGTTTGCATGCATACCCACAGCTTTGATGGCTTCTATTAGGTAGCTTCGACAATACGTAATCCATATTCATGATTGATCTTCGTATTAGAAATTAACAACTAATGACTTTCTGTTTTAAATGAAGTTTTTAGTTTACGATTGTGAGTTCTTAGCCACGAAATTACGTTACATTTAAGAGTCATTTTAAATTTTTGACTTATTTCTTATGTGCGTGATTCCCTTATCATAACGATCAGGAGATAATTATTTTTACACGGACACGAACTTGATAAAGACATAAATAATGTTACCCTAAATTGAAATGATATTAGCTATGACGAGATTAATATGACTTTATTATGGAACTTATTTAATTTCCTTCAGGAAGTCTTTGATGTAGATAAAAAGTAGGTGAAATAAATACAAACAAATAGTAGAGTACGATGGAAACAAAGATAAGTTACTTTACGCAGTATTGAAATTGATAAAATCATTCTTTAAGCTTACAAGTATCTCATTCATAGAGCATAGGATTAATTGTTTAGGAAAACTGCATTTGTGAAGTGCAATAGTATAATCTAGGTGCGTACCTAGATCATAAGCGGTTATTGTGCAACGATACGTGATGTAACCTCGAGCTGCGGTTGGTTATATGACGCATTCGTGAATATGTGCAAACCTAGGGAATTCTCGCGAGTGAAGGAAAATGAGCAATTTCTGTTTTGGGAAATACGAGAACTACTGCAAATAAACATTGATCGTTTTAAAGTTAACAGTTTTTATTACTTATTATTGTAAATAGGCAGTTTCGAGTTCCTCTCTGTCTTTGGTTATGTCAGTCAAGGAGAATTCAATAATTGGGACAGAATTTGAAAGACTATGTGCCAAAATAATTATTCGGAGGTGTTGAAGTCTTGGAATAAACAATCTTCCTTTTAAAATGTTGTTATTTCTTCTTCTATATCAATTTGATCAAAGTGTGAGTGTTGTTCCAAGATCACATTTGTTTCTATGTTTGAAATCTAAATCGATCGCAGTTGTCAAATGTTTAATACGCCTGAGGCGCGGTCGCGAACTAGGCAGGCTGGTGGTAGCCACGATGTTTGACGGTATATTGGACTCCGCGCACTAGGGGGCCAAAGATGTCTGGCTGCGGCAGCCAGTAAAACGCGCCTGAAAGAGAGAGTGGCAGCGGAAAGGCTGCGCGGCAGCCCGAAACTGTTGATTGTAACAAAACGGTCGCGACTGCCGTCGACTGACTGCTTTATAATTCGGTTGCAGTAGCTGCTCTAAAGCTTCATAAAATGGTCTCGTTTCTGCTTCGTTCTTTTCACTCTTTTCAGTGCAGACACTCTCGGTTCAATTGCAGTTTTTAAGCTAGATTCTTGTTGCAGATGTTGCTCGACACACGCTATAGGCCCACACAGGGCGTTGGCGTCCATTCTTGCGAAGAGCCCATCCATCGTAGCAGTGCCGTTCCAAAGCCGGGACTACCATGAGGTCACCGGCAACATAATCTGCCCCAATGTTGTCAGGGGCATCGACCACTTGAGAGATCCACGTCTCAATAAGGTAAGAAATTTAGAATCTACTCAAAAAGAAAAAGTTGATTCCTCCATTTTCGGAAATGCACTTACCACTGTTAGTCTCTACTTCACCCAAAGGACAGATGGTAAAAAATGCCTTTGTATTAAGTCCGCCTCTGTAAAATTGTATGCGCGCGCTACTAAAACTAAAAGAAAAACAAATGAAAACGTAATTTTGAAGTCGAACCTATTTATTTTTAAGTCGAACGCATTTATTTTGAAGTCGAAGCCATTTATTTTGAAGCTTTTATATTGGGTTGTAACCGTCCGAAATCAAACATTACTAAATCGGACATTATTGGTTTTTAAAACGAGTGTACTTATTGGTTTTCTCAGGTCACGTAGTTTTTAGGGTTTGGTTAACGATAAATCTATACATCTATACAAATAAATAAAATTGAAGTGTCTTTTTGGAATATCAAAATAATAGCTTTTTACTGAATGCATATAATATAATGCGGCACTTATAACTGAAACGAGCTGGACAAAATAAACGACCAGTGGCCCACATTAGCCCTGGATTGTAGCAACTGGAAGTCGTAGGGAGAGGCCTTTGCCCAGCAGTGGGATGACGCTAATAGTATCAGTATAACTGAACCACATTTTTTTCAATTTTTGTCTGTCTCTCTGTTTGTTCCGGCTAATCTCCGAAACGGCTGGACCGATTTTGACAGGACTTTTACTGGTAGATAACTGATGTTACAAGGTCTAACATAGGCTATTTTTATTTTAGAAAAATAATTAGGGTTCCGTGCAAAAAATTAAAACCCTCGAAATTGTTAACAAAATCCGATTCAAACTCCGAAACGGTTGGACCGATTTTGACGGGACTTTTACTGACAGATAACTGATGTCATAAGGAGTAACTAAGGTTATTAGAGTTCTGTGCAAAAAAATTAAAACCCTTGACATTAGTAACAAAATTCTATTTAAAAAGGGAAGTCATTTTTTTTTTTAATAATTTCACGCGAACGAAGGTCCAATGTAATTTTAATTTTGTTTGTATTGCCCAGATCAAACTAGAATATTTGTCAGCTGTAATTTTGTTTAGTTTTCCCTCGCTTTTCCTCAAAGTTGGTATTGAATTATTGAAGTAAGGAAAAACGAGTGACATTGACTGTTGATCACAATAGCACACTGGCATTGAAATTAGCTTTGTTTTGTAACAGATTTAAATATTTAAATAAAACTAGATTAAGAATCTAGTGGAAGGAATAGGGGGACTCCTTTGCCGTAAAAAAAATCTATTTATTAGCTTAGAATTTTGACCGTAGCGGAGTTTTTGTTCGTGCCAGCAAATCGTTCGATAGTGTAGAAACAAACAGACACAAAAGTATATCTTACTAGAAAAACTACTATCTATAAAATCCGAACAGAGTTTCCGTAGATATTTTTCTAGGTATATGAAATTACCCTATTAGCGTGTGTAGTAAAATTACACACATGATAAGATAAGAGACCCTTTTATTGGTGAAAAAACGCACTTATGTAATTTATTACGACGGATTATGAATGATACAGATAACGTCCCATGTAATAGTAATAGGGAGCGAGCCTATTACCATCAACCGGGCTCAATTCTACTCCGGGCCGCTACTTGGTAATTCCGGATGGGAAAACCTAATAACTGGTGGATTGTGGGTGTTGGTAGTTAGGCGGAGTACTCACCACCCTTCGGGGACTGCAGGCGTAATGTTATGTTACGTTTTATTATCAGCTATTTGTGTCCCACTGCAGGGCAAAGGCCTCCCCTCTTTCCACTTATCCCTATCCAGTGCTGTTGTTATGTTATGTTACAAATTATAAATAATAATTAATTTTTTTTAGGGTCTAGCTTTCACACTGCAAGAGCGTCAGGCGCTCGGCATCCATGGTCTTTTGGCAGCCAAGTTCAAGAGCCAAGAGGAACAGCTAGAGATATGTACCATATCCATTGACAGATATGAGGACAACCTCAACAAATATCTCTACCTCGTCGAGTTACAGGTGACTAAACATGATAAAGGTACCGTTGATTCTGTGAAGCTATTTATAGAAACTGGGTTTTGGGAACTGGGAAACTGGGACGGGTATGGGACTTTTATTGTACAGATTCTAGTTTGTCGTTGGATTCCTGGTTTATGTTTATGGTTATATTGTTGTATTTGTTTAATTAACCGACTTCAAAAAGTAGGAGGTTGTTAATGTACTAAACCTGAAGAGTGAATTTTTATCCTGTGAGTATATTTTTTGGCTCGAGTTTTTTAATTGGGTGTAAAGACTGACCTTGGGAAAACATTATGTGGGTGCCCACCCAGAAAATGCTTTCGATAATTGGTTTAATAGGGTGGTGAGAGGAATGTTTAAAAGCTGTGAACAATGAGTTTGTATTTTTACTTACGATAAACATTATCGTAAGTAAAAATACAAAATCATTGTAAAATACAATCGTCCTTTCAATTGAAATACAATCGTCCTTAATCAAACATAGCGTGATTTATTTAAAAAATACCGTTGCTCGAATCAAAGCAATCTGGCTAATCTTGTTGCCCGTGACCTAAATTCGTCATCGACCCTGCTGAACCCCGGTGTGTAGAAGGAATGTAATACAATGCTTTCAAAGAAGTAAACATTTATTGTTTAGCAACTTATTGGCGTATCGGAATGGTGTATTATATTTTATTAAACACCACGTAAAATACCTCTAAGAACTCGAAATTGAAAAACATCCGTAACTTCGATAATATACCAACGTTAAATACTCAAAATACAGTGTAAAATTAAATGCTTGACTGTTTTTAACGGCTCCAATGAATTATTATCGTCTAAAATAGGCTATTTTAGACGATAATAATTCATTGGAGCCGTTTTAGCCGTAAAAATTGAAACAAATGTCAAGATTTTCGCACGTATTAAGGGTTCACGGTATTAAGGTGGATGTTTCATGAGTAACTCCAGCAAAATATCCAGTTTTTTCACAGCAGTTTTTATTTATAAATTTTTACATGAATTTACGACTATATAAACGATATAAACTGCAAATTGGGCAGAGCGCTTGTTGCAAATTGCTAACACAAATATGATTTGATGCTGAAAATTTAATCTATGGTACGGAACATGCACTTTACGGGATGATTCGTTCAACTATGTACAAGGACTGTTGTGTTGCATGCTCGCTGGAGTATAATTTTGTTAATGACAACTATTACCTCCTCCTTTGACATACTTAATTGGTCTTATTTATTATTTGAAGTTTCCGTTCCGGTCTATCTGATTTTCTCTAAAATACGATATTCTGTTGTAGTGGAATTCCACTTTAATCGATTGGTTATATTTGAAAGCACATTATCCACGTAAATAGAACATAAATATTTCTTAGTATCATTATTTAATTTGGGAAGAGTTCATAAGTTGGATTTTCAAAGACAAGTCCTTCTATACTTTTAATTGGTCTAAAAACAATGTATTTCCTTTTTTTTTTTAATAGATTGCAAAAAATAACTAAGTGGATGAGACCTATGTCCACCATCAATGGCCTTCAAAACGCAGTGGATATCAGTAAAGTCCACCAACACCTTCATCTTTTCCACAAAAAACAAGGCAATGTTTTTAATAATTTTATTGAATTATTGCAGGACAGAAATGAGAAGTTGTTCTTCAGGCTGCTAGCGGAGAACGTTGAGAAGTACTTGCCGATCGTATACACCCCGACCGTGGGGCTGGCTTGTCAGAAGTTCGGTCTCATTTATAGAAGACCTAGGGGTCTGTTCATCACCATCAACGACAAGGGACATGTATTCAATATTATTAAAAACTGGTGAGTTTTTCTTTTGATATGTACTTAATTAAGATGTAAATTTAAATTCAAAGGCTAAGCAGCGCTTGCTGGGGTTGGTCTGTGAATGGTTGACCATCTATTATATTCCAAATTTCCTACGTGTCTCGGAAAGCATGCTAAGCCGTTGGTCCCGGCAGTCATTTGTAGATCTTTGACAGTCGTTACAGGTAGTCAGTAGCCCGAAAGTCCAGTCTTACCTAGGGGTATTTTATTACCCAGTACTAACTGGGCTTTGGAGGTCTGATAGGCAGTCGCTCCATGTAAAATACTGGTACTCAGCTGCATCCGCTTAGACTGGAAGCCGACCCCAATATAGTTGGAAAAAAGCTAAACAGATGATGTATGTAATTTAGATGTAGGTATAGTTTAAGAGTTAGCGCAAGTTTATTAATTTTATATGCATTACGGTTATCACGGCAGGCCAGCGGCCGTTCCAAATACTGCTCAGTCGGTCGGAACCTTCTTGTGTGAACCCGACTCTTCACTATCTATCTCTTGTTCATATCAGGAAGTGATTGTTTGGCTGTGTTCTTTCTTCCACTAACAAGTAATATACCTTACCTACGCTGAAATTATGCTTTTGACTACCATAAGCACGCGGTTTCGCACATTATTGTCTCACGGAATCGTGCTACCGGGTTTAAAGTAAGCGAAATTTCATCCCAATCCGTTCAGTAGTTTTTACGTGAAAGAGCAACATCCATCCATCCTCACAAACTTGTGAATTTATATTAGTAGTAAGATGGTAAATTTATTGACTAGTTAAACATTTTTTCAGTCTGTCTAAAATATGTAGGTGAGGTACCTCCTCACGTTTTAGTGTTATTGTTTGAACCAAAGCATATTAATTGAATTTATAGCTATGAATATAAACAGTTTACACTATGTCTAACATGTTGCATCTACGATTACATTCTTAGTATTATTTTTAAACAAACTTTGTTCTACATATCGAGACTATCAGTAGCGAAGGGTCAATTTTTGTATGAGGTAAGCCGGAGTACATATCTTAAATGTGATGTGCAATTTTTAAAAGTGAATCCGTTAGGAATCGAGTTTTATGAAACCTTCGCCACTGGAGACTATTATTCAACTACAATAGTTATGAGCATGGACGCCGGCAGGTGTTTTTTTCAGGGAGGTGCATCTACAGTTCCATGAATACAGCTCGAAATTTTTTGCACTTCACTTTGTATTATGTTAGATTCAACATCATACAGAAAAGCCCATCAATGGAAAAATAATAGGATTCAAGAGCGACCGTAGCGAGCTTGAACATTTTAGCACCCACCTCAAATTTAACAGGTTTACTTTTGTTGTTTATACATAAGACTTATTCTGTCGATTTACAAGGAACAGTTTATGAACGCAAAAGTCAAGAATATCTGAGCGCGCTTCAATATGCTAGGATATTCTCGGAAAAGTTGTTCACGGGTGTATTAACAAAAATCACCAATTTTTTTTAGAAACCGGGATATGAGTAAGAGCGAGCGAAGCGAGCTCGAAAACTTTTCCATTTTCTTTTCCGACAGGAGAGTGCAATATTGAACCCTGCTGGGGGCGCCCATGATTTTTTAATTTTCAATTTTTTTTAATTTTACAAAAGCAAAACAATTTTTTGCCTCAAACATACTTTAGGTACCGGTATTATAAATTCTTTTAAGCAGCTTGTCTTGTAAAAGAATTTAAGTTCTTAAAGCTATTAAGCCAGTCTAGGTCGACCTAGATTGACCTAGACTGGTGAAGGCTAAAGAAAATCGATCGATAGCTGGAGCGCATACCTAATGGCATAAGTTTAAATTGCTCAACAAACTTAAGTCTATGTAATTCCTATATTGATCGGTGTTAGATCAGTCAATTCAAAAGCAAAATAGAGAACCTAAACTAAACAGCATAGTAGTGTAAACATAGTTTTAATAGATTATACAATAGGTTTCGTATTTTATTATATTTTTCGTAAATGGCGGCAGGTCACGGGAACAATGTGCGACTCCCGCATTCCCCTTAAACTTACGGGGAAGATTTATAAAATAATAGTTAGACCTGCTGTCTTATATGGATCAGAATGTTGGCCCACAAAAGGGATCAATGAAAGGTATTTGCGTGTGGCGGAAATGAGAATGCTAAGGGGGATGTGTGGTGTTACGCGAATGGATAAAGTAAGAAATGAGTATATACGAGGAAGTCTGAAAGTGGCGCCGGTGAATGAAAAGTTGTGTATGAATGTGAATATGAGTCGAGGAAGATCAAAGAAACGGTGGATGGACTGTGTAAAGAATGATATGGCAAGAAACGAGGTGTTTGCTGAGATGACGAGTAATAGAGAAGTATGGAAGAAGAAGGCATGCTGCGCTGATCCTAAATGAATTGGGATAAGGGCAAGAGAATGATGAATAGGTTTCTTATTTACGTGGACTAGATACATCTTTTTAAAAGTTACTGTAGGTACCTACAGGTAGTCAGTGGCCCAAAAGTCTGACAACCAGTCTTACCAAGGGGTATCGTATTACCTAGTACTAACTAGGTTGTGGAGGTCAGATAGGCAGTCGTTGCATGTAAAATTCTGGTATTCGGCTGCATCTAGTTAGACTGGACCCCAAAATAATTGGGAAAAGGCTGGGCAGATGATGATGACCTTGGGATAACGGCAGCAGAATTATGACCTAAACAGTAACCAAGCATTCATACTAAAATATCATGAATATAAAGTAACAAATGCTCTTGTTTTAGTTTTATGTTCGAGTAAACCTTTATGATGAACTAGCTTTTGCCCTCGACTTCGCCCGCGTGGATGTCGAAAAATATCCAATTACCTTCATCTCCCATTTTAACCCTTCGGGGGTAGAATTCTCAAAAACGCTGAGACACGTATAGATTAATTTTCAATCGTCAGCATACATACAAAATTTAAAGATCCTAACTTCAAAACTGACGGACTTTCATATAAACTTCCATCCCCTATTTTACCCCTTTAGGAGTGGAATTCCCAAAAATCCTTTCTTAGTGGATACTTACTCTTCACAAAGAACACACCCTCCAAGATTCATGTCTCTAGGACCAGCGGTTTGGGCTGTGTATTGATATATCACCCAGTCAGTCAGTCAGTCAGTTTACCATTTCATATATAAAGATAATAGATTATTGAAATTTTGCTTCTAAAGGAAAATAATAAAGTTAATAAATCATAGTAATGGCATTAGATATCGCTATTCATTCCTTATCCTCAACCTAAAAAGTAATAAAGCAACAATTTCTTTTCATCGTCTGAAAATAGCACGAAGTAATACTTCAACGTTGTTCTCTAATGTGTAAACAAAGCTTACGGTGAATGAACGTAGTAGATTGTACATTTGTACCCATAATTCATTGGTATTTACGATCTGCTACGCCATTGGGAACTTTTGTAGTAGTTACACAGTATGATTCATAGATGTTCATAACCTAATTTAGACGCCTAAGGGCGATTTTCGTTGATTAAACTTAACACGATCAGTTTTAAACCGCGTTCAAGACCTGTCAGTGTCAGGATTGTTACAGAATTTTTGTTGGTTGTTTTGTTTGACACTGACAGATCTCAGTTTAGATGTGCTTGCTGATCGCGTTCAGCTTCAATGGCGAAATCAGCCCTAAATGTGGCTTGAAATATTTTTATTCAGAGATCCATCTAAACAAATGTCGATGAACGGATGAATGGATCCGATGGATGGACCTGTGGTAATTTCTACACCTACTAAACTAAATATCTTATTATTTAATAATCTCATTAACCTAACTTAACGTCTACGTAAACTTCGCGGCTTGATCAATAGTGCATACTTTCTTCATTATGGATTCCAGAATATCGACTGAGATAATATCAAGATTATCTTAAACAAAACTGAATAGTCCAATAGACAATCCCTCTGTGCCTTTATGCTCAGTTAATCGTGATAAGACACCTTTTATTCCGCTCAAGGCCTCAGGGAACCCTCGTTTGGCTCCAGACGTTACTAGCCGAACTGACAGATCTTTGTGTTTTCGTCTTCTTTCTCGGAAATTCGCAACAATAATTAACTCATTCCATCATCTGCCTCGCCTTTTCCCAGCTATGTTGAGGTCAGCTTTCAGTCTAACCGGATGTAGCTGAATACCAGCATTTCACATGGAGCGATTGCCTATCTTACCTCCACAACTGGGTAATACGATAACCCTTGGTAAGACTGGTTTTCAGACTTTTGGGCCACTGACTAGTACATGTGACGACTGTCAAAGATCTCCTAATGACAGCCCAGACCAACGGCTTAACGTGCTTACCGAGGCACGGAGGAAACTCGGTATGTAGTGGGTGGTCACCCATCCACAGTCCAACCTAGGCAAGCACAGCCTAACCTGAAGATAATGCCGAGCGGCTGTTATTATTTAGCTACGAACTCCTCTATAATTAACTCATTCCGTGATGAAGATATTCGCCAGCCAGCGTTGATATAAGAACTCCTGCGTGGAGACTACTTTAAGACATCACAGCATTTAAAAAAACTAAATGTTCGTTAAGAGAACTTGTGTTACAAAAAACTAGCCGGCAAAAAATTACCGGTTTCTATGTCTGTTATACAATCTTAAAAGTATAATTTTTTTTTAGGCCTGAACCTGATGTTCGTGCGGTAGTCTTCACTGATGGAGAAAGGATTTTGGGTCTCGGGGATCTTGGGGCCTATGGCATGGGCATTCCCGTGGGAAAACTTTCCCTGTATACTGCCCTCGCTGGGATTAAGCCTCACCAGTGCCTACCCATCACTTTGGACGTCGGCACCGATAATGAGGTAGCGTATTGTATAATTTATAATTTACGTTTTTGTAATGTCAAGGCCAAACCGGTGTCTATTTTTGGGAATTTGTATTAGTTTCCTTATATTTCGTTCTTTTGGTTCTGTTTTATGATTGTATAATACATTGGAATTTCAAAAGAATGAATGAATGATTCTTCTTTTTTTGTACGAAAGGTTTAAATTGTTGATTGGAAAAATATTTTAAGACTAAGATCTTAATTTGTCTCATTTTTTGCTTTCTGTATGTCGATTGAGTAAATTTTGCTGAAAAATGTATCTGTTTAAAAGTAGAGATACACACCAACACCATGCTATATGAACGAATCGATAATGCCATAAATAAACAGCCAAATATAAAAGCCAAAGTAAAAAGAATAAAATACGATCATCGTCGATCTCTGCTTACATTTACTGAGCAACTAAATAAACATTTTTAGAATTCAGAATAGTTTTACTCGTGCAGCAAATGCTAAGGTCTAAATATTTTAGGAATTTGAGCTCTACGCGTTTTGATAAAAGGTTGTTTTTCCAGGATCTCCTAAAAGACCCGTTGTACATCGGTCTCCGACAGAAGCGCGTACGTGGCAAGGAATACGATGAGTTTATCGACGAATTTATGGAAGCTGTCGTCTTGAGATACGGGCAGAACACATTATTACAGGTGAGCTATTAGTACATACCTACTATTATTAAAAAGTATAAAAACCTGGTCAATCCTTCGATTTCGTTCCTGGGTGGCCAAATCCGAAACAACGAAAAATAATGGAATAAGTCGCCGATTTAAAAATAACTAAAACTGTGTTATTACTTTTTAATGTATGCCCCGAACGTGCAAGGTTGGGACACCAACAGTATCAATATGATGTATCATAGAAATATTATGAGCTACATTCTAATGCAGAAGAGGAAATGTATCATAAGTTTTGAACCACAGCTATATACACTGAATCGCATTTTTCCCTGCTCCTATCCTCTTCTGTCGCTCAGAATCCTCATTTGCTAGAGCGAGAGCGGGAGTGCTATAGCACGCGGCAGCATCGACGATTCGGTGCTGATGTGGTGCACCCCTAAATTATCTGTGGGCAGCAGCAGACTGCAATACGCTGAGCGGATTGTTTGATACAGGGTGCATTTTTAACTGTGCTTGGATGATAAAAAAAAAACTCGCAGAGACAACTTGAAGAGATTTTTTTCTACCCGGAAATCAAATTTGTACTATTTTGTCTTAAATCTGTTAATGCAAACATTGTCGTTGTATTTTGAATACATAACAATGATTTTATAACTGTCGTCAAAAACTTAAACTGGTGCGCAGAACAGCCAGTTTACGCAGTTTTTGCAATCTTTATTTACATTATCTTATGTATCAATTCTTTATCTTACCCTTGATTTAAATCAATTACTGAAATAGTATTATTGACGTAGATCTGTTTTATATAAGAAACCTATACTGCATTATGTCAAGATTAGATAAAATAAGTCACATGATGGAGTTTCGCGTCTTTCATCCGTAAATATATAAAAAATAACTTAAATAATGTATATTTATAGATAATACATTTTTTTCCCGTTCATATTAAACCCGTATTGTCACTCAAAGTTGTACAATACAATGTTGTACTACCCTACTCTTCTTCCATTTCTGTATGTCTGGAACTTTATCAACGCCCGAGCCTACCACAATATCGCGAGATCCATTGCGTCGTTATTTTCACTATACCCTTAATATTTTTTTTTTACCCCTGTTTGCCTTTAAAATTATCTAAATTAATTTTTCAAATAATAACGTCGAAAAGTTTTAGAGAAAATTGCCCGTGACACACGGACGGATCTCGACAGCTTTTCCGTAACACCAAACACGTGAGAAAATATCGCGTGCAGTTTGCACACAAACGGACGTTACATAACGTAATCTTATCCGATAAATTGATAATTATACTCGTTTAAGAATTGAACGATATTTGATTGCCTCCGATAATTTCTGTATAAAGCCGATAAGACAGATATGTCTGCTGTTATTGACTTAGATTTGTTTATCACACAGCTTGTAATGGTTGAGATAACAAGTTTGAAGTGAAGTCTGAAAATAATTTATATTGCCGTTTGTTACAGGTGTATTGATAACTATGTTTAAATGCTTAAATAAATAAATAAGGTAAATTACATAGCTGAGCATGAGGTCCTGACTTCAATTGCCATGTCGGGGAAAGTGTTACTCAGTGTTATTAGGTTTTTCCATCAGGAATTACTCAGTAGCAGCCACAGAGTCGTGTGTTGATAAAGATGTTTAAATGCTTACCAACCCGCACTGGGCCCGCGTGGTAGATTATAGCCCATTCCCTCTCGGGAGGAGGCCTGCGTCCCAGCAGTGGGAACATTAATAGGCTGATTATGCTATTATGCTAAATGCTTAAATAAATAAATAAGAGAAATTACATAGCTGCATTCTAAAAACTTTTGTTTTGGCATCTGTTGTGCTAATAAAGAGACCCCATATATTTTTTTTCAATATCTTCAATGAACAGACATCGCCCTGTTACAATTTTATTATATGTATAGACAATATTGATTTTACACGTTGCCGCTTTGTTTTGCTGTTAAACATGACGTATACACCGCGTTCACTGAAGGTCACTTTTCAACCTTAGAACTTAGGGCATAAGGGTTAAAAGTAGTCGACCTTCAGTCAGCTTAGTAGCACAACATTTATAAGCGTCTGCTGACATAACTTGAGGTAGGTCTTGATAAAGTCTATGCCCTATTCTATGTCATGGCCTATCCGTGTGCCAAATATCGTCTAAATCCGTACAGCTCTCAACTGCCAAGTCAATTACTTCCGTATTTCTAATATTAGTATGAGTATCCAAATCAAATACAACACGTATCAGTGGTGAGGTCATATTAAGCAGTGAAAGTCTAGTGGTATGACCGTCGAACTGCTAAGTCATAGGTCTCCAGTTTGAACCCAAGACACCTCTGATTTTTCGGATTCATGAGCATTTTGTATTATTATCACTGGCTTGGTAAATGAAAACATCGTGAGGAAACTAAACCAGCTTGCCTGAGAGATATTTCTCAATGGCATGTAAGGCCAATTTAGAGGCCCACGGGCGGCATAAAAAAAATTCAGAGACCAGTTTAGGCACTAACCACACGATAAAGAAGAAGAACGATTAAGGGTGTGGTACAGACTATCAAACCGAACTGCTTTATGTATGGAACCCATCTCACACAAACTGTCTCATACAAAATTTCAATGGAAGCTGTCCCATACAAAATTTCAATACTACTAGACCCAAATGTATGGAATAGCTGATAACTTTTTTAAGGCTATGATGTTGGACACATGGAGAAAGTAGTTCAGCTGGATGATCTATACCACATTCTTTAATATGACCACAATTTTCTGTTTCACGCGATATGAGCCATCTACGTGTAATCCACCTTGAAAGATGATGTCTACGCTAATCGTGATCTCCGCTCTATTTTTCGTACGAATCATTCAACATGCTAAACGTTCGTGAAACAGAGATTTGAAAAGATAAATCTACCGGTTTATCGACAGAATAATAACGTCATACCGAATGTAATCTTACATCTAAATACGGACGTTATCTAAAAGGAAATGATTTAAAGTAAATGCGCACTTGACGACTAACGTAAATATGAAAATAAAATTCATTGTTGGTAGTAATCCACGTGATAGATAAGTAATTAACACTTACCGCGTAAATGCAACTAAATTACATGATCACGATAGACATCACGTAACATCACACCTGTAATCCCCGAAAAGTTAGGCAGAGTGCCTAATAGTGCTACCACATTTCGCCAGTTATGTTTAAGTCCCATGTAGTACGGGGCGAGCTGTTAACCTGTTAAACTACTAGTGTAAGATAGAGATAGCAACATGTCTGAGCCAAACCACGTGCTTATTGAAGTCTACAGATATCGGCCTTAGAAAAACCAAGGTGTCGAGTGACGTTAGCATGCTGTACTTATGTCATTGCTATTCGCTGACACATCTACGGCTTCGCACCTTATTTTGAATGCCACGGACAGTGTTGGGTAAACAATATCTATGTTCGAATCTCTCATTTGTATTCACTTAGTACTTCTTATACATTACTTTATGGATTTCGATCCGGTTTTGAGGACCATTACTTAGGCTTGCACCACACACTACATGCGTTCAACGCTAAATATTAAGACTTTTCATCAATAATTTTTATTTTCACATGTATGCATATGGAATGGTTCTGAAATAAATTAATTTAATTTAATCAAACTGCACATGAGGCTCTAGCACGAGCGCGCGGTGTAAACGTAACGTAACAATGTCGATTTTAAATTAAAAAATACTCGAAAATTATGAAAATATTATAATATGATACTGATACTGTTAGCCTGCATCATCCCACTGCTGGGCAAAGGCCTTTCCCCTTGACTTCCAGTTGCTACGTTCCAGGGCTAATGTGGGCCACTGGTCGTTTGTTTTATAATATGTGAAAACATATAATATTTTCATAATTTTAAGAATTTATTCATATCTATGGATCATCCATGATTGTGCTTGTTACAAATAGTTTAACTGAAATGCAATAAGATAATTGTATTTTTGATAAAAAAATCGAGTACTTACGTTAGTTTACACAGCGCGCTTGTGCTTAGGGCTTGTGAACTAAAATTTTACTCTTCGCACTATTTACGTCAGACGATGCAATATTTTGTACGGGAAGTCCAGTTATTTTAAATATTTTCCTTAGGGAAAGTTGTTCAGTGTGATGGTCTGAATCACCACCAACGAGGTATTGCGCTTATACTGTTACACCCTGTATTTCGAAAATCATTCCGTCAGTACTTTTTTTTTTAAACGGTGCTCACTAGGAATTTCTCCTGTATCGTGGGTGTGTTTATGAACATTTAAACTCACATACACAAACGATTGACAGACATAGAACGAAGTTTTGTTTAGCGTGAAAGCAGGCCTAAGTGAAGCACATTCCGACAGTTCATGGTTATTTTATAGCTCAATCGAAGCAGGGTAGATCGCTACTTTTAGATTAGGTACATACATAATGCGCCATGGTTACTTCGTTATCAATGACTATACAAAACGTAGTGACGTATTACTCAGATATCATCGGATGAATCAGTATTGTTTTAGTTTGGGTATTTCCCGATGGTAGTTTTAACGTCAATGACATCATTATGAAGCAGAATTTCACCAGCAGAAATAATTATGTGATTTATGTAATAAAATGAAATCTGTATTAAAATATTAATGGTATGGAAGTATGTAAACTTTGAAAAAAAAATTCGAGTGAAAAGTGACATTAACTGTTGTACTTACATGTTGTTTTTAATTATACTTTTTTTTGGTTGTTTTTTTTAAAGTTTTTTTTTTGTCCTGGGCGAGTTTTATAAATACTTTTTTTCTTTTTCTTTGATTCGTTACTATTTTAATAATACAGACATTTTTCCGTGTCTTCTTTGATATGTCCTTGAGACGCTCTTACCGGTTTGTATCGTTAACGTTAGATCATCGGCACGGTTCGTGGTAATAGTGTAGAGGTCAAGGTAAAGCTTTATCTACCCACATGGCGCGATTGAGGTCAATGTCCTGTCAGGGACGAAACGGAAAAAATTACTTGAATTTGTTTGCACCTGACCGGGCTACTAGCCGACCAGGGTTTCAGACTTTTCTATGACACACGGATACTGCGCTCGGACGGCCCGGAGCCCGGAATGTCTAGATCCGAAACGTGTGTGACTATTTCATGAAAAAGTCATTCAACTTAACTTATACTGGGATATCTTCCGTGGTTGTTCATTATTTTGAGCTCCCGATATTTCGGCGCTGTTGCAAGCGCCATGATCGCGGGAGCTCAAAATAATGAACAATCACGGAAGATATCCCCTAAGTGACAGTATAAGTTTAGTTGTAAACCGTGAATAATATTTTATTCAACATACAACCTGTGACCTGCAAATTGCAAAAAATCTAAGAAAAATTGAATTTGAACGCGGGCGACCCTGGCGCTTCCATCATATGCGTCCATATTCCACGTCCCGTAGTCTTATGACCATTATTTCAGAGCAGTGCATGCAGTGTGGTGCACAGTTGTATTGTGCTCAGCTCTCGTTACTAAACTAATAGCTAAGCGTGACCAAACGCTTATTATTGACTAGTAAACTAAGCTAGTTGAACGAATTAAGGCTGTAATTGTAATGTGCAGCATTAGGACATTCAATAATGAACCTTATCATCAGTGTGTTTAATTGCAAACATTACTAGTCGTGATGTTTGCGCCAACGTATGAAAATAAATGTGCACCGATCTTTTGAAAATAAATACATCATTAGGCGACAAACTATGGATATAAATGTCGATTGAGATAGCATGCAAACCTAATTTAGTTTTTCAAACCTAACCTAACCAAAACTCAAGAGGGAAATAGCCTCACGTCCCAGCCGCCGCGGGAGACGCCACAGGCGTCGGGGCCACCGTAGGCGCAGGCCTGTGGGCGGTGAATAATGGGCTAGCTCGCCGTCCAGCCATATTACGACGACAGGCGGTGTCGACGCGCGGCGCGTTCGTGTTCCACGCGCGCCTCAAAGAGTTGTCAGCAACCAGGAAGGGATCCGCAAGGGCCGTTGTCTGCCTGGGCTGCGGGACTGTTCGAAAGAGATACCGCGACTTTACAACACAAAGGGCAAATAAGGAACATGAATGGGTTTTAGTCAGTAGAAGTCTGACAGTCCCTTCCACTCCCCCCAGAGCGGGAGGGGTCATTTGATGAATACCCATCCGAAAAAAAAGGAAAAAAACTTAATTTAGTTTTGCATTAATTTACAGGATAGTAGTATAAATTAAATACCTTTTGTTAGTCTCAGAATTTCCACGTTGAATTCCATTAAAATAGCGACTTTTATCGCTTTAATATCATTAGCATAATTAAAAGTTTTCTGTATCATATTACGTAAACACTTTGTTTGCAAACTGGTTTTACTTACAGACTGTAAAATTAACATTTATGTTAATTTCTGTAACATCGATAATAGAAAAATAACTAGAATTGTTAACTAGTATAATTTACATCAAATTAAATAAAAAAATATTCTATAACACCCTAACTATTGCAGTTGGAGCCACGATCATTATGTAGGCCATTAACTTTTTGAACGCCAGAGCCAAACGCACGCGCGTGCTCTCCACGCCAAGCCACAATTTCACCTACCATTTTGTCACATATTTGTGTCGTTTGGCGCGCTTGCTTGTCAAGTATATATGTGCCAATGGCGTTCAAAAGGTTAAATGTACACATTTCAACTGCTGTGTTAAGTTTTGGCCTTCAATCCGGCTTTTATTTCCTTATCTGGTGGTACAGAACCCTAGTAGAATCATTGCCCCGCGTAACAGGGTTCCTCTGCCTCCTCTTCTTCTAGTAAGAGGGGTCAGGTAAAACAAGGCACTGATTTACGCCATTTCTGCTCCCAGATGGCCGATTAAAAAAAATATACACCGTGAATTTTTAGTCGTCTTACATAGGTCGTCCACTCAATGTACCCGACATAAAATAGCTCTAGACGCGATTTTTTTTGTCTTCTCATAATAGGTACAAAGAAAAATAATAATAAAAAATTAGAATAAAATTATGAAACATCCTGTTAATGATGTGTACGTATCAAACGGGAGAACATATACCTACCCAGCACTCGAGTCCAGGAGGTCATCGCTCGCAACAGGGTGTTTTAACTACGTCATGCGTCATAATACTGAATAATATTTTTATTTTTAAATTTTTAAACTCTCATAAATACCTATTTTTTTTTATGAATGTTTAGTATTCATTGAATACATGAAGTGGGCTGCCGTTCTAAGACGACTAAAAAGTCACGGTGTATAATAAAAAAATAATATAATATAAATAAATACATAATTCCCCTCTTGTGAAGCAGTCTGCTAGCTAGTTGCTAACAAGTTTTGTTATTCCCTCCCTCAGTTCGAAGATTTCGCCCTACTAAACGCTGGTCGTCTGCTAAAGAAGTACCGTAACAAGTACTGCACCTTCAATGACGACATCCAGGGCACCGCTAGTGTGGCCGTCGGCGGTCTCATGGCAGCTGTCAGAATCACCAAGAGGAAGCTCAGTGAGAACATCTATCTGTTCCTTGGAGCTGGTTCTGTGAGTATAATACTGTTATTTTATGCTTTAGCTTATGGCCGCGGCTTTGCCCGTATGGAGTTCGGTAATTGTCCCATGAGATCGTACAACCGGGATAAAACGTATCGTATGTAGTAATCAAGGTTATAAACTAACTGTGTACCGAATTTGATCCAAATCCGTTTAGTAGTTTTTGCGTGAAAGAGTAACAAACATCCATCCTTACAAACTTTCGCATTTATTGTAAGATTCTAAAACAAAAGAAATTCTAGTTATGAGAATAATTTTATCGCTTGGACATTCATTACAGTCGATAATCGGTCCTCGTGTAAAAGAGCTTCGAGTTCCACTTTCTCCGTTTAATGTTCTTCAAAATTAATTAAACCAAATCAAATGCTCCTATTTCCAACTGTTTCGTTCATACAATTTTTTTCATTCAAGTTACTTTTTTACTACCAAACCAGGCTTCCAACGGCATTGCCAGCCTGACTGTAGCCGCTATGGTTGCCGAAGGTCTGACAGAGAAACAGGCCCAAGATCGAGTGTACATGTTCGATATCGATGGCTTGCTGTCCACCCGTCGCGCGGGCGGAGTGCCCGCACACGCGCAGGCTTTCGGAAAGGACATCGAGCCCGAAAAGGACTTTGAAGAGTGCGTTAGGAAGATTAAGCCGAGCTGTCTTATTGGTAAGTGTTGAAAAATATTGATTTATTTCAATAGTTCACGCGCAAATGTAAAGAGCCACCTGTATACGGGGTGGAAGGGAAACCGAAGCGAAAACGTTGACCAGATATTCAGTAAGTACATAATTCTGAGCCGTAGTTGTTGGAAACAGCTGTTTTTTTTTAATAACCGTTAAAAAAATTCTATTTGGTGGGGGGCAATAAGCATTGCCTAGTTAGGTTGCAGTGGCTGCATCAATTTATTAGAAATGAATACTGCCAAACTATTTCCTGTAAAATAGTCCTAAGTTTTTTGAGTAATAAATAAATAATTATTATTTTGTATTCCAGGATGCTCGACAGTCGGCGGTGCGTTCACAACGAATGTACTAAAACAGATGGCTAAGAATACTGATCGACCTGTCATCTTCGCGCTCTCAAACCCGACCAGTAAAGCCGAGTGTACCGCACAAGCTGCCTATGATAATACAGAGGTATGTGTTATTATGTCTTACGTTATATACAGCATGTAAAATTTATGCTGGCTTGGCTTCCGTATGTTTTTTCACGGGTGACCACTGAAAACCAGCGCTGCGCTGTGTGCCCCTTATAGCACAGCATCATGCTGAGTGGTAACCTGCTTGTCGCAGTCACGACGTGCAAGCTGTTAACGTTTTTTTTCTCTTGTAATTTTTTTTTGTCATTTTGTATGATGCACGTCATGTCAGATTTAGCCTTCACATTAGATTCGTTTTAAAATAAAAATTGTCTTTGTTTGTCTGCATTTTCCCAACTGGGTCGTCATCCTGTATACAGGATGGATGGATGGATTACATGAAGCGACTGCTTATCCGACCCCCATAACCTAGTTGAGCTGAGTAAGATGTGATACCCCTTGGTAAGGCTCTATGGTGGAGCTGGTTGTCAGACTTTCGAACTCCTGACTGGATAGAAGGGTTCGTAATTATCAAGAGAATTATTAATGATACATTATCACTTCGAACCCTGCTAGGTAGTCAGGTGCTTAGGTGGTCTGATAGTCTGACAACCAGCTGACCATACAGTCACAGTCGTTACACCTGTCACGACATCACTGTATGGTCACAGATCTACAATTGACAGGTTAGATATGTAGAGAGCCTGCACCCATTCATGGACCGACCTGAGTAAGCATAGCTTAACCTTGAAGTAACCCACTGTTATTTATTTTATATTTTACACAGTATTTATGAATATGAATTACTTACTGAAGGATCAACTAAATACAACTACTAACTCTAGTCTACACTCTTCATTTTGTTGCAGGGCCGCTGTATCTTCGCGTCCGGCTCTCCGTTCCCTCCCGTACAGTACGGCGGCAAGGAGTTCCACACCGGACAAGGCAACAACTCCTACATCTTCCCCGGAGTGGCTCTCGGCGTCATCGCGACGGCCACCCATCATATACCCGAGGGCATGTTCTTGACTGCAGCTAGGGTATGTAAAGTTTATATAAATTCTTATTTACTATGTTCTTGGGCTTTTTTCATTACTATATTTGAACACTTCACATCGTAAAGGAAAACATCGTGAGGAAACAAATCGCCATACCGTCTTGAGCAAGCGTGCTGATCAATGCTAGTGCCTTCTCTGTATAAGAAGAGGTCTTTGTCCAGCAGTGGGACAGTAATAGGCTGATAAATATGCCATATTTGAATTGAGATTCGCGATAATGGAGAAGGATGCTGACAAATTTGTTCCTCATTTAAATGGCTAAGTGTTAATTTGTTACATTAATTCTGCTGAAAACTCTGCCGTGAGAAGGCGCTATGTGTTTTGTCTTGTCGATTGGTCGCTTTTTTATCATCATCATCATCATCATCATTTCAGCCGAAAGACGTCCACTGCTGGACATAGGCCTCCCCTAAGTGTCGCCACATTGACCGGTCCCGTGCGACTCGCATCCAGCGGATCCCTGCAACCTTCACCAGGTCATCGGTCCACCTAGTGGGAGGCCTTCCAACGTAACGTCTGCCGGTTCGCGGTCGCCACTCCAGAACTTTCCGGCCCCATCGGCCATCCGTTCTGCGTGCAATGTGCCCTGCCCACTGCCACTTAAGTTTGGCTATTCTTCTGGCTACGTCGATAACCTTGGTTCTCTTGCGGATTTCCTCATTTCTGATTGGATCACGCAAGGAAACTCCGAGCATAGCCCTCTCTATTGCCCTTTGGGTGACTTTAAGCCTTCTGATGAGGCCCATTGTGAGCGACCACGTTTCGGTCCCGTATGTAATCACTGGCAAGACACACTGGACTTTCGTCTTGAGACACTGCGGTAAGTTGGACGAGAAGATACCACGCAACTTCCCGAACGCTGCCCAGCCGAGTCGGATTCGACGATTGACCTCTTTCTCGAAGTTAGACCTACCTAATTTTACCGTTTGTCCCAGGTAGACATAATCGTCTACAACTTCGAGTGTAGAGTCTCCGATTTTGATAGGAGTGGGTGTTTCGTGGGCATTCAACATGACTTTGGTTTTGTCCATGTTCATTTTAAGACCCAATCTTTCGGAAGCACTACTGAGTTCATCGAGCATTGTACTGAGGTCCTCCATGGTCTCAGCCATGACCACTATATCGTCGGCAAACCGAAGGTGAGAGATGTACTCGCCATTGACGTTGATGCCTAGACATCCTCCAGTGCAGCGGTGAACAGTTTCGGAGATATGACGTCTCCGTCTCACACCTCGCTGCAGAAGGATAGGTTCCAAGGTCTGGTCCTGAAGTCGGACTGACATGGTGGCGTTTTTGTACAAACACTTCAACAACTCGATGTACCGATAGTCGATTTTTCACTGTTGGAGAGACTGCAGTACAGCCCAAGTTTCGATCGGATCGAAGGCTTTCTCGTAGTCCACAAACGCTAAGCAGAGAGGCAGGTTATACTCTTCGGTCTTCTGTATAACCTGCCGCAGCGTATGTATATGGTCTACGGTGCTCTTGAAAACAACTTGTAGACATGGCTTTTTCATGACTTTGACTAATTACAAACACTTAACTTCAAAAAACAAGTCCATTACAAAGTTTTAGAACAACATACTCAATGTGTCCAAATTTTTCGGGGCACTGAAGACTGGAACATGTTTGCGACACAGCTCCACATCCATACCCTGACATTATCCCAAGCTTGCATCTATTCTAATCTAATGTTATATTAATAATGTTACAGACTTTAGCCGAATACGTCAACGAGAAGGATCTCGATATCGGTCGTATTTACCCGTCGCTCTCGGAAATTAAGGAAATTTCTGTCAATATCGCTTTGGAGGTCGCCAAGATGGCTTATGATGAAGGTACGTAATATATTCTACAACCTTAACATTTAAATGGTATACTCCGTTAAGCAAAATCAGTTGAATACCAGTATTTTACATGGACCGACTGCCTATCAGACTTACACAAACCAGTTACTGGGTAATACGATACCCTGTCAGACTTTCCTGCCTCTTAACTACCTATAACGCCATCTAAGAATGACAGTCCGCACCAACGATTTAACTTGCTTTCCTATGCACGGATAGTTTCGGTATGAAATTGATGTTCACCAATCTATGGACTGACCTGGGCAGGCGTTGCGTAACCTTGATCTATCGATCCATGCGGCTTTTTTGTATCAGGCCCATTTTTTTTTTAGCTTAGAGCCCTTTGCATTATATTTATTTTTACTATCATATTCTATATAATATATCACTTAGTTTTTTTACACGCCCGTTTTTTTTCATCAAGTAAGCTACAGTTGAAAATCAAATTAATTTAGTTCTGACACAAAGCATGATTCGTTTCTCATTATTTACGTAGATTCGTTGTTTTCGTTATTTCCTTAGGTATCGGATCAGTATACCCTATCCCAAAGGATTTAAGACGCCATTTATTAAACTTTCGCTACGATTTTCGATACTCCATCCACTTACCGGAACAGTACGAATGGCCGAAGCCGAAAAACGTATGTTAATTAGAAAAAGGTACAAAGCCTTGCTTCAATTAATTTTAAATTTTGAAACATTGTTGTTTAAGTCGGGTATTTTTGAACTCCATTGTCACATATACGTGCCAACAAGCTCGTGCCCTGTACGCCCAACGACACAAATATGTGACAAAATGAAAGGTGAAATTGTGGCTTGGCGTGGACGGCCCGCGCATGCGTTTATGCTCTGGTGTTCAAAAGGTTAAAGTAGCAGTGTGAATGTCTATTCCATACTTGTCTATTCACTGTCGTAGTAGCTCCATACATGTCTATTCACTGTCGTAGTAATTCCATACATGTCTATTCACTGTCGTAGTAGTTCCATACAGGTCTATTCACTGTCCTAGTAGTTCCATACATGTCTATTCACTGTCATCTCAGTGTTCAACCTGACACAGTTTGACTGTATCAGTTTGTTAAATATCGTTGCAATCAAATTTGATTCTTGTCACCTTATTTTAAATTCTGTTTTCTTTCACAGGGTTAGCTTCAGTATACCCCGAGCCGAAAGACCTCATGAAGCATATACAAAACCAGATGTATAGTTATCACTACGAGTGCTCCATGCCGATTGTGTGGGACTGGAAACCCGAAGAGAAGTTCGATGTAAGACCCATTGAACCTGTCCCCAAAAACATCTAAATCAGTATTCGTTTTATCATTTCGGTTATGTGTCAAATTTAATAGGAAAGTTCGCCAGTTTCAATCGTTAATATCTATGTAGTTACTGCATGAAAAAATATAGAAATACTTCTGTGTAGTTTTATGGATAAGTCGATTTTTTAACAGAAAGTATTTAATAAAAACCCCGCCTGTATTCTCCGGTAATGATAGTCAGTTGTGTATTATTGTACACTCACGTTTTGCCAACAACGGCATCGACTTTTACCGTAATACGCGGGTAGCAAAGCCAAGAATATATACCTTGGATAATTTACTTTTACATGTATTATAATTTTCGTACATTTTTACTTGTTCAATCAAAATGAGATAATTTAATCATTAAACGTATTTAATTCACATCCGACTTTAATTGTTTAAATGCCAGGCAGTATAAAGAAAGATTTACTTTAGTCTATGTACAGATGCCAGGCAAGTTATTAATAATTTTAAATATGGAACGTTCGTTTTGGAATGTTGGTAGTTAATGCAATAAAGACGCGTTCAGTGCACAACGACTTTTAATGGGAGTGTTCATGTTGTCCATGTATTATTGTTACAATAATTAATTTACACAAAGTATTTTATACCTCCGTAATATACATAAATATTTAATGTTCAAATTAGAAATCTTATATATTTAAACTGTTGGGTTTAACGTCCAGTTACTCGAATCTCTTGTTATTGTCTAATGTTAGGTTAGGTGTTCTTTTAAAGTATTATCTATAAGTGTTTTATCTTCAAAAGAGGCGTTATTATAAAATCAGTATTTCTGAATATATTCACAGACCACTGCACTGTCTCTAACATACACTCAAGAGTGACTGGACTTAATCGATATTTAATGTAGTGTTTCGGCTGTATTCATCGCGTGCAAGTAGTGGATAGTTAGCATTTTAACATAATAATATTATAACATGTTATAAATAGTCTTCAGTGTGAAAATAATAATCACAGTGGCCTTTTAATGTTGTTTTTAGCTTTGCTCACTAAATGTTACACAGTTGCATTTCGGGTTATTGGATTTTCGACTTTAAAACTAGTGCTAAACCAGTTAAAACATATTTTCTCAGTGACTTTCAGTTTTTTCCCCTTTTAGTTTAATTAAAGCGACATAAACATAACAACAGTAATTTATTGCATCTCATAGTTTTCATTTAATTTTGCGATGCGGCGAGCTATTTATTTAGTAACATATAATTCTAATATTATTTTTAAGTTGTAAATGAATTGTTTAGCAAAATGGGATGAACCTACTTAAATGATGTGAATATTTAAAATAATAACACATATTATACAATTTATGGAATGGAAGTTAAGAAAAGTCTAGTCACCGCAGCATCAAAATGCAGGTCATATATTTAATATGCATTTCACATCATTATAACTATGATAAGCATTAGAAAAAGAAAAACAAACGAGAATAAAATAAAGACACGTAGATAATAATAAACTAGAATGTCTAAGTATTTATTGTGGAAATGTAAATGGCACCATTTAAAAATGTATTGTTTTTTTTTTTAAAGTTTGTAATTCTCATATAAATAAAATACCGACTAAATAATGACCACATATGATTTGACACGCATTTATTTTATATTTTACATTATAACGATGTTGCTTTGAACGGTTAGGCATGTGCATAACATGATCGTGAATTTGAGAAAACAATACTAAACAATTACACAATGAGTTGGAAATCTTTATAATTATAACTCCTTTCTGTCCATTGTTTTACTTGGGAACGGCGAATAATATTTTCTTCTTCACATCTCCCCTGTTCCTTGTCACGTTATGATTCACTCCCTTTTCATCATTCATATCCTCTCTCACACTGGTATTATGTCACCATAACTATGATTGTGAACATCATTAGTTTTGCATTACTATAGTAAACAAATTTGGCAAAGGTTTTTGAAATAGCATGTTGCTAACATGTGTTTAGTGTTTATACCGATGTCGTTAACCTCGGTGCTAGCCTATTAATTTACATCATGTAGAACATGCTAAAAATGAGGAAGACCAAAGAAACGATGGATGGACTGTGTAAAGAAGGATATGGCAAGAAAGGAGGTGGTTGAGGAGATGACGATTAATACAGAAGTATGGAAGAAGAAGACAGGCCGATCACAAATGAATTGGGATAAGAGCAAGAGAATGATGATGATGTAGAAAATGCTGAAAATGAAAAATAATGTCCTGTGACTAAACTACTGGATATATTCGGATGATTTTTTGTATGCAGACTGGGAACGTCATGAGGTATACGCAGTTTAATTTGTTGTCGTATTGTCGGCGCCACCCTGTATAACCTCGCGAGATAGATTATAAAGTAACGATATTCACAAATCATACGGTAACTTAAACATCATTTATTTTAGGTACTCTTTCCCCCTCCATCCATATCGTTAAAATGTTCACTGTCTTAGTCAAAACCGTTTCATCCCTCATCACAAGCCAATACCAAGGAAAATGGTTCCCTATCAGCTTGAACTACGTATGTAAAAATATAACACGTAAGTAACTCGATAGTTTTATCACTGTAAATTTGACCAAGTATTATGTTTGAGTTCAGTATTTTAATGATAGTGAGACGATTTTTTCGCAGAGCGAAATAAATGCAATGTTTTTTATTTTAAGTAGTCAGTTATTTATGTTATGTTACGTATCAGGTGATATTATGTGATTTACCTTGCTGTGACGAAGTATAATAAAATTTATCCCACTACATGTGTGTTAAATATTTGACATAATGTTGCATGCAACGGAACATTGGTCATGTTATGGAAGCATCTTTTGTATGTTGGTCAATTATCTGGCAATACTATTAAAATCAGGGTTTTATTTTATTTTTACACTGATTTTATTGCGTCAATTAATGTGTCACGTCGTTAATAATGCAGCTTTCGGATATTTTTTTTATAGTAATCATTAGTTTTACTTACAAATAATAAGGGTTCCTTGTTGACTACAGAACCCTAAAAATAACATTATTGTGTATTAGTTTATGCGATTGTTATAATGAAAATTATAGATGTTACTCATTAAACATGTTCCAAAGATATTTATTTTTGTTTTATTTATGACTAGGTTTTGCCCGTGACTTTGCCCGCGTCAAATAACATACACATAGCATTCGGCAATAGTGTAGCACAGATCGCAGAAGGTTGAATTTTGGACCCCCAAATATTGTTAAATGTACCACAACAACATTCGTTTGAAAACCACGTGGAATCTAGCTAATACTTCTTTTACTAGTAAGAACCTACAACTGATGTGATGGAAAAAAATACCCTGAATACATTGAGGAGGCAAAAATAACATGCTAGTATACAGTAACAAAGTTTTTTGGGACCTCGATAAAAAATTTCAACGGTATCCGGATCCTACTTAAAAGTACTCGTCAAACTGGTAGCATGTAGATTTTTTAAAATTATTTGATTAGTTTCGGAGATTACCTCCTAAACCCATACCTAAAAACTTTTAACTCTTTCTACGTTAAGAGTACGAATTATTTTGGCACTTTGCTATACATAAGTATTCTACTTTTTCTACTACTTTGTTGATTTTTGATGTCCGTGACTACCAACGCCAATCGCTTCTATATTTGGTAAATATTTAGTTCTCAAGTGGTGCTAATTAGTGCTCGAACAACAAAATTGGTGCCTTAGTAGTTTTCGAGAAAATCGACTTTGAAGGTGGTCCGGCGGTAGTCTCGCTCCTTTCAGCAGGACCACCATGAGCGCTGAAAAAGAGGGCATGCTACAGCTATTCCAAGTATACTAATAATTAGTTCCCTTATTCATTTCGTAAAAAAAAACAGATTTGCATATATAATATTTAATATTATAATAATATTTTTATGATTAAATTATTTAGAATAAAATTAGTGCCCAAAATTCGTATTAGTCCGGTAAGTAGAGGCGACGTCACGATAGCGGCGGCGCGGCGTCGCGGCACTGCCGAGGATAGGTCTCTACGTGGAGTCGAGGTGCGGGCGGCTATGCTTCCTTCCCGTTTCTTGATGTAGCAAAGCACGAAACCATATGACAAAATGGCGGTGGAGTCGTGACGCGAACGGGCACAGCGCTCCCGCCGCGCTGTCACCTCTTCTCCACTGCGCCCCCACCTCGACCCCGTGCTGCCTCCACCGCGCCCGTGCCGCGACCCCTGTATATGAGCGCACTGCCATGCATTACTAAAAAAAAATGTAGATGCGGCGCGCCGCGCTTTGACGCCGCCTCAACTATAATTCGTGTGGGCGACGCGCCTAAGGTGGGATCTCGAAGAGATATTGAAACACCGCGAGCTGAATCAATAATGTCTTTATTGTAACGATTAAACAATTAAAAGGATTCTACCTATACAAAATAAGGCTGGTTACATACAATAAGGTTGATTACACACTACACAATCACTTCAGGTTTGCGCCAGTTCTCTTTAGCCAAGGAGAGCGGGGTGAGGCCCTTGTCCACCTCGACGACATCCCGATGCATCCCTACGTCGCTATCTAGGAAATATTCACTGAGACTGCATATCTCGCGATTGTGGAGAGTCTTAACGTTTAAAAAGCCTCGACTCCCATACCTCTGTGGGACATACAGTCTCATAACCGAAGAACATGGGTGATGCATTCGATATACCGTCAACAATATACAGACCCTCCTATCCTGGGCGTCTAGTTCTGTTTGAGTCCTTTTGAGTATGCCGAAAGAGTACATCAAACTGACATGATCCAACCGTTGAAGGCACGCCTAATAAAATACTATTAAATACTTTTTTCAGGCTACCAAAGGAGCGCTGCTTCAACGATTGATTCACGTCAGCAACATTGATGCCCAGCGCTTCCGACATACCTAAATACTTATAGGGTTCGGTTGCTGAGAGGGATCTAAGATTTATGGAATCCGAGACCTGGGTTACCACAGGTTCCACAATCTCCCCTCGCTTTACATGCATGACCGCACAGATGAAGAAAAAATTACATCTTTAAAAAAAAAAAAGAGGTAATAGACGCAATTACAGTACTAGAAATAGAGACCAATCACTTCAGCCAGGCTTCCAGACTCTCTAAAGTAGACTCATCTTTGATAGGGTACTGTTTGAGATGCTATAGTAAAATTCCACAAAGTATTCCTGAACTGAATGAGACGAAATTTAAAACATGCATTATACGCACACTATTTACATAGTGTAAGTGCAAGCATTTTACAAGTTGGACGTTTCTATCGCTCATCGCACAAGGACAGGGGTGCATAATTTGATAGCATTAAAAAGTAATGTTGGAGCTGCTGAAAATTGTACAACTATCTTTGCATTGTATAAATTCAATTTCTTTAGTATTATTATAGAATCCAAAGCAAATTGTGAAAACAAATAAATGCTGGCCAGCATACGTTACCTTTCATAAGATTTTCTTTGGTACCAGTGACTTTTGCAGCTCGGCGTTTGAGCTCAATCTGTAGTTCAGATACTTTTATTTGTCCGAAATCCGTATTTATATTGTTACGCCCTCATTATCTCATGACAACTGATAAAACGTTACATGGTCCACAAAAGGGGTGTAAATCATAGCTGCGAAGTTCATTACCGCGATGTACTTTACTGCGAAAGTTTGCCATTGCGACGTACGTTGTCGCGAAAGTTCTTTACTGCGATGTACGTTACTGCGAAAGTTTGTCATTGCGACGTACGTTGTCGCGAAAGTTCTTTACTGCGATGATTGCAGTTTCGATAACACGCTATTGCGATGTAGGTCATGTAGGAGGGTTACTGATACTGGTGATAGTGGAAATATTATATTGTTGGACATGACCAATAAATGAACAATAATTGTAAACAAATTTAATTATAATGGGACCAAAAGATAATAAAAATAAAATCAACATAAACAAAATTCATGTACCTATCTAAGTAGACTTGTAATTGAAACAAAAAGAATCTACAAAACAAAATTGTAGATACCTATCTAAGTATGTCGCACACTAGGTACTTAGTCTAAATAAATAATAGATAAAAAACTGTATAAATGCTAATTTAGTTTTTTTATGTAACAAGTCCACCCAAATAATCTTTAATATTCATGTCAATTTTTTGTGACAAATGACTTTTCAGTTTATTTAAGTAAGTTGTTGTGCTTCGTTTTCGCTTTTATTTCAGCTCTTACTCTTTCAGCCCTTAATCTGTGTTGTTTTGTTCCTTCCAATTCTTCATAGATTATTCCATTTGTTATGCCGACTTTCGATTGCATTCTGGGTGGTAGGTATGTTTGCACTTATACAGCCCAAGACGGACCAAACGTCAGGAGGATATCTAGGCGGACTTCTTTTCAATTTTGTTTTCAGATTGTTCTCTTGACCCGTTGGTAGGATTCGTTAACGTAATATTTGAAAAACCAGTCGGCTACCTGACCAGCTTCTGCAGGAAGAACTTTATCCCGAATAATCTCGAAGGCACCTGGTATTTCCACTGGATCTAAATATGCAAGGGCCGCTAAGTGGCGCATCTTATGTGTAAAGTCACTGTTGTTAATATAAAGTTTCACTAACCCGGCTTTTTGCATATTTCTCCATAAATTTTGTGTTAAGTGAAAGAAATAACACTTGTGCTGAGAATTTGGGAATACGTTGCCGCATGCCCTTATAATGGCCAATTCAAAGTCACTTATGATGACATTAGGACTTAGCTCAATGTGTAGTTTACTAAGTGTGTATCTTTTCACAATTTCTAAAAAAAGCATGTAAGATCGTTCAGTTTTTCTCGTTAACAAGCCATAAACTAGAGGCAATATTTGATTTGTATCTTCAGATTCAAGAACGCGCTCATGAATTGAAACAAATTGGTAGAACAATTCGGGGCAACACCGAAAAGTGTCGTCTATAATCCGAAATAATGACAAGTTCAAAGAACGTAAATTTTGATTTGTGCTGTAAACTATGATCTTTTCCTTTACATCATTATAATGGCCAATCAAAAATGTTTCATCATATATTTTTGTGTATTTTTCTGTCATCGTGAAATTTTTTAAAGTTATAGTAGTACTAATTTCGGTATGTTTCGGTTTCTTTCGCGATTAATTATTGAACGCATAGATTCCTTTGGCGGTATGTGAGGCGCGGAAGTACTAGGGATGGTTTGGATGCATTTCTGCATTATTTGGCCTGGTCTGTCAAAGACTTGGTTGTCTTTTCAAAGAAGTTCTTAGAGTCAAATCTCTGGAAGCCTCTTGATCGGGTCCATGAAGATGTTCAATACTATTTGATTTTTGTATAAAGGATGTAAATAGACCCTTAATATAGCCGAAAGGCACTTGTTCTCCCCGTCTTTTCAATATTTTTTTTGTTCTAGACCATACCTGGCAACCTTCTAGTTACGGAGATATTAGGCGTCAAAGTTCCAACTTTTTCACAAGTTTTTTTAAATGTACATGTATTTAATGTAAGATTTTTACTTTACACACCTCCACGACCCCCGTACTATTCAATCCATCCATCATCACAATGCTTTGAGTGTTTTCCATCGAGTCCTACCGTAAAACGTGATTTTTCACCCCAAAAAAAAAGTCGATTCCCAGCAATAATTTTTGCGTAAAGTTACTTATTTTAATGTACAGAATGCTTGGTTGACGGCTATGTGAAGGGTTTGTTTACACCCTGTATAATGTTTCTCACCAACCTGTTTGGTCGACACAGTCACAACACACACCTGAACCTGCATCTTCAACACTGCTTTTCTGATGCCACTCTGTTTATTTAATGAATATAGGAATCCCCATCCTGTAGTAACTGATCTTTATTTTTGCGAGACTTCACAAATTCACAACCTGTATCCATTTTTACAAGAATTATCTTGCATTGGATGCGACGAACATTTGCGTTTACTCAGAATAAGAAATGTCTGTGAGATTGACATTTAACGACAAACCTCAATGTGAAATTTTAACCCGGCGCCAATGACGTGAAAATAATAACGCGGACTATGATACCGGGTCATGGTGACCCCCTTTATGTTAGTTATTAGTTTGTGTTTTTGTTTACTAGGTAAAATAACAAAAATGCCAATATATTCATAAAATCAACTTGTATTAACTTTTTTCAGAACATAAGCAAAATCAACTTTGAAAATGTATCTCCCTATTATTATTATTATTTATGTATGTTCCTATCGCACGTGTATCTGCCTGCGCAAGCGGTGTCGCACTGAGTTCACTAGCAGTTCGGGTGGAGGGATACCGTATCTCCACCTACTAGCACGTTCAAAACCACAAAGCACGTAAAATACAAAATATGGCCGTTTGAAATCACCTCGGGTCAATATGACCCAGCGTCATTGTTATTGCATTATTTTAGAACAAATTTGATTACCATAAAAAGGGTTACAGTTAGTCAACCTTAAAAGATAGAGATATGCTATCCCGGACGTTTTATTAGAACTTTTGTAAGAGAAACAATTCCATATATATGATTGTTGCGTAACTTTAACCGTTTACTCAGCGCACGCAACGAAAGCTCTCAAAAGCGATAAATTTTCCCCGTTTTTGCAACATTTTCATTGATGCTCCGTTTCTTTTGTATCAGAAATAAACAGCTGAAGCTATTCCAAAGTTATCTGACTGATCGAACACAATGCGTAAAATCGGCGATCATATAAGTAAAGATCTTCCCATAAAGTACGGCTTTCCGCAAGGGAGCATCCTTGGACCTACGCTCTTCTTGGTGTACCTTAATGAACTTTGCAAATTAGATATCGCAAACGGCAAACTTCTGGCTTTCGCAGATGATACAGCAATTATTTTTACAGGGGACACTTGGGAGAAAGTTTTTAACGCAGCATAAGTGGGGTTTGATAAAATAACTGAATGTCTAACCGATAATACCCTGTCACTTAATGTAGATAAAACCAAGTACCTAGTATTCAATATTAAAAAACCAAATTCGACAAAAGTAAATTTTTCATTACCGCTCATAATCACACAGCCAATACTTCAGTTATATGCAACTGCCCAAAACTTCAAAATTCTCCTACTATCAAATATCTAGGAGTGATTCTAGACGAAACATTAAGTTTTGTACCACATATTAAAACTATTGACAGGGCGAATCCGGAAATTAATCTATATTTTCAAACATCTGAGACACGTCGCGGACCCTAAGATTTTAAAGATGGTTTACTATGCCTTGTGCCAATCATTGATTAGTTATTGTATTTCCTCATGGGGCGGTGCCTGTAAGACTAATCTATTAGCTCTTGAACGCGCGCAGAGAGCAGTGTTAAAAGTAAGTACCTTTAAACCTTTTCGCTACCCTACCAAGGAACTCTATGAGTCCTGTGAGGTTTTAACGGTGTGTCAACTCTTTATTCTTCAAATTATTCTAAGGCAACATTCATTAAACACAAAGGGTGACCATGTTTCTATAAACTCCCAAAATCACTCTACTCGTAGGCTTAAACTTCCTTTGGGTGTCACTCTCAAGACTTCCTTCAACCAGAGATTCTTCTGTTTCCTCGGACGATTTTTGTATGCCAAAGCAAACAAGTTATTGAATATTAATCCTAAACATAAGCATGACTGTAAAAAAGCTGTGATCGATTGGCTTCTAAAACTTACCTATGATGAGACTGAAAATCTCCTTCATCCAGTTAAATAACAAATGTAACAAACATACACACGCACACATACACCTATACACATACATACACACACGCAACACTCATACACACAAATAACCTCTCCCTCACTACCACAAGCTCAGTTTACTACTAGTTTCAGCGATTCTATTCTTTAAATTTTGTTTTCCATATTATTAATGAAATGTATTGTTGTTGTCTCGGCAACTTCATTTAACATGTTTGCATGTAATATCACGAACTGCTTTCACTGTGTCATTTAAGGGCAGCTGGTACTTATAGATCAGGGTTTCCTTTTTTAAGTACCAGCAGTACATCATCTGTTCGTTCTTGCACATAAATTTGTACTGAACTTGTATGTCACCTAGTTTGTGGAACAATAAATACATTATTATTATTATTTCGAGTTCTTTCATGTTCTTCTCTCGTAAGAGAGTACAAAAACCCTACCCACGGGCCGGAGCCAAGTTTGTAGGGGGAGTTTAAATGGAGAATGTGGATGAAATTGTAGAAGAAGTTAGGAATTTCCGGGTGATGCGACAGGTGTTAAGAATTGTGGCTTTTTGGAGCAGCTGAAGTGTGTGGGAAGGCATGTGTAAAGTATTAAGGCTTTGCATAAGAGATTTTGGTACTATACCGGTGGAAGAGAGTACTATAGGGACAATGTGGACGGTTTGTGCTTTCCACTGGGTTTTTATTTCTATGGCGAGGTCTTGATATTTACTTAGCTTTTCCGATATTGTAGTTTGAATGTTGTGTGAGTTTGGGATAGCTATATCTATTAGGTAAACTGTTTCTATTGAAATGTATGGTTTTGTCTGTTATTATCGTCCGATCCCAATGGATTTTCTGATTGTTATTGTCTAGTATTAGTTCCGGTTTATATTTATTATATGGTTTCATCTCACTTATGAGTTGATATTTGAATGCTAAGTGTTGATGTATAATAGCGGCAACTTGGTCATGTCGATGCTTATAGTCAGTCTGTGCAAGTGATTTACAAGCTCCTGTAATATGTTGTATGGTCTCGGAGGCAGTGTTGCAATGTCTGCATAAGTCAGTCGGCTGATGGGGGTCTTTAATTATGTATTTCCTGTAGTTACGAGTAGCTATTATTTGGTCTTGGATCGCCAGTATAAATCCTTCCGTCTCGGGAAACAGTTCGCCTCGTTTGAGCCATTCGTTCGACTTAGCTTTGTCGACGTGTGGCTGGCTCAGGTAGGCTCGGTGTCGCCCGTGGAGGGCTTTGGCAGACCATGCGGCAATTTTTTCTGGTGTGCTTATGACCAGTTCATTAATTTGAGTGTTTCTATTGTGTAGGTTAAGGGGCGTAAGTTTCGTATCGTTTTCCGTTACATGTTTGTGTAGTGCTGAACTTTCGGATTTGTTATGAAAGTACGCTCTGAGTGAATGTATCTGTTTGTTGTGTAAGTTGTGTATGTCTATCAGGCCTCTTCCTCCTTCTTGGCCCGGTAGAGTCTTGTCGGTGTATGCTTGATTTTGGATGGTGTTTTCTGTATTTGGTAAGAGACGTATTAAGAGTTATTATTATTATTATATCCTTTTGGTCATAGCGTAACCTATAGCCTTCCTCGATAAATGGGCTATCCAACACTATGAAAAAATTCAATTCGAACCAGCAGTTCCTGAGATTAGCGCGTTCAACCAAACAAACAAATTTCAGCTTTATAATAGTATATATATAAATAAATAAATAATATAGACAGATATATGTAGATTAAGTACCTGGTGTGCGATATACTTAGATAGGTGTGATATACCTTCATGATTTTTTTTTTTCTTGTTTTTTTTTTAGTTTCAATTACAAGTCTACTTAGATAGGTACATGAATTTTGTTTATGTTGATTTTATTATTATTATCTTTTGGTCCCATTATAATTAAATTTGTTTACAATTATTGTTAATTTATTAGTCATGTCCAACAATGTAATATTTCCACTATCACCAGTATCAGCAACCCTCCTACATGACCTACATCGCAATAGCGTGTTATCGAAACTGCCATCATCGCAGTAAAGAACTTTCGCGACAACGTACGTCGCAATGGCAAACTTTCGCAGTAACGTACATAGCAGTAAAGAACTTTCGCGACAACGTACGTCGCAATGGCAAACTTTCGCAGTAACGTACATCGCGGTAATGGAGTTTGCAGCTATGATTTACACCCATTTTATGTTATCGATATCCGCAAAGTAATGCCTGATTCCATAACTTCTCTTTGTTGAGTTTCCAGAAACAGGTACCACACACAGGGCCTAGAAACTTTAGATGATAGTATTTAGGCCCAGATAAGATAAGATAAGATAATTTTTTATTTGTTCAAAACATGAGTATACACACATAGCATGCAAGATGTTAAATCCAATTATGATTTCCGTCATGTTTTGCCTGAACGGCGTACAAATATGAGATGTCGAAGTTACACAGCCTCAATTATTTTTATAATCGTTAATTAAATTGCAGATATGGCAATGAAACAATCCAATTTAGAGCATACTAAAAGCTAAATGGTAGAATAAAATACAATCATAAATAATACTCATTTCAAAAAATAAAAAATAATAATTATACAATCATGTCAATATACAAATACATCTAAAGGAATACATACACATGTCAAAGCAACTGTTAATAAAATGAATGTCAAAATGCAAGTCAAATTAATTTGTCGGTTAAGAATTCGTCAGTGCTGTAATAGATTTTCTCTAAGAAAAGGTTTTTTAATCTATTTCTTAATTGTTCAATAGGTAATTCCCTCCAATGTTTTGGCAACTTATTATAGAGAATTGGCGCCATACAGAATACACTTTTACGCATTAGAGCTTTTCTGGATCTCGGAATACATAACTTACTATTGTCGCGTCTATTTCTAACTACTTTATCTGACTCTAAGGGGAATAGGTGTGGATTCGATTTCACAAACATGATGATCTCTAAAATGTACATTGATGGAAGGGTTAATATTTTATATGTTTTAAATAACGGCTTGCAACTCTCTGTAACATGGAGGCCAGACATAGCCCTCAGGCACCTCTTCTGTGTTTTAAATATCATATCTTTATTTGTTGAATTTCCCCAAAAAATTAGTCCATATCTCAAGTTAGAGGACACCAAGCCGTGATAAGCAGTTAGCAGTGCATCAACATTTAAGATGGGGGCCAATTTATACAGGGCATATGTGGCATTACTAATTTTTTTGCTTAATTCTTCCGTATGAGCTTTCCAATCTAATTTGCTGTCAATAGTTACACCAAGAAATTTGGTTGTGTTCACCTTATCTATTTTGTTATTACAATAATGGACATTTACATTTGGTATGGATGATCTTTGGGCAAAATGTAGAATATTAGTTTTCTCAAGATTTATCTTAAGATTATTGTTTTCCAGCCACTTTACCATTGATTCTATGGAATTGTTAATATCAGATTCGTATGTGTCTCTGTTTTTTAAAGCAATTGTAATAGTACTGTCGTCGGCAAAAAGTGTCATCGGGTGGTCGATGCATTTGGGTAGGTCATTAATGTACAGTATAAAAAACAGCGGGCCAACGACAGTTCCTTGCGGAACGCCAAATTTAACTACACGTTCTTTGGACTTATACACAATTTCCTTTTTATTACTTTTATTTACTGCTGAGATTTCTGTAAATTGAGTTCTATTGCTTAAATAAGATCTAATGAGGTTTGAGACATTACCTCTAATGCCATATGCTTCTAATTTTTCAATAAGTATGTCGTGCCGGACATAGTCGAAAGCCTGTGTCATGTCACAGAAAATCGTACATACAGGTATATTTAAATCTACTTTTTGCATGACATAATGTAAAAAATCGTATATTGCCAAGTTTATTGTTTTACCAGTTCTAAACCCTTTCTGTTCATTAGTGAGTATGTTTTCTCTTTCAAGGTACGTATTCAACTGTTTACATAGATACTTCTCAAATATTTTAGAGATTATGCTAATAAGAGATATTTACCTATAGAATTGCATTAGCTCTTTATTTTCCTTTTTAAATAACGGCTTTATGACAGATACTTTTAAAGCATCGGGAAAAACACCTGTCTCGATGCACAGGTTAATTATATAGCTTAGATGCGGTGCTATTTCTCCCGCTACAGATTTTAAAACTTTTGTTGATAGGCCATCATGTCCTACACTATTTGTATTTTTCAATTGTTTTATAATTTTAAATACTTCGATTGGCAGACAAGGGGCGAGAAAAAAAGAATCTCTTCTTTTTGGTATCAGTGATGCAGCATTTTTACCAGACCCTGCTATAGGGTTAATTTTGTCAATGAAGTAATTATTAAATGCATCTGCAATAGCCTTTGGATCTGTAATGACGTCATTTTTTACACAAATTTTATCAATACAGTTTTTTGGAATGTTGAATTTCGAGTCATTTATAATTTTCCAAGTAGCTTTTGATTTGTTATCTGACGTCTTTATTGCATAGTTATTCTGTGCCTTTTGAGTAAGTTTTACAATTTTTTTAAATATTTTTAAATAGCAAGTTAGTTTTCTTTTATTAATCGGATTTGGTTTTAGTCTATATTGCCATAATAATTGCCTTTTCTTTTTACTACATAGTTTTACACCACGTGAAACCCATTTTGGTTTTTTCATCGTGCTGATTCTAACATTAATTTCAGGAAAGCACAATTTGTAGAATAACGAAAATATGTCAAAAAAGGAATTGTACGCTACATTAGGGTCATCGGTTTTGTAAATGTCAGAGAAAGATAGTTTATCTAAGCAATTTTTAAATATTGTCATGTTTTCGTTACAGTAGTCGCGTCTTGTAACCTGCCAATATTTAATAGTACATTTCTTTTGCACTGGGAATGACATTAGTTGTGCCGTATGGTCCGATAGAGCAAGTTCTAGGACTTCAACCTTACCTGCTTTGCGAAAGTTATGAGCAATATTATCAATACAAGTTTTACTCTTTAAGCGTGTAAGTTGATTTATGGCTAACTTTAAATTGTAATTCAGTAATATGCATTCAAATTCCATTGTCTGGATGCTCTTTTTTAAGATGTCGATATTGAGATCCCCTGCTATGACAATATTATGATGGCTTTTCTTCGTTAACTCTTGCAGGAGGAATTGTAATTTGTCCATACATACGTTGAAATTTGTTAACTTGGGAACCCTGTACACACATGCCAGGACAATGTTATAACTAGGTAACTCTATCGCGCAGCATTCAAATACTCCGGGTTCTGATATGTTGGCTATCCTCTTTAATTCGATGAAGTGATGTCCGTTCTTTACCAGGATGCATGCACCACCTCTCTTGCTTCCTTTTCTGCAACACGAAGCCGCTAGTTGATAATTTGGTATGGTTAAATATGATTCGTATCCTGCCATAATGAAGTGTTCAGTTACGCACAATATATCTACACTAACACCCGTATTCCAGAAGCCGACTTAAGTCCATTTTTGAACTTAAAACGACATTTGTTGTCATGGCAACAGGTGAAGAACGCCCACCACCGCATCAGCAACACCCACTCAATGATGTTCATAAGGTGAGGACAGACTAGCTAGAAGTTGCATTTGTAACAAGACATGAGCCACTTGACACTTTGTTAAAACTTGATTTTGATTTGCTTGTAACATTTCATCGAGCAAAAACACGAGCGCGGGCAAATCGTACAACATGAAATGAGGTGCGTGGACTGAGGGGTCGTGCTGGTCGTTTCTTCTCCTAATTCGGTCAGTGTTTTTTTTTAATATAACTCATCAAGATAAACTGCAGCACACGCGACTTGCAAGTTCAACATATCAACGAAGAGTAAATGCCACACAGTAAGGACAGTCACTAAAGAACACCACCGGCTTACTCCTTTTGCTTCGTTCACGTTCATACATCTGGTCACTGCCACCTGACCTTTTTGAAGAACAATACTAATAAAGTTTGTCCTTCTGGGGTGTTCTCTTTCGGGTTTTGTTAGTCGCCTTTTACTCGTCCTCTCAACATGACCAAGCCATCCAAACACCTCATCATCATTTCATCTGCTCATCATTTCAACCGCAACCTTGCATTATATCATTCCTCAATTTATCAACCAATGTTACAACACGTGGAAATGCTCATATGAGTACTCACCTTAATCTACCTCAAAAACATGCTGTCCATTTCAAATCCAAAAAAGTATGTTGCATGAAGGTTGCAAGCTGCTTTGTATGCTAAAAATGTTATATTAAAATACGTCACAATGCTAGAGTTATCATAAATTGATGTTCTACCGAATGCTCTTGGTTGACATCATTTGTTAAAGAACTTTTACTTGAAAATAAATATTTATTTTTTCGTGGTTCATTTATAAGATTTTCACTTAAAATAATGGCATCAAGAATTTTCTTTTTGGCTGGTGAAAAGTCGTGCGTACAGAAACTTGTCCGCAAGCACAAGCTCCATCAAAATACCACGTTGTCGGGCAGCCCATCAGCGAAAAAATGTGCTTGGGCTCGCTGGGTTAGGCGAGCCCAACCAGTTACATCTGCTGAAAATGGAGGAGCAAAAGTGGCTGGTGAAGGCAGCAGAAGAAGCATACCAAAAGGCAAAACTCGAATGTTTGAGTGCCGCCCAGCTACTTCGATTCAGCGAGGTTACAAGGGACGAGGCCGAAAAAATAAATGAAATTATTATTATACAAGCCAACTGGTTTTTATTTTATTTAAAAGTAGTATCACGTATAACAAATAACAAAATTATCTAAATTACACATTTATTGACAAGCAAAGGAAATTTTCAATTTTTATTCACGTAGGACTACGTTAGACTGGATCCAGTCTCTAGGTTAGTAAAACCCAACAACACTGCATGGCCTGGGAATCGAACCCATAACCTCACACCATGCAGTGGCGCTTATAACTAGTTGTCCAACGAGAGATCAAAAATATAAATATGAATATCACACAATTATAAACATACTAGCTGTTGCCCATGACCTTCGTCCGCGATTATTGAAAGCTGACAAGCTACATGGTTTGTTGAAGAAATAAGGCATCCGAAGTGGCTACGTCACTACCGCTATTATTCCATTTTTGCCAGGGATGATTGACAAGGATGAATGACTGTGGTCGCGTGGCAATGTTTAATAAATTGTACCCTGCTGCCTCTAATCCGTCGCGGGTACATGGTGGTCTCTTCAACCCAGCGGTGATAAAAGAGCTCAGTAAGCTTCGAGCTTTTCTTCGCCAGTTCGCTCTATTAGAAGGTTCCGGTCGTCCAGAGTTGAGGGAAGAATTCAGTTGGACGATGAACCGAGTAGTCTTGAATTTCTTTGGATTCGTTCACCCAACATAATGGTGAGTTTCATATCGGCCTTTCTCTTCCTCCGTTTAACAGTAGCAAGCCACCTGCTCATGTTTTAAGCGCGTTTTGGTCCCAGTTCTAATATAACGTAACTCATTGGATGGGGATGCCCTAGCTTACACCTATCCTTACCCGTATCATTTGAAAAAAAAACCTAAGATCAGCCGGCTAAACCCCTAACGCAACGGCGAATAAGAATTCGATTTGATTATTTTATTATTGCAATATAACAGAAACTGGCCACTACAGCGGCCGGCGAGCGCTACATCCAACTTGGTTGCATCAAATTTGTATTTTTTTCTTTCTCTTTCTATTTAAGATCTATACAACTGCGATAGCACCGCAAAAGCAATGGGATTACCCGTATTATTACAGGTAGTAGGATTGGTAGTAACACGGGTAAGTCACCCCTTACTATCGCTTTATTGGCAACTAATTTATGCCCGCGGTTTCGTGGAGGTCGGGAAATGCCAACGGGATCTTACTTCTGAGATAATAAGTTATCTATGTCCTATACCAGACTATAATCTATCTCTGTACCAAGTTTCATTCGAATCTGTTCAGCCGTTCTGGCGATTGAGTAACAAACATCTATCCATTCAAACTTTAGCATTTATAATAGTTATATAAGATTTATAAGTTTTTACTTTTAAAGTTGAATAGGTAATAAATAATAGTTAATGTAAGTATTTCATTTTATTTGAGCTATACAGACACACTTGCGTTTTTCTTACATGTACTTACTTATAACTTGTTCATTGTAATATTAATTACATTACATATGTGAAATATTGATAACCTGGTTTGAGATTGGACACCGGTGACGACAATCAAATGATTCATTAGGAATCTATATAGACATAATACTTTTACATAATATTTAATATCAATGTCGCGTATCACGAGCCAACGCGAAAATCGGGTTTTCACATATATTTACAGACAGGACTACCTCAGAAATATTCCTCCTACTTACTAATTGGTAAATGCGCCCCGCACGCCCTGCGCAACACTGTGCGCCATGGCCTGTCTACGTGAGTTTCGAAGCCCTATTTGACTCTGTTGGGGGATAATTTTGAAAAACTGTGATACATAATTGTCTCATAATTTTAATTAAAGAGTGTGTACACCAATTTCCAAATCAATCGATTCCGAGAATAAAAAGTTTCACAGAAAATTCAACACCCGATTTCACCCTCTTGGGGGTGGAATTTCAAAAATCCCTTTCTTAGTGGATACATACTTTTCATAAAGAATACACCCTCCAAATTTCATGTCTCTAGGTCCAGCGGTTTGGGCTGTGCGTTGATATATCAGTCAGTCAGTCAGGACTTTGAATTTTTTAAGTATAGATAGATGATAAGAGCGACTTGGTGGTATCGTAGGTATAAACAAAACAACACGAGTATGGGCAAGCTCGCTCATAAGCGCCATTCGCACCATTTTTAATGTCTGAGATTCAAAATGGTTGGTTAGTTTTCTCATGCTTTAGAAATATCACGTAGCTTGTATTATCTTTTATGTGTACGATACTCCATATTACGACTATTTGTCACGACTATAAATTATTATTTACGCGATCTTAATTACTAATTCAAACAATCCCACGATAATGAACATTTCCAAATATCTACCGATTTGAAAAAGAAACCGTGCTTAATATATATTTACCACGGATAATGCAAGTGCTCGCAATATTAATAATAGTTCATTAATAATCCCGACTACAGACTAGCTGGCTTCGAAATTAAAGGCGATGGAAAATAGTTTTTATCAACAAGGGTCGATGGCCGTCCACGGGCTGTAGGTCAAAATTTCCAGAACGAAAACGTTGGAACCAAAAACGAACAGTGTTTTCTTCTACAGTATCTTCCCTATTTTATTTAATATCAGCCCTCTATGTCCCTCTGCTGGGCAAAGACCCCTCGCATGGCTTTCCAATTTTTGTACGGTTTCCTTCTGAAATCGAAAGTGTTTTTGGAACTGTTTATTGTTGTAACATTCTAACGGGTTGTCGGCATCGGGTCACGATATATAATTGTATGGTGTATCGTATACATAATCGACATATTCATCAAAATTCATCTTGCTTTGGCTATAAAAGAAAACAATTTTACACACGTCGATTCACTTGAATTTCAGTAGGTATATATATCAGCCATAACGTAAGTTTCACGGTTTCAAGGATCTTCTGGCGCGGGCAAACATCGGAACTAACGCAGCCATCTCTTTCTTTTCTCAATATTTTTTACAAAACAATTAACAAAAGGTTTATCAACAGCGCCCCCCTGTCAGCTTCATTCGAGCGCCAAAAGATTCTTGTACTACAAAACTCTTGAAAAGTGGGCGTTTATATCAAATTATAAACAAACTGTAGCTGTCAATATGTCTAATGGGGTGGAAAGTAGGCGTGTCAAGTCCGACTTAAGTTCAGTCCACGACTTAAACTACGGGTGTAACACCCTTTTCCGATAATAGCTCATCTAGGCATATTGTGACATTGTCGGATTTATTTAGTAGTCCGGCAATATTCTGATGCAAAACACATACATTTTTAGTCACGAAAAAAGTCTGTTATTTTCTCCTGGTTCCCTGCCATGTCATCTTGATTAACAGATTGTCGAGTCCGGTTATTTTCATTATTTAGTGTTTGATTGTTTTGGGTCTGCGTAGAAACGTTTGATATCGAGTACGAGGTCATTTAGGTCGTGAATAATTGTTCTCATGCCAGCGTTATTAAGCTTTCCGCTACGTCTATTGAACATTTTACTGTCATAGGATAGGTTCAGGTTTGAGTCGAGAAGGTAAGCGTGTTCATGGGTGAAAATGTCATGGAACAGTAGGCTATTGAAATATTCCACCTTCCCATTAAAAATGTTCGTATAGCTGCCACATTTGTATGTCAGTGCGCAGATAATAATATTTGTGTGTTGAATTTCAGAATACAATGAATACGTCAAAGAGGTCAATAGCATGAAATAATCTGTTCTTCTTCATGATACCTACTGGCCACTATGGCGTGACGTGATTTTTTCTGTCATTATTGTTCACTGCCAATTTATAACATGGTTGAACGGTTTTTATCATTCCTATTTTTAATTAATTTATTTTACTTTTAGTTCTATTTTTAACAGCCTGGTAACTTCTTACATAATTAACCAAAACTACCTCCGAAATTATGCCAATGAATTTGTAAGTACCTACAGGTCTCGTTTTGTAGATTCATATTTCAATCTGAACCGATCTATTCTGTTTTACATCATGTGATGGGCCCCTATTTTTTTTCGGGGCCTTAGATAAGCTTAGTCCACCTCGGCAACTGCTGGTTCGATATTTTTCTTTTCTTTTTGATGTAGATATCACTGCTGTAATGTGTGTTTATTTTCTTCCTATTTTTTATACAGAAACAACATAAGGGTTTTCAAATGCCTAACAAAGCCACTCTTCAAAAGTACACAGATTCCCTTTATGTTAAATATACGGCATTATGCCGACGATGGTGCCTGTCCAAATTTATTGAGAGGTGTTGACTATTTAAGATCACCGAACCTGAACAAGGTAAAATAAAAATCTATACATATAAAATTCAAAGTCTTGACTGACTGATATTTCAACGCACAAACCAAACCACTGGCCCTAGAGTTAAATTTGGAGAGTGTATTCTTTGTGAAGAGTAGGTTTCCACTAAGAAAGGGTTTTACAAAATTCCACCCCTAAGAGAGTGAAATGGGGGCTTGAATTCTCTTTGAAACTTAATATTCTCTGGGTCGATTGAGTCGAAAATTGGTGGACACACTATTCAATTAAAATTATGAAACTCGTGCATTACAGTTTTTCCAAAATCATCTCCCAACAGTGTCACATGGGGCTTCGAAACTCACGTAGACGGGCGCATGACGCGCAGTGTTGCATAGGGCGTGCGGGGCGCGGGAGTATTTACCTATTAGTAAATAGGTAGAATTTTTCTGAGGTAGACGTGTCTGTAAATATATGTGAAATCCCGATTTTCGAGTTGGCTCGTGATACGCGACATTGATATTAAATATTGTTTTTTTTTTTTTATATTTTGTCTATAGATAGGTCTTTGACATGACATTGAGGTTCCTAACACCATTTTTTCTCAAGGTCAATCCTCTGAAAGATAGACACTTCCACTATTATCTAAAGTAAGAGGAGGATTGTAGAAGGTTCAAAAAACTTTGAACGAAAATTGGTTTGAATAAGACTGGATATTTAGTTGTTGAGATATGGGACGTTTTCATCAAACTGCAGCAATAACTTTGTTTTTCACTAACATACTACGAAAAACAAATTTAGTTTTGTTGTTTAATGTAATGCATAATTACGAATGAGCCTTCAAAATATTTTTATTAAATTGTTTGGTGCTACGGAAGCCTGTGTGCTTATGAGTACGACTCACACGGATATTTATATGTCTATTGAACGGAATACCTTAATAAATTTTATACTTTAAAACACTGTTTCTAGGGCCTCGCATTCACGATGGAAGAGCGGCAGGCACTTGGCATACACGGACTTTTAGCAGGAACTGTTAAGACGCAAAAAGAACAACTGGCTATATGTACTTACTCTCTGAATAGATTTAAAAACAGTTTGAATCAACATCTTTATTTGGCTGAGTTACTGGTAAATATACTTACTTATTCGTTATAACGCTGCAAACATCGTGGGAGTTGCGTCAAAAAAGATGTTCGAAGAGCGCAAAAAATACGGGTAGGTCCTCTTAACGGGGACGGGCACGGGATGACAGTTAAAATTAAAATCTTGCCCCCTCTTCCTCAGCTTAGATCGTTCTATCCCGCTCGCACTATCAAGAAGATTATGTTAGGGTGAAGTACACTATTGATGGACCGATGACAAATACACATCATCTGCCTAGCCTTTTCCCAACTATGTTGGGGCAGCTTCCAGCCTAACAGGTTGCAGCTGAATACCAGTATTTTACATGGAGTGACTGCCTATCTGACCTCCACAACCCAGTTAATACTGGGTAATACGATACCCCTTGGTAAGGCTGGTCGTCAGACTTTCGTCCCACTGACAACCTGTAACAGCTGTCAAAGATCTACAAATGATAGCCTGGACCAACGGCTTAACGTGCTTTCCGCGGCACGAAGGAGACTCGGTATGCAATGGGTGGTCACCCATACACGGACCGACTTAGGCAAGCGCGACTTAACCTGAAGATCGACCCTTGCGGCTGCTATTATTTAGACACAAGCTCCTCAATGGTGACAATTACAAACACAACAATAAAAACACAAACACAATACAAAAAACACAACACAAACAAACAAAAACACAACACAAACAAACAAAAAAAACAATAACATTTTAAACAGAAACACAATAATATTTTTTTTTCTGGTTGTATATTGAATTTTGATTACTGTCATGTCACTCGCAAGATTAACAAATCGATTGGCGTAAGAATCATCAAAGTCGCCCATGCGTTTGGTCTCTAGAGTGCCACAATAAAAATACAATAGTATTTTTTGACACTCGTAGTAATTATTGTGGCACTCTAGGCTGATAAACATCTAGGCTGATAAACATATTACCCTCCTGGATGACCGATGCGGTAGTTTAAACTTTAAAGAATTATATTTGCTAGGAGAAAGAATGAACTCCGGAGATCTCTGCCCAAGTCTAGAAGTAGAAAAGGCAACTCCACTTACCAGTTTACTGCCACGGGGATCCTCGGAAAGTCGATTGGCCCAGGCGCCTAGACACGCGATGGCGACGAGCGGTCTGGACACGGGACGGTGGGGAGTGGGGCGGGGAGCACACCAAATTTACGTGTGTTCCTCAGCGGTTAGGAGTAGATTCTAAAACAACAATGGCCATTTACCTCTCGAACGGTGAACGATTAGTTCTCGTTCACTAACCAAGGTCAATGGGGTCAGTGTAGATGCTTCGGGCTGATTGGGCGAAAGAACGGTGTGAACTCCTATCAGTTGGGTAAAAAAGCTGAATTTTACGTTGCTAATGTTTTTTTCCAGGACACAAATGAAAAATTATTTTACGAATTACTAGGTTCCGACATTGAAAAATATTTACCTCTCGTTTATACCCCAACTGTGGGATTGGCCTGTCAAAGATTTGGCCTGGTCTACAGAAGACCTAAAGGCCTCTTCATCACGATACATGATAAGGGAAAAATTTACAAAATTCTAAGAAATTGGTAAGCTTATATTTAGATCTTTCTTCTTCTTCTTCTTCTTCGTCGTCGTGTTGACGATTACTGTAGATGAACTTCGACCAGAACTCTGCTACTTCAACGGCATTATCAGCGGTTTTGGACATAGGTCTAAAGGTGTAAGTGGAGTTACACAAAGAGCAGAACAGTAGGTGGGACATCGTTTGAGAGTATCCGGCGTCACAATTTGCTTAGGTACTGCTTTACGATATTAAATGAACAAGATTTAATAAATTAACTCTACTTAACAAGTGCAAGTACATATTAAAGTGAGTGAGTTAAGTCTGTTTTTCTTCTAAATATTTAAAGATACTTAGCACATGCATCGCTTTATAGAATGTGGGTATATACTGCGATAGTTGCAACATAATTACTATTCAACCCAAGTAAATTTTTTGCTATCAAAATTCAGCGAATGGTCTAATTAGACTAAGGAACAGTAGGTCGCACATCAGCCATAACAAAACCAGTAAACGCTGGCTTCGTATTCTATTAAGACCCCATACTACGCTAGGCCAACTCAAGCTCAAACATTTACCGCTTGCCTTCGATTGTACTGACAAAACAGGCCTTTACTCAAAAAGTTTCCTAGGAATGGCGCCAAAAATATTCAATAAACTACCTAAGTCAATAAAAACATCAAGAGATTCCAATACGTTCAAAAAAACACTCCATAACTCCTTAATTCGCAAAGCATATTATTCTATAAATATACCTTGAAGACTGAAATGACTGTTTTTTATTTTTATATTTTTATTACTTTTATTAATAATTTAGTTGTTTACTTACTTTGTATTGTTTATTTGTTTATGTTTAACGTATATTTTATAAAAGATTTTATTAAAGATTTAATATTAGGTAATTATCTGTAATAACAGTACCTAGTTTTTTAAATATGTTTTTTACGCAAACCCTGCGTAGACCGCGTCACCGTAAGACGTTATTAGTGGAACGAAAAATTTCGAGAGCTGTGAGCAGGGTGCGATGGTCTAATTGGTTAAGACGTCCGGTGTACAGAATCGGAAGGTCGCAGGTTTAAATCCTGCTCGCACTCGAATCTTTCTTTCCATATCAAAGCAGTACCTAGTTTTTATTTAAGTTTCAGTTTTTATACATACCTATAAAAACTACCTGCACGACTTAATGTAATGTGTAGACATTATTTGTACGCCTTTGCAAGGCAGCACATAGTGAAACATAACTCTTTTTGATAACACTGTGTATTTACTCTACCTAAGTGTCACAAATAAACATATTTGAATTTGAAATTTAAACTTGAAAACTATTACATATTTACATTTTTAAAGGCCTGTGGCGAACGTGCGCGCTATCTGTGTTACTGACGGAGAAAGAATTCTGGGTCTGGGGGATCTTGGTGCTTACGGCATGGGGATTTCTGTGGGCAAGCTGTGTTTGTACACCGCGTTAGCAGGCATCCCTCCTGGAATATGCTTACCGGTCATGTTGGACTATGGAACCAATAATCAGGTTAATTTACACTAGCATCAACATCATTCTCCTGTCCTTATCTCAATTTATTTGGGGTGGGCGCAGCATGTCTTCTTCTTTCATACTTTTCTTTTACTTGTCATCTTGTCAGACACTTCCTTTCTTGTTATATCATCCTTCACACAGTCCATCCATCGTTTCTTTGGTCTTCCTCAACATGTATAGCCATCTACATTCATGCTCAAAATTTTCCTCACGACATTTTCCTCATTCCTCCGCATGAAATGCTCACACCACGACAACCAATTACCACACAACTTTTCAGTCACTGGCGCCACTTTCAGACTTTCTCTTATTCTTATTTTATCCATTCGCGTAACACCACACATCGGGGAATGTGTGGTGTTACGCGAATGTTAGCTCATCTCAGACACAAGTAAATGCCTTTCATTCATTCCTAATTAGGTAATTCATTAATTTACACTAGCATTATGGTTGATATTCGTTTAGCTGGAAATAACATCAATTGGTAACTGACTTGAATATGGTTTATTTTTCCGATACCTTTTCAGATGCTGTTAGAAGATCCGTTGTACATTGGTATACGAGAGAAGCGTGTTCGAGGTGAAATATTCGATGAATTTGTCCAAGAGTTCATGGATGCTTGTTGCCAGAGATTCACCCACAACATACTTATACAGGTAACTTTTAGCTTCGTACACATAATAATACACCTTATTGATCTTACAAATCAACGATACAAATACGAGGAGAAAAATAGAAAGATTTCGACACCAGCGACTTTTATTTTCCTTTATAATGTTTTTTAAGAGTACCTACTTAGAATTCGACGAATTCATGTTATGGCCAAATAGTGCGACCAGTGTCCGTTCATTCACAATCTAATCTTCCGTCTGCTTAAGAATAAGAATAAGAATAAGAAAGAATAAGAATAAGAAACTTTTATTTGTAAACATAGGTTGAGGTAGTTACACGGTGTGTGAGATGTTACAATATACAAGTCAGATTCTCTATGTTTTGCCGTGAAGCGTACAAATATGAATGAAATAAATGTATTAATTTAAAAATAATTGCATGCCGTCATTATTTTATAAAGTTGTTATATAAGAAGTGGAATTTAAGATTACGATAACATATTCAATTAAATGCAGAAATAAAATGACAATTATTTAAAAACAATATAAAAAATTTGAAATCATAATAAATTTTACCAATTAATTAGCAATCAAGATTAATGTCATGTATAAGAAAAAATATAACAATTAAACAGAGGTCAAATATAAAATATCATTAAATAATAGATGTCAGTAAAAAAAATAAAATAAATAAAATGTCAAGATTAAATCGAATTTCGTCTTAAAAATAAACAAATATTATCAAAATACACAACTGGATGTTAAAACAATAAATTACAATAATAAAATAATAAAGAATTAAACAGACATGTCAATCATTAAAAAAATATAATAGTATTTTTTCCTTCAGAAACTCATTTACATTATAATAGGATGCTTGTCCGTGTCCGTCCTTTTTGAATAATTACAACTTTTAAGCTTTTTTATTCACCAAAGTCTTTTACTATTTAAATGTATTTTCTAGGTTAGCTGTATTAAAAGCAGGTCATTCTTTTCACTCGACTGTAGGTACAAAATGCTGAATATAATCACCAAGGTTTGAATAAAACGAAACATACTTTCGGCAATGACAGGTACACTGTATTGTTCACAGTTTGAAGATTTCGCCTTGAGCAACGCTGTCCCCCTTCTAGAGAAATACAAGAATCTATACTGTACATTCAATGACGATATTCAAGGAACTGCGGGCGTCATTGTCGCTGGAATGTATTCAGCTGCAAGAATCACTAAGAAAAAATTTCATGAACATATTTATTTGTTTCTTGGAGCCGGTTCTGTAAGTTTTTGTAATACTTAGTCGGGATTCAGGCCAATGAGTTTGGCGCAAAATTTAAGGCACCAGGCGGGATTTTCGAACTAGTATTTTCATAAAAAAATGTGTGAACGGGGGAAAACCTAACCTAACGTAAACGTGCGGCTTTATCGAACCTTCTGCTTGTTCTGAGAGTTTAAGTGAGACAACATAGCATGGCACCAAACGTAGGGACGTATGCGCATTTGTGTGCGTTACGATTGCTCCGCCAAGTTATCAAAATAGAAAAAAACTTCGCCATAAAATTTGTCGAAATTTGTCAAAATCGAAGGGTACAAACTAAAAATTTGTCAAAGTAGAAATAAAGAAGTTATAAGGGTTTTAAGTTGGCCGCGCAAACGTAACGTGAAGGTTTGCTCGGCCATAGAAATCTCAGCAACTACTTGGATTAGAGATCTAATTCTTTTTGTCAATTGATGACTGAATTTGTCAAAAATTGTCGAAAAAAGAATTATAAGCTCTGGATCAATAGTTTATGAAATATTTACCTTGGAAGTTATGGTCGCGCAATCCTCCACTTGTTGTTTCTTTATTGTTGATAATTTCTTTAAACCTAAGACTTCTTACATTAAAACTGTAACAAGAAGAAAGGTCTTAATTTGCCAAAACTAACGAAAGCATTAATTACTACTAAAGTTTAGTTAAACTGACGAAATAAGTCCGAAACAAAAAGTACGTGGCCGCGCGATCGAAACGTTACTCTGTACCCTGATATCTCATTATCTATAATTGCTAAGATTTCGGTGTGAACATCCATTTATTCGGCATTTAAACCTCATTAGAATGACATATCGTTTAACCCTCAGAACAGTTTTCAACGCATGTAATTTTAAAAATTGTGTTTACTCATACAATATTCGAGCAGGGTAACCATACCATATTTCTAACGTAACCCATTCATTCCACCTGCTGAAAATCTACCACCTGGACATGAGTTGCCATGGCTGACCTGGAAGTCTTTAAATAGACTCCGGACCCAGGCTGGTCGCAGCAAGGAAAACCTGCTCAGGTAGAGATTCATTAATGGCTCTGCCCTGCAGTGTAAATGTGGTGCTGTTCCACAAACGATGGGGCACTTAATATCGTGTCCTGCGTGTCCTGTTGTTTGTTCACTTCAGGAACTAATGGACGCTACCGAAAGCGCCAAACTAGTAGCTCAGTTCTGGGCTGACTCAATTTAGATTGCCATCGACACGCTAAGAAGAAGAAGGGTAACCATAATTTAGATTTGATTTGGGAATACCTCTAACTGGAGACTAGCAATTATATTGGATAACATTCTAGCTCAATATGCAAAATGTATTATTATTACTAAATAAAAACCTTGTATATTTCAATAATGGGCTTTGTCCAAAAATCTAACCTTTTTTAGTCAAGCGTGGTACATTATTAAATAAAAATATACTAAACTAAAAAAAAAAAAACTAACAACTAACTATAAAAGGGCATCGAAAAACGCTGTCAGCTGGTAATGTGCCCAAGAGACTGGCGGCGTTGCCATTGTATGGCAACATTTAGCCTCAGGCCAAGGTAAAAGCCAGCCCTTGGGTCACGGCAAGCGTCAACTAGGCGTTTCAAAATTTCCTTATACAGGCTATGAGCACTCGGACCCCACGGCTCCAGAAGTTCAACCCCAAACAGCACGAAAATATAGTTTCCACAAAGGTTTCTATATTTACGCCGCTTGAGGTTCTTTGCAGCCGCAGCGGCAGCGCCTGCACTGCACGATGAGCTTGGAAAATGTGATGGTGCAAGAGTATCGGCGCACGCAAAAAAAAAGAAAATGAGTTTTAAGGCTGATGACGTCATCAAGATTCCTTTGCTCATTCAACGATTTAAATTGTACGTAAATGACACTCTATTGAGAGTTAGTTTTATTAATGGCATTCACATTCACATTCACTTGGGGGAGGCCTATGTTCAGCAGTGGAAGTCTTTCGGCTGAAATGATGGTGATGAATGATGATTCACATGAAGTTAAGGGCTCGTTCAGACACGAAATTATTTATTTATTTTAATATTATTTATTCATCACAGTTTGCAAAATTAACAAAAATATAAAGATTAATTAAGTAATATTATATTCGCCTGTTAGAGGTATTCCCAAATCAAATCGAAATTATGGTTACCCTGCTCAAACGTTGTATGAGAAAACATAATTTTTAAGATTACAAACGTTGAAAACTGTTCTGAGGATAAAACAATATGTCATTCTAATAAGGTTAAAATGCCGAATAAATGGATTTTCACACCGAAATCCTAGTAATTATAGATAATGAGGTATCAGCGAACAGAGTAACGTTTCTATCGCGCGCCCACGTACTTTTTGTTTTGGACTTCTTTCGTCAGTTTAACTAAATTTTAGAATTATTTAATGCTTTCGTTACTTTTGACAAATTAAGACCTTTCTTCTTGTAACAGTTTTAATGTATGAAGTCTTAGGTTTAAAGAAATAATCAACAATAAAGAAACAACAAGTGGAGGATTGCGCGGCCATAATTTCCAAGATGAATATTTCATAAAATATTAATACAGAGCTTATAATTCTTTTTTCGACAATTTTTGACAAATTCAGTCATCAATTGACAAAAAGAATTAGATCTCTAATCCAAGTAGTTGCTGAGATTTCCATGGCCGAGCAATCCTCCACGTAACGTTCGCGCGGCCAACTTAAAACCCTTGTAACTTCTTTATTTCTACTCTGACAAATTTTTGGTTTGTACCCTTCGATTTTGACAAATTTCGACAAATTTTTTGGCAAAGTTTTTTTCTGTTTTGATAACTTGGCGGAGCAATCGTAACGCACAATGCGCATTTCCGTGGCAGCTGTTGCTTTTATTCTGCTGCATTAGATTTGCATTAAATACGAAAATATATAACCCCCCACTAACTGCCACTAAGTTACTGACTGGACTGGCTACGTCTGCTGCATGCCCAATGAGCTGTGAGCCAAAATATCCACTTTCTGCCATCCCATTTAACCTTTACGCTGTGTCAGCCTAAAGGTTAAAGCCGGAAAGTTAACTGTATCTTCAGGCAGGCGTTGGTATTGCAAATTTAATTTGCGATGCAATGTTAGAAGACGGCATTAAAATGGAAGATGCTGTAAAGAAAATCTATCTATTTGATATCGATGGATTGTTGTCGAATCAACGCCAGAATGGCATACCACCCCATGCTACTAAGTACGGGAAAGATATACAACCAACGACGGATTTTGCAGGTTTTGTGAAGACTATCAAGGCAACTGTTCTTATCGGTAAGTACCTGTAGCATTTTTATAACATGTGCTTATTACTCGTATTACCAACCCTGACAGTACCTAAACGGTCATGATCAAGTTTTACTTAGTGACGAATTATGTACAATCGATTTTGGTCAGTAAAATGGTGTTAGTAATAGGTATGGTAGAATTTTAGATTTGGTACTTTCAAACCAGTCGGTTAATGTAGTTGAATTTTCGAGCCCGCTGGTTTACATCGACGCCTACCTCCAAGCACAACTAATTGTTAATTTAGATTTCGTTGACGCTCCTCTATCAGAGTGTTCGTCACGGACGCAATTCCTGTTCGACGACAAGTCATCATCTGCCTAACCTCTTCCCATCTATATTGGGGTCGGCTTCCAGTCTAACCGGATGCAGCTGAATACCAGTATTTTACATGGAGCGACTGCCTATCTGACCTCCACAACCTAGTTAGGCCGGGTAATACGATACCCCTTGGTAAGACTGGTTGTCAGACTTTTTGGGCCACTGACTACCTAACGACTGTCAAAGATCTACAAATGACAGCCGGGACCAACGGCTTAACGTGCTTTCCGAGGCACGGAGGAAACTCGGTATGCAATGGGCGGTCACCCATCCACAGACCAACCTAGGCAAGCACGGCTTAACCTAAAGTCGACCCGAGCGGCTGTTATTATTTAGCCACGAGCTCCTCATTTAGCCACGAGCTCCTCCAACCGACGGCGGGTGACTATTAATAATGATATTATTATACTTTTTAATAATTGAATTTAATAGTAATTCACACACTGAATACATCCCACAAAAATTATATCATAATAAAATATATCTAACTTGGTTCAATTTTGCACTTATTAAAACAAAGAAAAAAACAAATATTAGGGTTGGGGGTAGGCGTCATTAAGTATTCTAAACAAAATTGATAGCTATGTTCTAAGGAACGCTAGGGAATGTGTCTCGATAAAACTAACCCCGGCCACTGGTAGGCCTATTACTGAATCGACACTATTTAGCGAGACAGGCAACCACAACATGAGGCATAGTGTTGATTTCCCATCCGAAAAAAAAAAAAAGGCATAGTAAAGAAATGTGAAGTGACGATGGAATAACCACTTCGGCGTCCAACAATAACAATATGTTCTGCTACAGACCGAGTCTACGCTTGTGCAAATTGTGTTATAATACGGGTTGTAAAGAGATCCTTCACGAAACCGTCAACCAAGCATTCTGTACATTAATTGTAACCAAGTAACTCTACGCAGAAAATATCGAATTTTTGTTTTGAGTGAAATATCACGTTTTACGGTAGGACTCAATGTAACGCACTCGAAACATTGTGTGGATGCATTGAATAGTACGGGGATCGTGGAGGTATTTAATGTAAAGTTATAACATTAAACACTAATATTAAAAAAAAAAAAAAACTTGTGAAAAAGTCGGAATTTTGACCCCAATATCTCCGTAACTAGAAGGTATGGCCTTGAATAAAAAAAATGATCACGATGAAGGGGACAACAAGTTCCTTTCGGCTTCGTTAAGGGTACTTTTACACCCTATATTGAAATTGGGGTAATCTGCCGTAAGAGTGTTATTAACAGATTCATTGCGGCACCCAGATTCGAAAACTTTTTGCTGTGGCGGCGAACAAATATTTCATGACACGACTGGCGCGCCTAACGCCATAGAAGATGATGGCACGTCTATTGTGCCAGCACTCCAGCAGCCTTGTGTATAAAAAAAATATATTTTCTTTTATTTTTTCACTGATTTAGACTTGATCGAGTTCAGTTGACATCAAACCAAGGAATTGAACTGCAGGATACGTTTTTTTAAGCGGTTTTTGAATGGCTAATCTACGTGTTTTTCTTGAAATGGATGGGAACAGACTTTATAATTCAGATGTTTCAAACCTTTTGTTATATTTATTTATTTAAACTTTATGTACAAGAGTGGTACATAGGCGGACTAAATGCCACAAGGCATTCTCTACCAGTTAACCTTTAGGTCAAATAGGACAATATTGTTCATTCTTTTTTATTTTGATTATTTTATTTTATAGTAGGTTAAAGGAATAGGACGTAACGTAACGCAGAATAACTGTCTACAGTCACTAAGCGTTTGGTGTAGGTAACTTACATTTAATAAAAATAAAAGGTTTGAAAATTTTTGTATGGAGCGTCGCATAGTCCCCATCCGCCATTTTGTTTTTTTTTTAAATCGCGTCGCTCTTCCTAACTAACATACATAGTATAATTCGATTGCACTAGCACTTTTTTAATTATTAGATTTAATTATATTTTTCACACCTAGGTACCTAATTAAGATGTAACTGAATCAGCTATTTATAATCATCGTCATCATCTATAGCTCTTGATTTTTACATTAGGTTATTACAACAAAAAAAAGTAAAATACAAATATATACTATTAACTTTGGAACAATTTTTACTTGCGACCCACGGATGCCCCTCAAGTTAAAGGGGAAAATAGACAAGTCCGTGATTAGACCTGTCGTACTGTATGGTATGGATCAGAATGCTGGGCTGTGAAGAAGATAGATGAAAAACGATTGACCTGACTGACCGGCAGTGCGACATCATACATAAATACTTACACGTCCATTTATCATTGGCGCACTAAGTAGCATTGACCTCAAAATTATTAATCTAGTTTTGATGAATTTAAGTGCATAAACTAATTAAGTAATAGTGTATAGGGAGCGAGCATAGGCAAACGTGCTCCATAGGGAATGCAAAACCGGCCAAAGTGAAAAACCGGTGTTTTTTCGGGTTCCGCAATTAAAAAACCTGGGTTTCGGTAAAACCGGTTTAAAATAAGTTTTTTTTCATTGTTCGTCTAAACGAGAGTTTTCTTTTTTTTCGATTTATAAATATGACGCTGTTTTTATCTTCAGTTTTGCTGATGTTTTCTACGAAGTCATCCATAGTAATCTGAAGCAAGAATAATAAGTTGACCTGTTTTATTATTAAAATAACACGAAATTAAAAATATTCGACAGACATGCTAACAAACAAACTTTTTATTTTTAATATAAGTGTGGTGTGGCTCACAGATTTTAAAATAGCAATTTGTACCTAACCTAAAAACATACTATAAAGGTTAAATACTCACAAAAATAACTGAACTGCACAACAAATTCACATTACTCCTTCACTCAACTATTGAAAACAATTGAAAGTTAGTAAATACTACGCTAAAACAACACGTCTTTTCACTTACAACCGTTGGCATCGTTTAACAAAACAAAATCGCTGACATCAAATTCATTGTTTTGACTGACAAGTGGTGTAGTAATGTTACCATTTGTAAATAATAAAAAACTCGAAAAACCGGAAACAAGAAAACAAAACCCGGGTTTTTTATTAATGACTAATATGCCGAAAAACCCGGTTTTTCGGTTTCGGTGAAACCGGTTTGCATTACCTAGTGGTCCACCCTAGGTTGCATCATTGGTTCACATCAGGCGAGTTATTGCGGCCAAGCGCAAGCCTAATTCGAGCATCCGAACGATTTCGAGAGCCAAGTAAGAATACTATAATAAAAAGAATATGTGTGCAAATTGGAATTAGAGCAACTAAGATTTAGCATGTAACCGGATCTTTACAGTCCCATCTCAAACCTCTACCCTGACTCTCACTGTGTTGCCATGTTTTTAGGTGTATCGACAAAGGGTGGTGCCTTTACGCCTGAAATTTTGCGACAAATGGCTGCAAATTGTGAACGGCCGCAAATCTATGCACTTTCGAATCCGACGGTGAAAGCAGAGTGCACGCCCCAGCAGGCTTATGACCATACAGAGGTACAGTTAACGAAATAATATTTTTTTTATGCGATACATGGATGTAGTCCATCACAAAACTGCCTTTTACGGTATTTTTATATTAAACAAATGGTCTGAGATTCGGCCTATCATCGATCTTCCCTCATCGAATTCTTTCCAAAAATATATATTTTATAATACTTCAAGGACACTATTTCAAAGCTTTTTTGGCGCTCATCGAGCGATTAAATTCTACATAGAAATGTAGATAATAATATATAGTGTGTTTGGTTAACGGTTACCGATACTTTAAAGGCTCATTTTTATTGACAAATATTTACGTTTATAAAAATTCCTAACCTCGAGAAAATGCAGCCATTTCGCTTTTTTAATCGGCTGATCTAGGGTATGTTCAATGAAATGCTAATATCTTTGATTCTAAGAAACCTAGAGACGTGCAAATTATCTTAGTATCTTCTGTAGGAATTTTTATAAACATATCATTGTCAATAGAAATGAGTATATAATATGCCCTTAAAGTTTCGGTAACCGTTAACCAAACACACTGTATAATTCATTGCCACCACAGTGGAATAGGGTTGACTGAAAAACGAGTCCACCTGAAGCGGTGGCTTATCATTTTAAGTAGTTGTTTTGTACAACTCAAACTTTGTGAAGGGTAAAGAGAGACGAGTAAATAACAAGCATTTATTTGATTAAAACCATATTATTTTAGGGTCGCTGTATATTTGCGTCTGGTTCTCCTTTCCCTCCGGTCAGATATAAGGGAAAGGAATACTTAACAGGCCAAGGTAACAACTCCTACGTGTTTCCGGGTGCCGCTCTGGGAGTACTCGCTTGCTTCGCTCATCATGTACCCGATTCCATGTTCTTAGCCGCCGCTAAGGTAAGTCACGTGCAAGTATTATTTAGCTTTATTAGAATTTCGCCGCGTCGAACAATCAGGTGGCCAACCATGATGTCTTAAAGCAGGAGTAATTCCAGTGTGGGAAAGAGATGCCACTAGGCGACCTGTACAGCTCTCTCTTTTCCACATTGGAATTACTCCTGCTATAAGACGCCGTAGTAACCCCCCAGGCTAGTGTGAATGCAGCAGTGTTCATGTGGAGTAGAAAAACTTTTTCGGTATTAGTTAATGGGTAATACCAGTCGCCTCCTCTACTGTAGATCCTGATTTCGTTCAAAATTCGTTATTATATAAGGTCTAACTATTCATACACGAAATATTTTCAGGGAATCATCTAACGGCTATAACAAAGCCATTTCAAGGGATTTTTTTTTATCTGAGTGTATTTTTTTATAAAAAATAAATAATTTAATATTACTTGAACCACAACATAAATACTGGCTCCTTATTTTTAAGCATCCGTTACGGTAGTTTACTACGTCGTATTTACCTACTGTCATTATTAGAATATGGGAGTAAAGGTTTTATGCAAAAAGTCTCAAAGAAATTTAGAATTATAATAATTTTGTAAAAAAAACACTCAGATAATTTTTTTTTTCGTTGCTATGGCGACTTTACGACTTATAGAAGTTACTCTTAAAATATTTCGTGTATGAAAAGATAGACCTTGTATACTACCGATAATTGTTTTACATATCCAAAAACAACCATTTAGCTGGCAAAAAATGGTTTTCACACACCTGCTATATTTTTGAACGACCTATATAACATTACCCACTGACACCATGGAAAAGACGAGAAAATGTTTTTCACAAAAAATATATTTTTCAAGCTTTATTTTACCACTTTGTCGGCTTGATTAATGCCACAGACAGCAGACAGACGGACATGGCGAAACTATAAGGATAACCCTAAGTGTAATGGCTCTGTGGCATCTGATAGCAGTATTTTATCTTTGCAGTGCTGTGCGGAAAACGTTACTCAGAAAGATTTAGATCAAGGTCGAATCTATCCTTCTCTCGGTGACATCCCATGTTTATCTGTTAAAATAGCGGTTAAAGTGATAGAGGTTGCCTACAAACATAGTACGTATAAGTTTAGTACATTGTAACCTTGTCTATTAAAAAATAGCTTTTCCCCGCGGCTTCTTTCGCGCTGCGGTCCGAAATTATCCCACGGGACGATGTTTTAAATATCCTATAGACAGCCAGACGATGTAGCTTTCCATTGGTGGAACAATATTCGGAAAAATCGGATCAGTACTTTCAGAGATTACTCCCTATATCCAATATTTTGTAATTTGTATTACAGGGGTGACATGTTCAAATTGAACAAGCCCCTTTAAATAAAGAGAAAAAAAAAAAAAAAAAAAACTTAGAACAATTTAAACTTTGCTTGTTTATAATACTGAGTACACATAAGGGCTGTTCCGTAGAAGATGGGCGTGGGTTGTTGCAAAATATCATTCGATTTAAATAACATTTTGCGCAATATTCCGTAATTTAAGCGTGCGTGCATCACACCTGCGGAATGCAAGTGGCGACTGGCGATGCGCCCGTCACTCTGGTGTACAGGACGCATACTATGGCATTATCAGAGGCTCCACTATTGTAACTGGGTTAGAGTTGCCAGACTAAAAAAATGACGTCAGCCTTAACTCAAATTCCAGAATTAAGGATTTGAATTGAAAATATGAACAGAAAATAGTAACTTTACTTTAATTACTTTGCAGATCTTGCGGGTGTTTATCCCAAACCACAAGACTTAACTAAGTTTGTGCTAGATTTTATCTACCAAACGAAATATGATTGTTATGTACCAGATATGTATGCATACCCTCAACCTTCAGGAATAAAAGTGAAATCGGTTGAAGAAAGTATGGCACAGTTGTATGTATTTATTCACTTTTCTTCTAATGGCGCAGCTGGTACAGGCTACTGAATTTAATATATTTGAACAAGTTGTTTAGTCGAGCGCAATTAGAGAAAAACGGGCCAAATGCGAGTCATACTCACACCCACACAGGGTTCCGTAGCACCAAACAATACAGCAAAACTAAATTTGTTTTTCATAGTATGTTTATGAAAAACAAAGTTACTGCTGCAGTTTGATGAAAAAGTTCCATATCTCAAAAACTAAACATCAAATCTTATTCAAATTAATTTTTGTTGAAAGTTTTTTTTACATTCTTCAATTCTAAATTTTTTCAGAATTTTCCTCTTCTTACTTTAGGAATTACATTACACACATTTTACCTTTTTTTTTGGAAGTGTCTTTCTTTCCAACGATTGACTTTGAGAAAAAAATATTTTTGGAATCACAATATAATTTTTAAAGTAGTTTCGGAATAAAGTGGCTGTGACATACAGACGGACAGACAGACAGACATAACGAATCTATAAGGGTTCCGTTTTTGCCATTCGTCTACGGAACCCTAAAAAGCCAGAACGAAGTTTATACTGGTCCAATTTTCATGAGTTTTTTTTTTTAAGTTCCTTAGAATTTATAAAAACCTAAAAATTCGACTAAAAAGCACAAAACATTGAAATATAAAATGATTGAAAACTGGAACGGGTCCCGCCTGCTTCCAAATGGGCTTGTTTTGTGCTTTTCAGTCGTATTTTTTAGTCATTATGAATAGTTTTTTTATTTCCAGCTTTTCGGTTCAATAATGTGAAAGATTTCATAGACGATTTGACTTCTTGATTTTTTCACTTTTAAAATATGATGTTTCAATTGTCATTTCAAATAACCAACTTTAAATCGTTATAAATCTTAAATGGCCATTAGGAATGGAATATGATATGAGAATCCTAAAGATGATTTTCAAATAATTATTCAATGATAACCCACTTAACGTAGTTCGTCGACTTTATTTTTCACAATATGCAGTTTAGTTGTCGCCATTTTGAATTTTGATTTCGCAAGATTAAGACAAATCGATTGAAGTAAGAATTATCAAAATCGACCCACGCCTTTGTTTGATCTCTATAGTGCAACAAACATACATTTATACTTATTTATAATATAATTGCATTTATAGGCTGACAAACGATTTTCTGATATTTGCGATTTAATTCGATTCCAATTGAATCTGGGGGCACGGCAGTGTCCCCGCCAAGTCTAGCAAAAAAAAAGGCACCGCCGTACTACCCTTTTCTCGAAGCCATTCAGGCCATTACTGACTCCCCTTAACTTCGTTGTAGATAAAGCTAGAAGCCTCCATATTCAGTGACTAAGAGGCCTTATTATACCTAGGTATATTCCTGTATTACGTTCAATTTAAACTCGTAGTTTATGAACTCAAAATTCCTTCATTTTGTCACTGATTTACTCACCGATCCTCATAATTCTAAGGTACTTGTAGCAGACACACAAGATTCAAGTTTTGAACACTATTAGTGTTTAGCCTATAAAGCGAGGAAAAAATCTAACATACTGCAATTTCAGTTCAGTTCTCTAGATATAAAAACTGCATAAGTAACTTTGCAATCCTATATAAATAATATGCGATTACAAAGATACTTTTACAGTTTGTAAAATTTTTCGTCACTGACACTACGAAATGAAATCGATTGAACCTATTAGACATTTATAGTTATAGTAGTCCGTGCAACATTCTTTCACGCAATGTCACAGGAATTACTACCTTATATCCTCGCATCAAAATTCCATTTCCATATTGCAAATCTGTGCGACATAAAAAAAGGGACGGATAGCCACGCAAACTATTTTGCGGGCCAACCTACATTTGTATTCTTTACTACTGTTTGTATAGTTTTATCGTTACAAGTAGCATTATTTATATCTGTAAACAAAACAGCTGGCGCGAACGGACTATCTAGGAAGTTAAGCAAGCAGTATGCGTCATATTCGCCATCTTCTTCGCACTCAGTGTTGGTTACGGGTGCACGGGAAAAACAATCGGTTACTAAGTTATTCTCGCTCGATATATTGAACTACATAATTGTATACAGATAATATAATAGAGTATCTTTGCAAACGTAACGCCGTGGTAATTGATATACCCGTTTTACTATTGAATATTGACACTAAAGGACGGTGATCTGTTTTTAGAACAAATGGATCCCTTCTACCGTATAGGTATTGATTGAAGTGGTTGACCCCAAAAATTATTGCCGTCGCCTCCTGAATTTGGCTATAATTGCGTTCACTCGCCGAGAGCGATCGCGACGTGTATGCCAGCGGTCGCTCGCGACCATCGCATTCCCGCTGGGATAGAACTGCTCCGAGGCCGTGCGGGCCCGTGTACACTGACAGCACTAGCTGTGCGCTCGGCTCGAGATGTGCCAGCGCGAGCTCAGCACAGCGAAAAGCTAGGTTTAAGTACTAGACGATACGTCGCCTCCGTAAGATGACACAGTAACATTCCACTCTTCACCTCATCCTTAACGCCGTTAATCTTCAAAAACTGCGTTAATTTACCCTTGTATATTTGCCATTCACTAGTTGTATAGTCAAATGAAGACAGATTTCCGAGAAACGCGTTCACTTTATAAACGTGTTACTCGTTAACCAAAAACCGATAAACATACCTAATAATTGGCGTTTAATGCATACAGATCAGACAAAAAATTTCGCCGCTCGCGACTTTCTCTTTTTAAATTCATTTCGTTTTGTATTTTTTTATGTTTATGAATAACTTGAAATTAGACGAATTTATTTTATGCGTAATAGTTTGACCTCTGTGAGTTACTAATAGGAACTCAATAAAAAAGTCCCATGAAAATCCGACCACTATAAACTTCGTTCCACCTTTTAAGTATTTTTTTGGCTAATTGCACTAGGCTAGTACCAGCACATTGAATATGTCAGGCAGCTTGTCCAAGCAGCAGCCATGGAATTTAGCGAACAATCTTTGCAGGTGTTCATTTCCTTTTTGTGGTCGTATAAACCATAATTTGTGATTTTACTATTGTCCGTTAACCCCAGAAATCAACTTTTTTTGATACGATCAGTAGTGGATACTGGCCTAATAAGTAGGAAAAATAACCGTATATTTACTTTTCAGTCGTTCGAAAAAAAAATGAAAATCAAATTAATTTGTGTCAAAACGAAAGGTTGGTATCTTTTTAATGTCAGCTTTTAGATCTATCATCATGTTAAAGTTTGTGTGTGGGATGTGTGTGCCTGTGCAGTGCATTCTGAGATCCCGCCTAAGATCGACTTCACCCATCTACTTACTCAATGAAAAATACTTTTTTAGAAGTCTTATGGGCCCAGTCCCGTAACATTGACTGCCCGTCGAAATATTCGCGCAGGTTTACAATCTTTTTTGACTAAAGTTATAAATGTATTTCAATTATTATTCCCTTTATTTATATTTTTACAAATCATTTACATTTTTAAATATTTCTTAGAAAAAAGCAATATAAAAACATGTAAAAATATAAAAAAAATATTTCAATTGTTTTTAGTGCACCATAATATTGGTTATATGCATAAGTACGTATTTTTTTAAAATTCGATTGCAAGTAAATGTACTCATAAATATGGTTTTCTTAACATTTTTATGACCAATTCATGAAAAATAATCTATCGTATCTATGAACAAGTCAAAATGATTACACGAGTAAAAGTAATCATTTAAGATACGATTTTTATTCTGTAGTTTAGTAATTCGTTGAAGTTAGAACTGTCAAAGGTTAGAAATCTTAGCTTTGCTTTCTTTGACGGTTCTTACTTCGTTTAAGTTTTCGTTTTCGTTTTTTTTTTTCGTTTTTATTTTTTTTGTCTTTTGCGTAAAAATGTTTGCATAAGACAGTAATTACTTAACTCAAGTATTACTTCTAACTTGACTATCGATTCGGGTGTATGTCTTTAAATACGGTATTTTAAAAATAATGGGAAAGAATAGAAAGACTAAAAATTAAAAAAAAAACTTGTATTGCATAGTTTTTTTTTTTTTGACAATTTGATGAACAAATATTTTTTATCGTTTCACATTAATACTTAGTATGTACTGCTGTTGGTGTACCAAATACACTACAGTACAAAAAATGCAAAACGAAAAAGTCGCTTGCGGTGAATTTTTTTAAATACTTTAATTCATTTTGTTTTTCATATTTTTTATGTTTATTAATTACTTGAAATTCGACGAATTTATTTTATGCATAATAGTGTGACTTGTGTGAGTTAGGTACTAGTAGGAACTCATTAAAAAAGCCTCATGAAAATCCAACCACTATAAACATCGTTCCACCTTTTGAGTATTTTTTGTCTAATTACACTCGGCTAATATGTTATATTGCATCTGTTAGGAAGCTTTTCCAAGCTGTAGCACACACACAAAGGACATAGGAACCTTAAGTAAGGAAAAAATACCCATGGCGAACATTAACGAATTATACCTTATTTTCAAGCCTGAGATATATAGATATAACAACGTAACGCGCATTATTGTGAGTAATGGGAATATTGAGATATCCAGGAAAATATTTTATATCACATAATATATTTTTTTAAGTTTTAGGATGTTAATATGCTTATTGCTTATAGTTTTTATTACTATTTATTAGTCATTAACTAGATTACGTTGCCTTTATTTGTTTTTATAAGAATTATTTGTCCTTTAACCTAGATAGGTTGATAAAAGAAAAAAAAAACAATTATTCAAATAGATAAATCATTAATTATATCTATGACAACGCACCAACGACCGGACCACAGATAACATTTTTCGTTTTGATGAAATCGATTCATCTTTAAAAAATGTGATAGCGAGTTAGCAAAAACTGCAAACTTCTTCTTCTCAATATTCCCATTAGATATTAAAAACAAATCAACGCATTTACGATGTATGTAGAAAAAACTACCATATGTTTCATTAATGTTTGCAAAAATTCGGCTAGCGGGTCAGAAAGGTCCCAGTGTCCTTTTCGAAAGTTTATGATCTCTCAAAATTAACTCTTTACAATCATACGGTGGCGTGTACACGGAAGCTAGCGAATAATCTTTGCAAGTGTTCATTTCCTTGGTGTGGTCGTATAAACCTTAATTTATGATTTTACTATTTGTCCGTTAAACACAGAAATCAACTGTTTTTGAAATAATATAATAATTAGTAAAAATAACCGTTTATTTCCTTTTCAGTCATGCGAACAATAATGAAAATGAAATTTATTTGCGTGACACAGACAAAGGTATCTTTTTAATGCCAGCTTTTGGATCTATCATCATGTTAAAGTTTGTGTGTGTGAGTGTGTGTGCCTTACATTCAGATCCCAGATCCCGCCTAAGATCGACCTTCACCCATCTACTTACTGAATGAAAAATACTTTTTAGAAATTTTATGGGCCCAGTCATCAGTGGGGGATGTAAGGGGGCGCACCTACCATCTCAGTGCCCCAAGTCAACCTCACCTGCTCGTGGTACATCCTGCTAAAAAAACTAAAGAGGCTCTGACGACCGATAAATGGCGGTATAACCATTTCGAAAGTTCGCAACTAAATAGCGCAGACTAGCGACGGGCAGCAGCGTCACTAGTGTGAGGAGTTGTGATCTGCGATCGTCAACCCGCATGCCCAGCGTGGCGATTATGGGAAAACCCCTTAAATGGCAAGCCAGAATCAACCACGGCCCATAGTTCCCGGCGGCCCGTAACCACCGCCAAAATCAGAAATAGCAATCTGATTTTCGCGGCGGTTACGGTAACGGCAAGGTAGGGTGCTAAGAATCCCCGGGTTACAAATGGCCGCCAAACCCAACTGACCTTGGCGACGTACGATGAACGCACGTTACAGCTCGACGAACACCTAGTGCAGCTGGAGGAAGAACTCGAAAGAGTAAGGTGGCACATTCTTGGGTTGAGTGAAGTCCGAAGAGAAAGAGAGGACACAATAACCCTTGAATCGGGCCATCTGATGTATTTTCGAGAGGGAGACCAGCTATCCAAAGGCGGAGTCGGGTTCCTGGTACACAAATCCCTTTGTGACAACGTGGTAGAAGTGTCTAGTGTCTCGAACAGGGTAGCGTACCTCATAGTGAAGCTAACCGAGAGGTATAGCCTCAAGGTTGTTCAGGTCTACGCACCAACTGCGGCACACTCTGACGACGTGGTGGTGGAAATGTTTTGGGGACATCTCCAAGGCCTTGCAGTCCACTACTAAGGCCCATTACAACGTTGTAATGGGAGATTTTAACGCTAAAGTGGGAGTATAGAATTTCGGTAGTAAGATCCTATGGGTTTGGCAGTAGAAATTATAGGGAGCAAATGCTTGTCAACTTCCTTGAAAAGGAGGGGCTTTTCGTGATGAATTCTTTTATGAAACAGCCCCAAAGGAAGTGGACGTGGCAAAGCCCCGATACTATGACGAAAAATGAGATAGACTTGCATCATAACGTACAAAAAGCATATATTCAGAGATGTCTCGGTAATCAACAGGTTCAACACCGGTAGCGATCACAGACTATTCGTGCTTATTCGTGGCATTTAATAATTTCAAGCTGGAGCGAACCCGTTTGGTGAAGTCAAAGCTCCGTCTAAATATGCTCCAACCCATGCTAGGGTTTGAAACGTTCCAGTCAGATCGCGATAGATTCGCGGCCGTAGAAACCTCTAATGACGTTAACCAGGCGCTCGACCAAATGGTGGAAATCCTGAGGGAGGTAGGGACGCGTTTTTGTACAATGCGGCGTATGGGTAAGAAGCCTAAACTTTCGGAAGAGAATCTGGAGCTTGACGGAACGACGTGAAAACCCACCCATCACTTCGTCAGAACTACAGGCACTCAATAAAAGAATTAGAAAATGGTACGACGCGACCTTCAATGCTCCAGCACACGCTCAATAGAAAAAGCGATTGAGCAAAATCGGTTGTCAAAAGTGTTACTCCAATCACTTGGGAGGAGCTACGTGACGAAGTTGACCAAATCTAGGCTTCGAAACGACAATATCCCGACCTGATCCCGAAAATGAGGATTCCAGAGCCACCTTAACCCGCCATTTCACATAAGACCTGACAAAAGACAACTAAGACGAAATCGAGGCGCTCTTAGACGGCTTATGACTGGAAAAACCCTTGGCGAAGATGGGATAACGACTGAGCTCCTGAAAGCGGGAGGAAGTCCTGTGTTAAGAGAGCTTCGGGAGCTTTTCAACTCGGTTCTGTTCTCTGGGAAAACCCCAGAAGCGTGGAGAAGGAGCGAGGTCGTTCTTTTCTATAAAAAGGAAAACAAGACCCTATTAAAAAATAAAATAAATAATAATAAAAATGTAAAAGCTGTTTTCAAGAGTTGTCAAGAATCGTTTAGCGCGAAAACTCGACGACTTCCAGCCACCGGAGCAGGCCGGGTTTCGAGGAGGATACAGCACCACAGACTACATCCACACAGTGCGGCAGATCATATAGAAATCCGAAGAGTATAATTGGCCGCTGTGTCTTGCATTTGTGGACTATGAGAAGGCTTTTGACTGCGTCGAGACCTGGTCAGTTCTGGAATCTCTGCAGCGATGCCAAATCGACTGGTGATACATCCAAGTGTTGAGAAATCTTTGTGAGAACGCCACAATGACCGTCCAAACTCAAAACCAGTAAACGGAGCATATCCCATTGCGTCGGGGGACGTAATTTCCCCCAAATTGTTCACCAACGCACTAGAGGATGTGTTTAAGACGCTAAAATGGGAAGGACGTGGCATAAACATCAACGGCGAGTACATCTCACACTTGAGATTTGCAGAAGATATCTTCATACTGGCTGAATCGCCGCACGACTTGCAGCAGATGCTGGATGGCCTAGTTGATTCTTCAATACGCATTGGTATCAGGGTGAACTTGGACAAAACCCAAGTTATGTTCAAAGAAAACGTCACCCCAGGACCTGTTGTTGTCAATGGCGGTCCTCTCGAAGTTGTTCGAGAATATGTTTACCTTGGGAAAACTCTGCAGTCTGGTAAGAACAACTTTGAGAGGGAGGCTAACAGAAGAATCCAGCAGGACTGGGCAGCATGTGTGAAGTTTCGCCGGGTCTTCACGTAGCCTAAAGACTGGTCTTCAATCAGTGCGTCTTGCCTGTTATCACTTACGGAGCCGAAACGTGGATACTCACGGTACGGCTGGTCTTTAAATTTAAGGTCACTCAGCGAGCTATAGAACGGGCTATGCTTGGAGTCTCACTGAGGAATCACATCCAGAACGAGGTGATCCGACAGAGAACCAGAGTTGTCGATATAGCTTACAGAATAGGTAAGTTGAAGTGGCAATGGGCCGGTCATATCGGCCGTAGAACCGATGACCGTTGGGGTAGACGTGTTCTTGAATGGAGACCGTGGCCCTCAGGCTCGGTGGAGTGACGATCTTCGCAGGACAGAACTGGATGAGGTTTATAGCCTATGTCTAGCAGTGGACTACTATAGGCTGATGATGGGCCCAGTCCAGTAACATTGACTTTTGTTTTTCTGACTAAAGTCATAAATGAATTACAATTATCTTTAGTGCACCTTAATAACTACGTATTTTTTTAAAGTTCATTAAACTTGCTCTTGTTGCATAAATCTGGCGTTGAAAAGAGGTCCCTCGCGCCCAACGCGAGTTCTATTTCCGCACTCCTTCCGAGGCAAAAGAGGCTTAATCGCAAAATCTATCGTACTAATATCGAACTAAAACCTTTAAATCGTTGTCTTCAAAGATGGATCGTTACTTTTTGTAAAAAATCTTTTAATTTCTTAATCTGATTTCGATAATATCGTCAAATCTCACAGTTTTTGCTTTAAAATAATATGGGTATCATATCTATGGTAATCGAGTGCGCTCTAAACGAATATGGGGTCAAAATAAAGGATGGCGCCGACGAAAATTTTGAGTTTTACTAATAATGTTATCCATTCTGTAGTAAACAAAATAAACAAACAAGTCTTCTTTTAGTCAAATTTCCTTTATTATTATACAATATTTAAGGTACTTTCCTTCTGGGTGTGTCATAGCCGTGGGACGCCCTGTATATATTAAAATACAGATAATTTGATTACAAACACGGTGGTTTTAGGTTGTCAAGTAAAATCTGTCCAGACTCAGTTTTCGCACTTTAAATATCCTTGACTTAATGTCATCAGGCAACCCATATAATGCGTAATGTATTAAGATTGCTAAAACATATTTTTCATTCGGTAAACAGATGAGTGAAGGTCGGCCTTAGGTCTGTGGGATCTTAGATTACTGGAAGTTTAGGCTACCACTACACGGATGGGAGAACAGCGCTTTACTGGACATATTATGCTTCTCCATAGGACATACACTGATTTTATTGGTAAGGTTCTTCAGGAAGGTCAGATGTGTAGCACTCGCAACCAGCGAGGTATGGCCAGATGAATAAAAGTAGACAAGACGAAAGAAGTATGTCTGGTCGGAGTAGGTGGCTTTCTGTAGTTTATGCCTACCCACCCACCCCAATGGTAAAACGCCTGAGTTTTTCATGTATGGATAATAGGCACGGCAGTCTAATTACCGTCGATGGATGTCTACATTAGACGTCGATCCATTAAGTGGCATTCACTACTAACAATATTCTCTCTGTACCTTACTTACGCAAATAAATGACAAAAAATGTAGTCCTTATCAAATAATATGATTTGAGGCGATCAATATCGAATAACTGATGTCGATCAATTCAGTCTGGTTGCACTTAGGTGCAACTTGATTCTCGCTAGCCTTTAGCCGTCATGTTTATGTAATTAACACGCATTTTATTTTTCATGCATATAACAAAGATGCGTCGTAAGGCGTCTGATTGTCTGCAACTCGAAGAACCAAGATTGAAAAGTAATAGTATTTTAGTTGTTCGTGTGTAGACGAGGTGCAGTTTTAGTATTTAAAACTAACTTTTATGTCTAATTTGTTTTGTGCTAGAAATTGATTTATATGTAAACAAATAGAAAATACTATTAACTGTACCGTAATGTTATGTCCTAAAATTGTAAGTGTCTTGGTAAATTATTTTGTATTTAATAAAACAAAATCGTGATTAAATCTATTTTAAAGTGTTTTATTTAATAATAATAGACAAGACCAATGCGGTTAGAGGTTAAGGTGGGTCGGACGCGGTTTTTTGAAACCTGGTAAAATTAGGTGAGCTGAAGAACGATAGAGACGCTCATTACGGGCAGTGGAGACTTCAGACAAGGAAGAAAGGAGAATAGGCCTCATCTGCCCCGAGGTACAATAGCCATAAGATATAATTATGTACATAATTGAAAACAGAGCTTTTTAAGGAGAACCTTTGCTACTAACACGTGTCCGTTCGGATTTATTGAACTAATAAATAGGTAACTAGTTGGACAACGAAGTTAGATTTTCTTGGCAACTAAAGGTTTTCTGGGTAACCAACCTTTCGCGCGTAGCGAACAGCGAAGCGTCTGGTGACTAAAACAAATGTACTAATCATGCCACGCGTAGCGGCGATCGACGAAATTTGCCGAGCGAATCGCAAAAGCGTCTGGCGGCGCGGCGCGGCGGGCGGCAGAAACAAATGTATGGATCAGTACGGCGCATGCCACGGTGTCGCGCGGTAGACGCGGTGAATAGAGCAGGAACCAAACAAGTTTAGTTGTATTCGCCGCGACATAATGAGCACTGAAACTTTTATTGCCGAAATACTGGCTAGGTCAACTATTTGGAAGTCTGGTCACCAACAGCATAAATATAAACACGTAGTAAAGAGATCGTGGGGAGAAATAAAATAAACCTTTATGTCAGAAACAATTTTTCCTCCAATTCTGGTTGTATATTCATAAGAATATAATCAAGCGTTTCGAAACTCAATCGGGTTTAATTAAAAAAAAAATCTGGATATAGTCTTTATTTATCTTGTGGAATTCTCCATCTGATTCTTATTCAAATCATGAAATCCACAATCTCTTCCTAGTAGCTAGGTAGTCACCGTCACAGCGCATGGCAACTGAACCGGAATAATAAAATTACAATGTGCAACAGTCTGACTCGTTGAAAAAAAAATGTTGCATCGAGTCACTCTGACACGATTGGTTGTGACTCGCTGGGATCCCACCTCCTGTCGTAGCGAGTAGGTTCGGCCTAAAAAATCGTCTAGCTTCTAAATCAGTCGACCAGAATGCAGCTAAATATCATCAGTATTTAACACAGTTACTGGATAATATGGCACTACCATTTCAGACTTTTCGTAGCAATTTTCAAAGATCTAAAACGAAAAGTCATGCCGAACTGATAACGACAATCCCATGGTTGTCCCAACCCTATGCCTATTGGGGGGTAGCACTATAGATCGGCTCAGCCGCGTTCGATAGGACACTATATTCGGGAGTGTGCGGGAGTGTGACGTGTTGGTTCAATTATTTAAAATATACGTGATGTTTTAATTCTCCTTGGTTTGATTCCAAGACCTAACAGAATATCATCGGTTTAACGTGCTTTCCGAGAAGAGGAAGTAACCCTACCGAATTCCTGTGTCTCGGAAAGCACGTTAAGGTAACCCATCTACGGACTGACCTCGACAAGCATCTTGATCACCCTATTCGGCTGTTATTATTTAGCCGAAATTAATTAAAATTAAAAAAAAAACGATATGTGGCTCGTCCATCCATATGGACACTGTATTTACACATATTATTCAGCTGCTTTGGTTTTACTTCAGAGAATATTTTTTCTTTTTTATTACTGGGTCTTTTTGCTGACAGTAAGGACTACTCTATGGTCCCTTTTTCTAAGACAGATCTCTTGATAGAGCTGGCTCAGAAAGAATAATGTTATTATCTTGTCTATGATTCTAAGACGTCAACAGTAATATTTCGTCTTGGATTTTATTAATTTTATTTTGGAAATGTTTTCTAGTATTTGGAGGAACATTTTGTAAGTACATTCATACATATAATGTTGTTTTTTATGTAGTTCGTAATAAGTAAATTTTCTGACCTGACTAAGGTTTCTTACCGATTCATATTTCTGATTCTGACCAGAGAAGAATTAAGTCCAAAGCATATGCCCATGGTATATGCATTTAATTTAGTATAGTAGGTAGGTCCCTTACTTCATGAATCAGGCTTTAAACCTTTTCTGAGCTTTCCGTTTGCGTTCCTATATTTGCACAACATGCTGGAAGAGTAGGTGTGCCATTTCCGTGGAAGGGGTAGTTGTCTTAGTAACTTAGGACGGCAGACGTCCAGAATTTAAAATCAAACTTGGGAATAGCTTGATTCCAGTAATAACTGCATTGGTATACACTGCACAAATCTTAACTCCGTGGCTGCTACTGAAAAATTCCTGATGGAAAAACTTAATAGCACGTTGCCAGACTTGGGAAGCGAATCCAGGACCTCATGCGCAGCAGTCGCCCTTGCGACCACCAGACCAACGAGTACTGATTGGAAAAAGAAACGTGATCTATTTAACTATTTATCATTACTATTCTGCTAGGTTCAAAAAGCGTACCAGCAACGCATATTTTAGTCGCTGGGCATCACTTAAGAAGCCAAAAGAACCGCCAAATGCACATTTTTCGCAAAGTGCTCCAAAATTGGCGGTTTCCGCCAAAACCGTTACTTCTAATTTGACCAAAGGCATCGAACATTTAAGAAACCCGCGTCTAAACAAGGTACGTATTCAATAAGAGCTGCAATCAATTAGCACTTCCTAGACTTCTTCAAAATTTCCTGGACTTTATTACAATCGGTTTCTTTAGTTGGAAGAAGAGAGCGCAACAAGCACTCCAGCAATTCGTTTCTGACTGCCACGTATACAAGGTGTAAACGGACCCTTCACGAAGCTGTCAACCAAGCATTATGTACATCTAAGTAGGTAACTTCATGCAAAAAATAATGCTTGGTAACGCACTCAAAACGTGGGTTGTGGTGACGGTGATTAAAGTTCTTACATTAAAAAACTTATTAAAAACTTCTTGTGAAAAAGTAGGAACTTTGACCCCCAATATCTCCGTAATTCCGTAGGTTCCCAGGTATGGTCAAAAACAAAAAATATCGAAATGACGAGGAGAACAAGTGCCTTTCGGCTTCGTTTAGGGTCTTGTTACACATTTATTATTGGGACTGTCTTTTTTAAACAGTTGCTGTTCTAAGCAGCTTGTTAGGATTTTTACTTGTATCATCTTCTTGCCCGTCCGTGTGTACCTTACCTATTTATAGTACAGTTGAACCAGAAAAAGTATACGCTTCAGCAATCTTCGTGTTCTGTATTAGCACCAACGCCGCGCTTCAGCGTACACACAAAAAACTAACTTTGGCCCTATCTGCCGCTTTGTACTAGTGCACTATCATTGTGAATTAATATAATTTTATTTTTGCGGCTGTTTTGATTGTCCGTTTAAGGGGCTCCAGTGACCACGATCCTCAGTAATGAGCGACCGATTGAAGAGAGATCTGCTCAGATGTAATTGTTTGTCAAAGCAGGCGAAGTGCTGTTGAAATTGTGTACCAGTGTCTTTCTTGCTTGATAGTGGTCACTAACACATTAAAACAATGTTGAACACGTGTTTTCGTGGTCTTTATAAAACAGTATTTTTATACCGGAATTCGCGGAAGGGAGGTCTCGTATTTGAGAAGTTAAACTATAACGGATAATGCAAAATGAGCACTAATTAAAACACTTGTCGCGAACAACTTTGTTTTGATTAACATCCTGTTAAGTGTTTTCTCAATTTCAGGACACTAATGAAACTTTATTCTATTCCTTGCTACAACAAGATTTACAAAAATACATGCCGTTGATAGATTCTCCGACCGTAGGTATGGTATGCCAGAGGTTTGGTCTTATCTACAACAGATGTAAAGGTCTATTTGTATCTTTACATGATAAAGGGCATGTTATTGATGTCCTGAAGAATTGGTGAGTCTTACGGCCGAATACTGAAACGCCACTCAAATATTTAAGGGTTTGAGCAGCTCTTAAACTTTAATTTCGTATGCCCAAACGTCACTTTTGACACTTTTGAGAATCTGTTAAATTTGAGTATCGTTTCAGTATTCGGCCGTTAGTTTTGTTATTTATGGATTTCATAATTTGCATTCGAGGTAACGTGTCACCTTGACTGGAGCAGCTCTATCTTTAAGAAAAGCAAACAAGTGACACAACAGGAGCTAAGCCTACGTTCACACAGCGTCGAACTACGCGATTTTTTTTTGGGATCATTTTTTAACAGGGTGTTAATCATTTCAGGCCAGAACGAAACGTCCGGGCTATTGTAGTAACTGACGGAGAAAGAGTTTTAGGCCACGGTGACCAGGGTGCACATGGTATATGTGTAGCCCAAGGAAAGACAATACTGCTAACGGCGCTTGCTGGTATTAAACCGCATCAGTGTCTGCCTGTCTGCCTCGACACCGGGACCAATAACAAGGCGAGTAACTTTTGAATACATAATATATATATATATATATAATATTGTGGATGTCTAAACATCCATAACACAAAGATGAAGTTTTATATTAATTTATTTCATTATATTTTCACTTCGAACATTTAAAGTGAAAACTATTCAGAAGAAATAAGTCTTCTTCGTTCATAGTTTAATGAATTGCTACTGGACACAACTACTCAAGCCCGCGCTGTCACTGTGGACACTTACGGCCTGGCCACGGGAACGGGCGACGCGAACGGCGGCTGTGCATCTGGCGGAGCGGCAATCCATGCGACACAGTTTGCACACCACGGGCAGTAGTGTTCGCCGCCTCGACCAGTATACACCGAGAATGAAATGTCTTTATCAAAGTTATCTCGATATTGCTTGGAAAGTAGTGGTTTTTAGGTTCAAGACATTTATTTGAAAAAGATTGTGGACTACATGATTTGAATAAGAATCGGGGTATAGATGGAGAATTCCACAAGAAGTACAACTGAAACAGACTATATCCAGATTTCTTATTTCAATATACCCAAATGAGTGTCGAAACCTTTAATTAAATTCTTATGAATATACAACGAGACTGGAGAAACCGGTAAATGTAGATAGGATTTTAAGTGCTGCAGAAAAATCGTTTTTGACGTTAAGGTGTATTTTTATTTCTCCTCATAATCTCTTCACTACGTGTGTATTTTTGCTGTGGGTGACCAGACTTCCCAATAGCTGGCCTAGCCAGTATTTCGGTAATAAAAGTTTCGGTGCTCATTACTTCGCGGCGAATACAATTAAACTTGTTTGGTTCCTGCACTATTCACCGCGTCTACCGCGCGACACCGTGTCATGCGCCGTACTGAACCATACATTTGTTTCTGCCGCCAGACGCTCTTGCGATTCGCTCGACAAATTTCGCCGGTCGCCGCTACGCGTAGCATGATTAGTACATTAGTTTTAGTCGCCAGACGCTTCGCCGTTCGTACGTGATGTCCCGCGGCCAGGCTGTTAAGACGCGCGCGTTCTGGCGCCCGCACCGCTCCCCGCACCGCTCCCCGCACCGCTCCCCGCACCGCGCTGTCAGTCTTGTTTGTCATAGAAAGTCTACGGGTATATTTCAAACGTGGGAATTTAACTAAAGCAAAATCTAGATGTACTTACTATACATACAACCCTGCCTACCTCTTTGGGGAATTCAGGCAAAATATAATGTGAGAATATTCTATTTCAGATGCTTATAGATAATCCTCTTTACATCGGCATTCGAGAGAGTAGGTGTCCCCGCAGTTCTTATGACGATCTAGTAGGAGAGTTTATGAGTGCAGTTAAGACATTGTATGGACCGCGAACACTAGTGATGGTAAATATATAGTAGTATTCAACCCAATTTATTCGGCATATTCTTTCGCTAGCGTACTATTTTACTGTACAAATCAGTAAAATTTTATGCGATGGCAACTTGTGCAAATAATTAAGCTGCGGCCAAACTAAGGCAACACCACGTGGGATACGGGACGCGAATGAGTGCGTCATTAGTGACGATTAGGAAATCAAGAGATTATTTGCGCTGAGTTGATCAATATAGTCCATACAAGTTAGTTTACACCGTGTGGATTACCTTCGGTTTGGCCAGAGAGCTATTAGGTATACTCAGAAAAATAAAATAATCGTTATGCCCTGTAAATAACCTGAAATACTCTCGTTTTCTCGTCCATGCAGATCATGTTTAGAAAGCCGTTTTCTACTTGTTGGCGAGGTGTTAGGATGAAGTTGTAGCAACGTCTTTTGCTACATACGACGTTATTTGCTGTGCAGTTTAAAACTACTCTCTGGCTGTAGATGGCACCGATAAGAGTTATTCTTGATAAAAGTTACCTTTACAGATGGAAGATTTCGCTACAAATAATGCTCATCGCATTCTAAATTTATTCCGCGATGAATATTGTCTATTTAATGATGATGTTCAAGCTACTGCCGCCGCGGTCGTCGGTGGCCTTATGGCAGCGTGCCAGAATATCACAAAGCAAAAACTGAAGGATCAAACCTACTTGTTTGTTGGGGCCGGCGCTGTAAGTTTTTTTGTATATTGTATTATATTTTATAGAATAATTCAATTTTCGTTACTGTTAGTCTGCGTCTGGGTAAAGGTTTCTCCCAATGACTTTCAGTTCTTTCGATCCAAGGTTTATGATGTCTGTATCAGGGCTCCAAATAGTAGCTCAAATACAGCTCTACGCGCACTACGATAGATGTTTTTTTTTTTGTAATTAGTTTCATATTTTCATATATTTTTCTTGTGAGTTCAGACAGGCGTTGGTATCGCAAATTTGATCTGCGATGCGATGGTCGAAGAAGGAGCTTCTTGGGCCTCTGCCAGAAACAAGTGCTACATGTTTGATGTTAACGGTCTACTGGCTCAGAAGTCTGAATTAGAAATACCTCTTCACGTCAGAAATTATATCCGAGATGTGGACCCAGAGTCAAATTTAATCAGATGTATTTCAAAGTTTAAAGTCACATGTTTAATCGGTAAGTCTTCGAATAAATTGACCACGACTTTGGTCGCGGAGATTATGTAGGAATGAGGTATGGTTTCCCTTCAAAAAAAACACTCTTTAACCAGGCGAATGATGATAACTGGCCGGGCCAAGCAACTTATTTCGACCAAATCGTCCAGCAGTTGGATCATTGTGCATTACCATCGGACACAATACCATGCAATGAAGTTGCATCATGTACGTGCATATTTTATGGTGCAGTATTTCAGCAACAAAATAGCTTGTCTAAATAGAGTAAAAACACTAAATTTTTCCAATAAAAATGTTTCTCAGGTACGACAGCATCCCGTGGTGTGTTTACGCCGATTGTTTTGAAGGAAGTAGCTAAAAATACTGAGAGGCCCCTGATATTTGCGTTGTCGAACCCAACTGGTTTGTCGGAATGTACCGCTCAAGAGGCTTACAAGAATACGCATGTAGGTATCATTGGAATGAGAACTAGTTTTTTAAAAGGATGAATATTTATATGTTTACTAAGTTTAATTATCATCTTGTTGCCCATACCTCGATGTTTATTAAAGAATGTCGCCTTACCTCGGTATACAAGGCGATCAAGCAGTACACGTGCGTGCAAGTGAACTTACATACGAGTAAACTCAACAATCTATTACGGCCATGGGCGACACTTAGGGATCTCGCAAACTTCATATGAGGTCATTGCAAGGATTTAACAGACGATAGAGCTCAATTTTGGCCCCGAACACCAAGGAAAACACCAAGGACAATTCTTGTTCACACGTGTTTAAGATTTTAGCTTAATCAAGTCTTTTCTTCTAGGGTCGTTGCATTTTCGCTTCGGGCTCGCCATTTCCGCCGGCCCTGTACAAAGGTCAGCGGTTCTACACTGGTCAAGCCAACAGCTACTTTATCTTCCCCGGAGTAACTCTGGGCGTGATCGCCGCAAACGCTTCCCGTGTTACTGACGCTATGTTTCTGAGCGCTGCCAAGGTAAAATTCTTATCTTATAGTCTCTCATACATTCTTATTCTTTATTGCACACAAAATAAAATAAAATACATACAAATTGCAATAATATAGCTTATGTACAATTGCGATTGGAAGACGTTGCGTTGGAAGGCCTCCCACTAGGTGGACCGATGACCTGGTAAAGGTTGCGGGGATCCGCTGAATGCGAGACGCACGGGATCGGTCAATGTGGCGACACTTGGGGAGGCCTATGTCCAGCAGTGGACGTCTTTCGGCTGAAATGATGATGATGATGACAATTGCGAGCATCGAACATGTGAACGCCAAGCCAAGTCAAGGTATTAGAGCGGCAATATATTGTTAGTCTAGTCTTGGAAGTTCGAATACCGAGTGTGGGTCCAATACTGGGTCGGGGGAAGGATTGAGATTTGAAATTAGAAAATTCTTAATATGGCCTCACACTCGCGATGGAAACTTGAAGCAGAAAATGTTGATATTTTTTTTTTCTGGATTAGTCGGCTCTAAATTTCACCAGTGGATACATTAAGAAAATATTATTAGGATAAAAAAAGTACAAAAAAAAAAATAGTAAATTACGTAAGAAGTTGGCAGACTCGTCTCACAATTAATTTGTTGTTTTTCTTCATCTACAGTATTTTTATCTCTCTTTACTTTTTATATTTTGTTTGTATGTATTTTATTCTTGGAAATGTTCTGGACTATTCCACCTACTGTTTTGTCTCTGCATCACCCTAAGGTAGACTGGTAGAAAATGCCCAAGGCATTAAGTCCGCCTTTGTATATTACGTGCATAAAGTTTTAATAAATAAATAATATATGGAAGAGCAAGTATAATTTTCCTCCGATGAGAAGAGAAGACCCAGTCAGTCAGCCTAGTATACACTCCCCGACATCTAGCTTCTTTATTCTAAACAACTTTCCTACCAAAAAATGTTGTTTGCCCGATGCAGAACTCTGTTCCGTTAGTGTTTTTGTGGCGCCATCTACATCTCGTAGTTTACTGTCTGACTACGTAGTATAGATAAAGCTGTTCAGGTGTCGCTAGAAAATAATCTCACAGTAGTCAAGTTAAAGTTTCACTCATATTTTGTTCCAACAAACGAATGGTTTTTTCATCATGTATACAAGCTGAAAACATTTTTTTGGAATATAGACTTTATTGTAATGGTGGTGTTTAGCTGTTTCCGGTTAGATTGGAAGCCGACCCCAACATAGTTGGGAAAAGGCTACATTAAAATAAAGTCTATCATCATCATCATAATTATTTATGATGATGATGATAGACTTTATTTTAATGTGATAAATTCTTAATTTACTTTTTTTATAATCGTTGCAGACTTTAGCGAGTAATGTCCGTGAAGAAGATATCAGAGTTGGTAGCATCTACCCACCCGTCAATAATATCTATTCTTTATCTAAGTCCATTGCTGCGAATATTGTTGCATATGCATGTGACCATGGTAAGCGTTTTAACAATTTTTTTTTTTGTTTTTGTTACCAACCGATTTAAAAAAGAGCATTTTAAAAATCATGGAAATACAATTTTTTACTTCCCCGTCCCTAATTTAACCCTAGATAGCTAACCTTCGTCGATTCGACGGGTACCTCTACGTATTATCGCTGTGTTTTTTTAACGATACGCAGAATTAATTTTGCGTGTGCCATTGCAACAATCCCGTCGGCGCCTGAGTCGGTCAGGCGCTGGACGGGATTGTTGCAATGGCACACGGGTCGTGTAGGTAGTACCTTAGTTTTGGAAATACGTTCTCCTTGCACGTTATTATGACGGATGGTTAGCAGGCTCTCTTTTAGTGGTTGGATCAAGGGCCATTGAGAAGGCAGTACTCTTCGATACGGCTCGCATTGTGACGAGGTTCCTGTCTCTGGAGCCCTAACCACCGGTAGCCTGGACCCTGCTCCCGATACCGGCGGTCCACTATTTTTTATATTTTTAAATGTATTTATATGGTTTTTTTTTAAGAAATATTTTAAAAATGTAATTAGTAGTAAGAAGATAAATAAACGAAATATAAATATAATTTAGTTTTTATTATATATTCTAGGATCTCAGATCTCTTTTTTATGTAGCGCCATTAATAAAAAACTAAAATTTAAAGTAATAACGTGGTTAAATTTTAATATCCTGTCACTTTTAAATTCGTTAAATATTATTAATATCATTAACACACGTAAGCTAAAAAAACAATTTTTATTTATACACATCGTTTCAACGGATGGTTAGCTTTAAAAGGGTATTATGGAAGGTTAGCTATCTAGGGTTAATGTTTCTCGTAATTCCGCAGTGATATTTAAATATACCTTCATTATAAAATATTAAAATTGATTGCATAGCACAATGTTTTAATGTATTAAGTTCACTGTTTAACTATTATTTTACAGAGCTGTCATATTTATACCCAAAGCCCCAAGATTTTAAAACGTTTATAGACAAACAAACATACGAATTTAATTATCCATCCGATGGTTCAAGTACTACCACAGATAATAAAGATGGGATCAAACTCCGGAACATCGAAGTTTTTCACACAAGTCTTCTGTAAGTACAGCTAAACCAAAAAGAGTTTGTGCTGCGGTAATCTTCGTATTTCCGAATGAGCTCGAACATCGTGCAACAGTGTATCAGTCCACAGAGGCAAAACTCTTCAGTTTTGTTCTTCTGGACTTTGTCATAGTGCAACTATCATTGCATGTTTGAAAGAATTACATGTAAATCGTAAATGTAAAAATATTTTTAACCATAGTAACACACTATAGGCAAATGGTCCCATGGTTGTAACAATTTTAAAATATTAGATCTCAATATCTGGCGTTTGTGTTTCCGAAGAATGACGAGAAAATTGTGGAAGCGCATACTTTTTATGGGAGATCAGTAGGTATTTGTATTAAAAAAAAATTGTTTATTTGTATAATCTGTTTCAAAATTATTTGATAAATATAAAAAGAGAGAGTAAGGAGCAGCGGTGGCCCAGTGGTGGCGGTCTCGACTTACGAGCAGTAAGTCGTGGGTTCGAACCCAGGCAGGCGCATTACTTTGTGTAAGTTATTTCATTACCACTGCTCTCAAAACGGTGAAGGGAAATCGTGAGGAAACCTTCATGTCCTAGAACCTAAAATTCGAAGACATGTGACATCTACCAACTTGCACTGGGCCCGCGTGGTGGATTAAAGCCCATTCCCTCTCATAGAGAGGAGGCCTGTGTCCCAGCAGTGGGAACATTATAAGCTGCTGCTATGCTATAAAAATAATGGCCAGAAAACTTACATCATGGTGGTACTGAATTATAGTGCCACATAAATGTAAAGTTCTTAGACCAAACAATTATAATACATTATTCATATGTAGTTTTGAAGTCAATAAATAACCAGAAGCGATAGCATTTAGCAGTAGTCTTACTGCCTAAGACTTTCAAGATGTTTTAATACAGAGTCAGTTAAACTAAAAGTGAAGAAGATCTAATGATGTACACTTAAATATTATTAAGCGTTACCCGGTTTTCAAAAAGCCACGTGGATATTTTTACAGACGTTCAATTTTTCAGATTTAAACGCTATCCAAAACCCTTAACATAGAACATGTTAAGGGTTTTGGTTTCCGCACTTAGTCCCTAAAGTGGACCATTATGCGTGAGCCATGGAGGCCGTTACTCCAACCAGCCCACATCCCTCCAGAAGCAGATCAAACTTCCGGGTCTTCTCAGGACATCCGCAAGGGATCTTGGTGTTACAAGAGTGTCCTCGCGGATTTGGGTGACACGAGGAGCACGTGCGCTACCGTTTCCTCCGCCTCCATGTACGCTCTGCACAGGGGACTGTCAGTGATACCTAGGGCGTGGAAGTATTTTGTTCAGTGAGCAGTGTCCAGTGATGGTCCCCGCCACCAGTCGCAGGCTATCTCTGTCCAGGCGCGGAAGGCGCATGGTCTGGATCTAAACGCTAAAAATGTTTTATTATAACTGTAATAATTTTTTTTTCTTCCCTACAGACGCGGTCGTACACAAAGTAAAAGGCGGAGACCAAGAAACAAACCAACGAACCCTGATCTATTTATAAACTAGTTAAGTTTATGACTTCGAAAGAACAGTGTTTTTTGCAATTGAAGTCTTGTTAGCTGTAGGTAAGTAACGCTCATGTCCGTTTATTATTAAATTAAAATCAAACGGTCCAGTCAGGTAGGCTTCGAGAAGTTGCGTGGTATATTCTCATCCAGCTTACCGCAGTGTCTCAAGACGAAGTGTGTGTTGCGATACGGGACCGAAACGTGGTCGCTTACAATATGCCTCGTAAGAAGACTTAAGTCACCCAAAGGGCTACTTCCTTGCGTGATCAATTCAAAAATGAGGACATCCGCAAGAGAACCAAGGTTAAGTGGCAGTGGTCGTCCAGCGGCGATATGGGCAGATGACATTGTTGCCATTGCTTGAATACCCTGGATGAGGCTGGCACAAGAGCGTGGAGCTTGGCACAAGCAAAGAGAAGCCTATACCAGCAGGCAGTGGGTGAAGTCAGGCTGAAATGATGATGATGATGAAAAGGGGCTGCGATTCTCCATACAAATGTATTCCCCTAAATTATATTTTTCTTCCTGAAAAATGCCTCTAGAGCTATCATTTTTTTTCATGAAATCAGTTACTGCTGTAGAAACACCTGTCATTTCCTTTTTTTCAGCAACTAGTAAGTAAAGAAAATATGACCCTCTAAAAATGACAAAAAATGCCACATTTTACGGCCGTGGTTAGAGTACTACCAGACAAATTCAAAAAGTTTTTAACATAAAAGAAATTGATAGGAACCGAGACAAACTCTTTTTTTAATTTTAATGTCAAAAATAATTGAATCGACTAAGTTTTCGAGGAGAGAAAAAAGGGAAATACGAAATGTCGATGTCGTCAAAATTGTGATAGAATTTGTCTTAGCTGTAGCTGTCCCTATCGCACTCTACAAGGACAGCTATGACGCAGCGCGACGGCAATAGTTTCTTCAAATACATATTTTTCAAATTCCTCGCAGACGCTGTTCCCTCTTAATTTGCGCATTTGTTTAAGTGTCACCTAGTGTTAAATGAAAACAGGCATTATTAATTTTATGACTAGTACCTAATTAGATACCTAGTTTGGATGAAGGAATACTTAACTGCATATTATGATAAAGCTTTGTTTACAGATTTTCCCGCAAAAACCGTTAACGATATTTTTAAAAAGGATAGTGGATTTGAAGATGGATGGCACAGCACGTATATTCGTTTTTTGAACATATAGTAAACTGAAATCAATTTAAAATATATAATCATCGCCAGAAAACTCGAAATGTCTAATGATCGCTGGTATTTGCCAAATATCTGTTATCAAAAAATATGAGTATAAATGCAGCGATGTTTTTAGTATTGGTTCGGGTACTTATAATATTATAAAACGTGATACAGCTGTAAAATAAGTCCGCCAACTTCGTCCTTTCCCCCGTGACTTCGTTATAAAAAGAAAAAAAGGAAAATCTTTGCGATAGTAATGAATAGTTGCCTATTTATAATTTTATTTTATATTGTTAAAGAAGAACATACCTATTTATAATTATATACTTTATTGAAAAGGTTTTTCTGTTTATTTTGATTCAACAACTCGTCGAGTGCGTCGTCCCGACCTAGACGGAATGCTTCGTCAGTCGTCATTTGATTTTCCGTAACTATTTACATCATATGATATTTACATCATATGATATTCACATCATCATCGTCTTCCTGGCCTTGTCCCAATCTACTTGGGGTTGACGCAACCCTTTTTATTCATCCGGTCTCCGCTGTCCAGACGTCACAGCATTATTTTACTCCTGTCTCTTAATATTTTTATACCCACAACATGACCATTTAGTTTTAGGGAGCTTCTAATTTAAATCTATCTTCGTGATTTGGCTGTCACGTGGCTTTTATCAATATTAAAATTATAAGGGCAATTTTGTCCTAAAACAGACATTTCACTTCAACCGTAGGTACAGAGTTTACAAGTATCGATTAGGGCTTTATAAAATGGAGAGCTATCTGACTTGCACGTCATGTATCGGACGGGCTCGAAGTCGGTCGTCTAACTGGCACAATATCCGGGGGTTATCACACGACACGCCAGCTGCTACAGTGTCGATTACACTGGACCGTTGCCACCGAAAATGTTTGCTATACACACATACCATGTTATAATCGTGTCATATGTAGGTGAGCGTGTTCAGTTGTTCATACAAATTGGCGCGCCAAAAGTTTTGGGTCGCGTTCGATTATGGAACTCGGCAGTTGGAATTTCGAAATTTTTAATTGACAATTTTGAGCGTTTTGTGTATGATATTACGGTATTGTGTTCGTTTATTAGGCAAATACGTCCTTCTCAACGATTTGAATAAGATGGACTGTGAAAATTACACCTTATAAAATAAAAGAGAAATGTAGTATATCGTTCGTTGGTTTTCGTTCGTTCGTTCGTTCGTCATGTGTCGTTGTGTTCGTTGTCGTTTGTTCGTTTGTCTTAGTATATTGTCGTGTGTGTTGTGTAGTGTGTCGTGTCGTTGTGTGTTTATCGTCATGTCCCCGCGACGATTAAATATTATTTATTTCCTTCTTTTTTTCTATATTCGCAACTCGCTGGTATCATCCCTGATGAACTACCTCTGTTGTTACAAGTGCTTCTTACTGCCAGTGTGCAGTTTCCATCGGCGGCTAGGTACTAAACTACTAGATATAGAACATTAGTATATGTGAAACCTGAAACACGTGTCATAAAAAATCACAAAGTTATAAGTTTGTTCTGTTACCTGGTTGTCCGCACAAAAACGTGGTCACCACGCAGCGCGCACGCGCCCGCGTCTCCAGCGTCGTCTTGAGCTCATTGATAATAATAATTTGGCAGTAGGTACCTAAATGATTGCGATAGCTACTTAATGTCGCTCGGTGTCCAACTAATACCTATTTTTAAATTTTTGGAGCAAAATATAACATGGTTTAAAAATGACTGGACTCGATTCAGTTACTTATTCTGAACAAACTATATTCAGGTTTGGCATATACTAAAAATAATTTTGTATTTAAGAATACATATTCCTAAGCCTCAATAACTCACCACTTGCCAACAAAACATGCAGTAATATTCTCCATGACAAGCGCCTTTAGAACTCAAGGATTTGTTATGCAAAAATTGAATTTACGAATTCGTGAATGTAGAACAAAGAACATACAATAGTCATACATCACTTCCCACCTGTCTCGCTTACACCGCTACACGTTAGCAGCGTTTATTTTACTGCATGAATACAAAACCTCTTTTCGGCGGATATTCTGTAAGACGCAGTTGCATTTGAACACAACTTTGTTAACTTGGTTTCGGGTATTCTGGTTCAGATGTGCTAAATGCTTTAAATGTATCTGTTCCTGCTATGTTAAATAGATCATAAACCCTGATGAATAAACGAGATAAATTCTTCTTCTGCCTAAGAGCCAATGTGTTCGGTGCAGCAAAATCTTGAGATGAAGTAGGCCAATTTCTATTATACCAATAGTTCTGCTAACTCAACTTATCGGGCTTCTGGACAATCCCACCTTTCGTCACATCAAAAGTTACATAATTGCAGCTAATCACCCTAAAACGATGTAAAATATTTATCACATACGAGTATCAAACGAGTAATGTAGATCACGCGATAATTAACTAATCAACTAGATTCTAGCGGACATCGCGCGGCCTATTATTGAATAATTTACATATACATTAACTAGAATATTTTATGAATCGAATTATTAACAGAGCTACCATTTTTCGTTTGAACATGACATGTGTTGATTGCTGGTGAGCAGTGACTTCTTAGTTGACACTGACTTAGCGTGTTGTGGGTTCCATCCCAGATCATCTTTACGCTGTGCAATGTTTTCTTTCACGCTTTTGAAAGCAGTGATTTGTCTCAAAATGTGAAAGAAAACCACTTGAATTCATGTAAAACTGTCTCTTGCAATAACATGAATCCATGCTCCACTATGATTGGTGAATGGCTTGCTCAATTTCATCTATCTGCGAACAAAAATCCTTTTGTTTTTTACTTCTATAAATATTTCCATATTGCGTTCCATCGATTGTTCCATAGAATTCGTTCCATTTATAGGCAGCAAAGTGCAACCACCTCAAGAGCAATCGATGCCGAGACAAGCTGCCTTTGATGTTGTTACGGGCACATCATATTTTTGAAACTGTGCACTATTATGGTTTAGTGTCATAAGGGAATGCTTGCAGTTTCTTCCCTAAGTTATTTCCATACGTTTCAATTATAAAACACTCTGGACAGGTCATTGCACCATATTTTTATAATTCCCAAGCTGAAAAAGTTTGAATGTAATACTAAAATATGTACACATACTAGACAACAAGCGTGTTTTTTATAACTTTTCTCTGTCACGCACGTACCCTGCGGAATAATTAAAAGGTGCCTATGCCCTCGCACAGTCGTTGCGGTGCGCCCATATTAAACTTTAAAATTAATGTTGTACTCCCTGGTGAAATGTATCAACATAGGATCCCACTTAAACGGTTGAAATCCCGTTGCATGCTGTGGTTTTCATCGTCCTTGGGGGACCCACAAAAGATACTAAATAGTAAATTATTTGCGAACTCTTCCAATGAAGATAATCGGTGGTCCCCGTGAAGGTATTTATTTTAAGGTAAACAGTTATTTCGAAAAGTTCTGAAGTGGCGACCGCGAACCGGAAGACGTTGCGTTGGAAGGACTCCCACTAGGTGGACCGATGACCTGGTGAAGGTTGCAGGGATCCGCTGGATGCGAGTCGCACGGGACCGGTCAATGTGGCGACACTTGGGGGAGGCCTATGTCCAGCAGTGGACAGTGTCCAGAGTCTTTCGGCTGAAATGATGATGATGATGAGATAGTTCTTTCAAAGTTATTTTTCCCACCGATTTTTCATTACTGTGCTCGTTGTTTTCGTTGCTAGCTATAGAGTCACTGTCACATAATAACTATAAAAATTAACCATAGTTTTGAGCAAAAAGGTTCGGTACACAATGCTATTTAGAACATGAACTATGCTTAAAATTTGTTCAAATCATCATTTGCCTAGCCTTTTCCGTCAGCTTAGCCGTTTCAGTCTAACCAGATGCAGTAAGTAGTGATAGTAATAAATAAAACGATAATAAGAGTAATACGATACCCCTTGTTACCTAAGACTTTCTCGCCACTGACTACCTGTAACGACTGTCAAAGATTTACAAATGACAACCGGGACGGCTTAATAGGTATACTTTCAGAGGTATGGAGGAAACTCGGTATGTAATTGGCGGTCACCCATCCACGGATCAATCGAGGCAAGCGCAGCTTAACCGACCCGAGCGGATGGTATCACGTAAACAAAGAAGAACATTCACGTATAACCTGAAAATTCCAATTAATATGGTGAATTATTAACACGATAAATAAAAACCACCAACTTAGTTTGAACTTTGCGAAAGGAGAATCAATATTCCATTTTTCTTGCATCTAATAGTGTCCATATTCAACAACATTTTTCCCAGATAGCCGCGTTACACAGCTCGAAGCATGATATTTTGTAATAGAGACACTGCAGATGGGGCGATTTTCTAAAACAAGAATATACTGAACGGCTACATGAGATGCAGACAGCGTAAAATGGAACGTGCTCCTAAAATATTCTCTTTAACGAAAATATAGGAATGTAATTATTTTATAGGTAATCTGCTGGTTACCGGTGGAAATTCTCTTTGAAGCTGGACTTACGTCAATGCTTCGTAAATAGGCAAACAAAATAGGAATACTTAATGGGTATTCCTATTTTTAACCCCCGCCGCAAAAAGAGGGGTGTTATAAGTTTGAACGCAATGTGTGTGTGTTTGTCTTTGGCACCGTAGCTCTTAAACAAGTGAATCGATTTGGAAGCAATTTTTTATATTTGCAAGCTAGCTCTTGGCGATGGTTCTTAGATACGTTTTCGTAAAATCGGTGCAGCCATTTAGTAGATATGGGGGATGAAAGTGGTGATGAATAATCGAATATTTTCAAATATACCTAAGTGGGGTATCAAATAAAAGGGCATGATGTGTATGGGCAATTAGACATGTTTTATCAAAACTGGCTCAGCTATTTTATTGACTTTTCAAATGTTTGTTCACTTTTCTTAGTAGTGATGAAGGTTTTTTAAATTTTATATTTAATTTTTATGTAACAGCTTGTTTAATATGACATATATAAGTCATAATCCTAAGATCTTAGTTCAATTTCCAGATTAGGTAAAGTGTTATTGAGTTTTTCCATCAGGAATTTTTCAGCACCTGTTACGTAGTCTGGATTTGTACCCGGCTGATGGCAATAGGCTCGCCCCCTATTACATGGGACTTTAGCATAACTGTGCGTAATGTAGGGTACACCTCTGCCTAACCGTTTGGGGATTACAGGCACCATGTTATACGTTGATTGGTTTGTTATACGGCATTGACTGAAAATGTTTACTGTAATATTGCGCGCGGTTAGACTGGAAGTCGACCCCAACATTTTTGAGAAAAGGCTAAGCAGGCGACGATGATGTTTACCTTTATTAATAGGCAGATAAAAGTTATAAATGAATGGTATAAAAATAATAGACTGTGACTGCTATTTACTGCCAAATAATCAAATAAAATAAGTAAATTTATTTCTCCAAAAAATTTGTAATATTAAAAAAAAAAATTATAAATGCGAAAGTAACTCTGTTTGTTTGTTTGTTTGTTACCTTTTCACGACTAAACGGCTGATCGGATCGTAATTAAATTTGGCTAGGATATAGATTATATCTTGGAGAAGGACATAAGCTAACTTTTGTTTTTCTTACATTCACACATCAAAATATCCAAGTCGCGGGCAACAGCTAGTTTCTAATAAATGGAAGTACTAAGTGCGAAACGCTAGTGAGTTATTCGTTATCAAAGCTACTCGGAAGCGCGTATTTTTATCAGATTTTAAAAACCTGAAGTAAAATTGACTCAATTAGTTATTCAATTACCACGTATAACAGTGCTTCTACGAATTGTACAACAATCCTTAGTGGAATACCTGATTCTGAAAAAGGAAGGCATAAAATACCCTGAAATTATTTTGTCTAGATGTGTTGTGTTCAGCCTTTTCACGTCAGTTCGGCCGTCATGGTTGAAATAATGGCAAATGCAAAGTAACCTAAAACGCGAAGCTCACGACTACAGGCACTGTAATTATTTCCCACTAACATCAGCTTACAAGCCATCAAATTGCTTTTAAATTTCTTTGACTTTACACTTTTGTTCGTGGATGGCAACTTCATTTGTGTTTATATTTTTAACTGCATTATTTTCTCTGTATTCTTTGTTTTATTATGGTGGTTGGCTAAATAATAACAGCCGCTCGGGTCGATCTTTAGGTTAAGCCGTGCTTGCCTAGGTTGGTCTGTGGATGGGTGACCGCCCATTACATACCGAGTTTCCTCCGTGCCTCGGAAAGCACGTTAAGCCGTTGGTCCCGGCTGTCATTTGTAGATCTTTGACAGTCGCTAGACAGTCAGTGGCCCAAAAAGTCTGAGAACCAGTCTTACTAAGGAGTATCGTATTACCCAGTACTGACTGGGTTGTGGAGGTCAGATAGGCAGTCGCTCCATGTAAAATACTGGTATTCAGCTGCATCCGGTTAGACTGGAAGCCGACCCCAATATAGTTGGGAAAAGGCTAGGCAGATGATGAGACTGGGTTGTAGAGGTCAGATAGGCAGTCGCTCCATGTAAAATACTGGTATTCAGCTGCATCCGGTTAGACTGGAAGCCGACCCCAATATAGTTGGGAAAAGGCTAGGCAGATGATGATTCGCTGTTCTGTTCCTTTTGCCTTCCCACAGCTCCACACACTTTTTTTCCCGCGCTGCCTGCTTCGATCCTGCGTCGCGGTACGCGTGCAGAACGTCGTCTCCTCTTTCGAGACCGGCCTTAATATTATTTAATGATAAAAATTCATAAAATAAAAACAAAAAGAAGCCCTAGGTAACCGCAGAGTCGAAACTATGTTCCGTACAAAATGTACTAAAACATTATTAAAAATTCCTTTGGGTACACGTTTGATTAATTAAAATCTCAGTTCGCAGTTACAAACTTTTAATCGTTTCAAATAGATAAGTCCATTGTCAGGCACTGAAACTATATTTTTTTGGTTTTGCTTACACTGAAAGTTCTATTATCGGCTTTTAGGGATTGTAGTATTATGATGTCATAATTTTAAGAAGTAGTATTATGATGTCATAATTTTAATACAGATTTAAAGTTAACTTACACTTTGAGAAAATACGAGATAAAAACATTTTTTTTTAAATCTCGCTTTTTCTCGAGTGTAAGTTAACTTTAAATCTCTAAAAACACGTAGACTATTTTGTAATGTTGATTGATCCCGCATTACATAAGTCATAGCTCAATACGTCCACAGAATAGGTATGTAATAGTGTAACTTCTTTACTTCTATTCTAGTTAGACCCCGTAATTCTAAAAGTGCAAAGTTTCCTACATTATAGTGTTCCGTATAATTGTGTCGGCGTTCCCTCTGTGTTGTGGAAGTGTGCACAAGCTAAATGGCTGAGAACTGCCAGCTACAGTACAGGAGTACACCCACAGGACATGCAGGTAACACACCGTAGGTTTTACCCCTACTATTTGTGCTAGGCATAAATGTAGGAAGTTTAAAAATAGTGTTACGCAAACAATAGTTACTGTTGCTGTTTCAGATTTCAGTGAGAAAGATCCCTGCTTTTGTTGGAGTATGTGTACTTTTTGAGACATTTGCAGATACGATACCTACTGAATGTACTTTCGAAAATCGAATTTGATTAGGTGGCACGAGAAGGCGGTTTTGTGCTTACGAGCTGTGCGTTTTGCGAGCGTTAGGGCTGCAGTTACGGTACTACAGGACTTATGTATTATGATACCCGTGCGATATGTTGTTTAGCGACAGTTAGTATAGGTAGCGATAGCGATCGTTTACAATTGCGAGTTTTTTCGTACAAGTGCACATTCACTTGTTTTGCCTAGTTAAAGCGATTTGAAAAAGTCGCGCCGCAGTGGCTGCACTGCAGCTTCGCGCCTTTGATTTGAAGGCGTCCTTAAACTGGAAATTATAAGTAATACGCAGTTTTTGTTTATCATTCAGAGGTTTTGATACAGTTGCACACGTAGGTAAAACAAGTTTTCAGCTTCAAAAAGCAAACATTACAGGATATTTCAATTAAACAAATGTTCCCAAGAAATTACATTTCGTTGGGAATAATTTGGTGCAATTTTTTTTAACGAAGTCATGTGTACCTTTTATGGTAGGTTTCAGTACCAAATTCAATTCGAAAGCCGGTCGTGTACGTTTGGTAGGGTTTCAAGACCATAAACTAGACTGACAATGGACGGCTTTAAAAGTAAGTTTTAGTCTTTAGGTCTGTGGTACGGTATAAATTATTTTTATTTACAATCAAATACCAACAAAACTAATGAAACTAGAAACTATTGCGTTTAATAACTAAAAGTAAACACAAGCTGACGTTTTTTACCCGGCTGCCGACGAGTAAGGTATCATTAGATCCGTTTCAAAACCCAAGTGTCCTTAGATAGGTGTTTAGAAAAAAACAAGATGGCGGATTTTTGGCGCTAAAAATTCGTTAATATTTTTTATTCAACCAAACCTATAAAGTAGTGTATCAAAATGAAGGAATTTAAAAGGAGATTAAAAATATGTATAAATACACAACATTATTTTTAGTATATGCCAAACCTGAATATAGTTTGTTCAGAATTAGTAACTGAATACAATTTTTAAACCATTTTACATTTTTTCCCAAAAATATTGTACAAAAGTTACAAGTTGGACACCGAGCGACATTAAGTACCTATCGCAATGATTTACGTACCTACTGCCAAATTATTATTATCAATGAGCTCAAAACGACGCTAGAGGCGCGCGCACGGGCGCGCTGCTTGGTGACTTTGTGCGGACAACCAGGTAACAGAACAAGCTTATAACTTTGTGATTTTTCATGATACAGTTTTGAAATTTTGTACATAGATTGTTTACATAAAAAATACTAGACACGTGTTTCAGGTTTCGCATTTACTAAAACTAATGTTGTATATGGGTACATAATGCAATTTGTAGTCGGGTTTTTTGAAATTTTAATTAAATGTTACTTGTTGTAAGTTAAGTACAGAGGTTTTTTCATGCTGTTGTGTATGGAGATTTGCAACAACAAATTCATTGTGTCTCATCAGCTAGCGCTTAAAAGGTTAAAGTATTATCGCTCTTCATCCAACTAGTGGGCCTAATTTCCTACGATATTTTTTCCACTAACTCATAGGTTGGTTATTAAGCACCATACAAATGAAACTATCCAATTAGGCCTTTTATAAGTGTTCAGTTATTTGTCACGAATAGTCAGAGCGAACATGACTTCTATGGCAGCAATTATGGTAAAATATTCGTGACTGTATCACATAACGTGAAGCATTACTTTTTTGTTAATTTAGGGCTTGAAGTTTTAAGAATTGATTATTTTTGGTTTTAATGTTTTATGGCTTTAAATAATCAGTCAGTAATTTTCCCACCTTCGACACAAGCGTCCTTTTTTACACTAAATCTTAGGAGTTAAATTTGACCCACTTCCCGGTTTTCAGTTGAGCAGAAATTTTGCATACATACATGTTTAGTTAGGATGACTATGCATGGTTAGCTAAGTGACGTCATTTTAAATCCAATATGGCAGACTCCTAAAGATGGCGAACTAGTTATTTTTCATGCATCCCTATGCTATGGGTATCAAATGAGAGGGTTTGCTGAGAAGAATACGAGAAAAAATGACCTCACACCTATTTTTTATAAAAAATGTTTCTTTACTGTAAGCCTGTTGGTTATAATTTTTATGGCTTTCAATAATCAGCCTTTAATGTTTCCACTGCTGGGATACAAGCTTCCTTATTGTGAGAGAGAAAGAGCTTTAAATGTCACTTGTCTTCGGTTTACTCACAATGTTCTAAGTGTGTGAGAAATGACTTTATTATTTGTTTTGCAAACTTTAAATATTGACTAGAACTGGTTTTAGATTTCATCTGCATTGAAATAATAGACTTTCTTCTTATTCGATAATCAAAGTATCTCTAGACGTTCTTAAGTTATAAATGCTTAAATTAATGTTGCTTCAACATGATTGTAATAAATTCTTCGTAAATTCAGTTTGATACTTACTTCTATACTTTGTTCTATTATACGTTGCTGTTTATCAAGTAAATACCCAGTAATTAATTTCAGAATGTTTATTTACTTTCTAAACATTTTCATTTGTACAAACAGTGGTGTGCTAACGTGATAAATGATAATTATAAACTTCAAACTAATGAAACTTAATATTTTAGATTTATTTAAACGATTATTGTTTGAAATTGAGCTGCTTATTTAACATCAAGTTCGCGATATTAATTTGTCTAGCGCTCTCTGTTTACTTTATATTTGAAACTAAACCTGCAATGTTGATTGTGAATAAATTGAGCATTCAAAGATAAACAAACACCCTGAAAAAATTAAAACCGGCCAAGTGCAAGTTGGGCTCGCGCACCGAGGGTTCCGTATAAACATGTAGGTATTTTGTTATTAAACTACAGAATGTTTACGGTTTTCATGTGCTGTAAGGCAAATTTCATGATGGTAGGTCAACTGGGAGTACACTATAGGTTTTGATACGCGCACCGAGGGTTCCGTTTGAACTTGTAAGTATTTTGTTATTAATCTACATATTTTCGGTTATCAGTTTTTTTTGGTTACAGACATTGCTTTTAGCCAAATTTCTTGATTCTAAGTGCGATTTCACAAGGGATCAAAATCTATAGGGTAATTACCGTATAGGTTTTGATTCCCTTGTAAAATCGCAAAATATGCGACATTAACGGTCATATCTTTTGATCGCCTTGAATTACAAGTTTGATTTTTTCACTACTCCAAGGGGTAGCAGACCTAAGTATAATTTCAGCTTGATACCTCCACGCGTTCCTGAGAAAAAGGGTTTCGACAGACGGACATACACAAACGGACAACAAAGTAATCCTATAAGTGTTCCGTTTTTGCCGACTGAGGTACGGAACCCTAAAAATCGTTAGCAGATAAAATATTTATTAACATTTTTCATTTCTTGCGAGATTCGAAAATCATTACCATAATAATAAAATTAGATATATCTAATTTTATTATTATGCTGTGACCTTAAAAGGGTGTCTATAACCTAATGCATGCATGGAAAGCGCAGCTCTAAGTGTTGTGGCAAAGCTTGACAGAGGCCTAAGTCCAACAGTGGACTACGACACAGAACTTCATCAGTAGGTACCTAATGTGTACTAAGAGCATGTTAACTAACATCATCAAAGCTACGACATCGTAACATGAAAAGGTTTACGTGCGGATTTACGCTTGATACGTTAAAAGAGACTGTTAAAGCACGCCATTTTGCTCGTGAATCATCTGGGAAGGATCATACATCATGCAAGAGATGCATTGAGTGCCAAGTATTTACCGCCTTCTTCGATCGATCGTGAATAACGGAGAGGTAAGACTTAAGTTTTTTATGAGATGTAAGGAATGTACACGGTGTCATGGATATCGACGCATAAATTGTTACCTAATGAATTCAGCACGTGTTGTGATGTGATTTGGGTAGTCTCCCGAGTTATAGTAACTCCACTCAGCTGTTTTATACAAACGTGCAATACCTTTTTGCTTCAATAAATGACAAAGCAATTTCTTCTTTTTTAAAAACGTTGCGTTTTACAAACATTTAAACTCACTTAAACAAACAGCCAGAAACAAACAACTATCCGTAGACCATATAAATATTTTTTCTTTCGCGGGGACCGATCCCGAGACACGCAGCGCAGAAGTCAATCGCTCAGCCACTGCACCAACCGGGCCATAATTCTATTTTGGATGGGTTTCAAATCATGAATGTTGAATTCATGACAACACTTGAAATTATCGTACTAGACAGCAATTTTTAACAGTGACAAATGTTAGAAATTGCAGTTTAGAAAATATTGCCTTATCGTTTTACGACCAAAACCGTATTAAATCGATAAATTTGGTTATTCTGATTCCAAAAAACACTAATTTTAGAAATTGTACGTGCTGTCGTTTTAGTAACTAAAGTGTACTTTGTATAATTTATTTCTCAAAACGATTAAGAACATCGTATGGAAATCGTCATGTCCAAAAATAAAAAAAATCGAAGATATTAAGACATCCATAAATCCACGCTGGAGTGGACCATCATGGATTACCTACTGTCCACTTCTTACAGGGAGGAGACATACGTCCCAGCGGCGCGAAAATCATTGACTCATGCTAACCACTATAGTTAAAATCAACTTTGACCACTACGGTCAGCTAATATTACATTAATTAGAGTTCGCGGTCACTGGCCATGCATGGCCAGTGCGTGACAAGCATGGCGCAGGCTACTACACGTAAACAAGCCGTATTTTAAAATATACAGCGGACACGCAATCCTGGAACTACTGTAGATATAATAAAATGAATGTGTGTTTGAGTATCAATATTGAAAAGTTTTAAATATAATTTGATTTCTGAGCTTTAAATAAAACATGTTTTCTGTAGGTATACAAATCAAGTTTGATGGCTAGGTCTGCTCAGTAGCACATCTTTTATAAATAGTTACACTCACGTGCGCTAGCGCATATCAGTGGTAATAAAATCAACATAAGCTAACCTCTTAATCTGTTGAAACTGCATACTCCATTAAGTCAGTTCAAGGTTATAGTTATTGTTCATTATTTTGAGCAAAGAAAAGACAAAGAAAGAGGGTAGATAGATTTGTCTGCTCTTAACAATTTATTTTCCATCCACCCGCATTCTCTAGACAACATCATGGCGCTTGCAACAGCGCCGAAATATCGGGAGCTCAAAATAATGAACACTCACGGAAGATATCGCGCAAGTGATAGTATAAGTTTATTTGTAAACAGGGAAAGCTTAAACAGTGTTATATTGTTTCCACCTTATAGTTGCCACTGATGTACGGCTTACTGTAGGTATAGTCGCCAGCGCATCAAGTTACTACAAACTGTCAAATTTTCTCATTCGATTTTGAACTTAACCTTCAACATTTTATGGTTTACAGTTTGTGGCAACTTGACGAGCTGGCGACTGCAAATTAGTAGTAAAATTTTGAGCTGCGAAAACTGCTCTTACTGCAACGAAATAAAGGTACTGTCAAATTTAAATAGTCACCATAATCGTCTGCAGACTGGGGTCGATATAAAGCTCAAGTTTATTTTATCAAGCACTGTTTGTTGGCGGAGTCGCGGGGAAAACCTAGTCGTAACGTTAATGTCAATTAAAATTCGTGTAAAAGTTTCACGGGTAATCTTTTTCTGCGGGGTTTAAAGCAAATGACCCAGTTGTAATAAATTGGAAAAGTAGCTATATGTAATGATTTTTTTTTGTTAGTAGTTTTGATAATGACATTATAATGGTCCCCTCGTGTTGGTTATTCACAAGTATTGATTTGTTTTATTATTTTAGCTTATATTTACACATTTTGACTTATTGTTGTTCGGATTTCCAGATCGAGAAAAGGGTTTTTTTCGTGAGTAATTTCTTAGCAGCTGTTAGATTTGTGCCCGATTGATGGCAATAGGTATGCTCCTAGTACGTACAATCGTACATGGGACTTAGACATAACTGACTAAAGCTGGGTATACTAAGCTACACCGCTTCCTAACCATTGAGGGATTGCATCCGTGATGTTTTGTTACGTTTTGATTAGCCGCTCAGTTTTCATTAAAAAAAATTACGAAACAGCACATTTTAAGTAATTTAAACATTTGTAAAAATTCACAGGACTATCTTCAATACAATACTACATAGGTTTTTTGAAGGAGAAAATTGATGTAGGTCTCTTTATTCTATACATACGTACGTATGTAATAAAAATAAATTTTCTCTGGTGTTATACTTTCATTTGTAACGAAACCATACCGAGATCTAATTCGACGACAACACCATCTAGTTAGATCATCGGTACTAAATATCTAAAATTCTTATAAACTCTAAATAAAAAACATGTGAAATGGTTTGACAATATTTATTTGTTTAAACAGATACTTGCTGCACTTACAGTTTGTACCAAAGCGTGCAGCAAGGCAACAGCATATAACATTAGCTAAACAATTGTATGCAATTATTATTTCCTTTATTTATTTTTACACATGTATTAAATACATTTTTAAATATTCTAAGAACAACATAACAAAACCCTTTAAAAATAGTAGCCCACCAGCATTGGGAACAGGGTCCGAGCTACCGGTGGTCAGGGTAACAATACGCGCCGTGTCCAGAAGTACTGCTTTCTGAATCAAGCCCTTGATCCACCTGCCAAGCGAGATCCTCCTCAGATGTTGGTCGAGGCTATTGGCAGTTATGCCATGTAATAATTATTATTGATCATAGCCTTACTGCTATTCGAACATTTTATTTTACTTTTGAGAAAATCGCTTCGATTGTCAGCGACGGCATTGACGCCAATAAACTAAAATTATATGACTTTGACTATGTAACGAAACGAAATCATAGGAAAAAACGAGGCTACAAAAATCTTTTTGGCCTTGAACTAAAACTTTTCTCCAAATTAGCATTTAATTAGTAAGTACTTTTGAGTCTTAATCTACAAACTTTGTAGACACGCAATTTCAGCCTACATTTTCGTCTTTCTATCGCTTAATAAACTAAATTATAGATGATTACAGTTTTAGCACTAAACCGCGTGTGAGCGTTAGGCATAGACTTTTACTTTAGTCTATAATTTAATGTTAATTTTCCAAATAGCTGACTTACTTTTTACTTAAAAAATGTTTAATTCATTTTTGCGCTTATAAATTTTATTTTTTCTTGAGTTTTGTTCTGAAAAAATATGTTAATTTTGTATTAAAATATAAAAGGTGGTGATTTTGACTAAATTCAAAACATCAGGAACTTAGTATAATTGTTGTTTTTTAATCGCAGTTCACTGCCTCTGCCCGTACCTATTTCTTTGTAATTACTCACAAACTTAATTATTATGTTTTGATTTTTTTTCCATTAAGATTGTCGTTGTCTGAATAGAATAAAAAACTTCAGAGTTATTTTTATAAAATAGCACTTTATAGCAGACTTTCAAGTGATAAACCTAATAATATAATTCAAGTTATAACTTGCCTACAGAACCAAATTTAATATTGTAAATCGCAGTTCTAAACTGCATCACATAAGGCTTAAAATTATTTCCACACTTTGTAAGATATCGGGCTTGTTTGAAAATTGATCACGTTTCCCCACAGTTTACAAAAGTCCTGTACGAGTAGCCTCAAAGTTTCACATTCAAAAGAAGACCTCAAACATTTCTAGACCGAAATTCATCAACTGAAAAAGTTCTGAAAATAAATATTGAAAACGTATTCCCTAGTTTTCAACTTTCTACATTATCTATTTGTATCCCTAAAGTTACCAGATCGAAGTTTTGTTTCCACGATCTGTCAAACGCAGATTAGTAATTTACGAATTTCCCATTAGTAACCTTCATTACTTGAGTCAAATAGAAAATAAGTACTTATAAGCCTACTAAAAGGAATGCTTGTGGAAACTCATTCAGTTCGACGCGATCGTTGTAAGCGTACGGACGCCTACGCCGTAGCGGTGCTACGCCGTAGCTTGGTCTACGAGTCGCGTGATAACTTCGTTCGATTGTTAAAATTAGTACAGTTTATGGTTATAGTTTTGAATAGTTCTGTAGTGTTATGAAAATGTAGAGTAATATTTTTAAGTGTTTTTTTTAATGAAACAATGTTCAGTGACATTAGAGAGGGCAGTGACTGAATAGTGCACACGGTAACCTACTTAAATGCTTCGTCATAAAGGGGAGGTAAGTAATGACTTCTATATTTAGTTGCGAAGTTATATTATTAATGTTTGAAAATGTGTGTAAAGTTGGAGCCAGACTAGAGTTTAATTAGGGGCTAACTTTATAGCCTGAACATGTGGCTGTTTCTACATGAATTTAGATTATGAAGTGAACATTTTACCGTACTTTAGATAATTAATTTGAAGCATAAATAAATTAAGTTTTTAATTGAATACCTTATTATCGCTTGAGAATCTTCTTATACAAATATGTGTTGTTAAGTATAATAACTTCAGTAATCTGATGGAGGATAAAATGCGTAGACTACGGACACATTAAGATTTTCAAAGCATAAAGAAATGACGTAGCAGGTAATTTAATGGTTTTATAGGAGAAAGTTAATAACCCTCAAGTTATTCAATGATTTTAAAGTATCATTAAAGGATGTATAACACGGCTAGACAGTTAAGTCGAGCATAGTGAAACAATCTTCTACTAAAATTATTATAACTAGAAGACGGGATATTTACCATGTTTATTATTTTCTTTGAGTTCCCGATATTTCGGCGCTGTTGCAAGCACCATGATCACGGATAAACTGAAGTTATTGTTAAACATGGTAAATATCCCGTCTTCTAGTTATAATAATCTTCCACTAATACAGGGTGGAGGGGACAACAACGCGAAAACGGTTAAAACGTATTCAGTACATCATTCTGAGAATCACACAGAAATTTTTCATCGGTAGTTAAAAAAAAAACTGCTGTTCCATACATTTTGACCGTGTAGATATTGCACTTTTGTAGGAAACAGCTGTTTTTTTTTAAATAATCGACGCAAAATTTCTGTGTTCGGGGGCTCAGAATGATGTAATGAATACGTGGTAACCGTTTTCGCGCTGGTGTCCCAGCCACCCTGTATAATATCATGTACCTATATTCATTGTAACCAATGAATCCTAGATCGATAAAAAAATACCCCATTGAATCTGATTTTGTTTGCGGGTGAACATCTCCAGGGATCGCACAAGATGAGAAGTTTGGAAGACGCAAAGGGAAACCTTTGTCCAGCTGTGGGACACTTGACAGGCTAGGGAAAAAAATGTCATTGAAACAAAATATGTATATCTTATATAAGGTCTATCGTTTCATACATGAAATATTTTAAGAGTAACTTCTATAAGTCGTAAAGTCGCCATAGCAACGAAAAAAAAAATTATCTGAGTGTTTTTTTTTTACGAAATTATTATAATTCTAAATTTTTTTGAGACTTTTTGCATAAAACCTTTACTCCCATATTCTAACAATGACATTAGGTAAATACGACGTAGTAAACTAACGGATGTTTAAAAATAAGGAGCCAGTATTTATTTTGTGGGTCAAGTAATTTTAAATTATTTATTTGCTTTGTTATAGCCGTTAGATGATTCCCTGAAAATATTTCGTGTATGAATAGTTAGACCTTATATACACACACAAACACACACATACATATACACACCGTCACCAATTTCGCACATTCCACGTTGACAATAACTATTTATGATGTGATGGGGGGTCTGGAGTTCTAAAATACAGGCCTAGGCTTAGTTTAGACTACAGATCTCCCACAAATCCAACTTTCTGCCTAACTACCTGTCAACCTGTATATCTAACATAACGATATGTGTTTTTATTATTATTATTCCTTTATTTATTTTCTTTACATGTAATTTACATTTTTAAATATTTCTATACAAAGTAATATAAAAAAAACATTAAAAAATATAAATTCTTATATTTATTGTGTCAAAAATTCAACGCATTATTAATTAACATAGTTTCGATTTCATTTCGTCTATCACGATTGACAAAATGCTAATTATTCTAGGGCATGTAACTTGTGAAACGGTGTTTGGTCAGTCTGCATTTCGGATTAGTTTTTCAAGCGTTGCACGCCAGTATCGCGTTAACACGGCCCTACTAATATGTCAGCGTTGTATAAATTAGAGGCCATTAACATCGTGGATTTATACATGTTTTGTACTTGTATACGTAGTACCATACTTGTGATGTTTTGCTATGTGCCTTGACAAGGATGAAGGTATTGTTAGGATATACTGGGTGAATTTTTAAATGTAGACAATACTTCAGGGGCGTGTAGTAATAATGAAATTGAACATCTTTTACTACGGGACCAAATATGAAATCGCGAAGAAACAGTAGCTGCTCCATGTATAAGGTGGAATCCTACACCGACGCTAAAACGGTTACCACGTATTCAGTAAATCATTCTGAATCCCACACATAGAAATTTTTCGTCGATTGTTAAAAAGAAAACCAGCTGTTTCCTACAAAACTGCAATACCGACACGTTTAAAATGTATGGAACAGCTGCTTTTTTTTTAATTACCGACGAAAAATTTTTTTTACCCGATTTAGCATCGATGTCTCTTCCACCCTGTATTATGGTTGTGTAACTCGAAAAAATGTAGAGGATAGCATTCTTTATTTTTTCAGAGCGAATGTCATACTTAAAGTTGCTAGAATTTATTAGTACTTTACTTCCTTAAAGTAATACGCACGTTTAACCGACCAACCTCTGTATGGCTAAATTAGCAAATCGTCGTTGAGGTTCTAACAGCACGTAAGTCAAAAATAGCAACTTTCCAGGAGATTGAAAAACTGCATAATTATACCATGTAATGGTGCCATTATTTTTTATTATAAGCCTCGTATGTCCCACTGCTGGGCAAAGGCCTCCCCTATATCCTTCCAGGTACTCTTCTCCCGCGCCACCTCGAACCAGCCTTCGTGATGCGCGTCTAAATACTATTTAATAATTTGTGTTTGTGTGCAATAATATTTTATAATTTGTTTTCACTTCAAATTAGATAGAGACTTTGCTTGTTTCTATGATTGGCTGAAACAACGTGTCTTCCGATTCTCTAGCAAACGGCATCAAAAATCAAAATGTCAAAGCTCGAAAAATTTACTTACGTGATGTTCGAACTTCAACGACGTAAGGTTAGGATCGAAACAAATCTTTTGTTTCTGTCTATAACCATAAACAAGTGTTTGTTTTGAGCATAGCATAGCATAATAAGCCTATAATGTTCCCACTGCTGGAACTCCTCTCTATGAGAGAGAATGAGCTATAATCCACCACGCGGGCCTAGTACGGGTTGAAGTATTGGGCATAGCCATTTAAAATACATCAAAAACAAACTATTGTATATAATTATTCATACACCATGAACTTACTTGCTTGCTTGCTCACTTTTATGAAACAAGTTGACTAAAAAAAAATGTAGACTGGCTGTGTTGTTGACCCAATATTTACAGGCAGGTAGAAGAAACAGTACACAGTGATGTTTGCATGAATCTATTTATTTTTTATTTAACAATTTATGTACACACTAAATACAGGAAAGAAGAAAGGAACAGAAAATAGTACAAAGGTGATGCTTATTTCTAAAGATATCTCTTCCAGCATACCTGCGAAAGGAGATACTAAAAAAGAGATGTAGACATAGTGTGTAAAAGAAGAAGAGAAAATGGAATACATAAAACGTAAAGCAGAACTATTTAAACATAATAATATAAGAATATACTAACATACGTATAATACAAAGATAAAACATAACAATACTGTAAATACAATAAAATAACTAATAATAAATACTTATGCAACTATGACTAAATGGAAAGATAATGTTCTTTCACTCTTCTAATCTATTTCTTTTTTTTTATTTTATTTAAACTAAATGTAATGCTTTGCCAGAACTAAGTTTACGTCAATAGTGCTACCTACCACCCTTGGTTACTTTACGCGTTGGGTTATGGCCCCTTTAATACTATCAAGTTCCACCCTCAAACGCCCAGTAATATCCATGGTTTCCTTATTGCTGTCCCAACCTTTCCTTCGTCACCTCTTACGGGTTGATTTTAGGCACTTTTTTTTTATTTGGCTCACCAATTATTTAATGAAAATAAATAAGATACATCCAATAGAGTTATAGACTAGTGAACTATTTAATGAAAATAAATAAGATACATCCAATAGAGTTATAGACTAGTGTACCAATTTTTCACAGGTAAGCACATCATGCATTACTTATTTGTCGATGCATGTTGAGTGCCCACTTAAAATTAGATTTGTTTTTAACTACTCACCGAATATAATAATGGTTTTTAACTAGATTTAATATTACATTTACATGCAAGCCATGTACTAAAACGATTTTACAAGTATAAGTATATAATAGGTACTTCTAAATTCACTAAGTGAATCAGAGTGCAAATCGACAAGGAATCATAAGAAACTTATTTGATTGATGAAAGTAAATTGCTATCGTTGGTCCAGTGGTCGCAAGCGCAACAGCTGGGCATGAGGTGCTGGGTTTGATTCCCAGGTTGGGCAAAGTGTTATTGGGTACCACCAGGAATTTCTCAGTAGTAGCTTCGCTTCTTTTTGTTTTTTTTTTTGACATTCAAAAGTGCCTGTGCTAGTGTAATTGAAATAAATGCTTTTGACTTTTACAGGGTGGAAGGAACACCGACTCGAAAACTGTTACCATGTATTCAGTACAGTCACGAGCACCAATATGTATACACTTTCCTACATTAAAAAGCAATTTTCGCGAGAAATAACGGTTGTAACTGGAAGATAGGATCTTTGTCATAAGCAATATGAGTTCCAGAATACTATGTTCGTAACAACATGACATATTAATCAGAACAGTAGGAGAAAAACACTTTTGAAACTTGTTATGTGTTTACACATTGGTGCTCGTGACTGTACAACAGTTTGAGCTAATTTAAAAAAAAAAAACTGCTGTTCCATACATTTTGACCGTGTAGGTATTGCACTTTAGGTACGAAATAGCTGACTTTTTTTTAATAACCGATGAAAAATTTCTATGTGGGGGCGCTCAGAATGATGTACTGAATACGTGGTAACCGTTTTCACGGCGGTGTCCCTTCCACCCGTATAAGTACACCTCTGCCTATCCCTTCGGAGTTTAAAAACGTGATGTTATGTTATGAAAGTAAATTGCATCATCTGATTAGTAACCTGATTTTACTTGAAATTAAATTGAGGTTAAAACCCTGCAAAAATAAATTAAATTCCAAACATTTTTTCGGAGTTGAGAACGGCTTATTAATTAACGGTTTCTTATCAAAGTCGAAGTTGATAATTACATCGGAAGCCTTTGATAAGCCTTTTTAATATTTTCTATTCATTATCTGCCTAGCCTTTTGCCTACAATGCTGTGGTCGGCTTCCAGACTAACCTCACCTCTGTCCTCAGGACTAGATTGAGGTCAAGAGTAGGCCCATTAAATAACAAAAAAAAAAATAGAGGCAGTTGAATACCAGTATTTTCAATAGAGCGACTGCCTATAATATCTGACCTCAAAACCACTACTTTTACGTACGATGTGACACAATACCCAGTTGTAAAACTGTCTGACCTTGGGTTTCTGACTGTCAACGCTGACACCAGACACACTCATCATCTACCTAGCCTTTTCCTAACTATGTTGGGGTCGGCTCCCAGTCTAACCGGATGCAGCTGAATACCAGTATTTTACATGGAGCGACTGCCTATCTGACCTCTACAACCCAATTAGTACTGGGTAATACAATATCCCTTGGTAAGACTGGTTGTCAGACTTTTTGGGCCACTGTCTACCTAACGACTGTCAAAGATCTATAAATGACACCCGGGACCAATGGCTTAACGTGCTTTCCAAGGAAACTCGGTATGTAACGGGTGGTCACCCATCCATAGACCAACCTAGGCAAGCACGGCTTAACCTAAGGATCAACCCGAGCGGCTGTTATTATTTAGCCACGAGTTCCACGAGCACCAAGCACAATTCACGGTTTTTTTAATTTTCTTTATTTCTTAGCCAGTTTTAATAAAATTATTGTATGCTTAATATCTAAATTTTATAGTCTACAACTAGTTGGAATTGTCATATTATTTGTTTATAATAATCAAACTTCTCTTTTAAATTTTGTCCATGGAAGACATCTGATTTCTAAGATATAGGTTCTTTACCTAGTTTGGAAGCCAGGCGTCCATTTAGTTTCTTACAGTTTTTTTTTTTGTATAGACCCTAATAGATGAAATTGTATTAAGCTATATTTTATTCGGGACGTGAGAGGGAAAGAACCTCACGTCCCAGCCGCCGCGGGAGACGCCCTGGGTGTCGGGGGTCACGTGGTGGCTCCCGGCCACCGTAGGCGCGAGCCTGTGGACGGCGAGTTATGGGCTAGCTCGCCGTCCGGCCGTCTTATGACGACAGGCCGTGTCGACGGCGCGTTCGTGTTCCACGTGCGCTTCAAAGAGATGTCAGCAAATAAGTAGGGGTCCGCATGGGCCGATGCCTGCCAGGGCTGCGGGACTGTTCGAAAGAGATACCGTGGCCCTGGAACACAAAGGGCAAAGAAGGAACATGGATGGGTTTTAGTCAGTACAAGTCTGACACTCCCTTCCGCTCCGCCCAGAGTGGGAGGGTCATTTGATGATTTCCCATTCGAAAAAAAAAAAAAAGCTGTATTTTATTGAGTCAAATAAACGATTTATTTGATTAAAGATCAACAAATGATTGATGGGTCCAACGGATATTTTGAGTTAAGGTAGACTTTTTAATAGATATAATAAACTGTAATGAGCAAAGGTCACTTTAGAGTGGAACCGTCACGGTATTTTTTAAAGTAAACAGGCTTGCGCTTGGCCGCAACTTGAAATGTGAACCGATGATGAGGCTTAGGGTACACGCTTGCCTAGAAGAAACTGATTCACTTGAACCTTGAGGAGATTTAGATTACAATGATCAAGGGATAGAGAAGTCGGTTGTGAATTCTACAGACTGGCGGTTTGCACAATAAATTTGAGAGCGTATATCGAAATATTCATATTTCTCGGAATCTTAATGCAATGTTAAATAAACTATTGGATTACGCTCAAAATATCGTGTTAGTAATACCAGTATTTACACAATCACGATTTAACATACGATCTATACAGTTCGGTTTCAGTTTTGCGAATTTAGTTAAAACCTAACTAAACATACCTATAAATATACACACACACACTAATATTGAATTTACTAATAAACGTTTTTAGTATTTAATATCAAAATTTTGTTTTATGTTAGTTAATTAAACTTAGTAAGAGTCTAACTAAGCTGTTATAAATAAATACTTTATTTAGTTAGCTACCTAAATTAATGTTTGTGTTTAATTTGCATGCTATTATATGGCGAAATGTGTCATTGCACTTCATGTCATTTTTACCATCTTTTGTACCACATTTACAGCAAATAAATAATTTTGATTTTGACTTTGAAATATATTGTATGGTGGAAATTATCCTTAAATCAAATAAATCAATAACATATGAAGAATAGAAAAAGAATAACAAATGATTGAGATGTCTCTATCTCTGAACTTCCAAAACTGGTGGTTTACAATGACGACGAAAGAGATGGAGCTAGACGTACTGTATAGCATCTCTTACCCAATCCGTATAAGATAAAAACAAAACGACTTTAAGATATCATGATGTTTTTTGCCGTAGTAAGGAGCACAATGCTAAAATGAATTAATTTGGCCCAAGTCCACAACATATCACTAAGTTCGTTTGGCGTTAGACATCATCTTCATCTCTGTCATCTTAAAATGATTGATAAAAGTAAAATGCAGTTTGGAATCTGCCGCAAAAACGCCGACGAAGAAGAACATTTTTTCGCACGACCAGGCGTACGACCAGTTTTGTTCAAGATAGCGGCCGGTCCGGCCAAAAGTCGTGGTCGCATAGTGTGCGAGATCCTCAAATTTCAGTTTAGGGAACTCGTGCACCACGACTTATCGTATACCCGACCGCTATCTTGAACAAAACTGGTCGAACGCCCGGTCGTGCGACTAAACTTACTTCCTGGTCGGAACTTATGCGGTCAAAAGTCGTGGCCGTGTAGTGTGCGAGGTCCTTTAATACCTGCATACGTAGGTCATAACGTATTAACTAAAGCCATCATCATCAGCCTAGCCTTTTTCCAACTACGTTTAGGTCAGCTTCCAGTCTAACGGGATGGCGCTGAATACCAGTATTTTCGACGAGACCTCCAAAACTCAGAAACTAGGTATTTGCTGTCATATGGTATTATCTATCTAATTATATCAGCAGTGCGGTAACGCCCACTGTTTTAACATGAACCTTATTAACATCAGACCGCTTCAATTAATAGTTGCGGTAAGGGAACAACGCTTGGCTTGCCAATTTTGGATTGGCGATTGCAACATATTGTTATTAGTACATTCATAGAGTTATGCTCTAGGAGCTCGTGGCTAAGTAATAACAGCTGCTCGGATCGATCTTTAGGTTAAGCCGCGCTTGCCTAGGTTAATCTGTGGATGGGTGGCCACCCATTACATACCGAGTTTCCTCCGTGCCTCGGAAAGCACGTTAAGCCGTTGGTCCCGGGTGTCATTTGTAGATCTTTGACAGTCGTTATAGGTAGTCAGTGGCCCAAAAAGTCTGACAACCAGTCTTACCAAGGGGTATCGTATTATCCAGTACTAACCGGGTGGAGGTCAGATAGTCGCTCCTTGTAAAATACTGGTATTCAGCTGCATCCTGTTAGACTGGAAGCCGACTCCAACATAATTGGGAAAAGGCTAGGCAGATGATGAGTAGTTATGCTCTAGGTATAAAATCTTGGTTACCTAACACGAAAATCACACGATAAAAAGGAGGAAAATACAAGACTCTGAAACACTTTTCTTACTACTTATACAATTTTCCAGAATGGGTTGATTTTGTTTTTGAATCATTCTAATGATTTCACGGAAACTATATTTTAATTGGCCCTAAAGAGCAATTTAAATAAAAAGCAATAAAGCGTCTCATCATCATCATTTTAGCCGAAAGACGTCCACTGCTGGACATAGGCCTCCCCCAAGTTTCGCCACATTGACCGGTCCCGTGCGACTCGCATCCAGCGGATCCCAGCAACCTGTCAAAAAAAAACTGTGTCGGCTGGAGTCAAATAAAAAATTCTAAATTTGAAAAAAAAACATACTATTATTATATAACATAACATCACGCCTGTAATCCCGAAGTGTTAGACAGAGACGTAACTAACAGTACCACCCATATTTTGCTAATTATGTTTTAAGTCCCTTGTAATAGGGGCAAGCCTGTTGCTATCAACCAGGCACAAACCCAGACTCCGTGGCTGGTACTGCGTAATTCCAGATATAAAACCTCAATATCACTGTTTGTCTCATTATCAAGAGTCGCGCTGGCGATAATTAGACCACCGAGGCAACAAGACCATACTTAAATTTTAAATGTAAAAGTAACTCTGTCTGTTTGTTACTCTTTCATGCTTTAACTGCTGAACAGTTTTGGATATTTGACCCACCTACCTGAAAATCTCTTGGGTAAGGACAAAGAATACCTTTTATCTCGGTAGTAAGTTTCCTTGAGATAATTTCCGACCTCCAAAAAGCTAGTTATTAATACCTATCTTTAGAGCACTACTTTAAGTGTGTTCTCTTTTTCAACGTCCAGGACTACAATTAAATTAACAACCAAAGTGCATTTTAAACATCGCGACACAACATTGTAACGTCGTCGATAAGTGTTCGAACAAGCGTGCCACATTCACCGTTCATTCATAGTAAGTGCATGCGGCGACACACTTTTATCACAAATCAAGTGAGACGTCGCGACAATGTTGTGTGCTGTGGAACATAACCGGTGCATACAATGGAGTTATGAACAACGCGTGCCTGTTACACCGAGGTGATACTTGAATCCGGAAGGTGACGCTATTGTGTTACTGAGTTTATGAAATTGTGAGTTGTGATGTATAAAATTAGATAAGAGTTACAAAATGGGACAGAGAGGCGGGGAGGGTCTAGTTAGAAATCTTTAGTTGGATGATATTTTTAGGGTACTGTGGAGTAGGTTTCACATCAAATGTTCGTTGAAATATATACATTTGAGATGTGTACACATGGTGTAAACGGACCCTTCACGAAGCCGTCAACCAATCATTCTGTACATTAAACTAAGTACCTAGCACTGCGAAAAAATATTGCTGTGAAACGACTTTTTTAATGTAAAAATCACGGTTTACTGTATCAAGCACGCAAAACTTTGTGCTGGATACATTAAATAGTACAGGGCTCATGGAGGCATTTAAAGTAAAGTTATAACATCTAAAACGTATTGAAAAAAATATGTGTGAAAAAGGTTGTAACTTGGATTTTTACTATCTCCGTAACTAGAAGGTTCCCCGGTATGGTCCAGAACAAAAAAATATCGCTATGGCAGGGAGAACAAGTGCCTTTCGGCTTCGTTAATTGTCTTTTTACACCTTTTATAGATAATTATTATAACTAGAAGATGGGATATTTACCATGTTTGTTTCCCGTCTTCTAGTTATAATAATTTTAGTGACCATGAAAGTTTAAAACCTTTTATAGATAGGTACACACGGCGGGACATGAAGCTGTGCATTTCCAGTATAACTTGGCCTCGCTTTGTATAGATTTCCTATACAATGAGATATCCGCATAAACTGGATTTCTACAGCTTGATTGGCCGTCGTGCGTACATATGTATGTATATAATTATTTGAATGTAGGTGAACGGGAACCTATTCCAAAACTTTTCCTAACAATAATCGTTGACTCTCGTTACCGTCAACGTTTTCATTGACGTAACATTGTTGTTTCTCATCAAATTGACGGACATTACACGACGGTGTGACAGTCATCCATCTCTCCTGCAGTTCATGTTCTCTTATAAAATTAATCGCAATGCCTTCACTATGTTCATGAAACTGTTATATCGAAGTTTCACAACTTGTTGAATAACATCAATTTTGTTCCAATTAACGTTGTTAAATATACATTTACTATAGTTACAATGTTTAAGATAATTAATTCTGACTGTACTTTATGGTCTACGAGAATGCCCTGGGGTGTTTTATTTGGTTCAGTAACAAATACTTCCGCATTGAATACTTGGGTTTGCTGTGATAAGTAAATTAAGGGAGTTTGATTTATTTAAATTGGTTACTAATAGTTTCTAATAGGAGCTCGTGGCTAAATAATAACAGCCGCTTTTTTTTTTTTTCGCCAATCGCCGCTACAAGAATAACAGCCGCTCAGGTCGGTCTTCAGGTTTAGCCGTGCTTGACTAGGTTTGGTCTGTGGCTGGGTGACCAACCATTACAATATTACATACCGATTTTTCCTCCGTAAATCGGAAAGCACGTTAAGCCGTTGGTCCCGGCTGTCATTTGTAGATCTTTGACAGTCGTTACAGGTAGTCAGTGGCCCAAAAAGTCTGACAATCAGTCTTTAAGTAAATAAATACTTGGGAAAAGGCTAGGCAGATGATGATACTAATAGTTTCTGCCTAATTTATTTCGTTAATTCCAAAATACCAGCTTTTTACTGAATGTAAATACGGTATTTACTTATAACAAAAAAATTTTTTTTTAATCCTTGTCTTTCTGTCTGTTTATTCCGGCTTATCTCCGAAACGGCTGGACCGATTTTGGACTTTATCTGGCAGATAGTCTACTTTTATTTTAGTAAAAGAATGAGGGAATTTAAATAGCGAAGTTTCGCTTATACTGGAATAACAGTAAGCTGGCCTCCCATTCTATTGATATGATCAAAACAACATTAATTATCTGTTAAAAACTTGTTGTCTTATTGTGTGTTAGATATTCTAGCAAAACTTATTGTCTGTTAAAACTTTCTCAAGCTTCAACTCTTCGGATAAATCTAAGTGTGACGTTTATGTTCGACCATAAACAGCTTTACTTACGCTAGAAAACTCAAACGTTTTCCCGTAACTATCTCGTTAAGGAAACCCCTTAAGTTAGCTATTAGTTTCTTTGAAGTAGTTGATGTTGACACGTAACGATGAAAATATGTTTCATGGAAAACTTTGTATCTCACTGGCTTATTATGTTACTTTGTAGAACTTTGTCTTGTTACTATTAGTAACCAATTAATTCTGAATACTAACGTTGTTCCTTATTAACCTTTTAACCGCCAGAGCACAAACGCACGCGCGTGCCCTCCATGCCAAACCACTAATTCACCTACCATTTTGTCACATAGTAGCGTGGTTTGGTGTACAGGGCACGCGCTTGATTGTCACGTATGTGTGACTAGGGCGGTCAAAAGGTTAAAGACTTATCCATACAAAATAAGAAAAAATGTTCATTTCAATTACATAATGCTTTAATACACATGATTGGAGATCATCTTTTAAGCAAGGAGATGATTGTGTTAGCTTACTCCGCTCTTCCACTTAACATTATAAGGTGAATACAATTGAAAACAAATGAAAAGAAAATACAAAAAGGAGCGAACTTGTGTGATGTATGCGAGTGGGGTTTTGTGTGTGTGAGTGTGTGTAATAGAGTGAGTGGGTGTGTTTGAGTGTGTGTAATAGTGTGAGTGGGTGTGTGTGTGGTGTACTTGAGTTAATTTCGTTTAGGTTTAGATTAGCCCTGCAACAATGTTCGTATTCGTACGCTTTTATACTATGTATATGTATAATATTATAAATGCAAAATTAACTCTGTCTGTCGGTATGTCAGCTTTCGCGTCTAAACGGCAGAACAAATGACGGCACGGTTGGCGCAGTGGCTGAGCAATTGGCTGTGCGCTGCGTGTCGCGGGTTCGATCCCCGCACGGAACAAATATTTGTATGATCTACAGGTAGTTGTTCCGGGTCTGGCTGTTTGTGTATGTGAGTTTAAATGTTTGTAAACGCACCCACGATACAGGAGAAATTCCTAGTGTGGAGCAACGTTATTTAAAAAAAATAAAAATAAGGATGTTGTCATATAGATGGACCATGACTTGGGTTAGGACATATAACACGTATTTTGTTCATTTTTTTACTTTTTTTTTTTTCGTTCCCGTGCAATTATTTCTGACCCTAACGCGAGCAAACATGTGGACATTGACCAGTCTATAATAAAAACAATATCTTAAAAGTAAACTACACTTAATAACCATTTCTTTTTAGCGATGTATGTATCTTTAAACTTTATTATTGCAAACAAGCAACTCACACCAAATTCAAAATTAAAGAATGAAATGAAAAGGTAGTAAGACAAAATCGGCATCGAAAACTTTACCAACCGTATGTGGTAGAAATAAGGTTCAAAACATATATGAATTCTAAGTAACTAGAAATTTTAAGTAACTAGAACATACTACATAGTTTCTTTCAAATGGTTGAGCATAGTGGCGTAAGAAACACGACGCTCGCGCATAATACTTTGAAACTCACTGACTTATATAATGTAACTTTAAAAACTTCGTAAAAGGCGTCTGTTACTTGCCAATTATTGTAGAATGTTGCAGCATGAAGAGAGCAACAACGAACAATGCAGTGTTCAGTAAAGCTTGATAGGTACTGATACTGTATTGGGTAGGTGAGTAACTTTTGCCTTTGTATATTTAGGAGTTCCTCTCTCAGTGCGCTTCAGGACTGTTTCAGTGTTGGTTTTGTTTTGATTTCGAGTTGGTTTTTGAGAAAGAAGTTGTTTGACTATTTTATACATATATTGCATTTAAATAACTATTAGAAATTGTGACATTAATTTTATTATTGACTGATTATTTTTATTAATGAATTATGAATTAGAATATTATTATGTATCATTAGTAAATGTATATTTTAATTGTACCTAAACCCTATACTTTTGCATGCCTTGTAATTGGCAAAATATGGCTGTTTCTGTATTTAAATTATGTAACACCTTGACTTGTACCCGTATTTGCAAAATAAAATATCTTTATCTTTATTTCCCATTACTGTAGCTTCGATTTTGTTTTAGAATAACAAATAAAACATGGAGATAGATAACGTTATACAGATTGGCGCCGACACTACTGGACTATTAGACATTTGACTATGACTTAAATAGGGTTATTTTACAGGAAATAGGCGTGCGTTTGGGCGCAATGATGTGCCTCGCATCATCACCCCACGGTGATGATGCGGCCTAGAGCGGAGCACGCTTGTCTAGAGGAAACTGATAGGGTGTGAACAATTTAGAGTCAACATGATATCGACTTTGAAAATTCTTCTGGGCAATGTATTTGTATAACGGCAAGCAAGGCGTGTCGCGCCCTCTAACTAGATGAACTGAAGACCTTAAAAAATGTTTGGTTCAGACTGCTTGCGGAAAACTGAAAATAGGGTTTTGTTGTGCATCTTGGGAGAGGTCTATGTCCGTGGTCTACAATAGGCTGCGTGTTGATTGATTTTATGTCATGATAATATTGCCAGTAATCCCCAAAAGTTTAGGCAGAGGTGTACTTAATAGTACACCCACATTTCGTGAGTTCCGTTTAAGTCCCATTTACGGGGATGAGCCTATTACTATCATCCGAGTCAAATTTATACTCCGTGTCTGCCATTGTTACTACCCTGATGGAATAAAATAACAAAAAAAAAATTGTTACAAAGTTATATTCCATCATAATCGTCAGCAATTACACAGTGGCAGACTGTGAAATGCCTGATAGAATAAAAATAACAAAGACAAATTTGATTTAAGTTATAATCCATCATCATCATCAGCCTACAAAAGTCCACTGCTGGACATAGGCATTTTTATTAGAACCAACATAAAATTCTTTATCAACAAAACTTTCGCGGCCATTAGATAATTACTGAAACTTGTCCTCACATTTGTTTATTCACAAGAAACTCGTTGGTGGCAGCTTAATGGCGTGTTTCCGACGGTAAAATTATGTTCCTGCCTACGTAGTGGTCGGAACGAAACCTGCGGACATAGCTAACAACGAAAACTTTTAATATCATCGGAGAAAGCAATGATAATAAAACTTTTTATGGGTTTGTAGACTGGTATAATGTAGTCTATCTATTTATAGTTTATCTATTTTCGAACAGCTGAAAGAAATACTTAGGTTTTTATTTTGATTCCAGTTTTAAAACTCACTAATAAGTATATAAGGTCCCATTTAAATAGATGAACAAATTGTAACACAGCGTTCAGTACGTCTAACCAAAGATCATCATCATCATCATCTGCCTAGCCTTTTCCCAACTATGTTGGGGTCGGCTTCCAGTCTAACCGGATGCAGCTGAATACCAGTATTTTACATGGAGCGACTGCCTATCTGACCTCCACAACCCAGTTAGTACTGGGTAATACGATACTCATTGGTAAGACTGGTTAACGTCGTTTTTTTTTTTTTTTTTTTTCTGACGTCTAACCAAAGATATCCAAGCAAAAAAAAAAACACTGATTAAAGTAACTTTATTTTGACCTAAAACCATTGGGTAACCAAAATTTTCAGTGTGTTTTCGTTACCTGATTTTTTTTCTTGTAAATATTTAATGCGTTTTTCTTATTTTTTTTTTACCATTGTCCTTATTTTGGTGGTCTGAATGATTTCTAAAAGTTTGTCCATCTATTTTAATGGGACCTTATATATAGACACTTACATGTGTCTTCATAGAACTACCTGATACCTATGAGCTCTCGTAGAATTCGTACGGAAAAAGTATTTATTTCTGTGTGCGAAGAATTCATAGCAGTTCCGGCAACCAATGACCGGTCTTGCATTCTCTGCATTAAGCGATTTTAGGGGTACATTTATACCTACAGGTACGTTGGCGTTTTTAACAAAGTTTAGCTAAAATTAGTTTTACTATTCTCGTTTTATATGCTTTCTGTCACAATTGTGCTGAAGACACTTATGAGATTGATAAATTTGATTTTTTTTTGATTGATTGTTCGTAATCTATCGAATGAATATTTTAGTCTTTTAACAAAAACGGCGTTATAATCTATACTTTCATACTAATAATATCATAAAGTGGAAAGATTTTTTGATTGTTTATTTGTACTGAATAAGCTCCAAAACTACTGGACCGATATTAACCATTTTTTAGCCAATAGACACTCTAAACTCATCATCTGCCTAGCCTTTTCCCAACTATGTTGGGGTTGGCTTCCAGTCTAACCGGATGCAGCTGAATACCAGTATTTTACATGGAGCGACTTCCTATCTGACCTCCACAACCCAGTTAGTACTGGGTAATACGATACCCCTTTTTTTTTTTTTTTTTCCGGATGGGAAATCATCAAATGACCCCCCCCACTCTGGGCGGAGCGGAGGGGAGTGTCAGACTTGTACTGACTAAAACCCATCCATGTTCCTTCTTTGCCCTTTATGTTCCAGGGCCACGGTATCTCTTTCGAACAAAAAAAAAAATTTCTATAAAAAATTGTGAAAATATCTTAATTAATAAACAGTATTGTACTGAAGATAAAACGTCAGATATGCAGTAATTTGATGGAAACGGATAAAGCAAAATTATTATGGTAGTCTATGAGGCTAAAAATAAACCTATTATAACCAAACATCGAGGTGGTGCAGGAGAAGAGTACCTGGAAGAATTTGGAGGAGGCCTTTGCCCAGCAGTTTTTTTTATAGCCTTGTATGTATATGGTTATTAAAAAAACAAACAAACATCCAAAGAAATTATAGTTATGATTGTAATTTCCTTTATTCATGTCTCATCATCATCAGCCTAGCCTTTTCCCAACTATATTGGGGTCGGCTTCCAGTCTAACCGGATGCAGCTGAATACCAGTATTTTACATGGAGCGACTGCCTATCTGACCTCCACAACCCAGTTAGTACTGGGTAATACGATACCCCTTGGTAAGACTAGTTGTCGGACTTTTTGGGCCACTGACTACCTAACGACTGTCAAAGATCTACAAATGACACCCAGGACCAACGGCTTAACGTGCTTTCCGAGGCACGGAGGAAACTCGGTATGTAATGGGTAGTCACCCATCCACAGACCAACCGAGCGGCTGTTATTATTTAGCCACGAACTCCTCAAATTATCAGAAAGTGACATGCGGTCTAGAAATTATACTTATAACATGCAAATTAGCCAAGCTATCACAATGTTTGCGGATGCAGTCGCTGACGAAGTGCTAGTTTTGTATAATCTCACCAATGAACATGTTGTTTAAAATTATTGAAGCAATGCGAACATCACGAACATAAACAGGTTTCCAACCAAGGTGATTCCCATAAGGGAATAGTTCCATTAAAATAAGTGCCATGCCATTAAAGTTATGGTTGTTTAGTTATTTTACTATTTTCTTGTGTTTATTTCGCCTTCGTACAATTCAGCCACTGGAGATCGTTGGCATAGTTCTTTTGTTTATTTTATCTGTTCAATATTCCGACTTGTTTTTATTAATAACTTATTGACAACTTGGAAATGATTGTTTCATTGTTTTTAGTTTGTTAGGTACCTTAGTTTGGTTTGGAAAGATATTTTAATTTGCTTACGCTGGCCGTCTTGGTTAGATTTATTTACATCTAGCTTTTGCCCGCGGCTACGTTCGCGTTTATTTAGAACTAGCTGTGCCCCGCGGTTTCACCCGCCGTTTCTGAGTTGTTTTTTTATTGCTCGGCTCCTATTGGTCGTAGCGTGGTGTTATACAGCCTATAGCCTTTCTCGATAAATGGACTATCCCACACTAAAATATTTTTTTTAATTCGAACTAGTAGTTCCTGAGATTAGCGCGTTCAACCAAAAAAACAAATTCTTCAGCTTTATAATATTAGTATAGATTTGACAGTCAATTCGGGTTATACTCTGCTTGTAATAATATAATTCAATCATGACTTTAAAGACCCGTGGCGCCATCTATTATCATAAGAAAGTTATTGTTGTTGTCCTCGGGAACGGTACTTTTTTTCGGGATGTAAGGTACCCTATGTCCGTTTCTGTACACCTGACAACGTTTATGCAAAATTTCAGGATTATTGGTTCAGCGGTTTAGGCGTGAAAAGGTAACAAACAAACTTACTTTCGCATTTATAATATTAGTTAGGATTTTAGTTTCATCTTTGGTGAAATCGATTGAAAAATATTTCACTTATGAAGTTAGATAATAATTTCATGAACAAACGGACTTCTGTCAAACTTTTAACATAGTAAAATTGGACAATCATAGTTTTAATGAAAAGTTTTTAAAAAAAAAACAAGGTCAATAAATTCCTACTATCAACAAATATCTTCAAATTCAAATTCAAATTCAAATTCATTTATTTCGTGAACACAGGGTGTATACAAAAGATGTTATAAATAAATTAGGACCGAGCTGTGCCCCACCAAAAGGCATACAAAATATCAAAGGTTTTTTTTTTTTTCTTAAACAAATACATTTTCGAAATTCAAACAATAATTCTAGAATTCTACAATAATTATAAATCATGTCAAAATTATATAAAATGTCAAATAAATAGCAAATAAAATAAAGTAAAAAGAACCAAAAAATACAAAAATAAAAATAATAATGTCACTAATTCATTAATACACAATAAACAAAATTAACAAAGTCATTTAGTATCTCACATAAAACAGATTCGATTCCGGTAAAAGCGAATTAAAATTAAAATTTGTCATTTAAATATTCGTCAACAGAATAATACACCTTGTTATTTAGCAATTTAAACAAATTTCTTTTAAATTCGATAATATTAATACTTGAGATAACTTGTCCTGGTAACTTATTATATAGTTTTTGAGCCATTGCATAAAAGCTTTTGCTATAAAATTTTGTTTTTGTTGCTAACACCTGCAACTTTTTTGAGCGCCGTTTACTTTCTACAAATCTATATAAATTCATATTGTGTTTTATAAAAATACAGGCTTCATAAATATAGAGTGACGGTAAAGTTAATATTTTTAGCTTATGGAAATGTGGCTTGCATGATTCTGTTTGTTTTATTTTACAAATAGCACGAATACATTTTTTCTGTGCTATAAGCACTTCTTGAATCTTAGGGGCATTACCCCAGAATATGAGGCCATACCGCAGAGCCGAGGCAACATAACCATGATAGGCTGCTAGTAGGGCGGTCTTATTCGCAATTTTACCCAGCATATAAAGAGCATATGAAAATCTACTAAGCTTTCCACAAACGCTTTCAATTTGAGTTCTCCATGTCATGTCATTGTCAATATGTAGTCCAAGAAATTTTGTAACATTAGCTTCAAGAATGTCATTCCCCTTATAGTTTATTTGAAACTGTGATTGTTCTTTGTGTCTTATTTTAAAATTCATAACTTTAGTTTTGGTTAGATTTATTTTAAGGTTATTAGCATTTAACCAGTCGATAATAGGAATAAGACTGTTGTTTACATGCTCTTCTATTTCTTTTGTAGTGCCAGAATCATAAATAACAGTGCTGTCGTCGGCAAATAGTGAAATTTGATGTTCGACTACTTGGGGAAAGTCATTAATATAGCAAATAAAAAGTAATGGTCCCAACACAGAACCCTGCGGCACACCACAAGACAGTATTCTAGAGCTAGAAGAGTAAACTACCTCAGTTTTGGTCTTTATATTTACTCTATTAATTTGTGTAATTTGACTTCTATTGTCTAAATAAGATTTTATCAGATTAAGGACGTTACCTCTGACACCATATCTTTCGAGCTTAGTTAATAGAATTTTATGGTCTACATAATCAAATGCCCTGGTCATGTCCATAAACATCGCCATCACTGGTTTTCTGTTATCCATGTTATGATGTATTTTTTCTAAAAAGTTATAAATAGCCATATTAATGGTTCTATTTTTTCTAAAGCCCATTTGTTCTTTGCAAAAAATGTTATTTTTTTCTAAATAACTGTTAATGCTGTTATATAAAAACTTCTCAAAAATTTTTGAAAAAACTGGTATCAGTGCAACTGGCCTATAATTGGCAACTTTTGTTTTATCGTCTTTTTTATGTAATGGCTTTATTATAGAAATCTTTAACTTATCGGGAAAAGTGCCTTTCTGAATACTTTTATTTATAATGTCACTTAATATGGGCGCTATAATAAGAGCAACTGATTTGACTACTCTGGTGTTAATATCATCATAGCCTGTACTGTTGGTATTTCTAAGAGTATTTATTATTGTAGTTATGTCTTTTGGTACAGTTGGTGACATAAACATGGATTTATATGATCCTTGTGTGCCAAAGACATTTGACTTTGAATAGTTAGCATTCGGTTGAGCTGAGGATACGAAATAGTCATTAAATTGTTGTGCTATCTGTTTGGGTTTTGTTATAGTTTTGCCATTTACATTAATCGAATTTATATTAGTTTTAGGAATGTTAGGTTTTATAGATTTAATAATTTTCCAAGTTGCCTTCGACTTGTTGGTGCTTGTTCCAATAAAATAAGTATTCTGTGCTTTCTGTGTTAGTTTGATAACGTTTTGATATCGTTTCGAGAAAGTTTTGAATGCCATTTTTGACTGACTGTCTCGAGTCAGTCTATATTTCCATAATAAAGATCGTCTAGTTCTACTACAACGTTTAACTCCGCGTGTAATCCACTTTGGTTTAGTAACTGTAGAAATTTTGCGTCTGACAATTGGGAAACAGAGATCATATATTAATTTAAACAGTTCAAAAAATGAATCAAAACATTTGTTTACGTCATCAGATTCATAGACTTCGGAGAAACTGAGACTGGCGATATATTGCCTAAAAAGGTTAATATTTTCCTTGCTGTAATCCCTTTTATATATATAATAGTATGGTAAAATACACTTTTGTTGTACCGGGAACTTCATAAGTTGAGCTGTGTGGTCAGACACACCCAGCTCCAAAAGCTCACTTGTGCAGCCTCTTATGTTGTGGAGAAAATTATCTAGACATGTCCCACTACTAGGACGCGTAGGTTCTTTTATTTCTAGTTTCAGATTAAATTCCTTCAAAAGTTGCTTAAACAGTGTTGAGTTTTTGGTATTCTGAAGAACATCAATATTAAAGTCGCCGCAGATTATTATTTTTTGGTAACTTTTATAGCAAAACTGTTGCAATATGTTCGCTAAATTATTAAAGAAAAGATGTACCTTATTTGGATTGGGAACTCGGTAAATACACAATATTATAACGTTATCGTCAGTTAATTCCACTGCACAGCATTCAAACACATTGGGAATATTAAACTTTTTTAAAGATTCTATTTCTTTGAAATTAATGTGGTTATTAACTAATATGCAAGAGCCACCATTTCGCTTTAGTCTAGTGAAGCTTGCAGCCAAAATAAAATTTGGTATATTCAGAAGATCAAGGTCACCTTGCTTCATATTGTGTTCTGTAAAGCATAAAATATTAACACATATCCCATTCCTTGAGAGCGTATCTAAATGTTCTGTCATTACATCAGCCTTCGGTAACAGTCCATTAATGTTTTGATGCAATATACATAATACGTTATAGACGAAAAAAATTTTGGTTGCGGACGTCAGTAGTACATGAAGTAAACGAAAAAGGTGAGTCACAATACGAAATACCTTTTTTCGACGCTGGCTCGGTCTCAGGTTTCGGAATATTTAAATTACAATCAGTTGAAATATAATGTTTAAGATTAGAAAACATATTTGAAACGGCATAATTGTTAATACGACCACTCTTTCTTTGAAACATCGAATATTCACATAGTAAGTCTAGATTAGAGTCAAATAATGTAGCATAATTGTCAATTTGTATGTCCTGAAATAATAGATTATTAAACATTTCTATTCTAAAATTATACATTCCGCAATAATAACCATATTTATAAGTAGGTAAACATATTATTACGTTAGTATGCTTTATAACTGATAAACTTTCACGTATGATCGTTATTAATTCAAAGTAATTATTTGTTTTTTGGAAGTCATCCTCACCAATAAATATTATGCAATTGTCCTTCATTGTATAGCCAGACAGTTTAGTGTTAATGTTACATAATAAGTTTTTTATGCCACAATTTGGTGAAAGAAAATGACATGTTTGGTGGCATGGAAAGGTATTTTCCGCAATTGGTAATATTTTATTCGATCGGTTGCTACTTATAATGCAGAGCTTCCTCTTTTCCTCAATGGTCGCCCTTGTTCTCCTTTTTATACTTGATTGTCCCGGTTTATTCTGAGGAGTAACTTGAGTGGAGGTGAATAGCTCTGGAGTCCCGTATCTTGAGTTGTCTGATTTTTGTATGGTCTGTTTAAAAGGTGTGCGCAATTTCATTTTTCTATTTGGTGTTACTGTCTCGCTAGCTAACTTCTTGGTCGCTTTTTCCACAATTTTATATTTATTATTCATTATTTCCATCGTCTTCCTTAAATCTGTGTTTTCAATAGAAAGATTATTTATCTCCTCATGTGCCGCCTGCAATTGGGTATTAAGTTCACAGATTTGACGTTTGAGTTCTTCCATTTCTTCATTCTCGTCATCCATAACAATATTAGGTACGCTGTTGTTTGTGTCGCCATCTATTGTCGAATTGTTGTAATTACTACATTCCTGGAATGTTTCTATTGCGGGTTCGGAAGTTCGTCGAGTGCGCAGTGTAACGTTATCAAAGTAACTCATTTTTATTAAGTTTCTAGTAGAAAAAATACTTAAGAAAATAATTAAAAAGTCAAGATGTAAATAGTGAGATTCGAACTCGAGTCCTCTCGAGTATAGCCGCTCATCGAAAGCTCATACGATAACCACTGTGCCAAACGTGCCTTATTCTGCTCAATTGAAACTAGTGGCCGGTTCCTTCTTCATATATTTATTCGGATGTCATTAGCTGTTCGATGTCGGGGAAGTCCAAAGTCCAGTTCTTTGTTTGAGGAGCGTAGGAACTAGAGCGGTTGTGATTTGAAATGTTGGGTTTTTTCCGTCGTATTTTTGATCACTGGTTTTACCTGAATTTGGTCAGGAGGTTATACAGTTTGCCACAACACTGTCATATGTGCACCGTTCAACAGTTTATGGGATAAGGAGAGTATTATTTACTACAAGTTCACACTTTATTACACCGTAATAGTATTGTCTAAAAACTTCACTTGTGGTTAACATTTTTCTGAAATAACATTGTCACATAGTTATTGGTGTGTCCTGTCACTAATGCACTTATTTTTTCACGAAATACTGATTATTTACTCATAAACAAAATTAAAATTTACGGAGCTGACGTTAACTTGTCGACAGCGCGTTTGCAACATCTGTTTTAATGTAGCCGATACTGTCCCATTGGACAAAGGTCTCCCCCCAAATTCGTCGTTTCTCTCAGCCACTTCGCATCTAAAGTAAAAAAAACTGAAAATTCCGTACATTCACTGTTTTTTTTTTTTTTTAAACTTTGCCCCACACTTGTTGTTGTCCTCGAGAACGGTACTTTTTTTCGGGATGTACGGTACCCTATGTCCGTTTCTGTACACCTGACAACGTTTATGCTAAATTTCAGGATTATTGGTTCAGCGGTTTAGGCGTGAAAAGGTAACAAACAAACTTACTTTCGCATTTATAATATTAGTTAGGATTTTAGTTTCATCTTTGGTGAAATCGATTGAAAAATATTTCACTTATGAAGTTAGATAATAATTGCATGAACAAACGGACTTCTGTCAAACCATAGTAAAATTGGACAATCATAGTTTTAATGAAAAGTTTTTAAAAAAAAAACAAGGGCAATAAATTCCTACTATCAACAAATATCTGTTTTAATGTAGCCGATACTGTCCCATTGGACAAAGGTCTCCCCCCAAATTCGTCGTTTCTCTCAGCCACTTCGCATCTAAAGTAAAAAAAAACTGAAAATTCCATACATTCACTGTTTTTTTTTTTTTTTAAAAACTTTGCCCCACACTAGGAATTTCTCCTGTATCGTGGGTGTGTTACAAACATTTAAACTCACATACACAAACAGCCAGACCCGGAACAACTACCTGTAGGCTATACAAATATTTGTTCCATGCGGGAATCGAACCCGCGACACGCAGCGCAGCAGTCAATCGCTCAGCCACTGCGCCAACTGCGCCGTCATTATTTGTACGCTAAGTGTTATTATGATGTAGGTACTTGAAATCCTACATCGATTTACTCGACTTTCATACACCTTAAGAAAACTACAGATAAACACATGTTATGTACTAACCTTGTCGTGTTGTACCGTAATCTGAAGCCGTCGGTTTTATTTCGCAGTTACTTCGCGCCTTATCGGAGGTGGGGACAGTTTGCGCCCCGGATTGGGAACAAACAGCCCAGTTTGCGCCGTGTGGGACTTCAGGTGTATCGTATGAATTGTTGGACTGTTTGTTTAAATAGGCTGTGTGTAGAGGGAGGTATTTATATATTCTAGTTTTTTGGATCGAAAATTTTCACAGAAGAACAGTCAGTCTATGTGTATTTACCTTTCCTGTCAAGCTGACTTAGGGCCGATTTTTCAATCATTAGATAACTTTAACCTGAAGAGTAATTGTGACATTTTAACAGAATGTCTGTACGAAAACTGTCAAAATGACAAACTTATCCGTCGGATAAAAGTTAACTGGCGATTGAAATACCGGTCTTAAGAAACATTGCATTTCAAGCAAAATTGAGCACTATTATAATGCTTCTACGGATTTTAGGTTAGCATGATTATACTGGTTGATTAGCCTATTATGTTCCCACTACTGGGACACAGATCTTTGTGACTATGTGAGCGTATGGGCCCAGGTTCTCATACACCACGCAGGGGTAGTGCGAATTGGTTTACGTAAATGTCAAATAACCATTAGGTTCCAAATTTCATGTGAAGCCCTCGTTACTTAAGTTAGTTTTAATGTTTTTTGTACCAATTTGAATATTCTTATAGTTGTTATTAGATTAATTTTATTTTATGATTTTTACCGTCCTAATTAAATTGTGCTAAAGTGATGGCCTGAAATACAGGTTTAAATAAACCTAGATCGGGCAGGTCGCTACCAAACATTTGAATTCAACATTATCGTTACGTAAAGTTTACTTATAAGCACTAATTATACCATTGTTTGAGAAATAACATTACTGCGCCTAAATATGTGTATATTTAATGTTTTTTTAAATAAATTTTTCTTATTCCTAATTATGTCTTCTAGAAATAAGCAGTTGCAACGTCAAAAAAACTTCATAATGGTAAGCCACAGGTTTCATTTAATTAATTAGCAAAATTGCAAATGATTAAATTAATCCTCTTGCTATATTTTTCACGATTGAATTTCGCTCGGAAGCGCTGAGCATAAAATGGTTGCAAAAAGTCGGAATGACTTTATGAATATGAGGATCCCCCGAGTCCTCAATAACGAAATACTTAAAAAAACATCCGGGATGGTATCGATCTGCACCCTTGCGGTGTAACGTGTCTGTGAATATTATTAATGGATTCTAAATTGCCTTTAAAGCATACTTCCGCGACGAACTGTACGTGTCAACGAGGTTACTTTCGTAAATGGATTAAATTAATATTTGTGTACAAGCGCGCGACTGCGACGTTGCTTGGTTTTGTAAGATAGGGAAACTCAGATGGTGCTTCAAATTATGCAGTGTCTCATAAGGAGAGAAATAAAATACATTCAAAAATTATTTTTAAATGGATAAATGGATGGAATTGATAGTTTTATTAGCTCCCGAACAAAAAAGATGGGTGAAGTGTGTATCCATGTGTCTGTGTTTCCGTCTGTGCCATCAAAGCTCCTGACCGGATCAACCGATTCTGTCGAATAAATCAATTCTGTCACTTGTCAATTATATTAAAAAAGTCCCTTGACCTAGCACCACCAGTATCATGCAGTAACGATGTCAAATTTCTTTAATAGATTTTCAACTTTATTTCGAAACCTTAAGGTTGAAAATCTATTAAAGAAATTTGACATCGTTATGACTTAACGACCGATTTTTGTCACTATCTATGTCGAGACTGCAGCCCCTGGATACCCAACGGTATCTACCTTGTGTTTGGGTTCATACGATGCGTTTCCGATGGTCCGCTGACGGGACGATTCTTGGATTAAAATGTTCTACTTATAGGTGACTGGTAATTAGTGACCGATACTTAAATACGTGTGTACTCATGATAACAAAAAACTTTCCCATAGTATTTTTTTTTGTACTCATTCACTTTTATCACAAGAAAACTTTCGGAGCGGGCTTGTACAGAAGACGAAAAAGATTTGGCGTTGGAAGGCCTCCCACTAGGTGGACCGATGACCTGGTAAAAGTTGCAGGGATCCGCTGGATGCGAGACGCACGGGACCGGTCAATGTGGCGACACTTGGGGGAGGCCTTTTTCCAGCTGTGGTCGTCTTCCTGCTGAAATGATGATGATGATGATGGGCTTGTAAAATCACGTGTTTAAGTATCAGGCACTAATTACCAGTCACCCTATATGTAGACAATATTTGGTTATTATTTTTTTCGTTTTTAGAGGTTTTTTTATTTATTTAATATACTCGTACCTAACCCCTCTTTTACATTCACTTTTTTAACTGCTACAATAATGACAAGTAAGACCGTAGCAGAATATTGTCGACCAACATTTTACCTCCATCCGACCACCTTTTAGACAGACTTAAATCCTAAGATTTATCTAACCAGGTTAAAAAATCGTTCCTGTTGTTCGTTGACATCATCTGCCTAGCCTTTTCCCAACTATATTGGGGTCGGCTTCCAGTCTAACCGGATGCAGCTGAATACCAGTATTTTACATAAAGCGACTGCCTATCTGACCTCCACAACCCAGGTAGTACTAGGTAATACGATACCCCTTGGTAAGACTGGTTGTCAGACTTTTTGGGCCACTGACTACCTAACGACTGTCAAAGATCTACAAATGACAGCCGGGACCAACGGCTTAACGTGCTTTCCGAGGCACGGAGGAAACTTGGTATGTAATGGGCGGTCACCCATCCACAGACCAACCTAGGCAAGCACGGCTTAACCTAAAGATCGACCCGAGCGGCTGTTATTATTTAGCCACGAGCTCCTGTTGTTCGTTGACAATGGTCATTTAAATAATATTTGATTTGTGAACTCTTTCTCAGTGATCATTTTCTTTTTGCAGACAGACAGACAATCAGATACAAAACTACAGCTATATTAACGAAATGTGTATATTACACGTGACATTAATTGACGCAATTACATATCCGTATATCATGCACATAACACAATAATGGCGGGTCGTGTAAAGTAATTACACATAGTTTGATTTAACTGATGAGGGTGGCTATAAACGGTTCCAGTATAAACACAAACAAATCTCAAAATTCATGTGGGCAGCACGTTTGCTCATAATCCTAATGTGTTAGAGGCTTTATAATTTACAGTCACATATTGTGTGAATGGTATTATGGGGTTAGCGATAAAGTTTTGGTGAAATGTGTTTATAGCCCAGTGCAATTACATAAAAAATACTCAATAGATTGACCAAAGCTTGTGCAGATGCAGAGGAGCTCGTGGCTAAATAATAACAGCCGCTCGGGTTTATCTTTAGGTTAAGCCGCATTTGCTTAGGTTGGTCCGTCGTGACCACCCATTACGTACCTAGTTTTCTCCGTGCCTCGGAAAACACGTTAAGCCGTTGGTCCCGGCTGTTATTTATAGATCTTTGACAGTCTTTACAGGTAGTCAGTGGGCCGAAAGTCTGACAATCAGTCTTACTAAAACAAACCCAGGTAGTGCTGGGTTTGTATAGTGAAACCCAGGTAGTGCTGGGTTTGTGGAGGCTAGATAGACAGTCGCTCTATGTAAAATACCAGCTGCAGCTGCATCTGGTTAGTCTGGAAGCCGACCCCAACATACTTTTGAAAAGGCTAGGCAGATGATGAGGTGGAACGAAGCTTACAGTAGTCGGATTTTATTGAGATTTTTTAATTGAGTTCCTAGAGGGGTGGAGATGAAAGCAAAAAAAATGTCGCCCCTCATGACTTTTTTTTAAAGGAAAGTGGGGCATTTACAACGCCACACAAAGTACGCGTCATGCGCATCTTCATCATCATCATTTCAGCCGAAAGATGTCCACTGCTGGACATAGGCCTCCCCCAAGTGTCACAACATTGACCGGTCCCGTGCGATTCACATCCAGCAGATCCCTGCAACCTTCACCAGGTCATCGGTCCACCTAGTGGGAGGCCAACGCAACGTCTTCATGTTCGCGGTCGCCACTGCAGAACTTTTCGGCCCCATCGGCCATGGCGTCATGCGCGATGCAGGATTTGTACATAATGCCAGGTACGTAAAAATCCTGCATCGCACACGCAGAGCTATATACAGGGTGTAAGGGACAGCCCTCCGCAAACTGACAAGGTGGAATTTTTCTAGCTTTTTGTTTTTCAGTTACTTATTCCTTTATTTCAATGTAAAATTACATTCTCTGTACGCAGCTCTCTATTTAAGTAAATAATACGGCTAAAATAAAAAAAAACCATCAATGTATAGTGAAATACTGTAACTAACGACGTGTATTTTTCCTATCGTGTAATGTATTGACGACAAAAATAAACGTCAAAAATAAAGTCTAAACGATTTATTTGCGTTAAATGGGGTTCATTTTACCTTATCATAATGAAATGTTTTTTTTTTAAAAAAACGGACTTATTATATTATTACTTAATCTTAATGATTAACGAATTATTGCATTCATATTATTAGATAATTGTTATTACGCAACATTGTTAAAAGACACATTAATAATGAAACCATAGAATTGTACACAGTGCATTTTATGGTGTGAGTATCATTCGATTAGATCGAATTTCAAATCATTTTTTTGTTTTCTTTTGGTAACAACATCTACTCTATCCAAGCCATTATAATTTAAAATATCAATAGAAGAGTCTACAGCTTGCTAACATCTTGTTCTAACAATTGTAACAGCCTTGCATAAATTAGAGTGGGCGCGTCAATTCCCCACAAAAAGTCTAAGTGATTAAATTCCTTCAATGGCACAATGTAGTGATCTATTGGATTCACAAGTTTTTGATACAATGTTCTTGCATCATCAATACTGGAGAACCAATCGTTCTCAGAACTGAACAAAGCAATAGGCAAAGTGATCTTGTGTAATGGATATTCTGGAGGAGATACGGTGCCATATGCCTTGATGTTATCCGCAGGCCCGTTGTCATACATTTGAAACTTGCCACTCTGCTTGATTTCTTGAGCGTAATGAATTATAGTTTTGGTAGACGCATCCGCGGCACCTTGACCGAGTATTAATGGCAACAATGTCATATTGAATTGACTCACGTTATGTCCAAACAAAATAGTCATTACGTCTTCTAATTTCCTTTCCTTATCAAGACTCATCAGCCCAAGAGAATGTTTTGAAAACCATTTGAGAACCAGATTTTCAGGAAGAAACACGTTAGCCCCGCCGAATAGTTTCATGAGAAAGTGTATCTTATTGGTATACTTAGCTAATAGTTTTATCGGGCTCTTTATATTAGTCATGTAGGCAACTGGGGCTAAAGCGAATCCTGCTCTCAATACCTTGTTGTATTCAGTTTTTGTGGACAGCAGTGCGAACAGTGCCGTGGTTCCCATAGAATGACCAATGTAATTAATTTTGGCGTCTGCTCCTTTAACTTCCATTATGTAATCTATCACTGCTGGGAGATCGTGTTGGCTCACTTCGTGAAACGTGAAGTTCCAAAATTCATCTGAATTAACGTTACTTGAAACATGAGCTTTGGAGTAAGTGTTTCCGCGCACGTTAGCCATCCAAACATCGTAACCAGCATCGGACAAGATATAACCCAGGCCCTTTATTGGTCCTTGTATTAGCCAATGAACAGAACTCCCGAGCAGACCGTGGTGTAACAGCACTGTCTTCTTAGGACTTATTTTATTTTTATTGTTCTTAGAATATGGTATCCTATGGATTGTCAATATGTATCCGTCGTCAGTCACAACGGTATATGTCTCCGCAGGGTAGGAGTGCATAGCAATCAGCTGTGGTGATGTCATACTGGTCATGTGGATTATGAGGTCTTCACCCGAAAGCTTGTGCTCCCGCTGTTTCTCTGGTTCCATAAAATCAGCTCTCTCTCGATTTATAAAGATATCGTTGAGGTTGTTGTTGTACACGTCGGGGTTAAGTGGGTCTTGTCCCTCTAGCCTTGATGCAGAATCATAAATGTCATCTGTGGTTGGTTCAGCTCCATCGTCTGTAAAGATTCCTTTGATGCTGTCGACAAATGCATCACGGTGTTGTCCAATGTTGAGGCTGATGTTGAATGTGTTGGGAAACGGGAAACTTGGCTTACACTCATTGTGTTGTAACTGTAACACGAATATGAACGTTAACACAACTAGTTGCTGAAGCTTCATTTTGGTATGTAGATACGCAGCGGGCGCGCCACGACTACTGATATTTTAACGACTGAATTCAATCACTGAACACCCGAGTAATATAGTCCCAAGTAGCTTAGGTACGTAAGCAAGCTGAGATCATAGGAAAAACACAACACAAAATTGGTCAAAAATAAAATTAATGATAAACAATGTTTATTCTGTAAATAATTAATTTTCCTTCAAGTTATCTGCTGGTTAGGTATGAACCACGTCTACGTGACGTGCTTAGTCTGTTGCAATCTGAATCGTACCTAATTACCTTGTATTTCGCATTTTGTGAATTTCTATTTTGTTTATTTTTTTTTCATTTACAAGCAGTTAGCCGCGACTTCGTACTCTTCAGGTTCACGATTTGCTTAAAATTAGTTTTTTTTTGTTAGGACGTTCTTAATTACATTTTTGTTTTGTACATGTTTCCTGATATCTCCAGTATTTCTTTAAAAATAATTTAATATGATTGTTTTTTATTTGAAAGAGCTTACTACAAGATCTCATATTAATTTGTGAGTAAAACTTCGAAGATCGAGTACTAGCTTCTTAATGAATACGAATACACTTAAATTGCGTGCAAATTCGCGAGCGACCATACGACCTCCGTCGCGGGTTTCGGTATCGATACGTTTCACACGCCTCTTCTCCGTGAACAGAACTGGCTGTCCACAACATGGCCATGTCATCTGCGGGTTCCGCCGCAAGTAACGCTTTTCTGATTGTACTTTTTATGGTATAATATTACAGATAACATTTCAAACTTCGGGCTGCTACTAAAAAAATCTTAATGGCAAATCCCAAAAACACTTTGCCCGACCCGGTAATAGAACCTAGGACCTTAGTTTCAGGACAAGCGCGTACGACTAAAAAACCAACCCAATTGAGACGTGGTAATCAGGGTTTATAATAAACCAAAAATAACAAACAAATCAAAAAGCAACGGAGCATCAGAATAATCACCAATATCATAAGTAATCCTACCACAGATGACAGTTGGTATATGACAAATAGACTACGCATTGATCCCTCCTATAATTCGCCGTCAAGTCGATTGGAGACAGATAAAGATAGCTAAGCCTAGCGGACTCTGATTAATATAATGTTTATTCAGAATTGACATCCGATAATCCATATAAATCTATTAATGAAAATGACTTTTGTTTATGTACTTACCACAGAAAATAATTATTGCAAAATGCCTCATCATCTGCCTTGCCTTTTCCCAACTGAATCATACATGGAGCGACTGCCTATCTGACCTCCACAACCCAGATATTACTGGGTAATACGATACGACTTGGTAATACTAGTTGTCAGACTTTCGGGCCACTGACTACCTGTAACTACTGTCAAAGCTCCACAAATGATGGCTTGGACCAACGAATTAACGTGTTTTCCAAAGCACGGAGGTAACTTGGTATGAAATGGGTGGTCACCCATCCACAGACTAACCTAGGCAAACGTGGCATAACCTGAAGATCGACCCGAGCGGCTGTTTTTAAGCTTCCAGTTCCTCTTATTGTAGAACAGTCTGCATTTTAAAATTCAAATCAACGTTTTCACAAACAGTAGAATGTGAGATTTAATCGAAATCAAACGTCAAATTCGATTTAGTTTCAAGTATTGACGCGATAATACGTAATAAAGTTTCAAATAAGCAATTAAAATCAAAACTCGGGTTGGTTTTGATTGATTAAACTTCTAAACAAATTTTCATTTACTCAGCTAACTAAACGTGGATTATAAATTATTGGATATTTAAATGTTTGAATAAATTAAGGAAGTTTCTAACTGGATAATCTAAGTATTTATCTACTGATGGAATGTTAAGTGCTATTATGAACTTAATATTCATTGTTCAGTCTGATTTCTTCTCAGAAATAAATTAAGTTTTGAAACTATGCGTTATTGTAAATCAATAGAGAGTTGATGGATGGAGCGCAACTCAAACTTTCTTAGATTTATTAATAAGTTCTTTATTTCGCCTCACAATGACAAGCTTATTCTAGGTTTCACATATTATTTGTTTTTTTAGCAATGTTGTGTTATAAATTCACCAGCCCCCCCCCCCCCCCCCAAGGAAGAAAAGAAGTTTTACTTAAAAAAAAAAGAATACTACAATCCAATGTTATAGATAAGACGATATTTAAGACTAAAAACTTATTTTTAGATTAAAATGAAGACTTTCGTTACTGGGGCTCCGTCTGCTGCTTGTTTAAATTACAACGTGTAAACTTACCCTTTACAAAGCCGTCAACCAAGCATTCTGTACATCAAACCAAGTAATTAGACGCAAAAATTATTGCTGGGAAACGACTTTCTTTTTGGGGTGACAAATCACGTTTTATGGTAGGACTCAATGTAACACACTCAAAACATTATGCTGATGAGTGCGTTGAATAGTAAGGTCATGGTGGTATTTAAAATAAAGTTAGAACATTAAAAACTTGTACGACTAAAAAAACTTGTGAAAAAGTCGGAACTTTGACCTCCAATATCTCCGTAACTAGAAGGTTCCCAGGCCTATCGTTCAGAACAAAAAAAGTCACTACGACGAGGAGAACTAGTGCCTTTCGGCTTTGTTAAGTGGTCTTTTTACACCCATTATGCGCGATGAAGGTGATAGTTTGGTTTTTCGGTACTTCGTTGATTCGTTCTCCAGCCTCAGTTACATTGTTCTAAAAAGCCAAGATAGTATGTATAATTATGATTGCGAACATATTATACAGGGTATTAGGGACAGCCCTCCACAAACTGACAGGGTGCATTCAGCTCCTTATTTTGAATCATATTCCACCGGAATTTTTCTAAGAAAAATTTTCATTTTCAATCGTTTTTCAGTTACTATTCCTTTATTTTAATGTAAAATTACATTGTCTGTGCGCAGCACTCCATTAATGTAAATAATACGGCTAAAATGAAAAAAAAAACAACAATTCCTGCCTAGCTACAAAGTTCATCGAACTCGCCGTCGCGCTTGCCGTTCGCCACATTGCGTATGAAAAAATAAAACAAACCAAATTTATTAGATTCCCATAACGTTCCTGAACTAATTTCTTGTACAGGTCATCTTAGTATGATATACTGAATTCACCCCATCAGTCTGCGGAGGGCTGTCCCTTACACCCTGTATACTTATTGTTCCAGCATTGTATTTATACCATAAAGATGGGTCTAAAGCGTTGCCATATGCCTACCTAAGACCAAATGAGTGTAGGTTAGTCAGTTTTTACCTTAATCCTTTCCACGAACTGACATTATGCATTAGTATGCCAGAGGGGAAACCATAGGGAACGGCGCAGTAAATTTTATTCATAGGTAAAATCCCGTTCATAATTACGATACTAATTGACGGTGACCTGAATGCCGTAGCGGAATAAGGCTTTATTCGCTCCGCGTGACTGCTTTGATTTCCGGATACGGCAAAATTCCGCTTCGCCAACAAATTGTTTAGCAATGGGTACCTACGGTACATTTTTGGGCCTAACGTTCCTTGGTAAAGCTATATATTGGTGGGTTTCGTCAGTGAGAGTTGAGGGATTTTTAATTATTCAATGGAAAACTTAGTGTTGACTTTTTAAGAGAGTCGTGATGTGGAAACTTTTCTCCGTGCCTCGGAAAGCTCGTTAAGCCGTTGGTTCCGGCTGTCTTTTGTAGCTCTTTGACAGTCGGTACAGGTAGTCAGTTGCCCGAAAGTCTGACAACCAGTGTTACCAAAGGATATCGTGTTTCCCAGTACTAACTGGGTTGTGGAGGTCAGATTGGTAGTCATTCCATGTAAAATACTGGTATTCAGCTGCATTCGGTTAGACTGAGGAATCCGACACCAACAATGGGAAAAGGCTAGGCTAGATGATGATGTGATGTGGAAAATTCTTACTGACTAAAGTACCCCAGTGATTTTAGCAATAATATAGAAACTGAAGGATTTCTGAAGAAACAATAAATAAAACTTAAAAAAATAAGCTTTTCTTAGAATTAAAAGAAGCAAATTAGGTTAAGCTATTAAAATTGAACGCGTATACAAAGTTAAGTGTCCGTGCTATTAACCGTTGAGGAGTTTTCTCGTGAGGAGGGGATCCTGGCTGCAGGATCAAGTCATGTCTGCCATAAAAAATGTATTGTCACTAAAACCAAAGGTGTGTGCAAAATTTTAGCTCAATCGGTTGGGAGGAACTGGTTTAAAATTCAGTTGCAAGATTTGACTATTACATAATAACTAACTAACAAGGCAAATTAAATAAAAGCTTTTAGTGAATCATTTTTTAAATGAATGCTGTACCACTTCGTCTTAAAGTTCAAAAACACACGACAACAAACATCCTTCTAACTGAAAAATTAGCATTTGGGTTATTTGAATTTCATCATCATTCACACATCTCTTGCCCTTATCCCAATTCATTTGGGGTCGCAGCAGCATGTCTTCTTCTTCCACACTTGTCTGTTACTCGTCATCCCATCAGACACCTCCTTTCTGGCCATATCATCCTTTACACAATCCATCCATCGTTTCTTTTTGAATATGGATTTCCAAAAAAATCAGTTTCAATTAGACGCTGTCTCTTCCACTAGATCAAGCTTTCGTAGAGGTGAAAATCATTCCCATAGTAATACTCAAGATAATAAATCTTATCCTAAGAATATGAAACATTTAAAGTTGAAATATAGTTTGAAACAAAGGTACTACGACCGTTAAAACACTTGAGAGACCAGCGCAGAGTAATATTTCGCATCTTTCATCTGCGTTTGTCCGAAGCGAGGACATAACCCTATGCCCTGGCAGGCAGACTGCCAAATGCACTAAAGACTGTGCTGAATTCTGCTCTGTCTAAATAAATTATTGTTATGCTTTATTGTAGGGTTGACTCTACTTCTTAATAAAGTAAGGGACAGTCCTCCACAGACTGATGGGGTGAATTCAGTATTTCATTCTAAGTTGACCGGTACAAGAAATTATTTCAGGAATGTTATAGGTGTCCAATAAATTTGATTTGTTATATTTCCTCATACGCATTGTACCGTTACCGTGGGAAAACGTACATAGCAAACGGCAAGCGCGACGGCGAGTTCGATGAACTCTGTAGCAAGGCAGGAAGTGAACAGCTGATTTCACGCGTCGTTCGTTAGAGTATTTCAACGTCCATTGTTAGTTTTTTTGATTTTAGCCGTATTATTTACATTAAAGGAGTGTTGCGTAAAGGTAATGTAATTTTACATTGAAATAAAAGAATAGTAACTGAAAAACGATAAAAAAATGAAAATTTCCGGTGGAATATAATTCAAAATAAGGAGCTGAATGCACCCTGTCAGTTTGTGGAGGGCTGCCCGTGTATTTAATGAATTTTATGACCAGTCAAGGTCTCGGGAAGCCGCTAGAAGCACAGACCGGTCGATGTAGCGGCGCTAAAGGTAGGCCTAAGTCCAGTATTGGACGTGTTTCAGCAGAATGATCAACAGTTATTATTTTTGAATATTTTTAGGGAGTAAACATGACACATTGACCTTTAGAAAGATCTATTGACCTATAGATATTGACTTTCAAAATACTGATTACAGGGACGCCGCTAAGTTGAACTTTTATAAAAGTTATTGTGCCTTATTAACAGCCCTTTAAAAATACCCAATCACAAATAACCGTAACATGAATGTCCTCTTAAGTATTGATTTTACCATCGCCCATTTTTCTAGAAATCACGAAAGCACCTGTTTCTATCCACGACATTGTTAAAGTAAGTATGGTCAATTGCCCCAATTGCAATGGTGAAACGGCCATTATGCAATTTGGTCATTTCTACACATTAAATCAAATTGCACATTATTATCTAAAGTGGCCTTTGTGATTTAGAATCTGTTAGGTTTTATTAAAACCGCTACTTAACCGTGAAACCAGTAACAGGAATAGAGATGCCTTGCTACTGGGGTAGCAGTAAGACCGGGTTGCTGATATATATTTTTCTGAGTTACCTAATTGCACCTTTCCCAATCTCAAGTGAAGCTAACACCTTATCATCGTCATCATCATATCATCCTGCCTTTGTTCCATTCTACTTGGAGTCGGCGCCACACGCCATTCTCTCCTGTCTGACGTCGCGGCATCATTAACTCCTTTCTCTTTCATATCATTCCTCACACCATCCATTTTTCCTTTGGACTTCCTCTCCCTCTCCATCCATCACTCTTTTAGTCACATGCGTTTCATCCCTCCTCATTACATGTCCGGCGCCTCGTTCTTGTTGAAAGGCCTCACAAAAATCAGTAAAAGTGCAGTTCCCCGGATTTCCTTACGCAAACACAAACAGAAAATGAAGACCATCAAATCTAAATCCGAGTTCGAGTCCGAGATACTCCTACATTAATGATCTTGAAAATCTTTCTACACCCTTTGTGTAATGCAATCGGATTTCTTTGTTTACATGTTATGCAAATTATTTTTATCCAGCCAAACATACTGGAGCCATCAAAGGTATCAAACCTTCATTTGTGTGTTCTATTAATCAAAGACGAAATTCGCTTTCTAAATTCGGCTTTGGATTTCAGAACGCGTATTTCTTTATTTTATTTTTCTCGTTTCTTTCATAGTACCAAGTCGTAATTACGGGAAATGCGTATCCAAAATAATAGACCCCGTGTCGAGTTACGAGTTCTTTGAAGACGAATATGTTTTTAAAGATATGCCGATATATGTAAAGGTTTTATTTGGTGCCGATATGATGGATATATGAAAACACTCTGAATTTTTTTGATTTTCAGTTTTTTTTTCATCTTTTGGTTTTTTAAGTAATTTGGTATCGATCTTTCCGACATCTTTCTACAAAAGGATCAAAGACGAATCGTTGTGAAGAGATTTCAATTAAGCAAGTTGTTTACTAGAGAAGAGAGGAAAAGGAAAATACCTACATTATGTTTCTACATACATTTTATAGAACCTATATGCATGCACAAAAACAGTAGTTTTACAAAAAACTACGAATTTTCAAGACATTCGCACGATTGTGAAACAGACATACATACTCGTATTTCGCCATCTGCGTTCAATATTGATTCCTCTTTGTCTTCCATTGAAAACTTTTTTCTACCACAGTTGTATGAATTGAACGGCAGAACCACAAAGCAAATGAATGCGGAGCTCGTGAAACAAATTGAAAGAAAAAAATACGATTCGATATTGAAACAGGGAGCGAAAATATGCGCGATCGCCGGTTGGGAACGATGAGAAAGATTTTTGACAGTTTTTCGCGTAGGACTTACAATGGGACTGTCTTTATTCTTGTTCCTTTGGAATGTTTGGAAAAAGCCTGGATACCAACACAATTTTTAAGCAGACTTTTCAATTAAAGACAGAGCCTCAAGCAAAGTGTTACTGCGTATGTTTTTTACACTGAACTAAACCTAGTATATTCTTTGTAGTGTTCCAAAACACCGTGGCGGTTAATAGATGTTTACGGGATGCTAATATAATGCCCAGGTAGACCTCAGATTGATTAATTCTGGCATTTAAAAAGATGCGCGTTTGAAAACATTTTGACAGCATCATCGTCTACCTAGCCATTTCCTTTTTCTTAGGGTCGGCTTCCAGTCTAACCGGTTGCAGCTGAATAAAAATATTTTACATGAAGCGACTGCCTATCTGACCTCCACAACCTATTTAGTACTGGGTAATACGATATCTCTCGAGAAGACTGGTTGACAACCAGTCTTCAGTAGATCTTTGACAGTCGTTACAGGTGTAACGACTGTCAAAGATCTACAAGTTACAGCTGGAAGCAACGGCTTAATCTGCTTTCCGAGGCACAATTTGAGACAGTATACATTGTGATAAAGGTTTATGTATATTAAACAAAATAACTTCTCAGACCAGTTACGTTTAAAAATCGCATCCGAATTTTCACATCTGTATATAGTAACGTTAGCAGGACAGAATCCCATTTCCTTCAGACTATAGCTTAGATTCGAGCCATCTTTACATTTACATTGCTTACGCATTCAGAAATATTTCCATAACAACATGAAAGTTGCTACATTTGCCAAACGCAATGAACGTTTCCCCTTTGATACTTATTCGGAGACTACGAGTAGAGAGTGCATTTTACCTCCCTAGTCGACGCAAATAAATTTTCAAAGCGGCGCACTTGCCATCGAAGGAGATATGCAAAATGTTGCCAGTTACTTTAATTAAATAAAAACGGATTGACTCAGTCCGGAAGCGGACGAATTTTGGTAATATGTCAAGAAAAATACACTTACAAATATGGCACAGAGTTTCAGCAGTGTTTGTTATTTTATGTAATTATATGAAGATGGAATGTGATATTCTGAATTTCCAAACCGTCCCCCCCGTGGAAATGGCTCCGACTGACGTATCGTAGAGTCGTTCCTTCAACTACAGATAGTCACGTTATTTTGTGTACTTTATTTAATCACCGCTCTCAAAACAGTGAAGGAAAACTTCGTGAGAAAACCGGCGTGTTCTAGAACCAAAATTCGAAGACACGTGACATACCAAACATCTGTGGGGTCGCGTGGTGAGTAAGAGATTGGCCCACTCCCTCTAACAGAGAAGAGGTCCTTGTCCCAGCACTAGGAACGTTACAGGCCGATTATACATGCCATCATCATCTGGGGGACCTTTTCCCAACTATGTTGGGGTCGGCTTCCAGTATAACCGGATGCAGCTTAATATACCATTTTTTACGTGGAGCGACTGTTTATCAGACCTCCACAACCCAGTTAGACTTGGGTAACTTGGTAAGACTGGTTGCCATTTAAGCTATAAAAAAAAATATTTCAAGTATCAAGACTCATATACAAATAAATACATAAAAGGATACATACATGATAACAAGCAATGACAAAAACGAACACTCACAAGGTAACAATATGTCTACTACAGCATTGCCGGATATAAGGGCAATCCAGTCTATTGGCGATCATCGCCAGAACGGCGATGTTGGCGATGACCCACACTCTGCGTACCAGAGACGCGCACCGCATGCGCATCGTCGCGTGAAAGCAGTCGGTGCCCCTCTCCACGAATATGCTATGTGTAGGGTATGTTGATAATTGCTATGTGTGGGTATGTTTAAATAAATCAGTTGTCACTTGGAATTGCAGTTTCATTTATCGCTTCCCGCTATTATATTTATTTTAAATACAGCTGGCGACGAGTAAAACAATCAAATTCGTGTGGTTTACATCGTTTAAGGGTGAGACTGTAAGATGCTGTGGTGGCTCCCGGCCACCGTGTTGACGGCCCGTACGTGTTCCACGCGCGCCTCAAAGAGATGTCAGCAACCGAGTAGGGGTCCGCATGGGCCGATGCATGCTGTGGCCCTGGAACACAAAGGGCAAAGAAGGAACATGGGTGGGTTTTAGTCAGTACAAATCTGACACTCCCTTCCGCTCCGCTCAGAGTGGGGGGGGGGGGGGGTCATTTGATGAATTCTCATCCGAAAAAAAAAGACTAGAATCGGGAAAATGGGAGAATTTGACCTAAAAAGCAAAAAGTGGTTGGCGTACATCAGACGCGTAAAGAGTAAAACCAGAGTTACAAGTTGCAACGTTGGTGACCGTGGTGGGAGAGGCAATATATGACTTAATGTGTGATTTATGTGCACCTAATCATCCAGAAAATAAAACATTTCGTGAATTAGTAAAAATTGTGGGTGATCATCTTGAACCAAAACGTTCCGAATTTGCTGAACGCCATGTTTTTAGACAAAGACGAAATACAACTCTATGTATGCTTCCTTCAAGTTAATTATGTAAATATTTCATAATAGTTTTTATTATATTGTCATAATTAAGCATTTACAAACTTCATCAGTGTAATCAAATTGAATAAAACAATATTGAAACATTTTCAGTACGTTCATAGGGTTAACTAATTAAAATAGGGTATTGACATTTATGCGGTCGTTTGGTTGGTTAGTTAAAATTTTACAATAATAATTATTATGTTTGATATTCAGAAATGGACTATTGTTGACTATAGTGTCAGTTCTATTTAATATAAATGTTCATAGTAAACTCCTAGATGGCTTTTGTGAACCTTAAAAATTGGTAACTAAAATATATTTTTTCAAATATCCAGAAATAAAATCGACGATACGAAATAAGTACCCAGATTCTTCCTTTTTTTACTTGAATCACACAATATTTATTATTAGAATGACGACGTTATTGCGCTTAAATTGTCCTAAGTGTTTGTTAAAACTGAAAGCCGATGCACTCTTTGACAGCCTTTCACCTTTAAAAATGCTTCGCAAATATTCTTTTTTTTTTCTTGATTCACTCTTGAATAAAATTGGGTGTCCCGTTTACGTCGCCTTTACAGCTAGTGACAATAAAGTGTTTTGCAAGGAGCTAACGTGGGTATTTAAGTTTCAGACACCCCTTTGATAGGTTTTTCAAAGATTCGACAAGATTATTCATGCTGAACATTTTAAATTGAATTGAGAATACGCATTTGAAAATAGAACGTGTATTTCACTTTGTTGGCTTTAAATCCACAGCATAAATAAACCGTTATTTCGATTGTTTTTCAATCGAGTGGCGTGATTCTAAAATCAAAACGAGCATAGCGATGCTCGCGAAAACAATACATTTGTTGTGGGCTGTGTCGATGGTTTTTCTCGTAGAAATTGATATGTAATATTGTTGCGAGGGCCTCTCACAAACAAGATTAGAGTCGGGGACGTGCCTTAGGCCGTCGGTAAATCTAATTGTGACTCGTGTCGAGCGACGATCGACGGGTGAATCCACCAATGGACGCCTGTTATTATTTACATTTTATTTTTGATTGGAGCCCTTTCATCGCTTCGATTTGGTAGCGATTGGGCAAGGTCGTACTATCGACATTGTGATGACCTTCGAATGTCACCGAAGTGTTCACATTTAAGGTTGTTTGAGTGTGTCCCTTTATGTTACTGGCTGCAAATGTTAGGTTCTCAGTATTATTAATACGTATTACGAGTATCAATACATTTTGTGAAGATGTTTTATTATAACCTATAATAAAACAGCTTTTACAAAATTCACTCCAATTCCCAGGCACTTACTCCAAATCTTCAACGTCTTGCGATATTGTGTCAAACTAATTCATAAATTCCAGGTAAAATATCCATACCTATTTCTAAATTCCCGATTCACCTCTCTTGAGTCTTCGAGAATAAGAGGACCTTATTCTCGGAAACTTTTACAGGATTTAATATTCAAATCATAAAAAGAAATAAACGTTTACGTTGACTCTAAAGAGTCTAAAGAGACATCAATCCTGAACAAACATACTTGTGGTCCCTTATGACGTATGTGTCTCCTTGGCACTGAACATTTGAACAACTTTCGCGGACAAACTGGGGGTCAAACGTGACAGGGGTCTGAACGAACAACCCCGACATTTCCCGATGCTTCCCTCGCTTCGTGCCAAAATGGTGGAATAAGCCCTTAGGTACCGTGTGGAGCTAAGACGCGGACTAAACGGATTAGAACTTGGACAGAATAAGGGCAAATGTGTACGGTGCTCTTGATTGAGTGTGTGTTAGTGTTGATACTTACAGTTTCGAATTTCGAACTTTGTCTACCTTGTTTCTTGGTGGGTAGAATACGGAACAGCTGTAATAGGAGTATCTATAAGCAATACAAGCGAAAGTTGAATGATTTTAATTGTAATATTGTCCTGTAGACCAGAGAGAGCGGATCGCAGCCAGAAAAGTTAGAAAATAAACACAACATATACAAACACACAGACTATTCTTGTTTTCAGAGCTTATTAATGCAATAGAAACAAAAGAAAAACTTGTAATTTTCTGTCTGACATAACATATTTAAGAACTTATTTAATATCTGAGAGCGAAATCTGAAAAACTTCGATGTCTAAGTTCTGAATGGATGATAACAAGAAAAATTATCCCTTTGTGGTCATCCCTCGGGCAACGGTTTACAGGGTTGGTCCTTTCAAAGAAAAAGTCCCAAGGGGAAAGTTCAAATGAGCGATTTTAGTACTACCCAAGGCGGAATTAGGAGGGAAGGAATATTTAAAATATAATAAAAATAATCCTCGAAAGTAACAAGGTCGGGAACGGATAAATTTATGGCTTCCAATTGGCTGCTCTGCCGCTTACCCCAGTTTTTCACTCGTTTAATCTTTTGTAGGTCACTTAGGACCCTGCACGGCTTTGTTTCACTGATCCGGGGTACTTTGGAATAGATACGGTTTGGACATGAACACCATTTTCTAAACAGCATCCGTCTATTAAGTGAAGTGTGGCAGTAATGTAGCTGTTCTTCAATTAAGTAGGTGAACATATATTTGAGTGACTGGTGATCGTAGTGTACATGAATAAGATGGTTTATGATATAATCGATTCTATATTACATGTAATAAAATTGTAACAGACCTATGTCTGTACAAAGAAATACTGAAAAAAAAATGGTAGTTTTTAGAATTTTTGTCTGTCTGTCTTTCTGTATGTTTGTATGCGCATCACGCATATACTACTGCATGGATTTGAACGCAGGTTTCACCGCTCTACTGCTAGATGCTTAACTTAAAATATAGGCAACATTAGATATAGTTTTGGATGCGGTAGGTGGCGCTGTGCGAAAGCAAGGGCGGGTCGAAGATACTATAAACTATAAGACACCTTCTTTTGTCTTCGCGCGAGTGTTTTATTTCTTCTTCACCTGTACCCATAGTGCAGTGATTTTCAAACCTACCTCCCAGCTCTATAACATTAACGTTGCAGCCGAAACCTTTCGATATAGGACGATTAGTGGCTGATTTTTAATCCGTTGTACTTTAAAGTCCCAAATACGAGACCGCCCGTCTGGTATATTTTCAGTCTTACGCTCAGGAGAGGCCCACCTTAATTTGACGATTTAATTTGATTCTTCAATGATCCCACTTATATCAAACTTAATATATAGGTAGGCAGTTTGTTTATACCATAAGAACAGTAGAAGAAGTATTATATTCTTTTATTCCCCTATTCTTTTGTTTTGGCTAGTTCTTTTGAGCCATTGAGCCCTCATTAGTGATTCTTTATGATTGTTCAGTTCCACCGAAGACGCTGCCAGTGTGGGCGATATGGATTGACAGCTTTGAGATTTTAATGCCCCAGGGGTGCTACACATTTATTCGTGTCGGTAAGTTCGATTCGGCAGTATTTGTTGAAAAACAAAGTCGTTCCAATGCAATTACTAGTCATAACATAAGCATAGATAATCATGCTATAATGCTTCCACTCCTGGGACACAAGCCTCCTCTCTATGAGAGAGGATGGGCTGTAATCCACCACGCGGGCCCAGTACGCGTTAGTGGATGTCACATGTCTTCGTTGTGACTTTTTACTAGACATAGTTGGCTTTAATTTCACTCATGCTGATCAACAAACTCTGTTCGGCATCTTTCATCGTTGTATCAAGTCGTCTCGCAGCACAGTTCGAGCTTTGTAGAGTGGCTTTTTCCCGAACGTGTAATATTTACATGTATTTAATTTTGCAATGAAGAGGGCTATGCTCGGAGTTTCCTTGCATGATCGAATCAGAAATGAAGACATCCGCAAGAGAACCAAGGTTCCCGACGTAGCTCGAAAAATTGCTAAACTTAAGTGGCAATGGGCAGGGCATATTGCTCGCAGAACTGATGGTCGATGGGGCCAAAAAGTTCTGAGGTGGATGCGACCACAAACCGGAAGACGTTGCGTTGGAAGGCCTCGCACTAGGTGGACCGATGACCTGGTGAAGGATGCAGGGTTCCACTGGATGCGAGTCGCACGGGACCGGTCAATGTGGCGACACTTAGGGGAGGCCTATGTCCAGCAGTGGACGTCTTTCGGCTGAAATGATGATGATGATTTGATTTTGCCGGTCGGTTGTACCGAGTCATGCCGATCCAAAATAGGTCTAGCACCCCTCACATTATTATCTATTTATATCTATCGGCGTATTATAAATCCTAAAGGGTTGAAATAAGTTACAAAGTTAGATATTATATGTAGAGTGTTGGATCTAGATAATGTTTACCGAAAACGTAATATGTAGAAGGTCACATTTGATACTTGGAATAAAGTTCGGCTTAGCTCAGGATACGGGTTTCTGATCACAGTGTTGTTGATCTGAATGTACTATGCTTTATGCTGATTTTTCAAATAAATAATTTCATAAACCTATATCTTCTAGATATACATTATACTGATATTGCAAATCGTCAACTTCAGACCATATAATAAATACAAGTCTCAAGATGCGTTCTTCATTAGTGCATTGAAACTAGAAGGTTAAATTAAATTAGCTAGCGAAACTCGTAAACGTAATAAAAAAATAAATAAAAAAAAACCACTTAATTCGAGTATCACTGACTCATAATAGAAATAATACCCTCATACAGTCACATTACATACACAACAATTAATTCAATTTATAACAAAAAATAATCATAATTAAATTACCAATTTAAATCATAAATAAGGTGTGCTAATCGCATCAGTCTGCCACATGTCGCTTACAACAGTTGGAAATGATGCAGCAATCACGCCTTACCGCGAGCGCGGCCAGCATGCTGTTAGCGATCCACCGCACGCGCTGCACCAGCGACGCAATAGGTAACGCCCTTTACGGTCATATTTGAAAAAAAAAAAAACAAATTATATGTGTTCAAATCCGCAACCGCTTGCTTGATAATTGAATTCCTTAATCACCAGATATTCACGACATTACATCCTTTAAGTCTTATGTGAAGCAAATTTAATAGTACCTAAATAATTATGTTACAAATAATACATTCTGGACTAAAACTAAAATTCTTCAGTCCCAAGTTCCTAACGAAGAGACAATGCCTGTAGACATAAAGTGGGTACGTGTTAAGAGATACGGAAGAACGTTCTCTTATGAACACGATTAATATTAGGAGTTACCGCCAGAACTTGACTTAGCTGCAGTAAGAAAGTTAGCAGTAAAGTTCTTGTATAAAGTAATGTGACTTGAAGTCAAGATGAACGAATTTGTAACATGATTTTCTACAACCTCAAATTGTTCGAAAAAATGGTACTTCGATAAGTTGTGGGTCTTTTTACATATCTGATTTGATTTTTCATTTTTGTCTCAATGATCGCATTCTGGGTACATTTTAAAAATCCCGTTCTTAAATACACTTGCCGAATTTTGTGTAGGGCAACTAAGAGCTTCTCTAGACAGTCTCATTTCAATTTTTTACACATAAATTATTTAAAGAAGTAGATGGATGGAATATCTGTTATTTTACAATATTGTAACACAAGTCGGAGCCTGTATAATTATATTACCTATACATATTAATATTTCGAAACATTTTCAGTAACCACTTATAATCATTTTCGGCACTCTCATCAAATAATCATAAACATCTAAGAGAAAACTAAGTAACACATAATTATGTTATCGTGTATTCGTAAATAATTTATTTATTATATTATCATGCTGTTATTATATCAGACGGGTCGATACAAATATAATAACTCTGTGACTAGAAAATCATAAGAAATACAAGCCCTAATCACTTGGCCACGAGCGACACATTCAAGCGATTGCGGAGAAAAGAAATGAAAGAAAGTCACCGCGACGCGACGGTACTCACGCGAAAGAAACAAGTGACAAAAACGCGTGAGGTCGTGTATGGGGCGTAATGTCTCTTACGCCCATTTACCCTTGAGATATCGATATGTCAATCAGCCGCGAAGCCTCACGTATGAAGGATAATCTTGTCATTTTTTCCGTGGTGGCTCTGTTCGGACAGGTATTATTATATTTACTTACGTCTCAAGCCAGTCTTACTTACATGATTATTTGACGGGTAAGCTGCGGTCTCAGAAAAAGGCTGTCTTTACAAAGGAAATCTGGTAAGCGACAGTGCTGGAAATATCTTTTGGCGCTTGTATGAGAATGTCAGAAGGGCGCTATTGGTAAAATATTGTGAAATCGTCTTTGGTAATGAGTGTATTGAAAAAAGATGGTGGTGACAGTACTAATTATAGCCTCACTTCAAAAATCCATGTTTTAGTGCTTAGCAATGAATGTGTATAAATATACTTTAGAAAAGGTTCAAAGAAGATAACTTTTTCAATTCGCACAAAGTACATCTTAACCGCTCTGCTACACTACTCTGTTTGGTAGCAATTAAATAATAGTTTCTCATTTCAGCTTCACTGGTTAGCTATCTCGCAGACGGTGGAAGAACAGCATTTTTTTTGCCATATGTCTCAATACGCAAACGCGTTCCTGAAATAACAGCTTAAAATACCTGTCGGTTGTTTGTAGATAATAACGTATTGACCTGGATTTTAACCAGGATGTCTTTGAGAGTATAGCTACAACTTATTTATTCGTCAGTGGAAAAGACTTAGTTACTATGCCTATGCCTATTGGAGAGACTCGACGTAGACTAAAAAAAAACCACCTGTAAGAGCAAATTCCTCGGGCCTGTGGACGGCGAGTTACGGGCTAGCTCGCCGTCCAGCCGTCTTATGACGACAGACCGTGTAGACGGCGCGTTCGTGTTCCACGTACGCCTCAAAGAGATGTCAGCAAATAAGTAGGGGTCCGCATGGGCCGATGCCTGTCAGGGCTGCGGGACTGTTCGAAAGAGATACCGTGGCCCTGGAACACAAAGGGCAAAGAAGGAACATGGATGAGTTTTAGTCAGTACAACTCTGACACTCCCTTCCGCTCCGCCCAGAGTGGGGGGGTCATTTGATGACTTCCCATCCAAAAAAAAAAAAAAAAGAGCAAAATCCTACGTGCAACAAGCCAATTTTCTTTCAAGTAAATCTGTTTTCATATAATTTATTTTTGAATGGCTTTCAGTTTTAAAACACTTTGTATATTTTTATATTTTCCTGTTTCACTTGACGGGGGAGGGTTCGATGTTTTCATCTCATCTCATTGACTGCTCATGGAGGCATGTGACATGAAATGCGAGCTTCGGTATTTCCTCTTCATAATAATGTTTGATGTCCTGTTACGGTTTTGTTTTTACTTTTACAATTTAATCCTTTGATATAAATTCCAGGTAATTGTTGAATATTAATTGGGTTTAATTTAAATTCTGTATTAGTGATTTCACAGGGAAAATGGCAGGTTTTTCTAAAGTGGTAATTAAATAAGGTAAAATAATGTACATTGGTTTACGTGCAAGGTGGTCATGGAATTGTTTCAAAGGATATTTCCTTCGTGTTGTAGTGGTTTTGTGATTACCTATCGTCTGCCAGGAGAACGTTACGGTGATTGAATATTTTTCGGAAACCAATTTATTGACTTGTCAAGATCATGGCCTTACAACCATGTAAACTGCATAGTATATTATAGTGATGATGATGCCATCGAGCCCATTTCGGCCACAGCGACTGCATTCTATGGCTTCTAGGGAGGTTGTCGAGAGCTTTGGTGTGCTGCTCTATCATGTGCTCTCAAGTGGCTAGCATACCCAACTTTGGCCGAAAAGCTCCGAGCACAATGCGGACATGTCAGAACACCATTGACGAAATTGTAGGCTATAGCTGCAGGTGGCCTAGGTTTAAGGTCATCAGGCTTTAAGTCTAGCTGCGACATAAATACATTATTGTACAAATAATACGTCACTATACTATAAAACGTACTTTGTAAACTGGTTTATGTACTACGAGAAAGTTTCTGTTGACTATGACCTGCAAGTCTGTATGATAAACTACTTAAGATACACTGCAAGCGTCATTTCTCTAGGGGCTTGTGTGGGAAACATATTGCTATATTCAGTAGTAGGACGTGAAGTACGATATCCGTGAACTAATAATAGTTATGAAGCTGGGCACTACAATGGTTACTGAACTTTGCAAGTATGCACAAACGATTAAAAAACTAAAACGATTGGGTACCACATAATCATCTGCCTAGCCTTTTCCCAACTATGTTGGAGTCGGCTTCCAGTCTAACCGGATGCAGCTGAATACCAGTATTTTAAATGGAGTGCTGTCTGAGCTCCTCAACCTAGTTACTGGGTAATACGATATTGGGTTTCTACTAGAAAGAAATAAGTAATTACAGAGATAAATAAGCAGTGATAGCCTAGTGCTGTGATCGTCGGACTGCCGAGAAGGTCTCGAATTCGAATCCAAAATACTCACCTGTGATTTGTCGCATTATATAATTAACACTTGCTTCGGTGAAGTTAAACATCATGAGGAAAGCAGCTTGCCTGAGAAATATTTCTCGACTGCATATAAAGCCAAGTCAGAGGCATAAAAACTTTGACACCAGGTTAGGCAATTATCACACGATTAAGAAGAAGAAAGAAAGAAGATTACAGAATATGCCCCTGTGAGCATTTAAGTCAACCGCATGTCCATGGTCGATATTGTCAATGCCTTTGTGTCTTAGCAATAAGAGTGGTTTTCGTATTTCAAGTGCGGATGTCAGCTACCAACCCGCACTGGGCCGCTTGGTAGATTATAGCCCATTCCCTCTTAGAGATAAGGCCTGTATCCCCGCAGTGGGAACATAATAAGAATAAGAATAATTTATTTAAAAAAGTATTACAAAAAGTGTACATTTAAGCGCAGTAGTATTATTTCTCATACTAATTATAAGTACTTATAAAATAAATTATAACTAAAATATATTCTACAGTCGCAAGTATTCAATAGTTCAATTTAGATGTCATTATAGGCTGATTATGCTTAAGTGCGGATGACCAAACTGATGTCAATAAAAAATCTTAAATTGGTGGAAAACGCCAACCACGAAACCCACATCAAATTCAACTCTTATACATTGCACTCATACATTGTGTGCCACGTGAAGCGCCGGGCATATTTATATAGCAATACCCGTCAGGGTCCGAATGCCCGATAACCTACTGTTAGCTCTGTAGTTAATCTCCTTAATGAATTTTCATAGACAATTCCCGTTCATGCAAAATCCATTCGTGACTGGCGTTCAGTGTCACTGAACAATGGGGACGCGTATTTCAACGATGTGGAGCGGTAACCCTATTCTGGATATAGGGATTTAAATATGACGTGTGTTTGTATTGTTTTAAAACTATGTAGGCAAAGTTAGCCGGTGATGTTTGTCTATGGATTCGGAAAAGTAATTCGGTAATAGATGAAATATCTCTTGGAGACACCAAGTCAACTATGACATGTTGGTAATTGCTTTTTTCCCCTTTTTTAAACAAATTCTCTTCTAGTATTAATTTTACATTGCAACTAGAAGGTATTATAGACCGACCACTTTAATGAGTCCTCCGCCTTGCCTCATCAAAAGCACATTAAGCGTCCACAAAGTCCTAACAATATTCCACAGGCAATTTGCTTTAAAATAAACATAATCTACGCAGGTATTACGATACTAAATTAACCAATTCGTGTTCAATCTTCAAAATATTCCATTTAAATTGATACCGTCGCGAGGGCTCATTAAAGCAGTCGGTCTATAGATATTCATCAACATAGACAAAGAAGAAAACGAATGAATCAATAAGAAAACTCATAAACTTCATAAGGAAAGTCAAGTAAAGTTAAGATTTAAATGAGACCACCGCGAGCTTCCTCTACCATATAAAAGAAGAATCACGTACATCAGACCAGTAATCGCGGAGAAATCGGTGAACATAAATATAAAAAAAGAACATCAGAATACATAACCTCCTCCTTCTTTAGAAGTGGGTTAAAAAGGAGGTTAAATTTGTGACTTCGGTACAACAAGAATAGCACCACTCACTGCACTTACTGATTTAAATAGATTTCCATTGTTTTGGCAACGGAAACAGGGCATTATTGTGTTGGCTATCTCGGTAAGAAACAATGATAATGTAATCCAAGTAGAGAGGAACAAATAAATGCTGGTTTTTCTTCCTTGGAACGGCTGCTTAATTCTTAAAAAATATTATATAATATTCTTAGTAAAGACATACACTAACTTTAAACTTTTCATTTATTATTTTCTATCTCAAAAAAGGTTTTACCTTTGTGAGGGACAAAGAAACTCGCATGTGATGTTTTGATTATAGTACCTTTAAGGATTTACTTAGAAAGTCCGCATTGAAAAAATCTTCAACAGTTTCCGAACGGAACCCTAATCTTTTATAAGACTCGGAAGCAATTTATCGTAGAGAGAATTCCCTCTAAATATTCCCCTTTCAACATTCCGCTACCGAGTAAGGTCTAGTGCAAATACCAAATACTGGATACACATACAATTTACGTTCATTTATAATCCATTGCTGTATTACTGTGAAATTTCAACGCACGATTGCTGTAAAAACAAAATTGGATTAGAAGCAATGCGAAATAACGTTTTTCATATTTTTATGAAGCTCAGAATAGGCCGCCGCGTTGATGTTTACGTTTCTAGATACAACTTGACATTTGCCGTAAAATGTTGCTATGCGAAATTCAATCTTATGACGGAGGCAAAAGACTGTTTTAGAATTCAGGTATATTAATGTGAGAGGCAAGATTATGTAGAATTTTAAGTGTAAATCCTTTGTTGGTGGACGCGTAAGGTGTTTTACTGGGTTACAGTTTCCAGCTCGTTTTAATTGATTTTTTATTTAGTAGAAAAATGATTTTTAGGAACGACTAAAATAAGTTAGCTGAATTTACACGGTGCCTGTGTAAGGGACATCGATGCGTTATCTGTTACTATGCATTCAGTACCACTACTTCACATGATTCTTGACCGTAGTTCGTGGGTTATAAAAAAATCTGATGAATGTGGGTGTAATAGCTACGCCAATATGGGTTATCTTGTCATAGAAAATTGCAATACCATCACGTTCAAAATGTATGTAACAGCGTTTTTTTTTTTTCATCAGGCTTCGCATATACATATATCTTTTACACCGAGTATAATCTATTCCTTTCAGTCCTATCTATGTTTGTGAACGGAAAACATGCCTCGACAGCGAACTGTGAACCGACTGTTATGTTTTTGACAAGAGAATGTATGCGAAACTGATAAATGAGTGATGTATGGAGCATATTGTTTGTGTTGTCGTACTGTGGTGTATGTGTCTTCTATTGTGTCGTATTTTATCTATGACAAAAATGTAAATTATGTTTTATAAAAAATTGTGAAAATATCTTAATTAATAAACCTTTATAACCAAACATCGAGGTGGTGCAAGAGAGGAGGGCTTTGTCCAGCAGTTTTTTTATAGTCTTGTATGTACAAGGTTATTAAAAAAAAACAAACATCCAAAGCAATTATATTTATAATTGTAATCATTATTCTTCTTCTTCTTTTTGTATCTACGGTACATTTTACTGCTTGGGTTCAGTAGAAGGTTAAGTTTATTGCGTCATGGGTGCCTAAAATGGCTTCTTTAGCAGAATTTTAATAGGATAATAATTATGAATAGCATTGAAAACAATCTCGTGAAAGCTGAGAATGATAAAAAAATCAAGTATCTTGATTTAGCACACGAGGTTGTCGACATGTGGGACGTGGACTCTGCAATCATTGTACCGATAGTCGTTACGGTTAATGGACTAATAGCAGAGAGCCACGACCAACACCTTAGGAGGCTCTCATTGCGCGGCTGGGTCAAGGGCTTGATTCAGAAAGCAGTACTCCTGGACACGGCACTCATAGTGAGGCGGTTCCTCTCTCTGGAGCCCTGACCACCGGCAACCTTGTTCCTGATGCTGATGGGCCATCTATTTTTTATATTTTTAAATGTTTTGTTTACTTTTCTTTGTAAAAATATTTAAAAATGTATTAGATAAGAGAAAGAATGAATAAAGGAAATGAATCGCATTGAAATTCTTTAAGACTATTTTACGAATTGTAACGTTATTCATATAATTATCCTATTATGATTCTGCTAAAGTGGTCATTTTAGGCCCCCCGGTGGAGAATATTTAGGACACTCCACCGGGACATAGTGAACTTCTAAGCTATGCTACATTGCCCGGTCATCTGCGTTCCACATCTAGTCTGTCCCACTCTCTTGCTTAGGGTCGTCAGCTTATAGAGGAGTCATCCCACGTTACACTCACCAAAACGCGACCTACCCTCCGGAACTTGTACCCTTCATCCCAAGACCTTTAAAATTCGAATAAATCGAACAATGAAAAGTAAAATCAAAGCATTAATTTCAAGTAGGCCAGTTGCAGGCACTTTGAATTGTCAAAGACAACAATGAAATGTAGCTACAGACCCAGTCACAAGGCATAAAAACTTTTCTGTGAAAATACTGTAGTAGTCCATTCCATAGCGTAGATCTCTATGGAGAAGAACGAGCAAGAAATTCCATGGACACTCTTTTAAATCAGAATATTTTTACAAAGCCTTCGTCATTCATGTTGAGTAATATAATAAAGTAGAATAATAATGATCGCTGCATGAAAAGCACTCTAGTATTATCACAATTACTTGTTAATTGGAAAGGACGTTGATAGGCTATCACTTTAAATAATTTCTTTGTTATTTCAAATGTTCTGCAAAATAATTAAACAAATATAAATGTAAATATATTTAAAACATAATAATAACATACAATATGAAAACGTAAAACGGAACATTATGAAAAATCTCTTGATTAAAATCTTCTGATTTAAAAGAGTGTCCATGGAGTTTCTTGCCCGTTCTTCTCCATAGAGATCTACGTTAGGGAATGGGCAACTACAGTACTTTCACAGTTTTTGTGCCTTGTGACTGGGACTGTAGCTATTTTTTACTGTTGCCTCTGTTTCGACAATTCAAAAGTGCCTGTAACTGGCCTACTTGAAATAAATGCTTTGATTTTGATTTTGATTTTGAATTAATATTAAACAAACATCTCGATTCATCCAGCAATGTGTAGATTCAATGGCCTGTGAACTAAAATAAAAATAGAAAACATAATTGTTTTCTATTTTTATTTATTAAGTTTTAAATTGAAACGGCTACTATATTGGGCAGTAAACCATTTCCGCGGTTGGAACTATTCATGACTATTGGTTAGTTTAGAATTGAAATATTGGATTCATGTTGTTCACTTTGATGCATAGCCTACGATTAGTTTTGTTTGGGCTCGAAGTGATGTCGTTACCACGTACTATAATTGGTTCAGGGGGATACTACTATGACGTCTTAAAGCAGGAGTAATTCCAGTGTGGGAAAGAGACAGAGCTTTACAGGTCGCCTAGCGCCATATCTTTCCCACACTGGCATGGTAGGCCACCAGTTGTATAAAACAATCCAAGGGGCTACTCTTGTGTACCTACGGCACGATCGAACAAGTAAATGAATACGTTCAGGGAAAAAGCCAGTCGGCTTAGCTCGAACATTATTCAACTATAGTAGATGCTAAACGGAGTTTACCGGATAGCACTAGCCGTCTGATAGCAAGAAATATAACTGCGTGTAGGTGCTTTGGGTCGGTTCTGTTGTTTAAAATATACTTCCGAAAAGAATGTGACGACTATATCATTCCTGAGAATCCATTTTCAATGTAATTGTTTTTTTTGTTGGAACAAGCTAATTCAACATAACTCATGAAAGCCAGAATCAATAGTGGCAACCACCAGAAAAGCGCCGAGACAATGAAGCTCGACGAAGTCCCAGAGAAACAATTTAACTGTCTTGGATCCCGCAACGAAATTAATCAGAAAAGAATAGCGGAGGAGTAGAAAATAACATAATTTTACTTCCGTCCTTATTAGCAGGAGACAGAACAAAACAAGGCCAATAGGCACAAAGGGACGTTTACAACTGGGATAAGCCCAATTGCATAGCACCACGGATTAATATTATTAATATTAATCAGTCCTAAGTTGTGAGCTGTTAAATTTAAAATAGATTGTCTATAGCAACGTGGACACTGCTAGAAGCTTTCTGCAAGAAATAATAATAATAATAAAATCTTTATTTTTAGACCAAAGATCCAGAACAAATTAAAATAAATAAACAATTGGGCACTTACTAACTAAAAAACACGTTACACAAACTTACTATAACACATATCTGAAAGACGGTCTGTGTGCCGCCTTCCAGTGGCACATTATTTGGCCATCTACCCTGCCGGCTACAGTAGCCACGAGGCTGTTGGGGCTGTCGCGCACCCGACGCATCAGTGATGCGATTCGCAGATGCAGCAGCGAGCCGAAGTCCGGAACGTGTTATTATATTGGACTCGTAGAGCACTGTACGAGCCCTGTGTATAACTGACCCACAGGGCGCACGAACAAAACATAAATTAAACATAAATTATTACGACGCCCAAGCGTAAAACTTAAAGAGGTGGGATTAATACCTCAAGGTATTGAAACTGAATGATCTCCTAAAAACACTAGCACAACATCCTAGTCTGCATTACTTAATTAACTATCCAGCATACAAGATTATGTACTTAAAACTGTCTGCATCGAAACTTTCTTAACATATACAGCAAGAGCATTTTCTTCTTAATTAGCCTAGGCGAGTCCATTGTTTTAACGTTCGAGCCACTCTCCATTCTTATTCGTTTCTGTTCCCTGCCAAATGGTTTAAATTTTTTGTTTTTATTGCTGTTCAGCTAATTTCTCATTCTCAAGTTTTATTATATAATATTTTACTGTATTAAAATTATGGGGTATTACTGTTTGGAATGTTTACACTTATTTTCTTTTATGAGCTTTTAAATTAAACGTTGGTGCAGCGATAAAACAATTGTTATCCAATTTGTTCTCGGAATTCACGTTTGTTCCATAAACTCATCCCTATGTAATTTCGTTTACCATCACATAAAATCAAATTTTCTCTTTCAGTATTTCAGCTCACCCTTTATCTAGAATAAAAAAAATGTTTCAGCTTAGTTTATGTATAAAATTGACCAAAAAGTGTCTCTGTTATACCCAACAATAATAAAACACGCCCTCTTAAACACATTCTCCGAATCCTCGTTACAATTCCTCCAGAAAAACTTGGCCATACAAATAGTACATTCCCAGTTCGTTTCTAGGTCACAGGCATAGTATGTCAACAATAGGGAATGGCTGGAGATTAAGAACGGAGGCAACTGTAGCAAGAAATGCACGGAGTGGGCCATGCACGGCAAGTACTTCACGTAAAACTTGTGTGATATCCGCTGTTGTGCCGTCAGCCTTAATGAAAGGAGCTTTTTATGTTTCCTTCGAAGCGCTACGGCAATATCTTTTGGAAGATTACTGTTAATCGCGGGAGACTATACGTTTTATGTAGATGTCGATTTAAGTTTTTTTTGATAATTCATATTGAGAGAGTTTTATGCTCCTTTTGATGCACTACCTATTAGACTTCTATTAGGTTTTTAATATTTTTATACGCAAACCCTGCGTAGGGAACTATAGCTGTTTAACGTCACCGTAAGACGTTATTAATGGAACGAAAATTTCGAGAGCTGTGAGCAGGGTGCGATTGTCTAATTGGTTAAGACATCCGGTGTACTGAATCGGAAGGTCGCAGGTTCAAACCCTGCTCGCACTAGAATTTTTCTTTCCATGTCAAAACAGCTTCTATTAGGTTGTTATTTGCGTTGTGATGGTAAGTATGAAGGATTGTAATTAAGATAGGTTCTTGAAACGAATTTAATATAAATCTATATTTAATGACATGCTTATTATAAGTTTTTAAATTGACATGGTCACTAACATTATCATTAACACAAAACAAAATCGGGAACTCAAAATAAATAATAATTTAACTACTAGTCTAAATATTTCGATTACTGAGCAAATAAAACGTACAGCAATGGTTAAGGTACTCGCAATCAAACCTCTGCGCGAATACCCTCAGGATACCACTGGAGCTGGCCCGAAACTTGCAGGGATGTGCAACGTTTTCGCATAGTCGTACAGAAACCGTCTACTAATGTTAATGACATGCTTATTTTTGCTAAAAAAACTTGTTAGGGGGTTACACTATGTATAGTAAAGCGGTAAGTACCTTCGTTCCTATTCAAGAAATGTATAACGAAACCTCACGAACGTTAAACGTAGCGATATAATGGTAGGCCTTTGTTTAACATTGAACGCTTACGGCCTAATATAATGATGACGTATGTAAAGTCGGTTTTTGTGTTGTAGTACAATTTTATGTTCCTACCTCCTACCTTATAGCCTTCAGGTCAACGGTGAATTATTTTCGCTTGTGTGCCACAAATTATGTAGGTGCGTGCACGTTAGTAATGTATGTACATAATATATCCTCGTTAATTAGTTAATTGGGAGATTAATGAGGCAGGAAGGTTGTGTTAAAGGTCACAACATCTATCTTTCCTGATAGGTCAGCATTACTTATTCTGGGCGAGGCTCACCATCGACTGTTATGTTGAAAGTATTGACAATTGGGCTAGCAATGCCTGATTATACAAAGTGAAATTCTGTAAATTAGTCTTCATAAACAGTTTTACATGTGAATAAAAGGTTTACCCTATCTAAATGTTTATAACTGGCGAAATGTTGGTGTGGCGTAAACAGTACATAAAGGGCTACTTAGGTACAGCCCTTTGGGGATAACAGAAGTGATGTTATGTTATGTTAAAAAAAAACATGAGCTCGGTATTTCCTGTGTGGAGAAACACCTATAAAAAGAAACTCTTTTAAGGTCTAGACATAATCATGAAGGCTTGAAGTATGAGACATGATAGTGTAATGGTCTTTTTAGAAAAGAACCACACAGTTTTTAGTAGACCAGTCCAGTCAGTGTACGCACGTGCCAGTAATCGTGTAGCTCAACTCGGTCAACGAACTCACGACTTGACGATCAAGTCAAGTCTTTATTGTAGCGCCTAAAGTTGTCAGCTCCTTTTGAATGTTACCACGGCATGAGCTATTTATTATCAAATAACGTATGCTAATACCATAGGAGAAGAAAAATGGCATGACTATTTAGCCCTGACCTTAAGGCGATGCTCACACAACACTACTCGTCAGCGTGGTCGGGCGATGTACGTGTGTGAGGCATTAACGAATTTCATACAAGCCAATGCAACGTGTCATCCACTTCACCGCCCAACCGCGCGGACGAGCGTTGTCGTGTGATAACCGCCTACGACATCACGTCATTTGATGATTTACCATCCGAGAAAAAAAGAAAAAAAACAACTGTAACTAATAGGCGGGTACTTGTGCTTTAGGAAAAATCTGTTCAGCCTAAACTTACATGTCACTTACGGGATATCTTCCGTGATTATCGCTGTTGCAAGCGAAATATGGCGCTTGCAACAGCGTCGAAATATCGGGAGAATAATGGATAATCACTGAAGATATCCCGTAAGTGACAGTATAAGTTTAGTTATGAACCGTGAACGCTTGAAACAGTATCTGTTTAACATGTATTGGACGCGGCTCGATCGACATACTTTGTGTTTTCTTTGCGGCAAAAATATAGCTTTCAAACCGTGCACCGCATAGTAACTGTAGTTCGTGTATAGAGTTACTAATACCGCCTCCACGCGGTTAAAAGTAAAAGTTGCACCAATTTCAAATTCCCCCATCAACATTAACACGGGAAGGAATATCAAACTTGTTTACTTAATTCGAAACACAAACGACACAAAATAAATAAAGGAAACAAATAAAGTGGTTTGGCAACTCTGGTAAGCTCACAGTGGATGGAGTAATAAAATGTAAATAGCTACAGAAGTGTTAAAAGGAGTCGCGGTAAAAGTTTAGCTCACGCGAACTTAGCACTTGATGGCGTCCCTCGGAGTTAGGGAGTGGTCTAAGTTAAACCGTCAAGCGATTACCTACATTCCGCTCTTTCGTCGTAACAGCATGGCCACGGGAAATTCGCTACGGCGAAAATTCGCGTGGTGCGAATGGCGATGCTTCTAGCGACTAGTGAGCAAATACATACAAATATACTAATCATGACACGCGCAGCGGCGAATGGCTTGACGTGGCATGAACATCGCAGCGAATTTCCTGAGGCCAGGCTTTATCAGCTCCACGGTTAAACGGTTACATTTATAGTCCTTATATTTTTCTTCTTTACTATTGTCGGTTCATACGATATTTGTTGAGACTAGAAAACTACGGTAGCGATAGACTAACATAACTCGCTATATAAAGGGATTTTATTCGCTGCTATATTTTGATCGATTGTCGTTCAGTGATGTTTTAAAATAAGTTATCACAATCATTTTCTTTCCCAAAAAGCCGATTTTGTTGTACCAATAATTACATCTTTTACGCTTTTCATTTGTGTAACTGTTGATAGTATTTTGTAACCGAAACTGTTCAAATTCATTTTTTTTTTTTAATATTTGTAATATAAAGCATAGACGGCAGCAAGGTATGAAATAATGCATAGCATTATAACTACTGCAGAGATAGTAAACGCTCTTAATTATAACTTGAACCAAGACGTAAACGGTCCCCTCTAGCTGGTGAAATCCGCCACAAATGGTTTCAGAGAGAAATATAAGTATTTGAGTTATATTGAGTCAGAAATTATGACGATTGTATTAATAAAACCTCATTACGCTTTCGTGTTTATGTTGTGATGATATAAAGTTTTATTGTTAAGACTAGGATTAAGTAAACACTTAAAATAATTTCGTAACATGAGCAAAATCTTAAACGTCTTTCAAATATTGAGGTTATTGTAAATATTATATACTTACTTATACGATAGACGGGGCATAAAGCATCAAGCATAATGTTCCCACTGCTGGGACGCAGGCCTCCTCTCTATGAGAGGGCATGGGCTATAATCCACCACGCGGCCTTCGAATTTTTGGTTCTAGGACATGCCGGTTTCCTCACGATGTTTTCCTTCACCGTTTTGAGAGCAGTGGTGATGAAATAACTTACACAAAGTAATGCGCCTGGCTGGGTTCGAACCCACGACTTACTGCTCGTAAGTCGGGGTCTCCACCACTGGGCCACCGCTGCTAAACGGGACAATGCGAATAAAATCGAAAACTTTTTGCAAGAGCCAACTGGTAGATGTCGGTACGCACGACAACCAATCAAGCTATACAAAACCAGTTTTTACGGATCTCTCGTTGTATGGAAAATCTAGACAAAGCTGCAGCATGTTATACTGGAAATGTATAGATTGATGTGTCGCTGTGTGTACAAGTGCAGCGGGTCAAACTTGGCAATAATATAATTATGGCGGTTTATAATTATGGTTTAATGCGTCACTATAAGACACGGGATGAATAGATATGTAGAATATACACATACCAAATTGTGAACCAAAATTGTTACACAGTTCTTTTAATGGTGGCTGTACACACTCACCGAGACACTCACGGGCAGGGTGAGTGCGATAATGAATATAATGGCGCACGTCTAGCCTCGGAGTTCCTTACTTGCTTTCCGTCACGTGTTGGGTTCTTGCGTGATGTCTCGGCAGAGACAGAGAGAGTTCTCGGTCGAAAGTTAGAATATTCGTTACTAGCTTATAACCGCGGCTTCACCCGAGTTCGGTAATTGTCCCACGTGATCGCAATACCGGGATAAAAAATATCCCTTTTGTTAATCCTGGTTATAAACTATCTGTGTGCCAAATATGTAACAAACGTCCGTCCATCCATCCTCACAAACTTTCGCATTTATAATATTAGCAGGAAATTAAGATTCTATGGAAACAATGGCGGTCTCATGGATAACAGTTTTTCCATGATTTGCTATCTGTATTTCACATCTCTTCGTTTTTGATTCAGCCTCTCCCAAGGTCGTCGGTTCATTTCAGCACTTTATTAAAATATTTTCTGTTATCAAATCCATTATGAATCTGTAATGGAATAGATTGAAATAAATGGCGTTCATTGCCTAAAACAATGCGCTCAATTATTTTTCTGACAGGGAGAAATCTGTTCAATTATGTCGGATTAAAAATACATTTGGCTAATGGAGAGTAATTTTGATGTTATAATGAAAATATTTTCGGATAGATTGTTGTTGTTGAGGTTTTATTATTGTTAATGTTGGTCATGGGGCTCTTGCTACACTGGAATATGGGTTATTTTCATTTATCGGTTATAATATCTACGTTATCGTTTATATGTATAAATATACATACGAGTATAGCGGTTTTAATGTCTACATTAATGGTTGCCGCCGCACATGCCAAATGTTTATTTTTAAAATGTAGTAAAACCAAAACCCATAATTGGTTAATTACTCAAATACATTATACTAAGTAACACTAAAAATAATTATGAAGTATTGTGTACAAGTAAGTAAAGGTGAGGAGCTCGTGGCTAAGTAATAACAGCCGCCCGGATCGATCTTTAGGTTAAGCCGCGCTTGCCTAGGTTGGTCTGTGGATGGGTGACATACCGAGTTTCCTCCGTGCCTCGGAAAGCACGTTAAGCCGTTGGTCCCGGGTGTCATTTGTAGATCTTTGACAGTCGTTATAGGTAGTCAGTGGCCCAAATAATCTGACAACCAGTCTTACCAAGGGGTATCGTATTACCCAGTACTAACTGGGTTGTGGAGGTCAGATAGGCAGTCGCTCCATGTAAAATACTGGTATTCAGCTGCATCCGGTTAGTCTGGAAGCCGACCCTAACATAGTTGGGAAAAGGCTATTCAGATGATGATGTGTAGAAGTAAGTAAAAAAGAGAGAAGAGAAGCTCATTGCGCATCAAGAAGTTCGTCCGAAGCACTGTCAATGGAAGCGTGTCCAAAAAGCTGGCAGCATTGCCGCGTTGAATTGCAATGCTGTTTTTTTTGGCCAAAGAATATATAACTTTACACACTAGGACCCCATGATCAATGTTTCAACCCCATCAGTTAATCGATTTTATCAAAAACAAAAGCGTTATAATTTGTTTTCAAGTGTCATATCCGTCATAGTAAAATGAACTATGCATAATAACTACTAACTAATGCATTAAAAGCTGACGTTTATGTTAATTGCAGTCCCACATTAATACTAACAACAGATTGTAAATTGCTTGACATAATGATGTCATTGAATAAATATGACGTAGTAAATTGTACTGGGGTTCACTGCGGACCACGGAAATAGAACTAACAGTATATTCACAGACAAGCTCTGTAGTTTTACTTTACGAATGAGATTCCCTCTGGAAATTTTAAGAAGTACAACTTATAAGAGTCTAGAATCTGGAGTCTTAAGGGGAGGAAAGTTTTGTACACATGGCGGCACATTAAGCTGTACATTTCCAGTATAACTTGACCTCGCTTTGTATAGATTTCCTATACAATGAGAGATCCGCATAAACTGGTTTTGTATAGCTTGATTGGACGTCGTGCGTACGTATGGATTTCTTAGTGTATTTTCTTATTCTGAGGAGGCACTACTGATTAGGGAAACTTGTGCCTACTAAGCCAGTTTTTGTAGGGCGATAATTTCCGGGCAAGTAAGATAAAAAAAACCGGACAAATGCGAGTTCGACTCGCGTGGAGAAGGTTCCGTACGTTCATAGATTTCTTATAGGTATTCCTGTAATCTAAAGGCAAAGAAATATTTTTTGTATTTTTTTTTAATTTTCGGCTCGGTAGTTTCGGAGTTAAGGGAGGAATGGTCAATTTTGTCCTATTTTCTTAAATAACTTCAAATTTATTTTTCTTAAAATTATTAAAAAAATGTGTTTGAGATGCTCACAATGAGCCCTTTCATTTAATATGTAACACGATATAGTTTAGATGTTTTTATTTTATTTCCTTATTTACCCCCCAAAAGTGGCCCCCATGTTCATAATTAATTAATTTACGTTACACGTCCGTCTTTGGGTAACCGACTTACATATGTGTACCAAATTTCAACTCAATCGGTCCAGTAGTTTCGGAGTAAATTGTCTGTGACAGACGGATAGACTGACAGACACGCGAGTGTTCCTAGAAGGGTTCTGTTTTTTCCTTTTGAGGTACGGAACCCTAAAAAACCCGAGAAAAGACTCCAGTGTTATAATTTTGGCGAGGTTCTTCAGTAGTCGGGTCAGGTGCGTAGTACTCGCAAGCAGCGTGTGTTTATAACCAGATGTATGAATGTGGACGAGACGATAGGACTATGTAAGGATCGTAGCGCGTGGCGGTAGTTTCTGCCTAGAGTTTTTTTGTGATAATTTTTGACACTAAGTTATCGCGAAGATTTTTGAAAAGGTTCTAAAACATAAGATGTACAAAAAGAAACAAAAAGACACCTTGCTCTTTCCAGTCAATTAACTCTGTTACCACAATGTTGTAATGAAAATGCAAACTAAGTGAGATGTCAAGCGCATGATATATTGGCGTTCAGTCGCTGTCCATCCGAGCTCACTATTTTTCCCAATGTACAACATTGCTGCGTTAAAAACGTCCAATAAAATGCCTCTGCAATATTTTTCTCATTCAATTTTCTAGCGGATAAAAATCGCTTTTATTGATTTCGGATTACGAAACAAACCGTATTTATTTACGTTTATGTTTTCCAATTGAAAATTCTATTGGACTATCGGAATATCAACATGAGGATATTCTGTTAATCTCCTGTATAGCGAGCTGATTGCCACATTTATGGTGGGTATTTATTGCATGTACGAAATTGATAATATTCATATCCATTTTTGGTTGTAATGGACTTAGGCATGTTGTCACTAAGCATTAGTGACCTGATAATTAAATGGAATATAGAAACGTAGCACATAACATAACATCACCCTTATAATCTCAGAAGGGTGAGGCAGAGGTGTACCTAATAGTACCCCCACATTTCGCCAGTTATGTTTAAGTGGCGTGTTATAGGTGGCGAGCCTATGCCACCAACCGGCCACAATATCAGACTCCGTGGTTGCTACTTTGAAAATCCTGATGGAAAAACCAATAACACACTGACCGACCCGAGAATCGAATCGATCCTGAGTTCGATTCTCGGGTCGGTCACTCACGATCAGCAGTCGCGGTTGCTAGACCAACGACGCCGTCTAAAAATAATAAAAATAAATAACAATTGCAAGTAATTATAATACCTATCTTGTGTGAGGGGGTGACCATTATCAGTCATAGTCCAAAATAAATAATGCACAAGAAAGGACTTCTTAAAACAAGTCAACGTCCTGATAAAGCATTCTGTCTGGTTTCTATCATAAATGCAAGCAAAATCGAGCGCGATGATAGATTTTACAGTACAAAATTTAAATTCTTTAAAACACCACCTCCATTTTATCAAATAACTATGCAAAAATACTGAGCAATTCTTAAGCTATCTAGATTACACAGTCAAATAGAGCGAAAAGCCTAGATTCAGAAATTACCTACTGAATTCATAAACGGAGAATTTTCTCATTTCCTCTTGATAACTAAATTATACGTTGAAAATTGCGTTGGCTCTGTTCTCAATAATGATAATCAGATAAAACTGAATTCGTTTGTTTGTAACATTAATTTTCAGATGATTATACACGTGCCTGCCTACTCCACGTAGGGACTACCCACGTTCATTTTGATTTCGCTTCGCCTTATCTTATCAAAATTAACTTTAGAATAATCCAAACATTTAGGTGTTTTTGAAATTAGGAGAGGAAGTTTCAAAATAAACTTTTGGGACTTAATCAAAATACTTTGAAGTTTAAGTCTTTGTAGTAACACCGTGAAGAGTTCGAACCCAAGACACGCACTTCTGATTTTTCGGATTCATGTGCGTATTGTATAATTCTTTTTCTTTTTTTCTTTTATTTTCTTTATTCGGTGAAGGAAAACATCGTGACGAAGCATGCCTGAGAGATATTTCTCGACGGCATGTAAAGCCAAGTCAGAGGCCCATGGGCGGCATAAAATCTCTGACACCAGGTTAGCCACTAACCTCAGAATAAAGAAAGAAACACCGTGAAACAGAGAGATAAATAAAACATTTTCATGTTATAAAATGTATGAGTTTTCGATCTGTCGATATCGTTTCCGTATCACTTCAGAAAATGTGCATTGAAGTGAAAACGTATCAAGAGTGGAGTGTTATCGACAACAGTGTGAATTGACCATCAGAGTCAAGTAATACGCGGAAAAAGTGTATTATTGGCCTAGTTGATACTTTGTGTTACAGGGTTGTTTAGTTTATAAATCCTCAAAGTGATTCTACCATCCATCAGCCTAGCCTTATCCCAGCTATGCTGGGGTCGGCTTCCAGTCTAACTGGATGCAGCTGAATACCAGTATTTTACATAGAGCGATTCTGCGATCTGACCACCACAACCCAGTTACACTCCCTCTTTGCTAAGACTGGTTGTCAGACTTTCGGGCCACTGACTACCTGTAACGACTGTCAAAGATCTACAAATGACGCCGGGACCAACGGCTTAACGTGTTTTCCGAGGCACGGAGGAAACTCGGTAAGTAATGGGTGCTGACCCATCCACGGACCAACCTAGGCAAGCGCGGTTTAACCTACAGATCGATCCGAGCGGCTGTGTTTATTTAGCCACGAGCTCCTTCTCAAAGTGATTGTATAAAGCAAGTAAATAATCCAACTGTAACCTTAATAATATTCATGAAATTAACGGAAAGTAGAATATTTCAGCCTTACAGTCTATCTCCACCCACAGCAAGCGTATTTACAGCTAAAACAAATGAAAGCTTCATAAATATTTCACAACAACTTTCATCTGATAATGAAATATTAAACGCCCCAACATTTGTCTTAGAAATTAACCCTCGCTTAAGCCCACAAAGGTGTTCTTTTTGAATTTACAACTGGAATGTAGGTCACTTTAGTATGAGAGCTATATGAGCAACTGTGGGCGTTATTAATAAGGGCATAACCGTACACCTGAGCTGTTTGTGAACTATAAATAAGTCGTTAAGTTAGTCCGTTTATAAGCTTACGGTCGAATGAACTTTGGTTGTGTCGATAGCTTCTTTTATCGACTAAAGTTGTTCGATGCTACGAAGGTTTGTATATTTTTAGCCTTTGCACGAGGTGATGTTCTCCTTTTATTTTCCATTTGTTTTTGCATATATTTTCGCTGTGCAGCAATTTGAGAACTGACGTCGAACGGTGTTGAATCTTCAGATGTTTCGTCTTTGTGGATGTATAAGCTGTTGGCTCAAAATTATCACTCACTGTTTTCCTGGTGATATAAATTAACATGGAAAGACCGCGAAAGTGAGCACTGGTTTTGTCGACGAAAGAATCGACAAAATGACAAATCAACAAAAGAAATCTGTCATTTTGTCGATTCTTCAGATGTGCAGATAGAAAGGTGTGATGTCGACTAGACTTCACAAAACCATTCTGCGTTCAAACTAAGATGAAAGGAAACGATTAAGAGGTGTAACGTTAATCTATATCTATTCTATATATATATATACATATAATAAAATCGTTAAAATCGTTAAAATCCAACCCGATGTTCGAATTGGCGCTAAAACTACTGCATAGATCCTGTTCAAATTTTGCACAAATATTTGAAATAGGCTTCTTCAAATGTTAGGCTATATATTATCACGCTACTTGCTTAAAGGGGTGAGCAATATTGCATTATGTCAGTATTATTCAATTGTTTACCGTTTCAGTCATGATATGCGTAAGAACGTCTATTTCAAAGCATATGTCAGCGAAACAGAAAAGCTAAAAGGGAATCGACTGTCTTGGTATGGGCATGTGATGAGGACGGACGAATCGCATGTGACTAAAAGAGTGATGAATATAAACGTGGATGGATGGAGAGGGAGAGGAAGACCAAAGAAACGATGGATGGTTTGTGTGAGGAATGATATGAAGGTGAAAGGAGTAAATGATAGCATGACGGTTGCCAGAGGAGATTGGAAGAAAAAAACGTGTTGCACCGACCCCAAGTAACATGGGACAAGGGCAGGAAGATGATGATGATGATGTCAGCGAAACAATTAGAGTAATGGTTTCATGACCGCTTTACGTGCATCACGTCGCAAGTTCTATCCCCAGTGAAATTATACTTTTTGTAATTGATTGTAATTTTTTTTGATAGAGATTATTATTATTTATTTTCTCTTTTTTATGTATTATATTATAAATTCTTATGAATAAAGTTAAATCATTGGTAAAATCTCTTTCCTCATGTTTGAATCTGGCCGTTCGATGGTGTTCTGAACTGACAACGTCGTTGTCTGCTGTCCACAGGTGCTGTCAGACTCGATGTTTTAAATTTCACCTATCGCTCCCAATAAAAATAATAGCAGTTATGGAAATTAATTTGAAACTATTTTGTTGTGTCGTTGTTCTTAGTTTTGCACAACTATAATACGAGTAGGTTCAGGTTGTTTCTCATTGATAAGTCCCAAAAATAAATTCGATTTTGTTGTCTTTGTCGGAGGGTGGATGATTATAATGTATGATTTCTTGATTGTTAAAAAAAGCACGTAATTCGTTACTTGAAAATTATTTAGGTATCTTTATCATGTATGTCTTATGTATCTTACTACTATAAATGCGAAAGTTTGGGTGGATGGATGGATGTTTGTTACTCAATCACGCCAGAACGGCTGAACGGATGTAGACGAAATTTGGCACAGAGATAAATTATCGTGCTAATAACTTAGGGGGATATTTGTTTTATTCTAATGCTTTATGATTTTTAAATCATTATAAAGTAGATTAATATGCTTTTAGTTTTTTTTAACCATTCAAAAGACAGTTAGGTAATCCTAAATTAACAAATATTAATTGACCTCTAAAAACTTTAAAATAAAAACAAAAATTAAAATTAGATACAACCAACGACGTTGTAAATTTGTTCCGTGCGGGAATCGAACCCGCGACACGCAGCGCTGCAGTCACTCGCTCAGCCACTGCGCCAACTGTGCCGTCACATTGTATTTGTGCTGAATCTTCTGCTGGCCCAACTCCGTAAGGACCGCTATATCCAGCTTTTAATTTTTTTTTTACCTTGTGCCAGTCCAGGCCCACACTTGAAATTTCTCCTGTATCGTGTGTGTGTTTACAGACAGTTAAACTCACAAACAGTCAGACCCGGAACAACTACCTGTAGGCCATACAAAAATGTGTTTCGTGTGGAATTTGAACCCGATACTCGCAACGCAGCAGCCATTCGCTCAGCCACTGCGCCAACCGTGCGGTCACATAGCTATGGCTGTGGCTCCCTCGGACATTGCTGCAACTTTGCTTAACGGTGGCCGGACTGCACATTCCGTTTTCATCTTGCCGCTGAATCTTGCAAGTGAAGATACGTCAACATGCAACATCACCAAAAACAGCGGCCGGGGAGTCCTTTTGCAGCAGAGCAAGTTTAAAGTGCATAAGAGGCGTTGAACCGCAGCTTGCAGGACATCCGCGGCAACCAGGCGCTGATGGGTGGCGTTGTCGTTTTGCTCGCAGGGGACTTTAGACAGTACTGCAAGTTATTGAGAGGGGCACACCGGTGGCTGAAATAAACGCATGTCTCAAGGCGTCGCCACTGTTGTCTAGGATCGAAAAGATCCATCTTACCTACAACATGCGCGTCCAACTGTACAACGACCACGAAGCAGGTGTCTTTGCGAATATGCTGCTGCAAATGGGAGTAGGTCGTCTGGAATCGGGCGCAGATGGGAAAATTCCATTTTCCGAAGAATTTCCCATCCAGTGGCTACAGAGGATGCACGCACATCCACATCATCACATCATGCACGTTTTTCCAAATTTGGAGGTTAATATAAAAAATGGATGAGGGGTAGTGCTGTGGCCAAAGAACGAGAGTATCAATCAAATTAAAAAAAATGATATTATCGTCGGCGACCACCACCACCTTGTGATGGCTAATGATGAAAGTACTGCCTATCCCGTTGAATTTCACAACTCCCTGGGGTTAACTCCCAGTCTGTGGAATGGAACCAGGCTTCGTATCACTGAGCTGGGCAGTAATATTATAATAGCCACCATTATTACACGAGTCGCTAAAGGAGAGAGCGGTGTAACTCCCCGCATATCCATTATTCCAAATAACTGGCCATTTCAATTTAAGAAGTTGCAATTTTCCTTAAAATTGGCTTTTAAAATGACGGTCAAAAAATTCCAAGGAAAACCCTTAAAAGTGGCAGACATTCATTTGGGCTCTTCATGCTTCTCACACGGTCATTATACAAATCATTTAATGTTGTATACAAAACGGTATTAGAATAAATAAATAAGTAGCGCCCAACAAGGCGTTTGATTGTTCACTTTAAAAAAAAGACGTATGACACTATAATGTTCCAGTTTTTAAGCCATATCGTCGCCTCAACGCCTTTTAATTTTGTTTCAGACATCTGCCGCCCAGAATTACAGCGCCCAAAAAGACGCCTTTTGTAGTCATCACCCACATTATCACATTTTGATCAGGCCTTCAGTTCTCACACATAACATCCCACCTGTAATCCCCGAAGGGTAAGGCAGGTGTGTACCTAATCGTACACCCTCATTTCACCAGTTATGTTGAAGTCCCATGTAATAGGGGGCGAGCCTATTGCCATCAATTAAATACAAATCCATACTCCGTAGCTGCTACTGAGAAATTCCTGATGGAGTAACCAAACAACACTTTACCCTACCCGGGAGCACGCATACACAACAAAATTTCCACGCGAACGAAGTCGCGGGCAACAGCTAGTCTTGAATAATGTTGGACGTTTAGATGTACATACATCTAAAAAAAACCGATATCAATTTACTCTAAATAGCCAAAGACGACTATTTCCTTCTTCCTATTTTCACTCGTCCAATACCCCATTAATTGACTACGTAGAAAACAAACCTGCTTCAGAATCTATGTGGGCGTTAATTACTATTGGTGAGCGCGAACACCTGAGGTGTTCCAGAACTATAAATATCTACTATGTCCATTTCTGTGGAAGCGTGGCGGTGAAACGGCTACCCCGCAATCGGAAGGTCGCAATTATATCCACTCGTTGACTATAACGTTCTGAGCGTTACTATGGGTTTCTTTCATGGGAATGTAATGAATTTTTTCACTGGTTGTAGAATTTTCTAAGCTGGACGTTGTTTTGTAATGTTGTAGAAACATTGGCAATAGTGACGTGAACCTTTTATTCTGTCAAAGCATGATAACTTCAGCATACCACAAAAACCAGTTGAAGTTCAATTTAATTTCGAAATAATAATTAACAATTTTCCTTTAAAAACCTGGACTTTTTGCACTCTTACGGATATAAAAGCCATCTCTTTAATTATAAATATCTAATATGTCCATTTCTGTGGAAGCGTGGCGGTGAAACGGCTAGGCCGCAATCGGGAGGTCGCAATTATATCCACTCGTTGACTACAACGTTCTGAGCGTTACTATGGGTTTCTTTCATGGGAATGTTGTGATTTTTTTCATTGGTTCTAGATATTTCCAAGCTCGAAATTGTTTTGTAATGTTGAAAGTTTGTTATTCTATCAATGTCATCCCGACTTTGGCTTTCCACAAAAGCAAGTTGAATTTGACTGCGACATATCATTTTCAGGTACAGTCTGGTGTCGGACGTAAAGAATAGCACCATCCAATATATTGCCGTGGGTGTCGTAAGAGGCGACTAAGGGACTTACCAGAGAATGGGCAGCAGCGTTCTCTGTGCTTTTGTAACAACCGTACTGGGACCGCCAACCCGCCTGCCAAGCGTGGCGATTATGGCAAAACCCCCCCTAATGATGAGCGCAACACAGAAACGCACGGAACCGGGCAATATGGCGACACTTGGGGGAGGCCTATGTCCAGTTGTGGACTTTCGCCTGAAATGATGATGATGACTATGATATCATTTTCCTAAAAGGCTGAATTTTTAGCACTCTTACGGAAATAAACGCGATCTCTTTAACTCAAGTCCCGATAGAAGCTATTACGACTTTGTCAAATTCCTTGTTAAAATGTTTACCAAGTTCAAAAACCGAGGTAACTTCAAACGAGTTAATTTCCTCCAAACATGCACCTAAAAGCCAGGAGTGCTCATTTTTCCTTGAAGAAATATTTTTGTATTGCCAAAACGAAACCGAAAACTTTATTCGAAATTTTAAAAGTTCCAGATTTCCAAGAGCTCGTGTTGACTTTACAGGGTGTTTAAAAATTCAAGATAGGTACACCTGTATTATTCTATTGAACACTCAACTTTATACAAACCTCCTCAGAGTTTTACGCCAAAGTAAGCAATTCAAATATAGAAATACGAGTGTTCTTTATCCAATTCTCGCTTCCTTTTCACGCAAACAAATTCACATCGAAAAGTTTAAATGGCCTCTGTAGTAGGGGTATTATTATGCCTGAATGAACTTTCGCACCCCCAGTATAGACCGACCGAAATAACTATGCACATGAAAAATAGGCAGTTGGATTTTGTTCTTTACACCTTTGACTTAGAATTCTATTTCACGGGTTGTAGAGGAATAGACTGGTATCTAAGGGTAAAACCGGCTGGCTGACCGTAATGGTTTCACATTATGGTGGTAGTTCTTTTGATTCGGAATTGTTCTGCTTTGTTTGTGTTAATTATTTCTCTATTTCATTTTGTATTGTTTTATTTTGGCCGATATTGTTCATTTTTAATGAAAAACGACCTTCCCGAAATTATTATAATTTATGGAAATATCAATTTTTATTTCTCACAAAACGAGCAGCGGTTCGCTTAGTAATTACGAATTCAAAGTGCCATTTTAATTTAGAAGGTAAAGTGAATTTCTGAAAAAAAAAATATACGTGAAATGATTTTGATTAAGGAAATAGGTATTTTTAAGACATGTTGTTCAAGATACTGATTAATTCAAACAGTAAACACATCAGAAACAAGATGGATAATGATGTACTTCAAAAACCTTAAATTATTTGAGCAGCAGCTGAACATTTTATATGCTAATTGAAATCACTTTAAGACGGGAAAGAGCCATAAAAAAACGTTGTAAAGCTTGTCTGAAATTTTTTGTGAGGCAAGCAATGGACGTATTCGTATATCGTCATTAGTCTGGATTTAAAGCCGTGGAGTAGTTTAAAGATATTATATCGTCTAAGTAATGGTTCATTATTTTTGTAATTAGGTTGATTGCTTTACGACGCATTGCTGAATTGATGAGGTTACTTGTTTTTTTTTTTAAGTTTATCAGCCTTTACCTAAATCCCAAGTAGTTATCAAACTATTTTACTTAATTTATTCAGCTCATGATAGAAACACTACCTAATAAAACTTCCTTGAACAAAATGTATAAAAACCCACTAAAAAAATCAACAATTAGATTTGCAATCAGTTAACTAATACAGAATGCACTACGTTTCTTACAAAAACGATTCCTATAACTACACGAACGAAAAAACATCTATTCTTAATGAACAAGCCCTGGTTAATTAGTTTCAAGATATAAAAAGGGTAGTATAAAAGCTTTATAAGTATAATAACATAGTTTCATTTACTGGGTAGCGCACGCGATGACGCCCAATACTTTGGCCAAAGTGCGTGCTTACTATACCAAAATGGGTGCGGACGACCAAGTGAATTTCCACGTATACTGTTATAATGATACTTCTCACGCAACGATTTATCGACATTAGTGAACCTAGCCTATAGCACATGGTGGATATTATGCTTTAAATTGCTCTATTCTGAACCTAATGCTAGGAATCATAAAGGCCGGCTATGATTGATAGGTATTCTTCAAGCGTTCTTCGCAGTGACGAACAATTTTCGGAATGACGTCGGTTTTTCTTGTAATTGTTTTACATTAATTTTCTTTTAATAATGTTTATTTTCTCGTTGGTAGCTTACACTTTTGTTGTGTACTTTTTTGTAAGTAATTTAATTTGTTTCTTGTCTCATCTCGTCAGCATTTCAGTTCTCAAACGGACCTCAGGTAACTCAACGGTCACATCTAAACAAAATAATAAATTAGAATATTCAAACCTTAATTTGCAGGTAAAGTGAAAAATAAACGAAATTAGCTGTACCATTAACTTAGCGCAAAGTCGACCCTGTTAGTGTGGACGCGAAAGGACGGGGTTTTAAAGGCTGGTACACAAGTATCGACATGACGAAGTCGGTGTGGTAAGGATTTAGAATGGCATACGACACGCGCGGCTCGTTTTGCATAGGTTTAAACCAGCAGAATACGAGAAAAGCATGTAAATTACGTCTACCGCGTCAAACGTGAATATTTTTGCTTTTTGACGCCATTATCGGCGTTACTTCGTCATTTGCATGCCCGTTTTGCTTCCTAACGCGTTTTTGGCTCCGTATATTCATGTATTATGTTCCAGAATCAAAATGAAATATTTTTGTGCAGGGGTTCTTGATGCTTCGGTTTTTTTTGAGCGGCTTCATATGATTTTGTTTAAATAAATTGCCGGCAATTGAATGTTTACTTTCGGCAGCGTCATTGCCGCATAGTTCAGTGTGCAACACGCCTTAGTTGCAAAGGAAAATCTACTAGCGACACACTAATTGGGTGCTAAAGTAAATATTTAAAAAGGTGAGCGGGAAAACGTGAGGTTTTAACTTTTCAATTACGTCAATTAAGAGTGCCGTGCGCAGCTGCTGTGAACAGAATTATTAGGTGTAGCCATTTTTGTGAAAACACAATTCATTCGATATAACGAACGACGGGTCGCGAGCGTTTAATTAAGTGAATTTTCTTAAATAAGCTAATAATTCAGGAAAAATGGCTACATTTTTATTGCTTTATTAAAATTTATTGTACTTTTATTGGCGACGTGACTTTGCAACTTTGAAATAAAAATGTTGCTTTTAGTTCACTAATTACTTAGTATGATTCGATGCGCAATTGAAATCAATTTTAAAGAATAACCTTTATTTAGATATAGGATTTCTTCTAAATTCGGTCGTGGTTTAAAATTGTATAAAAATACAACACAATTTACAGATAAACGCTTCACGAACGAGTTTCACTGGCCAGCATTTGGCACGGTTGTTGAAAACGTATGCTTTTGTTTTCTCATTGTTTTGGATATATTTCAAAAATTTCAAGCTTTCTCTCTGAAAAGAAAATCCTCGTAGTACGAAGCACATACCTACCTAGATTTATAAAAATACATCTGAAAAGACAAAACGCTAAAACTTTAAAAAATTCTGTAAACGTAGTCAATGAAAAAAAAAATTCTAACATGTGATTGAACTAACAAAATCACATTCAATTCCCTTCTTTGCATAATCTTGTAAACTAAGTTAGAGCTTCGAAGTAACACGATAGGTAACTCCATTTTTTCAAAATGCAATAAAAAAAAAACAAAAACACATTAAATTCTCAAAAATTTCAAAACATCCTGAAAAAACTTCATCAGTGTTACTTAAGAAGTAACAGGGAGGGTAACAACATTTGAAATCATAAATAAAATGAACAATAAAAAACCCATTAAATTGTCTATAATTTCCCGAAATCCTGTAAACTTCGTGAAACGTAGTACCACGGGACGTGACAATCAAAAATGTTCCTTAACACCAAACAATATATTAAACTTATCACTCATTGTCGGTCACGGGAACCACCCAATTGATTTCCATTTACATACAAAACGTTTTACCGCGATTACTTTGTATATCCTTTTATTACTTTCCCAATTTACTGTGTAGAGAACTCTTTTTAAATTAACATTTTATTTTTATTTCTGTTCGATTTTTTTTGTGGACGATTGAGTTTGTATGTGTAAAGGTAATCTGGGTATTAGATTCGATTGTGGTGACGATGACATTTACGAAAAAAATCTGCTGCAGAAAAGTTCTAATGGGTGTAAAAATACCCTTAACTAAGCCGAAAAGCACTTGCTCTCCCCGTCATTGCGATATTTTTTTGTGTTCAAGACCATACCTGGGAACCTTCCAGTTACGGAGATATTAGGGGTCAAAGTTCCAACTTGTTCACAAGTTTTTTTTTTAATACCGGTTTTTAATGTTATACCTTTACTTTCAGTAGGTACCTCTACGACCCCCGTACGATGCCACCGTCAGAACAATGTTTTGAGTGCGTTACATTGATTTCCTACCGTAAAACGTGGTTTTTCACCACAAAAAAAGGCGTTTCCCAGCAATAATTTTTGCGTAGAGTAACTTAGTTTGATGTACAGAATACTTGGTTGACGGATTAGTGAAGGGTCTGTTTGCACCGTATACAACAAACGAACGAACGGATGTTCATAAACTTTCAACGATGAAAATATAGAAGGCCCGTTTACACCACATTTCAATAAATACTAGTACGTTTAAGGCTAAACGAACTTAAAACATGGTTCTGTTTCTGTTCATTTGAAGATGACGGAGGCGCCTTGGTTCAAGCCATGGTCCGGAGCGAGAGGGAATGGGAAGCCGTCACCTCCTTCTGCGAAGCAGTCATGCTAGTGAAGGAGGTGGCGGGACGTGAGAGAGAAAGAACCTCACGTCCCAGTCGCCGCGGGAGACGCCCTGGGCGTTGGGGGTCACGTGGTGGCTCCCGGCCACCGTAGGCGCGGGCCTGTGGACGGCGAGTTATGGGCCAGCTCGCCGTCCGGCCGTCTTATGACGACAGGCCGTGTCGACGGCGCGGTCGTGTTCCACGCGCGCCTCAAAGAGATGTCAGCAAATAAGTAGGGGTCCGCAAGGGCCGATGCCTGCCAGGGCTGCGGGACTGTTCGAAAGAGATACCGTGGCCCTGGAACACAAAGGGCAAAGAAGGAACATGGATGGGTTTTAGTCAGTACAAGTCTGACACTCCCTTCCGCTCCGCCCAGAGTGGGGGGGGTCATTTGATGATTTCCCATCCGGAAAAAAAAAAAAAAAAAAAAAAAAGATGACGGAGGCGGGATCACGTTTTAAATACATTTAGCGCTGAACACGTTTAGTGATTTGTTGTGCTATTGAGCCTAAGTAGGTACCCCAATGCTTTTTGTTAAGGTAACAGCTGACGCTGCAACATTTTTTTTTTTTATTGAACCTGATGAAGAAAATGTCCTTTTACCGACCAGTGTAACATGGATTTTCCCACTATGATATGTAACTGATATGAACAAATCCGATAAATTCGTCTGGTGTCTATACCTGATAGAATTGCCGTGCGCTCGTCGGCCTGTCAACATTGCTCACGCAAGCAATTTGTCAGATTTACAGAGGCACGGGAATATGTGCTTGCTAACACAATTTTTCTTTTATAGACGAACGGCAGTGCTATTCTGAAAGAACTACTGTCGGGCTGAAGTAAGCTCTGAGTGGCAGTGACATGCGGAAGTTTGTATCTGCAGTGTCAAATTCGAAATTCTGTTTTCTGCTGAGAATACTGAAGTATTACTGGATTTTTCCATTAGGCATTAGGAATTTCTTAGTAGTGGTCGGGAGCTTGGACTTGTGCTCGGTGGGGCTTGGCCAAATTACATGGAACGTAAACATAATTAACAAAATGTTGGTATGCTATGGTACACATCTGCCTAACGCTTCAGGAATATATGGGAGCGATGTTATCATTTCATGTTAATAGTTTAGTTAGTTTAGTAATAATAATCACATACACACACAGAACACAGAACATCAGAACACACACATACAGAACATACAACACAGAACGTACATCTAATACAGAAGTTAGCTTAGAAGCTAGCTTTAACTTGCTTATATTTTTGGGTGATATAATAAAAACTTTACGCTTGCAATACAAAAATACAAACAAAATACTCCTATACATGTGTTTATGTAAGTAGTATATAACAGTGGATAGTGAGTTTGTTTAGCTGAAAACCTATAACCGTTCAGTATTAAAATGAAATCATTCAATATGAACTTTCTGACAAGATAAGATAAGATAAGATAATTTTTATTTGTGCAAACATGAGTGTACATACAGTATAGCATGCAAGGTGGCACTTTATAAATGAGCTGTCACGTTTGGCCTATAAGGCGTACAAATATATAAAGTAGTCAAACTTACACAACAGTTCAATATAATATAATACAATGCAATTCAATTCAATATAGTATAATTATAATCCGATTCAATTCAATATAGCATAATTAAATTCATTCACGACATAAATACAGTTTGGGTAACGTTAAACATAAACGTTTCTGATAGTACTTAGAAAGGATTTTATAGTTTTCTACCCTTATTCAGTAGACTATGCTGGAGCCTTCGTCTGATAGTATACCGAAGATAGGTTTTTGAGAAAAAAAATGTTTTTTATTTTCTGTCGGAATTTATTTCATGGAAGACATCGATAAAAATCGCCATAGTCTTCGGGCTTTTCCAGCTTAGTACTGAGTCTTCTATATGCCATAACCCACAGTCATGGGAGAAAGGATTGATGTAATCATCATCAAGGGATTAAACCTTGGTCGTAAACGTTGACAAAGGAAGTTTCCTTTTACGACAAACCCATGAAAAGCGGCGCGGGCTCCTAAACGTAGCCACAGGCGATATTGCCGCTAATCTTAGATTATAACTAAACCTACAGCTATGGTATACTCTATTTCTATAAAAAGTCCTTAATTCCAACCGCTTTCGAAGCATCATCATCTGCCTAGCCTTTTGCCAATGTTGGGGTCGGCTCCAGTCGAAACGGAACCAGCTGAATACTAGTATTTTACATGGAGCGACTGCCTTTCTGACCTCCACAACCCAGTTCGTACTGGGTAATATGATACCCCTTGGTAAGACTAGTTGTCAGACTTTCGGGCCACTGACTACTTGTAACGACTGTCAAAGATCTACAAATGACAGCCGGGAACAACGGCATAACGTGCTTTAAGAGACACGGAGGAAACTCGGTCTGTAATGGGCGGCCACCCATTCACGGACCAACCTAGGCAAGCGCGGCTTAACCTTAAGATCGACCCGAGTGGCTGTTATTATTTAGCCATGAGCTCCTCCAATAGCTTTCGAAGCATTTCCTATTTTTAAAATGACTTTCAACATAATTGCCTTTAGTTTTTCAGAAGCTTATGTTAATCTGATACATTTTTCATCATTTCTCCTTCGTTGTTTTCGCTGATGGAGTACGATCTGGTAAAGGCCTTGATTTGTTATCTTTGATGTTTATTAAAGAAACTTGGAGGATTCACCTCCTTGGTCTAGTGGTTGCAATCACGACTGCTGAGCATGAGGTCCTGGGTTCGATTCCTGGGTCAGGCAAATTGTTATTGGGTTTTTCGGTCACGAATTTCTCAGAAGCAACCTGGATTTGACACCGGTCGATGGCAATAGGCTCGCCCTCTATTGCTTGGGAGTTAAACCTGGTGACATATGGGTGTACTAATAGGTAGCTTTCCATATATGTTACTTGGAGACTTTCAAGATAGTTTGAAGTGACCTATGCCTTTAATTGGAGTTATACAATAATCTATTAACGTGTTTGAATTTTCCGGTAAATTCGACCAGCCTTTTCGATGTGGTAACAGACCTCGAAACTATTGTAAACCGACGTCCAAAGTTTTACATTCACAATATTAGTTTTAATAAGTTAAACTGAAATTACTACCAACGGCGTCCGTAAAATGTGTAACTAGTAAATATCCTATAATAACAAGACATTCCAATACTTCCTAATTTCTATACTAATAATAGACAGTTAGATATGTACACTATAGTAAAAGCACAACAGACTGCTTAAACCAACGTCTTTACGTCAGCTAATTATCGTACTGTAACATTGTGTGTTTGATAAAATAACAACGTAATTAGTATAGTAAATAAGTACAAATTAGCTTGGCGTATCATTGTTATTCTTAACTTAACCGGGAGCGTTAGTGGTAGAAACCACTGTTGTAGGACCGTATACTAGACTATATAATAAAAGATGAAATGAAGTTAAAACATATATTTTTGTTAACAGAAATAGCTTTCGAGGCCATAAAACGAATAACCCTTAAGCCGAGTTTGGCGCGAATTCTAGTTTCACGTTTATGCAAACATGTGAACGAGTTTGGAGACCTGAATGACACCTATTCGACACTTTAACATGCAGAACATTAGACTACACACTACTTACACCTACGTACAGAATTGGATTTGCAAGTTTATTTATTTACTTGTGTTTACGTCCAAAGCCGAGGCCACAGGGCGGTGCCCTTAGCGTGTGGTCACTTAGATTGTAAGTTTTTTTGCCCCTGTCTGGAGGCCTTACACTCAAAGCACCCACAGGATAGTCCGACCAAACGACAACCTCCTTGGTTGAATATTCGAAATTCATAAAAAAAATACTCGTGTTTATATTTTGTTTATGCTGACTGAAGCTTGTGCCAAGAGCATGTTTAATTTTGATATTTTATTAAGTTATGTCAAGAATGTTTCGCCAAAAGCTCGTAGAAATATTTCTTGTAAAAATAAAAAACTTTTTCGAGAGATTTAATATTTATAAATCAACGGGAAATTCTGAAAACTTTGTTTAAGAATAGACGGAACAATTGGAACACTTTTCCGACAAATTAAAACCTAATGACTTGATAATTTGTCTTGACCATTGTCGCCCAAAAACAAGCGATTAACGAAAGAAAGAGGCGTAATGACCTTTGACGTTTTTCCAAATTCCTTTCTGATTAAACAGTTTCATTGTGAAACCGCAACATTGTTCGTTTATATGAAGTGATTTACCAAATTTCCTCAATCGTTAAGGCTTTCATGTCGATCGCAATTTGTGTATTGTTGGAGTCGGCACGCGATACATAACTGGGTTTTATTATTTTTTAAGCATTTTCTTTTACTGTGAATCATCGTGAACTAGTTTTTCTCCAAGTTCAAGTGTGTTGTTCTAGGTCTGTAGGATAATAATAATGGATTTATTAAGTATATTGTGGGTGAAGAAAATGATTTATTGTGGAATAGTGACGCAGCGTTTTTCTTAATGTTCTATGTTATGTTGATACAACCTACATCTGCGTTGTAAGAACCTACATTTAGTTTGTGAAGATACAACTACGTGTGAATATCTAGTATGAATATTACGTGTGATTTTTTTGTTGTTATAAAAAAAAAAAAAAAAATTGTGTTTATTATCTTAAATCAATACAAATAAGTTGCCGGGGCTTCCCAGAAAGTAATCCGAAGATACTTGTGATGGGATAAACCTCGCTCTTCCTGAATTAATTAACAATTGATTCGTTGTGCTAATTAGGTATAAGTTACACATTTTTATAAAACAATTAAAAGAAAAATGAAAGTCGTGTTTATGGTCGTGTGTGAGAACTAGAGTGTGTTTGTATAATTGTGTGTTTATACGTGTGAATGATTGTGTGAATGTGTAATTTGTGTGTATGTGTGTGTGTATATATGGGTGTGTGTGGGTGGGCGCGTGTGTGTGTGTGTGTGGATGTGTGCTGGAGTGTGTGTGTGTGTGTGTGTGTTAGAGTGTGTATGTGTGTATGTGTGTGTGTGTCAGTATGCATGACGTTCAACCCAGAGTCGCCAAAATGCCTTCCACTGCATCGTAATTAAGTGTGAAGAGCCATTCCATCAATGTCCTCTTACACTCATAGAGCTGCATAGGGTAAATGTTAAGTATGCGATTAACTTTATTATAAACGCGTGTGGCTTGAGTTACATTTTAGCGACTAGCAAAAATTGAACGTGCTGAGTATGTAGGGGCTACTATATCACACCGTATTTTTTTAAGTTTGGCATGGCTAAAGGGAAGAATTTTGTGATATCTTAGTACCATGTGTAGTATGTATAGTTTTCTAACGGAGAGCAGCTTAGAGCTTGTGTATAGAGTTTCAGTGGGGAACCTGTAGGGCTTACCGTACATGACCTTAATCAAGGATCTCTGTGCCCTCTCTAGATCTATAAAATACGACTTAGCTGCTCCACCCCATACCGAGATACAATATATGATTACAGATTGGGCCAGTGCGATATAGATTTTTTTCCGTAGTTCTGCATCCATAACATGTCTCAAAGATTTGAAAACCCATATGAGTTTTCTTACCCTCCCTATAGTTAGTTCGAGGTGTGGGTACCAGCTTAATCTTTGATCTACTACAATACCTAGGTACTTGACGGAATTTACCTTATGAATAACGGGGCAACTACAGGTAGAATGGGTTGGGGTACGACAAGAATGTATTCTAATGTTAAAGTCAGGCGCAGGCTGAGAGTTTGCGTATTTAGTGAAGCAGACGTAGTTGGTTTTTTGAGTATTTAGCGTAAGTAGATTCTCACAAAGCCAATCACTAACTCTAGCCAGTCCACTCTCAGCCTCCAGTCTAACTTTGTCCCAGGTCTTAGCAGAGAAGATAATAGCGTTGTCATCCGCATAGGACAGTATCCTCGCACCGTTGATAATAAGGTTACACAGTTCATTAATGTAAATCAAAAAGAGCGTCGGGCCGAGGACACTGCCCTGCGGGACGCCATACGTCACTTTCTCTTCGTCACTAATATGGTTTTCAATTTTCACCCCCTGCTTTTTGTTTTGGAGGTAACTGCTGAGAAGAGAGAGAGCAGAACCTCGAAATCCTAAGTTTTCCAGCCTGTGTATAAGTTTAGAGGTAGAGACGGTATCAAAGGCCTTCTTGAGGTCAAGAAAGGCCACTAGGTATTTGTTCCCCTTATCTACTTCCTTGGTTATCACAGTAGCAAGTTCCTCCGTAGCATCCTGGGCCGACATTCCCCTTCTAAAACCATATTGAGAGGAAGATAAGACGTTATATTTAGTCAGGTAGTTAACTATTCTAGAGTATACATTCAGCAAAATAATAACAGCCGCTCGGGTCGATCTTCAGGTCAAGCCGTGCTTGCTTAGGTTGGTCTGTAGATGGGTGACACCATTACATACCGAGTTTCCTCCGTGCTTCGGAAAGCACGTTAAGCCGTTGGTCTCGGGTGTCATTTGTAGATCTTTGACAGTCGTTTGGTAGTCACAATCACAGTGGCCCAAAAAGTCTGACAACCAGTCTTACCAAGGGGTATCGTATTAGCCAGTACTAACTGGGTTGTGGAGGTTAGATAGGCAGTCGATTCATGTAAAATACTACATCCGGTTAGTCTGGAAGCCGACCCCACCATAGTTGGGAAAAGGCTGGGCAGATGATGATGACAGTCAGCAAAATGTTTAAATCCACATACATAGGTAGGTCTCATAGATTAAAATTAAATTGCTCACACACCTCGAAGAGGTTTAACTATGTGCTGCAAACAAACAACTCATACTTTTGAATAATTCTTAAATCCAATCGATGTTTTCAGAGAAAATTAACCGTTATATACATCGTATTAAAATCTAGTCTTACACAGCACTGTCTTCAGGCTTAAAGAATAATTTCGAAGTTGCATTATTTTTGTGTGCAACGATAATTACATGTAGCCTTTTATTATCGTCTATGCATAAAAAGAATATTGCTTGCATTCTACGAAAACAACGCTGGAAAATAATCCTGCTAATGGAAGCTAGAAAAACTTAACAGCATACAAAGCAAATTAGATATTAAAATAGAAACAAAAGAGAAAATATTATAGTTTTTTTTAAATAGTTTTTTAACCGTGAATAGTATTATAGTTCTGTGTTTTGCTATATTATTAGTTAGTAGTTAAAGAATGTTAAGAATTTAAGAGAGTATGCAAATGGACAGTTTTTAACCGACTTTCTTCAAAAAGGAAGAGGTTCTCAATTCGCTTGTATTTTTTTTTAAATGTTTGGTACCTCATAACTCTGTCATTTCTAAACCGATTTGAAAAATTCTGTTTTAAGTGAAAGGATATACTTCCCGATTGGTCCCATAGAAATTTCATCAAAATCGGTTTAGCAATTTTGTTTGTTTCGTCACGTTAATTGCTACATCGTCCAATTTTTTTAAACGTTGCCCCACTAGGAATTGCTCCTGTATCGTGGGTGAGTTTACAAACATTTATACTCACAAACACAAACAGCCAGAACTGGAATAACTACCTGTACGCCATACAAATATTTGTTTCGTGCGAGAATCGAACCCGCGATACGCAGCCCAGCAGCCAATCGCTCAGCCACTGCGTCAACCGTGCCAACATTGAAACTCACTCCAAGGAAATGACAAAAACATTTCTTTTAGGTAACTTTAAATAAATACTTACGATACAATTGAATGATTGAAAGGACAAATTGTACGAACATAAAATTAATACAACAACGTTTCGGTTAAAATGTGAAGTCCGAATGAAAAGCATCGATATATCGATACAATATGGTATAAAAAACAAAGTAATTGTACCTCCCGTATCTGTTCAGATGATCGCAAATAATGTCGCTCGTTTGTCATTTTTCCATTAAAATAAACGCTTTACGGTTATAAACTCTGAAGTAGAGATGGGCAACATTGAATGTTTTATTCGACCTGAAGTTGGCGATTATTCGATGGGATGACACATGTTTTTGAATCATTCGATTGATGTTATCTGCCTAGCCTTTTCCCGACTAGGTTGGGGTCGGCTTCCAGTCTAACCGGATGCAGCTGAGTTCCAGTATTTTACATGGAGGAACTGCGTATCTGACCTCCACAACACAGTTAGTACTGGGCAATACGATACCCCTTGGTAAGACTGGTCATCAGACTTTTGGGCCGCTGACTACCTGTAACGATTGTCAAAGGTCTACAAATGACCGCGCGGGACTTACGGCTTAACGTGCTTTCTGACGCACGGAAGAAACTCGGTATGTAATGGGTGGTCCACCCACGGACCAACTTAAGCAACCGCTGCTTAACCTGAAGATCGACATGAGCTGCTGTTATTATTTAGCCACGAGCTCTTCATTCGTATCAATATTCATCTTTAAATAAAAGGTTATTGGACTATTAACTTAAATAGTTTAAATAATTTTGGGGTTTGTTTTAACTTTCTTCCTTACCGATTAAAATATTAGAAATTATGACATGTGAAGCATTGAATACAAAAATGGACTTTACAGTTTGGTATAAACAAGTAGCTAGACTTATGCAAACAATTTTTTTTACAAAATAATGAAGGTAAGGTAAGGCAAAAGGTTGTTGTATCTATACAACAACCAGTCGAAACCTTTTGAGACAATCAGTCGAATTACAAATGATTATCTGATCGTTGTCCAACTAAACAATCAAATAATCTGATTGATATTCGGGACCCATCACTATTCTGAACATTTATCACCAATACTTTAGTGATTTATGGCCATAATGTTATTGATAAATATGCTACCTGCTGGTGTTTACCTCAATTATATTAAGTCGAATTCCTGATGATAACTCATTTGTAGTATCGCATTTACCAGTCATTGACTACACGCGTTGATGATTCGATTATCGGTTTAGAATTTAGCTGGTTGACTGACTATGATAGTGAGATGTTTATTTACGGATTTAGCTGAAATGGAACTTCGGGGAACTTTACACAATTTACAAAGCAAGGGTTAGTTTGAGTATCGTATAACTCAATTTTATTACTTTTATAATCAATGCGAAAGTTTAGATGGATGGATGTTTGTTTGGCTTAAAAATAGATTATAACCTGGATTAACACTTATGATACGTTACATCCCGGTAAAACAATCCCGTGCCCATGACCGCAGGCATGAGCTAGTTACCCAATAATAATCTGCGAGAGGGATCATGGAAATCTCAAAAATGTGTTAGAATGACATAAGGTACCTCTCGAAAAGTTTGTCAATCTTTTTGAAAATCAATGTAGGAAAACGATATGTTCTCTTTCTTTTGATCTTAAATAAAAAACAGATTATTTTAAATGGGGTACACCTTTGCCCAGGAGTGGGAAAGAGCATGCTAGAAAAAGTAAAATAAAATGTAATTCTTGAATATACTTCTTTCATTTTTGTGTGGTTAGTGCCTAACCAGGTGACAGGGTATGTACGAAGCCGATGGACCATGGGTCTTGAATATTGATTAACGTGTTAAAAAGCTATTTAATCGTTTCCTTATTCATCCTTTAACTAAAGATAAAATCGAAACACCAACACCAAACACCCAATATACTGTAAAATACATTCCGCAGACTAAAGTTTTAAACGGGTCTCGCCATAATTTCGAGTATATAGTTGCATATCTAAGTTAGATCTATTCAAAATCGGATCGCGTGCAGCAGGCGTGACTACAAACTCGCACGACGACGCCGCATTCGCTTGGTCGAGTTCCTAAACATTTTTAATTGTTAGTTCGTTAACTTGCGGATTATATCCTTTCAAATTTTGTTTAACAAAAGGTTGTTAACATTCTGAGCCTTTGGTATGAAAGCTTTTGAAGTTAAAAAGGTATTTAGTTTTAAAATTAACACACAACATAACATCACGCACGCGCAGAGAGACGAGTGTAAGGCTATGGGGAAGCCTTTGCCTCTAGCAGTGGGACATTAGAGGCTAACTAACAAATAAAAAATAAAAAAACATCAAATCACGACTATTATCCCTGTCTACTCATTTCCCATATATTTTGCCAGCAATGGTTAAGTCCTATGCCTTGCGATCTACCTGCAAAAATCCCAACTTTGGCTGCAGTGGCTGCTACTGAAAAAGTTCTGATAGAAACACCCAATAACACTTTGCTCAAACCGGGTATCGAACCCAGGGCATTATGTTGACCAAGTAATGCTTTCGACCACTATACCATACCAACAAGTTAGTCTTGCGGATTAAATCATTTCTATATTTTTACCCGACTGCCAACGAAGGGTTATGTATTTTTTTTAGTCAGTACAAGTCTGACACTCCCTTCCGCTCCGCCCAGAGTGGGGGGGGGGTCATTTGATGATTTCCCATCCGGAAAAAAAAAAAAGGGTTATGTATTTCGCTCGTATCTTGTATGTTTCTTTGTTTGTTTTTTGTAAATTTCTTTAGGACCTCGCATGTTCCAAATGGCTGGATGCATTTCGACCTTTAAGGTATTATACAAAAACCCATGTGTCCTTAGCTAGATAAAACAAATAAAAAAAAGCTGCAGCTGTTTTCTTTTAGCAAATAAAATTCTGTTTCTGGTTCTGGTATCAAAATGAAGGAAATTAAAAGGAGATTACAAATATAAATTTATATATAGGCACATAATACAATTTGTGGTCGGGTTTTTTGATACTTTTAATTAAATGTTACTTGTTTTAACAAAGCGTTATTAACAGTTTAATCCCTTGATGTGAAAGCTTACAAGCTAGAACAGATTTTCGTTTCAACATAATTTTTGTTTTAAAATAAGTTTGTATTTGTTTCAGGATTGGACAGTTTGAGGCGATGTCGGGTCGGCATGGGGCGAAGTGGTAGTGCGATGGAGGTATATACTGATTTCTTTTCACTAAGCATTATAAGCACAAATATCAAATAATGTTCTCAATTGACACACCTTTCCTCTATTTGAGGGCCGTGGCAGGTTGGTGGACGTCACGTGTTTTGAAGTTTACGACTCTAGAAGATTGTTCCTCTGTATGTGTAGTAAACGGCATGGTTGGCCCAGTGGCTAAGCAATTAGCTGCTACACTGCGTGTTGCGGGTTCGACTACCACACGGAAACAATAATTGTATGGAAACTGCTTCCGGGTCTGGCGGTTTGTGTGTGTGAGTTTAAATATTTGTAAACGCACTTACCAAACAAGAGAAATTCCTAGTGTAGTGCAACATTTAAAAAAAAAAACAAAACCAAATCTACATAATTGCAAACAATAGTCAAAAGTCAAAACTACGAGTCATGTATTTGTTCATCTGCTTTTTATTGAGTTTTATAACATATGACTGAAAAAATAACTCTCTACTAGACAAATTGATACACAAACACCTGATATTATCTTCTACAAAAAAAAAGTTTTTTTGCTAGCTCGTTAATAAGCAGGAAAATATTAGTAGGCGGCAGCACCGAAAGCGTAGTGTTGTGACCGTCGGACCGCCAAAGCATAGGTCTCGAGTTCGAACCCATGGCACGCACCTCTGATTTTTCGGATTCATGTGTGTATTGTATAATTATCACTTGCTTCGGTGAAGGAAAACATCGTGAGGAAATCAAACCAGCATCTGCCTGAGAGATATTTCTCACGACATGTAAAGCCAAGTCAGGGGCCCATGGGCGGCATAAAAATTCTGACACCAGTTTAGGCACTAACCATACGAAAAAGAAAGAAGAAGTAAGCGGCACTTTGAAAACGACAGTCAATTCTTTGTCAAAGTTACTCACCTCTGTAATTGGTTGCACCGAACTCCACCGCCACATCCGATACTCAATTACTTGCCAAAATACACATAGATGCGAACTTTGTCAACTGTCATGCGTTCACATGCTAATTAGTCGTCCTAAAGTACTCGTCGAGCTGTACCAAAGGAATCGTTTCGATTATATCGATATTCCTTTGTGTATGTAGGTATCGATTAATCGTTCCTCGTTTGAAGCGATGGAGTGGTAATAGTTTGGTGGTTGATGTTGGTAATCGCAATTTGAGATGCTTGGATGTGTTCATGGGTAACTGGGTGGTGACGGTTGCATGAATGGGTTACTGCATTTCCTCTGAATAACAAGTAACCATGGCGAAAAAGTCTGTTCCATGCACGCATATGTCTTTTCGCGAAAGTGGGTAGGCGCAAGTGTCCTTCGCGCAAATGACTTTCGCACAAATGTCCGAGATCCAACTATGGCGTGTTTTTGGGATTAAGACACAACCAATTCTTTGATAGATTTGCTCTTCTCTTTATCGACTTGACTAACAGTGGTTTTCTACGATACATAATTGTCCCCCATATTACTATTTCTCGTAATCTTACGCATTCTCATAGGTAGTAATAAAACCTTTGCCTATACATAAACAATATTTTATCACTATAATGACCCGTTAACGACAAAGCAGTTTAATATTATTGCCTTCCCTATTGTTAATTTTCTTCCCGTCCTCTTATTTTCCCGACATCACTATTATTTTGTGAGGAATACGACTGACATAAAAGTGGTCGTTACAAGAGCATTAAATGCTAACATTGTCCGGCGTACGATTTTCATAGTTGCGAGAATAACATCCAACTTTTATGGAGTAAACACCTATTTGAATATGGAAGTTGTTTGAATTTAGAATGTTTGATTGAGTTTTTGTTTTCTTTCAGACCGTCTAGACAATTAACAAAGTTTCTTAGCGGTCAAACTCATTTGCGTATGGCACGTTACAAACCATAGGACTGTCTGGAACCGAAAGCTTCAATGTCCTATGGTTTGTAACGGTATTTCGGTGAGAGCGAAGATATCTGCATGCTTACGATATAATTTGAAATAATTTATGTGAAACAATTATACGGAGTGGAAGGGACACCGACGCGAAAACGGTTACCACGTATTCAGTACATCATTCTGAGCCATAGAAATTTTTCATCGGTTATTTAAAAAAAAATCTGCTCTTCCATAAGTTTTAACCATGTAGGTATTCAGCACTTTCGTAGGAAACAGCTGTTTTTTTTTTAAATAACCGATGAAAAATTTCTCTGGGCCCCAATGATGTACTGAATACGTGGTAACCGTTTTGGCGTCGCTCTTCCCTCCACTCTGTATATAAATGAGATTGAACATCTCTTCGAAGTAGGTATGTATATCTTCTTATCTGTAAAAGAACAACCACATACTGAACATCAAAACCCTGTCTCACAGAATAAAACATTCACGAAATAAACAGACCATTCCAAGTTCCAACATTTTATTTCACAGGGAAATATGGTTGAATATAATGTATCATTATTAAAATGTCTCTGCACATTGAAATGAAAAAATAACACATTACTGAACGTATTCCAACTGCATGTTTGTTGGAATAACGCCAGTTACTTATAACCAGTTTAAATGCAGTCCTTATGGGTTCCCGACTCGGGTCGCGAACTTGGACGCTCCTCACTTTTTCCTTGCGAAGCGAGTGGAATTCCAAGCGGAATTTGAATTAACTTGCTACTTTTAGCCGGTCGAAGCTAGTAGGGTGTTGATTTAAAAAAATGGTGGTAGTTATGAATGGCTCTAGCAAAATTTGTTAAAAGGTAAAAGTTGTTTTTTTTATTTGACAATTTTAGTTTCAGTTTTAGGACATGTTATAAGCAAATGGTAGGTACCTTATAACTAAATCTAAGAAAAACTCAGACACACTTACACAATTAATGTATTAAATAACTTAATGTATTAAATAGTTTATTGTAATTTAATATTGGCATACATAATTTAATTTGACATTGTCTCAAGCTAGCCGATTTTTTATTCCAATTGTATTAAGTAGTTTTATTTTTTTTATTTTTTATATCTTGAATGTACTTTACTGACTATTATTTTTAACTGTAAAGCATTATTTAATCTTATTTTCAATTTAGTTAACAATTTCAATGTTGCATGCCTAATTTATGGTAGATTGTACAAGGCTCACCCATTTTTTTGTTACATCCTATCTTATGTACCTGCAATCTAAGCAAATAAATTTTACTTTACTTTACTTTACTGTTACTGATAGTAAGTTAACATTAAAACGCCATTCATTGCTTTAGAATTCCAAATAAATACACCGTGTTCTTCACGTTATCCATAAACTTTGGCAAACGCTTCTATAGCTGCTATAGCTTTTACAAATCCAATGCAGTAAGAAAGGGTCTTTATTTGGCCTATGTGCAAACGCTTACGCTTAGTGCAAATAAATTATCAAATGGTATTTGCATTTCATTTGTACGTACGAGAGGAACCCGAGAGTAAATAAAATAAAAATAAAAAAGTAATAATAAAAAAATAAATAAATAAGAATTCATTAAATAAGCATTTTTCATTATGGACACACCATAATGAAAAATGCTTATTTCCGTGGTCTGAACATCTGGTCAAAGTTTACGTATATCGTCCGGAACACGGTGTATAATCAGAATATTCTTCATATTTTATTTTCCATTTCGAACAACTTGTATCATAATAAAGTAAAAGTTAAAAGTTTACAGAAATATAATAAAAACACATTTTCAATGTACTTACATTTGTATCATCAAAATACATTTACACAGCACAAGTGTACCGACCACCCACATACAAAAAGATAAATAGGAAGTAAAATAAAGTTCACTGAATAAAAAATGTTCAGGGAACATTCCAGAGATAAAATTACTCCTTGAAAACTTTCGATTGGTCCAAAAAGTTTTTTAATATCAACTTTAATGATCTCGATTTTCGTACAGTTTTAATGAGAATTTATTTCAGTTTATTCAATATCGATTGGTGTGTTTTATGTAAGTACTTTACTTATTTTTTGCTTTTTATGAAAGTAAAGATTTTTTGAATTTTCAGCTTGGTTCTGTACACAGGGACTGTTCGAAAGAGATACCGTGGCCCTGGAACACAAAGGGCAAAGAAGGAACATGGATGGGTTTTAGTCAGTACAAGTCTGACACTCCCCTTCGCTCCGCCCAGAGTGGGGGGGGGGTCATTTGATGATTTCCCATCCGGAAAAAAAAAAAAAAAAGGCATGGGTAGGTAGCCCGTTAATTGGATATATAAAAAAATCGCGATGTTGTTCAATGATCGATTGCGAATTTTTTGTAATGGGGTGCTTATGTTTATTTAGGACACCAACATCATTTAACTCAATGAGTAACTTAGTATGATGAATGAAATTAAAATCGATAAACCAAGAAAGCTAAGGGAAATTCAAAGTTACGAATATCCTACGCTACATCCATACATCGACGTACAAACCTAGTTTTCTGTCATGTCTGTCTATTTGCTCATACGCATGGGCAAAGAGATCATCTCATCTAGCTTACTATCAATGGGAAGGACAGCTTTGATTTGGAAACCACCGTCTGTCCCTTTCAAAACCGCATCTGAACCCAGTCTGTCTCACATTTGATTTTCCACATCAAAGCCTTATAATTTGGGACTCCCATACATCGGCAATGCAAACACAGACACCAATAAACTCTAAAATCTCAATTTCACGTGTAGCTTAATTGTGGGATTAATTGAGAAAGGGGTTCGGTTGCAAATAAACGTGCAAATTTGGTGCGTAGTCGTAATTCAAGGTATAACTGTAGCGACACAGAGTAGATAGCTACAGAAGACTTTCTGTAGCTATCTACTCTGTGTCGCTATACAACGATTGAAAACGTACCCACTCATAGACACGCGTCTACGTCATCATCATCTGGTTAGCCTTTTTCCCAGCTATGTTGTGGTCGACTTCCAGACTAATTGGATGCAGTTGAATACCAGTATTTTACATAGAGCAACTGTCTATCTACCTCGACAACCCACTAAGTATGCGGTAATACGACAAACACACATGCGGCGAACTAATGAAACGTTTTAAGTTAGGTGAACGGTTCGAATTTATCGTTTTGCTATGGAGAAGAACCGGCAAGTAACTACACGGTTATTATTTTAAAAATAATTGTCTTTTACAATGTTGTCATATTAGATAGTTAATATGCACTTAAGTAGGAAAGGATAGTGTAGGCCTGGCAACAAGTGCATTCGCGACTGTCATTTGTTTGACATAGTAGTTTGAGATCGCCATATTTATGTATTCGTCAATGATGAGGAACACACAGAATCGAGAAGTATGGCAGAAGAAAGGGGAGGCCCATACCCAGCAGTGGGTGGTTCTGGGTTGAAATGAAAGAATTCGTCTATTTGTACGTGCGCCTGTTTTTACATGAAACCAGCCTTCTGGAGTTATATACTCTGTGGTAGCGAGCTGTGTAAATTACATTGTTTGTCAAAAGACGTATTCGGGTCACGGCAGTTTTGTTTGGTTTCGCATCAGTTTGATGTGTTGCGTTGAAACCACGTAAATAAAGGTGTCTCTTTGCGTGTTTTTGGGTTGGTCAGGGCTTTTTATACTTAGTATGGTTGAGAAGAATAAATGAATTCGTTTTTGACATGAATTTGCGTGTAGGTACAATATTCACCATAATAGGTAAGGTTACACACACCGAATCCTGTAGTAGCCGTCAGGTAATTGAATTGTGCTGTCATCACCTGTCATCACCATCTGCCTAGGCTTTTCCGAACTATGCTAGGGACGACTTCATGTCTAATCGGATGCAGCTGAATACCTATATATTACATGGAGTGACTGCCTATCTGACGTCCACAACGCAGTCAATACTGTGTAATACGATATCCCTTAGAATTGAGTGACATTGGTAATTGAATTACCGGTGTCACTCAGTAATTGGATTTCAGAGTTTTGTTGACGCCTGTTTTTATTAAGTTTAGCATGAGGTACTTAATTTTTTTTTAAGTTGTGGAAATTTAAAACAAAACTACACAGGGTTATTCATAAACTCTACTTAAAGTTTTGACAATTATTTTAACGTCTCTTAAATTTAACCAGCATTTCACCAGACGATACAAAACAGACTAGGGAACCAGGGAACTGTATAGAATAAACCTACCTAGAAAACGAAGTCCGTCGGAGTTCACAATTAAATTGTCCATTATTTGGTAAAAACAAAGAGTTCGCGGATGCTGTAAGCGTGGACATGGCGCTTGGGTATTCAGAAGTTTTGCGGGAAAAGTGCTATAAAATAATGGCGTAGAACGGCGCTTGTCAGCGAAAAATCCTCGGGTCCTAGTTATGAAACTGTACCGAGACAAGGAACATAGATACTACGAGGTTTGTGGGACAAACTTTTAAGAGAAAGCGAGTTAAAAAATTGTAATAGAACGATGTTTGACGAGGTAATTGATTTTGCCAAACGAAAACAACACGTATGTTATTTTCAATCATTAATTTAATAAATCTAATTGAATATGTTATTTTCAATTATTATGTTTAAATTAAATTACTTATTTTGTTATTTTAAATTCTTTTTTAATTGCTTAAGTATGTATTTTGATTTTGAATATGTTATTTAATATTTTTATGTTTTGTCGATTTTGTGTATGACGTTATGGATATTTTTATTTGTCTGACTAAATGGATGCGAATCGCACGGGACCGGTCAATGTGGCGACAATTGTGGGAGGCCTATGTCCAGCAGTGGACGTCTTTCGGCTGAAATGATGATGATGATGACTAAATAAATAATTGAATTGAATTGAAAACTTGTTTGCGCTGCAAGTACTATCAAAAAAAGTTCAAGCATCCAGTTCGTGAAATAATAATGGGTCCAAGATTTGAGGCAGTAGAGTAGAATTCACACCGAAACAATAATTTTAGTAAAATAATGTTGCTAATAGCGAATACGCAATAATTACAATAGTTCTTTCTGGAGCAGTCATGTACAATAAAACGGCATAAGAAATAGCAAATGATGCGAAAATTTGTAAATAAGATAGCGTTGAGTAATATATTGTTATAAAAAAATTTCACTGCGAACTAAAACCGCTACATCTCATGACTTGTCCCGCAGTCCAGAAGCACGGCAGCGCAGTTCAACGTTCGACAAACGATACTTCAAGTTCCAAACTCGGCCCCGCTTCGTTTTGTTTGTCGTTAAAAACACTGGACCAGATGAAATTGTTACAAAAAACACTTAAGTATTTTAATATTTTTCATCTTTTTCACTAGTACAGACTGAGCTTTTTAATGTTTCTTTTTATTATGTTTGTTCTATGCTTAGCTACTGAGTAAAACTGTAAGAACTATTCTGCGAGTCAGAAAGGGGCTGTGCATAATTTCTGATCGTATTAGAGCTCTGGGTGGGTGGTTGTGTTGATTTTGTGTCTAGATTCATAAAGATTCGTAAATAAACTCGTTGGATAAGATTATTGTTTTTGGATTGGCTCGTTTGCACTTCCTATCCTTAGCATTCGTACGAGCGAGAGGAAATGAACGTCGCCAGCGTCCCTGCCACGCACCTGGTGTAACAAAACTTTAATGGCTACCTCTCGAACCGCCGCGAACCGCGTGTTCCCAAGAAAAATTTGAAATTAGTGAAAATTGGTGTGGTGTTCAACGCTCAAGGTGACTGTGGCCAAGTTTTTAAGGTATTGTGCACCCTTCCTTCCAAGCGTATTGTTCTTTGCTGGGGTTCCAAACGATATGCGACATCCCTCCTTTTAGCAAAGTGCTTGTTTTAAAAATTTGTTCGCATTAATTCGCTTAATCCGCGTGTACAGTAGGTTAAACCTAAAGCAACCAAACATTTAATCCTGTAACGAATTTTACACTGCCGCTGTTTCATATTCATTGGACCTTGATCGATTCGTAGTTGGTATAAAAGCAAAAAAATATATACTTTACACAATTGTCTTTATATTATCGGTGACTCAGTGGTAATGGCCCCAACTTAAGTATAGGAAGGTCGTGAATTCCAGGCAGTCAAGTTACTTAGAGGAGTATTTCTTAACCACTGCTCGTGGTGGGAACATCGTGAGGAAACTGTCATATACTATACATAAAATATCGAAGACGTAGCATCTACTAGCTCCCACTGCCACGCGTGGTGGATTACGAGAAAAATCCTGTGTCCCATAAGTGGGAATATTATGGCTGTCTGGCTGATTATGTTTACAAGCAAGAATGAAAGAAAGAATAAGCTTTATTTTTAGCTTTCAGGTAAATAAATAATCTGGACCTAACTTCTCAAAGGTTCGTAAGACAAAAAATGTAGGTATATTTAGGTAAACTTCCTTGAAATGCTCCGGTTTTATCGTTAAGTCATGAAGGTGAGTCGAACCGCTGGAAAAGTACAATACGGATTAAAATTTAATTTATACCTAAAACGACGCTTGTAATCCACTTGTAGTGAACTATGGTTTAGTTCCTATCAAGGAAAAAAGTCATGTATGGGAAACCTATTGGCTGATTTTGTTTACCCTATTCAAAAGTAAATAGCATTCATTTGTTATCTACAATGATTGATCAAAGCGAACTTCGTGTTGTGCCTAATTGAATTCGCTTTTGTTCAACGGGTTAGGATTTGAACGGATATTTAAATTAACTGTGAATTGTGTTGATAAAATAAAGTGTTGTGTGTTGATTTTTTTCAAAAATTAACCTTGATTGTTTGTTTGTTTCGTCCAATCAGAGTATTTACATTAATAATTTTGAATTTATTTATCTTGCATTAGATCAGTCTTATTTAGAGAACGTTTAAAAACCTACACTCGTCGACACAAACTAGCACGAGCAATGTTAGTGTTGAATTTGATGTTTAAAGCTTTCGTAAAGATTATAGATTTATTGGAACATGTAGGTTACAAAGAATCTTTTAACTTGTTCTTTAGCGAAGCATAAACACAATCCCCTTGTGGCTTATGTTTGTAAATGGAATCAGTCTTTTTAAAATGAGTTTGCTTATAAAAAACATAGATCGATACAATGCTTAATTGAATACAAACTTTTTGGAAGTAACCTACATCATTTTCCTTTATTGTGTTAAAATTTTCTGAAGAATTTTCGTAATTTAACAAAAGGCATTTAACAACAGTCAAGAGTTGTTTGAGGACGTTGGCAGTGACAGGTTGTAAGCCCTTTGTCAGCCTGAACAGAAACAGATATAATTAATTTTGTTAATTATAAGGGAAATATTTGTACATAAGAATTATATTGGAAGTCGGGCAAATTGGCTATTAAGTAGGCGTTAAAATGATTCGTAATAACTGTACAGGTAATTTTCTTAGAAATTAAATACCTTCGTCAGCAGCTTTCGGAACATTATACATTCCTTGTATTATGAGGCCAATTAACATTATTAATGTATACTTATTGCCTCGAAAAATGACTACATAATTACTAACCGTGGTGTAATAATGGTCCCCCACGCGGGCCCAGTGTAGTTTACCAACCCGTGGTGGATTATGGCCCACTGCTCCCACAGAGAGGAGGCCTGTGTCCCTGCAGTGGGAACATTATAGGCTGATTATTATGCGTGGCGTTACATGGTATTTTTTTTTGAGTTGTGTTATGGGTTGCAATGCCTTTTTTCAGTTTCTTTTCCAGAAACCTTACCTGGCCTATATAGAACAACTGTGCAAAAAATTTCATCAAAATCGGTTTAGTAGTTTAGAAATCTCTAGGGTACGAAGAGAAGAACAGATATTGTTTTTTTCTTTTTTAATTTTCAGCTGTTTCATACATTTGGGTCGAGTAGGTATTGAAATTTTGTATGGGACAGCTGATAATTTTTTCGCATTTACGATATTGAACCAATGGAGGAAGTTGTTCAGTTTGATGGACTGCAGCATATCCTTTCATATGACTATACCGTTTCTGTTACCCCTGCATAAATAGCTTTGAAACCCCTTCCTGAATCATAGAAACAGTACAACAAAAGTATTTTTGAGGCATTCATGAAAACTTCAGCTAATAATGAAGAAAATACTATCAACAAAATTACTCAAATCCCTGTCAAAATTAACATAAGTGGGTTCTCACTTAAACCGCAACTTCCACAATTGCAGCAACAAAGGAAAAAGTTGGTCCGCTAAGGGATTTCCAGACGAGACAATTCGTCCCAATTTAGAATTCAACAGAATTACCACTCTTATAGAGTTTATCACGAAGTTCTGTGTGTAGACGCCTTAAGTGCTCGGATTTTATGATGAACGCGGAACATTTAAAACTTCACATATTTTAATTAACTGAGTCAATTTTCATATTCCGTTTATTACAAAGTTTCGGATGTTTTGAGGAGCTTGTGGCTAAATAATGAGAGCTGCTCGGGTCAATCTTCAGGTTAAGCCGCGCTTGTCAAGGTTGGTCCGTGGATGGGTGACCACCCATTACATATCAAGTTTCCTCCGTGCCTCAGAAAGCACGTTAAGCTGTTGTTCCCGGCTGTTATTTCTAGATTTTTGACAGTCGTTACAGGTAGTCAATGGCGCGAAAGTCTGACAACCAGTCTTATCAAGGGGTATCGTATTACCCAATACTAACTGGGTTGTGGAGATCAGATAGGCAGTCGCTTCATGCAAAATACTTCAGCTGCATCCCCATGGAGTCTGTATTTGTGCCCACAGTGCCACTATCTACCACTACCCTACCTACTATTTTGTATGATGCACGTCATGTCCCTGCGACAAATAAATATTTTTTCTTTGTTCTTTCTATCTTTACCTTCTTCTATCTCCTTGGTGCAACAGCAATAGCAAAAATGTTAATAAATATAAAAGTCGGTACTACAAGAAAATATTCTTATCAAAGTAATAAACGGATTCCCATAAACTTCTCCAGCAGAAATATAAACTAAGTTTAAATCGTGGCGCAAGCAATACTGCATTTAACAAATTAATTGCCGTTGCAATTGCCGCGCTTGGACGTCGCCATCTTGAATCTAGAGAGTTGAAGATTGAAGGATTTTGAGCAAAGAAAGAATAATATTTAAGAATATTAGTTTTATTAAAATAAATCTCGGAGCGACTCACGTTGTAAAAGTTATATTTGACAAGAAGAAAAGAAGCGCCACCAAGTGGCAAAAGGACTTAACTAAGTTGCGTTCTATTTTCAATAAAGATCAACTGCGATATTTAATTCATTAAATATTTGTAATATCGTTATCGTCGTGGTAGTATCGTAAACCACCAATATTGAATATATCGAGTATAATCGAGTTTCATTGGTCACAAACATTGTGTTTAATCAAAAAACAGATATTTTAGTAAATTTCTGTTATTTTTTTATTATTTCTATTTCACTGTCTAGGACCAGAGTGATAGTTATGAAAAATCTGAAAAATTATGTCCTTATTTGGACTGAATTCCAGTGCATTAAAACAAAAAAAAAGCGGTTTAGGACTAAAATTCCAAAAGATTGAATTTTGATAATTTCGAACCGTTCTACGAACCAAACGTGTTTTTAAATTTATTTTGAATTAAATGCGGTTGGTTTTTCTTCTCATGTCACCTTGAGCTATTTTGGTATGTTAAAAATTTGTTAGTGGCCATACTGATGAATTACCAACAGCAGGACATAGTCAAATCTTTTAGGACCTCATAACCTCGTAACGTAAGAGAGAAATATTTTTTTTTTACTTTTTGGAAATCCTTTAATAAAACCAAAATATTAGGCTACTGTAGGTATAAAAGGTGCTTTAGAAAGTTATCGTCACACATAAATAAGCCAAAGCATTAGTTCAAACGAGCATGTGCCCTCAATCTCGTCACACTCAAACTTGTTCCTTCGAAACAAGATAAAGTAGTTTGTGAATTAGCACCGGAGCCGGATCCAACCAAACAACCCATACATTTTCTTCCTCATTTAACTTTCTCCGTTTCGTCACGACGCGGCGACGTCTGAGATAAGTTGGTGGAAGGATATGCCAACTTTCGTGCTTATGATTTATATAATATTTTGCAGATATTTGTGGATCTTATGTAATGCTTATCATCTGTCTAGCCTTTTCCCAACTATATTGGCGTCGGCTTACAGTTTATTCGGATGCAGCTGAATACTAGTATTTTACATGACTCCTTATCTGCCTACAACTTAGTTACTGGAAAAGTTTGTTTCGGAACAGTAAAAAAAATATTTATGGACCAAACGAAATAGTTCAGAAGTATCGTAATGGTAAATATAAGGTGGGAGGGACACCGACAGGAAAACGGTAACCACATATTCAGTACATCATTCTGAGAAATTTTTCATCGGTGGTAAAAAAAAATCAGATGTTTTCTACAAAAGTGCAATACCTACATGGTCAAAATGTATGGAACAGCTAAGTTTTTTAAATTATCGTTGGAAAATTTCTAGGTCAAAAATCAAAAATCAAAATCAAAGCATTTATTTCAAGTAGGCCAGTTACAGGCACTTTTGAATTGTCCAAACAAAGACAACAGTAAAAAATAGCTACAGTCCCAGTCACAAGGCACAAAAACTGTGAAAGTACTGTAGTTGTATGTAGAAATTCTATGTGAATTTCGAATGATGTACTGAATACGTGGTAACCGTTTTCACGTCGGCGTCCCTTCCACCCGGTATAGATCTTGAACATTTTACCTACTTAGTTATAGGTACATTTATCTACAATTTTGACCTCTAGGTAGGTACTATTAAATTACTGCCGCAGTAGTTTAAGTCGTAATGTTAATTTTCCACTTATATTCTTTATTAGGTTTCATAAAACGGTTTTATAGTACTACCTATTTTTGAAATATTGTTTTAAATATTTGTTATAAAGCCATGTATAACAAAAACTAAGTAACGGATTTATTTTGTAAAATAATGTCCCTGTAGCAAAAACTCCTAAATAAAGGTTGAGCAGTCAATTCGCTGTCTATTTACTATTAAATATTCATCCGCACGTGAGAAACATAAAACGTGTGACTATAAATTTGTTTTGACTCTACTAACCAACACAAGTAACGAGCTTGCAGTCCATTTTCATTATATTTTCGTTTGTTCTAAAAACAATTTTGCGTTATATATTTTGCAACATTCTGAACTTTCGTAGAGCTCGTGGTTTCATAGAAGGAGCACGTGGCTAAATAATAACAGCTGCTCAGGTTGATCTTTAGGTTAAGCCGTTGGTCCCGGCTATCATTTTGTAGATCTTTTACAGTCGTTACAGGTAGTTAGTGGCCCAAAAAGTCTGACAACCAGTCTTACCAAGGGGTATCGTATTACTCAGTACTACCTGGGTTGTGGAGGTCAGATAGGCAGTCGATCCATGTAAAATACTGGTATTCAACTGCATCCGGTTAGACTGGAAGCCGACCCCAACGTAGTTGGGAAAATACCAGGCAGATGATGAACATTCTGAAGTTTCATAAAGTTTCTAAACTATAACTTTTTCGACAATGAAAGTTAGCAACGAAAGGTCATAAACAAGAAACTGAGCGCGTAATACTTAGTTAAAATGCATTGTCCTCAAACAAGTAAAGTTTTTCGTACATGGATCCTTTTATGCGACCGAAAACGTCTCCGAATTTTCAAGACATTTCATAATATATCTCTCTCTTTTGTCTGATACTACGCTGTTGTAAATTACGTCGGGAAGTTTTGTACTATAAGAAGATGTTCGTACGAACGTAGCAAAGGCATATTTTTTGTCGTCTGTTTTTTACTTGATTCGCCGATGAGCACAGGCAAAGCGGTAAAGGAAAACTTTGTGAGGACAGGCATGTCTTAGAATCAAAAGTACGAAGACATGGTGACATCTATCTGGACCCGTGTGGTGGATAACGACCCACTCTTTCAAAGAAAAAGCCTGTGTTATAGGCTGATTATACTGATGGGTACAGGTTCGCGGTTGAACTAAAAAGGGTATTGACTGAAAAAATGTATTTAGTCCGTCAGGTAGATTATCAAAAAATATTGGACACGTTTTTTTTTCTTTTCGCGCATTGAAATCTTGCGTGGCGCCACAATTTTTTGTTACATTTTACTGTCTAGTGACGTCACAAGCCTCCCCCCCCATGAACTTTCATGTGCTGTATAGTCGTCATTTTCTGATTATGTGACAAAATAAAAAAAAATTACGGAACTTGAATTTGAACACAACTATCTACGAGAGAAAAAAACCAACACTAACATGTAAAATCTCAATAATGGTTTTCCTTTTTGAGTGTAAAATCAAATTCCCACACCAAAACCTCTTGGGTCCAAAATACAGCTAGTATCGAATACTCAAAGCAAGTTATTTACGGACAAACTGAATGTTTTAACGGCTCGAGGCGTCCCCAACTTTACAACGATGGTGTTGCTATCCCAAACTTATGTCTCGTTTTCTGAATACGGACGAGCATAGTGCAGATTGCGAATGTTTTGTTTCTTTTTTTAGATACAGCATGAATATTATTTCGATTTGTTGTTTAGAGAAAAATTTTGTTGGTATCGGTGAGATTGTGCGAGTTTTTTTTTAGAAGAGAGAACTTTGTATCTACATACATAAACAAACTCACGCCTATTTCCCATGAGGGTAGGCAGACATCTCAGAGCGCCACCTGTTACGATTCTTACATACTCAGTCATACACGCACGCTGATTGCAAGTACTACGCACCTGACCTTTCTGAAGAATCTCACCAATAAGTCAGTGTATACCCTTCGAGGGCGTCCCCTCCTGGCGTTGCCACTCACATCTGCCTTGTACATTTTTTTTTTTTTCCGGGTGGAATATCATCAAATGACCCCTCCCTCTCTGGACGGAGCGGAAGGGAGTGTCTGTCAGGTCTGCCCTGAGTCTGACAGTCTGAGTCTGATGGGTGGGTTTTGACTCACCCATGTTCCTTTTTAGCCCTTTGTGTTACAGGGCCGCGGTATCTTAACAGTCCCGCAGCCATCATCATCATCGCCTTGTGTACCTTTTGTTAGTCACCTCTCACTCATCCATTCCACATGATAAAACCATCTAAGCATACTCAACATTGTATCTACAGCATTGTTATTTCAGATAAGTCAATGGCAAACTACTGCAGCTATATACAAAGGATCTTAGCAATACCTCCATCATTTACGGAGCAATTTCAATCTGCAGCAACAGATTTTGAAAATTATACCTAGAGTTGGTGAGAAAAAAGCCAATTTCCATCAATCGTGGCAGTTCCAATATTCACTCAATTCATCAATGCTGATGATCGCTCCGATATTCTATTATTAAAATATTAAGTACTACTAGAATACACTTAAAACACTCGAGACTTACTTGAAGAAAGAAGACTTACATACATAACATCAAGCTTGTAATTCCCGAAGGGTTGAGCATAGGTGTAGATACCTAAAAGTATACCCACATTCGCCAGTTATGTTTAAGTTCCATGTAATAGGAGGCAAGTCTATTGCCATCAATCGGGCACAAATCCAGACTCCGTAACTGCTACTGAGAAATTCCTGATGGAAAAACCCAATAACACTGACCGATCTGGGAAACGAACCCAGGACGTCATGTTCGGCAGTCGTGTTTGCGACCACTACACCAACGAGGCAGTCCAATATAATAGCATATCATCATCTGCTTAGCCTTTTCCCAACTATGTTCTTCATTATGGCTTCCATTATGGCTTCCATTTATGGCTTCCAGTCTAACCGGATGCAGCTGAATACCAGCATTTTACATGGAGCGACTGCCTATCTGACCTCCACAAACAGTTAGTACGAGGTAATACGATACCCCTTGGAAAGACTGGCTGTCAAACTTTTGGGCCACTGACCTGTAACGACTGTCAAAGATCTACAATATAACAACATATATATAGGGAATATAAACCCTTCGACCTGCCATAACACTTTCCTATATTAGAAAATACGTTATCTTTACCAGTTTATTTTCAAAACAACTAAATTAAATGACCGTTCTAATGTCAGTGTGAACATCCTTTGTTACTAACGATTGTCAATTTGGGGTCCTAATGTTTAGTATTTGCGTTACCATCCGGTACCAACGGTTCACAGGAAGTCGGTCAGCCATTGTGTTTCAGGCTCTTTGTTCAACTAAATTTAGATTGGAATTAGGTGTTATGTTTTCCGATAACGTGTTTGATGAACGGAATTCTGTTTGGCAAATTTTGGAAACTATGGTGCCATTTTTTGTTGATGGTTGGAGAGGGAGATGAAGACTAAAGAAACGATGGATGGATTGTGTGAGGAATGATATGAAAGATAAAGGAGTAAATGATAGCGTGACGGCTGACAGAGGAGAATGGAAGAAAAAAACGTGTTGCGCCGACCTCAAGTAACATGGGACAAGGTCTGGAAGATTATGATGATGGTGCCACTTTTTGACAGTAATTTAAAGCCACTTGCACCACTTATTACTGAACTCTTTTAATGCTAAGCAAGCTACAACCTTCTTTATTTGTCAATCTTTTGAAGATGACAGAGATTAATGATGTTTTAAATCAGTTTATATGTAAATGACTTACCAAGGAGTATCGTATTACCCAGTAACTGGGTTGTGGAGGTCAGATAAGCAACCGCTCCATGTAAAATACTGGTATTAAGCTGCAGATGGTTAGACTGGAAGCCGACCACAACATAGTTGGGAAAAAGGCTAGGCAGATGATGATGATAATGTATCTAAAATGTATTTAGGGATACGTGTGGTTAATAAAGGGTGTAACAAGAAATTTAACGAAGCCGAAAGGCTCTTGTTCTCCCCATCATTGCGATCATTTTGTGTGTTCTAGACCATACAAGGGGTCAAAGTTCCAACTTTTTCACAAGTGTTTTTTTTTAATACATCATTTTAATGTAAGATTTTTACTTTGAACACCTCCACGACCCCCGTACTATTTAATCCATTCATCAGCACAATGTTTTGAGTGCGTTACATTGAGTCCGTAAAACGTAATTTTTCACCCCAAAAAAAAAGTCGTTTCCCAGCAATATTTTTTGCGTAAAGTTACTTAGCTTGATGTACATAACGCTTGGTTGACGGCTTCGTGAAGGATCTTTTTACACCCTGAATACACTTTCTGATACAGCAGAGATGTCAATAAAATGACCAACTTATCTGTTTCTCTAACATTGAGTCATAACACCCAACATAAAACTATTTGCGGTGAGAATGCATCTGTTTATTGTATTGCCACGTTCTCTTTTCAAGCTACACATTTTCCAATAAGCCCCCGTCCTACTTACCACAAACACAAAACAGCTTAATTCCTTCCTTTATTTCTTTCAACAGAGCAGGACGAAACAAATAAAAAAAAACGAGTATTTAACGACCCAAATAAAAGTCAGCAGGAAAAAGTTTAAGTTAATTATAGGGCCGTACCAATTATTCTCTTCTGTGACAGCCGATCAGTCTTCAAATTAGAAACGGCGTTGAGTTACGATGGTACTCAAGTAAATTGTTTTAAGATCCATTTAATTGTTACAAAATTCCAGTGAGTTGATTTTATATAAAATTTCTCCTACACAACACGAGGGATTTTGTGTTTAATCTAATTTGTCAATCAAATTGTTACTTAACGTTCCTCAGTAGATACCTACATTTCATCAATACAATAAAGTATGTACATTTAGTAAATGATTAATTTCATTTATAAAACTTGGCTTAGTGGTTGCAAGCGTGACTGTTGAACACGAGGTCCTGAGTTCGATTCCCGGGTCGGGCGCTTGCCCGATGCTATTGGGTTTTTAATCAGGAATTTCTCAGTAGCAGCCACGAAGTCTAAATTTGTGCGCCGTTGATGGCAAAAGGCTCGCATTGTATTGTATGAGACTAAAACATAACTGGCGAAATGTGGACGTACTATTAGGTACACCTCTGCCTAACCCTTGGGGGATTACAGGCGTGATGTTATGTAACTTAGAAAACTCCATACTTTATGTAATCTTTAGGTGACACGCACTGAGGCTAATTTCTGCTTTTAAGGTGCAAATCTTGCGCCGACCTCCCTACCGGCGTCAGCGTAGTTTGCTACGCTGACGACACGCTGGTACTGGCACAAGGGAGGTCGCACGAGGCGGCGGCCGAAAACATGACACGCGGGGTTGCGATAGTCGTGGATAGGATCCGGCAGTTGGGTCTCGAGGTGGCATTGCACAAGTCCGAGGCCATGTGTTTTCATGGACCTCGGAATGCGCCACCGTCGGGATCCCTACTGACGGCAGGAGGGGTTTCCATCGGCGTCGGGTCGACGTTGAAGTACCTAGGACTCGTCCTCGACAGCCGGTGGAAATTCGTGGAGCACTTCCGACGTTTGGCTCCCAAACTGGAACGGACAGGGGCTGCCTTCAAGCGGCTCTTGCCCAACCTGAGGGGTCCAAACGCCTCCTGCCGGAGGCTATACGCGGGGGTCGTGCGGTCCATGGCCCTTTACGGGGCCCCGGTGTGGGCGCGTTCTTTGAGGCGGCAAGCCGCCCACTACCTGAACGCGCCCCAAAAGGTGATAGCCATAAGGCTAATCCGGGGGTACCGCACGATCTCCGGCGAGGCGGCTAGCCTCCTTGCCGGATTGCCGCCATGGGATCTGGAGGCGATAGTCCTCGCGCGCCTGCATGAATGGCGCGCGGAGGCACTACGTCGGGGGGAGACTCCGCTGCCGCGGCAAATTGCCGCTCAGCGGACAGACCTCCGGCGTGATCTCATGGCGACATGGAGAGAGCGACTAATGCAACCCCGTGCAGGGCACGCTACCATTGTGGCGATAAGTCCCCTCTTTGAGGAGTGGTTAGAGAGGCGCCACGGCGCCCTCGCCTACCGCCTGACGCAGATCCTCACCGGACACGGTTGTTTCGGGAGGTTCCTGCACCGAATCGGGCGGGAGGAAACGCCCGGGTGTTTCCACTGCGAGGATCGTCCGGAGGACACGGTGGAGCACACCGTAGAGGTCTGCCCCGCTTGGGCGGAGCACCGCCGTGTCCTTGTAGCGGCGATTGGCGGCGGCGCGGTTCAAGCCATGGTCCGGAGCGAGAGGGAATGGGAAGCCGTCACCACCTTCTGTGAAGCAGTCATGCTAGTGAAGGAGGTGGCGGGACGTGTGAGGGAAAGAACCTCACGTCCCAGCCGCCGCGGGAGACGCCCTGGGCGTCGGGGGTCACGTGGTGGCTCCCGGCCACCGTAGGCGCGGGCCTGTGGACGGCGAGTTATGGGCTAGCTCGCCGTCCGGCCGTCTTATGACGACAGGCCGTGTCGACGGCGCGTTCGTGTTCCACGCGCGCCTCAAAGAGATGTCAGCAACCGAGTAGGGGTCCGCATGGGCCGATGCCTGCCAGAGCTGCGGGACTGTTCGAAAGAGACACCGTGGCCCTGGAAAACAAAGGGCAAAGAAGGAACATGGATGGGTTTTAGTCAGTACAAGTCTGACACTCCCTTCCGCTCCGCCCAGAGTGGGGGGGGTCATTTGATGATTTCCCATCCAAAAAAAAAAAAAAAAAAAAAAAAAGGTGCAAATCTTAGCCTTAGCGGTATTGAAGTTTTATTTCGATGATATTCAAGTATTTTAACTCAAGTTTATTTGCGTCTTAGTAAACGTATACGCAGCGTAACGTTACAATAAAGTCACAAAAAGTAATCTTCAGAAAATAAATTGCCTATTATACCGAGATGCCCCCGTTTTTATTACCATATCTATTCACCCCACTTCGGAACATCTCAATCTCAAACATAACGCACCCAAGTCAAAAGTTATTGGAATAAAAACTTCAAGTAAAGCGCAGATGGCAGACATTTTTAATTTACTCAAAATAAAAAACTAATCGACTTCATAAAAACTGCATTTGAACTTTGAAATTGCTTGAAATGATCGTCATACTGGAAAAATTGATAGCGCCACTAACTCACATTTTTGTTCGTGAAAATCCCATATTTTATAGGTTACACTGCTTCAGCTGGTAGTGAATCAGTCGACATGAATATTCATCGGAATAAATTCCAGGTAGTTATATGTCAGACGGTAAATTATATTGAATTTATTTTTGTGAGAAAACTTTTAGCGCTAATAGTTTCCTTTTGCTGATTTTTGCAAGTCTCGCTAAAAATAAGGCGTTAAAACATCGATGTGTCTCTTATTTCACCTATATACATTAACCCTTAATTGGGCGCGCCTAAAAAGTTACGTAAACGGTCACGTGGGGTGCGTGACACCCCGATCACATAAATCAAATACGAAATACATGCAAAATCACGATTATGCTCGATACTTGATGATAAAGGACACGTGTTTGTATGAAGCTAACGGGAATTTCAGCGCTCAAAATTAGGAAATTAAAAAGTTCTAAACCTTTAAGGATGCGCTGGGGTGTCACCCCACGCGGCCAATTAAGGGTTAAGCACTTAACATGCCATAAGGGGCAAGCCTATTAATTATCATGTCTGGACACTAATCCATCCAAGTTTTGTTTGATGTTAAGAAATTCCTGTTGGAAATAGTTAGTTTTTCGATTTAACGACCAATCCGTAATAGCTTGGTAAAAACTAGCCAATAGCTTACATTTAAACCACTTTTCTTAGATTTTGTTTCTCTCATCCTTTAATAGCATAATTTCAGGGACTTCAATAGCACTAAACAGTGCTGGATGGTGCAATAAATCTGAACACGTGGCTATGTTCATACGGGGCGGTATTTTGTCATGCGATGCTCGCTTTTGTTGGCATAACGTAATACCACTTCTGGTTTCAGGTGCATACGGTAACAGTCATGTTTGTGTATTATTTTAATATTTCTGCCTACTTTTGCAGTGAATCTGCTGCTAAACGAATGTAAAACATTCTGTATTTGTGAATCTTATGAAGATAACAGAGATGAAAGATGTTTTAAATAAGTTTATATCTAAAATGTCTTACCAAGGAGTTCTGGGTTGTGGAGGTCAGATAGGCAGTCGCTCTATTTAAAATACTGGTATTCAATTGCATCCGGTTAGACTGGAAGCCTACCCTAACATAGTTGGAAAAAGGCTAGGTAGATGATGACCTCCTTTTTAAATTGGCCTGAAGCAGTGGTTAGGCTAAGTCAAGTCAGAGGCTCATGGGTGGCATAAAAACTCTGACACCAGGTCAGGCAGTAGCCACACGATAAAAAAGTGATTTGGCTTAAATGTGTGACAATGTTAAAAGCGATTTGGTGTTAACATAATGCAAGCCTGATATTTTAAACAAATAAATAAAATCAACTTTCCAATACCAATCAAATGTCGCTGTAAGTAATAATTTCTGAAAGCAAATTAGGTAATTATTTTGTCTTTCAATATGTTTGACATTGACATGAAAGCAACGTTTCATAATCCGATCCATAGCAGCTCATTAGATAATGATAGCAACCTGGCATCAATAATTAAGTTAGTAATTGTAGGTTTGTGTGTCCTATGTATAGTTCACACCTTTTGACACGTGGCAGCCGCCGTCGTGTAGGTACACATTTATTATTTACTTGTTGGTTTTGTCACGCTGTATTTTAATACTGTGGGGCCTAATGTTAGTTAGGTGACACCGGTTTCAGCTTCTGTGTTTGTTGTGTATGGCCTCTTCCATTCAAGACTGTAACTAAAAGACCAGTTCGTGTCGTCGTGGTGGTGAAAGAATAAGTCACTTTTTTCTATTTCTTATCTTAAACTCGAGATATACTTTTAAGAGTAAATTGTATGTATGGTTAATTAACAACAACTACGATGGTATAAAACAATTCCTAGATCGAAAATAGCGTTGTTGTAGTAAAATAATAATATTTGTTAAGGAAATTGTTATTAAAAATATCTGCATGTTAAATTTAATCTTGGCAAAACATGTCTACTCTATTTTTGTACTGCACCTTACCTTACCTTTTTATACCATGTTTTAAGCAAATAAATATATTATTATTATTTCACCTAGACTCTTTGTTACCGATGCTAGGTGTCCCAAGTAAGCTGGATGTTAAGGGAATTGAGTACCGATTCTTAACATGATTCGGGGAGATTCCTTTCTTGTACCCCGGCAGATAGGTAGGAATATGTCGCAAACTACAGGGTGTTAACGGACCCTTCACGAAGCCGTCAACCAAGCATTCTGTACATCAAACTAATTAACTTTACGCAAAAATAATTGCTGGGAAACGCCTTTTACGGTACGACTCAATGTACGTACTCAAATTATTGTGCTGATAGATGGATTGAATAGTACGGGGGTCGTGGAGGTGTTTAAAGTAAAAGTCTTACATTAAAAAAAACTTGTGAAAAATTTGGAACTTTGACCCCCAATATCTCCGTAACTAGAAGGTTCCCAGGTATGGTCTAGAACAAAAAAAATATGGCAATGACGGGGAGAACAAGTGCCTTTCGGCTTCGTAAAGGGTCTTGTTACACGCTCTATCTATGTTTTACTTCCTATCCTGCCTCTGTTACCCTAAACATGTAGTCAAAGTGTAAGTACTACCCAATTCACTGTTCTACCGAGTTTACTAACGGTCTGCCACTTTTCACCCCTATGCCCTTAGTAATAAGGTTGAAAGGCGATGACCGTCAGTGGCCTCGGTGGTACCTATTTGTGCCTTTCGCTGCCAACGATGACGTAGTGGCGAAATTATGGGTCAATGAAATGCTGTCGTGCCAGTGATATCTACGAATAAGAAGAAGAATAATGATTGTCTGAAGAAAGTAACATTTAAAACATGCTTTCATCGATCCAGCTCGTCATTTGTGTATTCTAAGTTCTATGCATAGACTATTACTTTGAAATTTCCAAGAATATCACAGTACTTCTTGAAATAATAGTGCCTACATAGTTATAGTTCACTGAATAATCCATTGTCTGTCTTGGTGGGTATTCCCTTACACTCTGCCAAGTCTACAAGTTCATTGAACTATATTTAAAGTGAAGAAAATTGGTGAGAATGAACTTTATAATGCCAGTAATCTCTTACTGATTGTTTATCAAATGACAAATGTATTACTGAAGACTGATGATTATTGATGACGTCCTCGTTGGTCTAGTGGTCGCCAGCGCGTCTGCTGAGCATGAGGTCCTTGGTTCGATTCCCGGGGCGTGCAAAGTACTATTGGGTTTTTTATCAGGACTTTCTTAGTAGCAGCCACGGAGCCTGGATTTATGCCCGATTAAAAGGCTCACCCCTAATAACACGGGACTTAAACGTAACTGGCAAAATATGGGTGTACTATTAGTTACACCTCTGCCTAACCATTCGGGGATTACAGTATTAAATTTATTACTTACTTACTACACAGCATTAACTGAAGCGATTAGGTATCGCTTCCTCATTTTTGTATCGAGTTCATTTCGAATTTAACTATCCAAAGCAAAAACTTCACTCGGTTCAATAACCACAAAATTCTAAACGGTCTCTAAACAACGTTCAGGCAGCCAAAACTGTAGCCAAAACATACAAACTTACTAAAATCAGGCTCGGTATATTCTTGACGCGTCCGTAGCAAGTTTAAAGCCGGCGTGATGGCCGACATTAGCCGCGAGGAGACATTATCGTGTTGTAAACCGGAGATTTAACGGCGTCAGGTAACATACTGGTACTATTGTACTAACCACTGGGGATTCCACCGAGGAGGTTAGCTGGAGCAATTTGTACAATGTAGGTTTTAATCATGGGAGCGTGTGAAAATAGCGGCTGGGTAATATTTAAAGATAGGGTTTTGTATCTGGCTATATAGAAAAAAGGAATACAAGCATTTTGAAAAGTTTTTTTTGAAATTTTTATGTCTTTACTAGCCCTTGCAACTCGCCTGCGACTTCGTTCCCAAAAATTGTGATAGCTTGTGTAATATGTATGATATAAATATCATTTATAGCCTTTAGGAATCATGAATAATGTAGCTTTCTGTTAGTGAACAAATTTTTTGAATTGGATCTTTAGTTCCTGAGATTACTCCCTAAATACAAACTTACAAACAAATACCTCTTTATAATATTATAGTATAGATTATTATGTAATACTTAGTTGAGTTCCTGCTGGTTCAAAATGAAGCAAATGGAATTAATAAGTACTAAAGGTACTTATAGTACGAACGTGGAGTGAGCAAAACTCGTCTAATAACTGGTCGGAAATGGCCAACACGCTGTGAACAAGCGTGGTGATCATTGATTATTCCTTCTCTGCATGACAAAAGGGCTTCACAGTTGGCAGTCACAGGCCATTGGCATTGGTTATTTTGTTTCAAAACTGTTAATAAAACCAGCTAGAATGCAACTTAGCTCTCGACATACGAGACAAAAATCGTAAAAAGAAATGCCGCGAAGCTCAAAAACTCTTTGTAAATATAGAAGATTTCGGTAAAATACTTCAATCAAATAAATCGCATCGTCCATTTCGAGGCCCTCTCTACGATTTCCTGTTATGAAAAACGTAATAAATTGTGGTCCACTTTATGCTTTGTTGTTGCTACAGATGATTTTTTACAAAGAATGTAACATGAGGAAAACCTAAGAGAATAATTTCATCTCCAAGTTGAAATTATTTTGTTATATTTACGTAGTAAACTGAATGGGGAGAAAGAATCGTCTAAATACATTTACTAAATTGATAGTTCCAAGTTTCCTTGCTATTTAAATACTTAATGACTAAACAACCTTAATGACTAAACAACGGAAAGCAAATAAAAGTAAATAAAATAGAAATGAAAAAAAAAAGAAATTAAATGAAATGACTTGAATGATGACTTTTTGTTTGAATGAAATTGAATTGAATTTGGTTAAGACGTCCGGTGTACTGAATCGGAAAGTCGCAGGTTCAAACCCTGCTCGCACTAGAATTTTTCTTTCCATGTCAAAACAGTAAATAAAATGTTCACAAAACAAAACAAACAAAAGAAAACTAAATGAAGAAAACAAAAATATCTTGATTCACAAAAAGAGAGTCCTCTGGCTGGGATCGTGTAGTCGTGTTAACATGAGATTTACATGAATGATAATGAGATGATAAGAACGTCAATTTGGTATTAACCTTAACTTTGAAAGTGGATTAAATCGATCACAAGGTTATCTTTTTAAACACTTTTCAAACGTAGCAGAAAGTAGTTGTTAACAAGATACATATACAATAAAATTACTTAGCATACATCATATAAATATAATTTATAGCCTATATCATCGTCATCATCTGCCTAGCCTTTTCCCAACTATGTTAGGGTCGGCTTCCAGTCTAGCCGGATGCAGCTGAATACCAGTATTTTACATGGAGCGACTGCCTATCTGACCTCCACAACCCAGTTAGTACTAGATAATACGATACCCCTTGGTAAGACTGGTTGTCAGACTTTTTGGGCCACTGACTACCTGTAACTACTGTCAAAGTTCTACAAATGACAGTCAGGACCAACTGCTTAACATGCTTTCTGTGGCACGGAGGAAGCTCGGTGTGTATCGGTTGGTTATTCATCCACAGACCAACCTAGGCAAGCACGCTTAACCTAGAGATCGATCCGAGCGGCTGTTAATATTTAGCCACGAGCTAAATAATAACAGCTAATGTATAGCCTATAGCACTCACGAATAATGTAGGTTTCTGTCAGTGAAAGATTTTTTAGAAAGAGATCATTAGTTCCGGAGATTACCCCCTATTTAAAAACTACAAACAAATTTTACCTCTTCATACTATTAGTAGGTATACATTGCCGAAAGAAGTCAAATTCCGTAATCGTTTTTTTTTTTGAAGTTAACATAAATCTGAAGGCAAATATCTTTCTTGCTGGACCCATAATAAAACTTAGATCAAACTGAATTATTCGTAGTTTTTCATTATTAAATCACAATTTGGCCCGTAAGCCTAATACTTATAGAAAATAAAAAAAATTCTCAAAAATTTCTAGAAAAATACCTTCTCTTCTAAATTAAATTTTAATCTAGCTTATAGACTAGACTAGATCGTTGCAAAAATAACATTTTGATATTCACTTTCAATAGGTAAGTACTTTTTAATCAAAGAAGTTTTTATAACGGTTTAATTTAATTATGATTCATAGTTGAAAACTTTAAAATGTCCTTAATAAAACTAAGGGTATATAAAAAAATTATTTAACTTAAAAATCAGAGCCGCTGTTGACTATTCTTCTTTCTATATAAAAGTATGCAAATTACACGACATATATAACAGTGTCAATACCAAAATAAAATACAAGCAAACATTAGTTGTGAAATCACAAATATTCGTGATATAAATATAACTTCATGAGACAAATTTTACGAATTTAGCTATTACAGTTTAGGTACACTCACTGTAATAGCTAAATTCGTAGATATTGTCTATACCTATTCGATATATTTCAGAGGAATTCCTTGTTGAAGTATTTGTTCATTGATAGTAAAAACAGCTTTCTAAAATGTTATACCAAAATAGACGTTGATATTTTTGATGGGTTTATTTATTTTTAAGTTGATTTAAGACAAAATTACTGAACTATTCAGTGCCAGAAATTTACTTGTGAAAGCAAACGTCTACAGGAGCCTGGAATTACATATAAAGGTTTTTTTTTTAAAGCTTTAAGAGTACAAGTCATATCAGCCTTCCCCCAGCGGAACAATTATAAATCCTTTGGCAGGCCAGCATTATAAATCCTTTGTTATAAAGCACTCGTTCCCTCCCTGTTCCGCAACGCGTGTTTAAAAAATTCATACTCTTTGGTACTTAATCCATCACAACGGATTACTTTATGAAGGAGCGCCAAATAATTGAAACTGAAAACAAAATGTTCTATTAATTTTACATATTAGATTCATTTTTTGTATGAATACAAAGGCTTATGAGAACACAGCGGGGTCGAAATGAAAGGCATATTTTCGTTAAATATCTTTTAATATTAATATTTGGTAGAAGATTTTTGTACTATGAAAGAAACTTATAATATAGCGTGTAGTTTGTTCCTTGGTAATATTTTTTGTTCAATCATTTATTGTAATCGATAAATGTTTATTGTGTTTTTGTATAGATAGGTTTATTTTTTACAACTGAATGGGCTGAGGTGAATCTCATGTTCGTTAATAAAAATTATTATACAGGGTGTTATACAATAAACGCAAGACCTCTCGTTTGGTGTCTCAGATCATGAACAAATTCATAACTTTTTTTTAGTTTTACCATACATGTTAATCAGCTAATCGCGTCAGTTTCTATAGAAATTCCAATATTTTTTTTCAAATTTCAAGAATTCGTAGAACAAAAGTTGTTTAGTTTCATGGTACAAGAGACCACACGGGAGGTCTTGCGTTTATTATATTACACCTTGTATAATTATTTCTGCTTAAAAAAAAACCCCGTTGCATCACTAAACAAAAGAAAGGAAAAATGAAAACATTATGTGTACAATTTTGCCAAGAGTTATTATTTATCGCCAAAACATTTATGTATTCAGTGAATATCAACCATCTTACATATACCTGTTTGTGTGCCTACTCGGCTGGGCGTGCCGTTTTAGGCCTGCCTACATATTACGTTTAGGAAACGACTGTACATTATTTAGTACTAAGCTATGCCCGTAAGCCAAGAATGAGTTATGAGTATTAGTTTTCTGCTATTCCCTTATTTTGGAACGTGGTATTTTGACTTTACTGTGCAACTTATAAAAGGAAAAAGAGTCCTCATGAAATATTATGTATTCAGCCGAAAGACGTCCACTGCTGGACACAGACCTCCCCCAAGTGTCGCCACATTGACCGGTCCCGTACGACTTACATCCAGCGGATCCCTGCAACCTTCACCAGGTCATCGGTCCACCTAGTGGGAGGCCTTCCAACGCAACGTCTTCCGGTTCGCGACCACCACTCCAGAACTTTTCGGCCCCATCGGTCCCCCGTTCTGCGAGCAATGTGCCCTGCTGGCTATTCTTCGGGCTACGTCGGTCACCTTGGTTCTCTTGCGGATGTCCTCATTTCTGATTTGATCACGCAGGGAAACTCCGGACATAGCCCTCTCCACTGCCCTTTGGGTGACTTTAAGCCTTCTAATGAGGCCCATTGTGAGCGACCACGTATCGGTCCCTGGCAACGCACACTGGTCATAGACTTTCGTCTTGAGACACTGCGGTAAGTTGGACGAGAAGATACTACGCAACTTCCCGCACGCTGCCAAGTATTCAATATAATATTTTGGATGACGGAATAAAAGTTATAATCATTATGTTTGTAGTATAATATTTTGTTTGAAAGTGTTTCAATTTATCAAAGTCTGGTTTTGATTTTGTTGTTGTTAACATAGTTACAATAAAATGTTTTTCAGTTGCCTTGAAAAAATATAGCTTTCAATAACAATACTGTATTTTATCATTGTTTGGTCCTGAGGTTGAAAAGATCCGATATCTTCACCTTTTTTGTCGGAGCGTATTTGTTTGTGACAAGGCTATGACCCCGTTCTTCAATAGGGAGCATTTAATTAACGTCTAATAAGTACTTCTTGGTGGTGAACCGATTCCTGACCGAAATATCTTATGACGCATCTGAGAGGCATATCAATGATGTTACATGTGCGTTGTATGTATAAGGCGGAAGGGACACGATACACAAACGGTTACCACGTATTCCCTATTCAGTAAATCATTTTGAAGCCCCCACGTAGAAATTTTTCATCGGAAATAAAAAAAAAACATTTGTTTCCTACAAAAGTGAAATACCTACACGGTAAAAATGTATGTAACAGCAGTTTTTTTTTAATTACCGATGAAAAATGTTCAGAGAGGGGTTCAGAATACCGAATACGTGGTAACTGGTTTGTGCTTCAGTGTCATTGTACAATGTATTATTCTGCTTAAAGAAAGAAGTGAGTTTGCTGTGTTATCTTAGGGTAATATGTTCGAGTCGGGTTGATTCGGCATAATTCGGTACACCAGCCAGTACAAAATCAGGCTTAACCGAAAATTTGTGTGCGTAAGAAAGCCTTACGCAAAAAATGTAACCCTTGACTTAAAACCAAAAACTTGCCTCAGCATTGCTGAAAAAACTGAATGAAATTACTTTAAAGCTCCCAGCAGCACCCAATCTACTTAAACAAAATCCAACCAATTTAAATACGTCAGAGTATGAATGCAGGGCTCAAGGAAAGCGCGGCTCCTTAACTCTGCATGCTAACAAAGAGTACAATATAGACTTTAGCCAGATTATCTACATTAAACAAAAGGCTGGGTAATGAAATAGCTCAGATTTAGTGTTCTGTCATTGATTTTCTTTTGTTTTTAACGTATACGATCTTGGGACAATGTAGCTGTGAAATAACAATGCTTGTTCTAATGCAACTTGAAATATTAACGCTAGCTAATCTGGCCATTTTCATATACAGGATATAGGTAACCATAGCTTTGTCTTAAGAAAAAAATCATTGCGGTTTCATTACAATATCATTCTGTTACACTCATCTTATTTGAGGTCGGCGCAGTATGTCTTCTTCAGCCGTTTTTCTCTGTTAATTGTCATCGTTGAAGTCACTCCCTTACAAGCCGTATCATCTTTCACGTAGACCATTCATCGTTTCTTAGATCTTCCCCTATTCTTATAGCCATCCATATTTGAGTATAAATTTTAATGTGTATAAAGGCCAGAAAGTACAATACCAGGGTTACGGATTATAATCCCTGGTATTGTCGTATCTTATAATTATAAGATACGATTTCATTAGACAGGGGTACCTAAATGTTTTAATATCTTTAAATGATTTTTGATAGATCCTAAATTAAAGTTTGGTATGAAAAAAATGATTGTTTTTTACAAGCCTAATTTTTGTCCCACTGCTGGGAAAAGGACCTCTGGAAAAGAGATTTTGTACTACCATGCCTCTCCATCCTGTGTGATCTCCTGATACTACATAGTATTTCACAATCAGTGCACAATGCAATTGCCTTTTACCGCTGTTCAATTCCACTGTCGGTTTTATAAAAAATTGAACTATCACCAATGCTTTTGTTTGTTATGCAAACTAGTTTTTTGGGTGCGGATTTTACAACCCTAAACAAAAATACGTTAAAAATGTTGCAAAATTGTCACTACGTAAACAAATTCTTTACATTTTTATTTATTACTGTTCAGTAGTTCAAGCGTCAGTTTCGCGTAGTTACGAAGTTTGAGTATACAAGAATTCGCTGTGCTATCTTATTACGTACTAAGTCCGTATTTTATTTTAGCTAAGTTAAATTTTCAAAGCTATAATCTAAATTACGAAATAACCACTTCTGGAATTCACGTCTAGAAGACTGTGTCTGTGTTGCAGGCGTCTTTGTATTTACGCGTTCTGGTGGGTTACCATGACGTTAAGACGTCAGGAGTAATTCCAGTGTGGGAAAAAGATGGCGCTAGACGACCTGTATAGCTCTGTCTCTTTTCCACACTGGAATTACTCCTACCTTAAGACGTCATAGTAACCCCCCTGGATTGCAAACAAATACTTATAGTCGCAGACACTGATAGTTTTCGTTGTTTTATTAAATTAACAAAAACCCTCTGCGTAACCCTTCGGGGATTACAGGCGGGTTTGTTATGTTATTTTTTAATCACTTGACCCATAGTCTCATAATAGTAATATTTATCAATATTTTTAAATGTTTTTTTTTTATATTTTGATTTTTGTAAGGAATATTTAAAAATATAATTAATTTGTACAGAAATAAATAAAGGGAATAATAATATTTATCAGAAGAAGCATGAAAGTATTTAATAACAAAACAGATTTAAATTACAACATTACTGTCTTAACTCAGAAAATCTGACACTTTCTTACGTAACAAAATCTTCCCGCCATATAAATCAGCAAGCGTCATTATTAAGTGAGACGCAGAATGTATGTAACCCTGAAGGTACTCAGAGGGCCTGTAACTGGGGTAAGTGTGGACTCATTAACTCATGCCTAATGACGTGCCGCTGTCTTAACTTACCCCCTCGCTTTAGTATTCTATTAAATCACGTCTGCACGGGTTTTGAGCGAAAAATGTGACCCGTTTTTGTTTATGATTTCAATGGAGACGAATTTATGGTTTTTGTAGCTGTTTGTTTGGAGTAGTTTTGTATCTGTTTAATGTAAGTTTGAATTTGGTTCTGCTAGCATTGAATTAAGATATTCTTTTTGGAACGTCGAAAGGTATAGACCGACCGCTTAAATGAGTCCCCGCAAAGGTATCAATTTAAATGTTTGAAAATATTCTAAAGGTTACTCACGTGTTGGTTTAATTAGTGTCGTAATTCCTACGTGGATTATGGTTATTTTAAAGCAAATACACTGTGAGATACTATTAGGACTTTGTGGACACTTAATGTGCCTTAGATGGGGCAAGGCGCAGGACTCATTAGTAACTTCATTAACGAAATTCTGGGAAAGCGTTAGGTATTGAAGCTTGATTGATATACCTATTCATAAACTGACGTTGATGCAAAACTGAGTAATCGCATTTCATCTCATTTTTGATCTTATAGTTAAAACCCCTGCCAGACTCTTCCATGATACTCTACGAACATACAAAATATAACTAAGGTCCAACGATCCAAAATAGATCACAATCGACACTGCCAGAAAACTCAAAAACATCTGATATTTACATTTTATTGCTCTGACAGCAAGTACATTTATATTTTATTTTATTTCCCACATTTCTGTCTGTGTCAACCGTCAAGGGACTGAGATACATGGAGTCTAGATGAGCGAGAAGTTGCCGAGTAATGTAACGACGCGGTACGTGAGTTGTGTTATTAAAGTTAGAGTTATTTCTATAGGAAATGGAATGAGTTTGAGTGCGGTTTGTTGGATGTTTGTTGTTCACTGGCGAACCAAACCCGTTGGTTAGTGATGTTTCTGATTTTAAGATATGGATGGAAACATATCCTTCGGAGTTCAAAATCCTCAGAATTATCAATCGGTATATACAAGGTGGAAACAGACCCTTCACGAACCAATCATTCTGTACATCAAATTAAGTATTACGCAAAAAATATTGTTGGGAAACGACTTTTTTTTTGGGGTGAAAAATTACGTTTCACGGTAAGACCCTATGTAAAACACAACAATCACGTGCTGATGGATGCATTTAGCGGTGGCCCAGTGGTGGAACCCAGCCAGGCGCATTACTTTGTGTAAGTTATTTCATCACCACTGCTCTCAAAACGGTGAAGGAAAACATCGTGAGGAAACCGGCATGTCCTAGAACTAAAAATTCGAAGACATGTGACATCTACCAACCCGCACTGGAGCCGCGTGGTGGATTATAGCCCATTCCCTCTCATAGAGAGGAGGCCTGCGTCCCAGCAGTGGGAACATTAATAGGCTGATTATGCTTATGCTTATGCTATGGATGCATTTAATAGTACGAGGGCCATGGAGGTATTTTAAGTAAAGTTATAAAGTTGGAACTTTGACCTCCGTTATCTCCGTAACTACAAGTTGCCCAGGTATGGTCCAGAACAACAAATGATCACAATGGCGCGGAAAACTAGTGCTTTTCGACTTCGTTAAGAGTATTTTTACACCATTATAGGTATCTCCGTGCCTCGGAAAGCCCGCTAAGCCGTTGGTCCTCTGTCATTTGAAGACTATCTCCGAGTACTCCGAAGGCTAAAAGTTTGATGAACTAGTCTTACCAAAGGGTTTCGTGTTACCCAGTGACTAGGTTACTTGGAAGAACGAACATCATCATCATCATTTCAGACGAAAGACGTCCACTGTTGGACATAGGCCTCCCCCAAGTATCGCCTCATTGACCGGTCCCGTGCGACTCGCATCCAGCGGATCCCTGCAACCTTAACCAGGTCATCGGTCCACCTAGTGGGAGGCCTTCCAACGCAATGTCTTCCGGTTCGCGGAACAAACATAAATAAATAGTGAATTAGACGGCTAAAGAATAAGAATAGAATACAATACAATTTCAATCAACAAAGGATCATAAAATTCAGAATAAAATGACACATTTAATACTACACCTAACACTAAACATTTCGATTGCTCAGCAAATGAACCATACAGCAATTGTTGAGGTACTGGCAATCAAAGCGCTGCATGAAAACCCTCAGGATGCCGCTGGAGCTGGCCCGAACTCGTGGACCAGGTATGTGCACCGCTTTCGCACACTAGTGTAGAAACAGCCTACTTGCGACTTTGATAACTAAATCTTTTATTCATTTACATACGTGGCATTTAAATTCCCAGTAACTTAATATAAACATATTCCATAAGGTAATAAAACACACTGTGAGTACTCTTACCTACTAGCAGAACTAGTTTACAATGATAAAAGCAAATAAAACAAGATACAATCAAAACTTACTAAAACATCTTCATTTCTGCGAACAAAACGATCAGTCGTAACCCGGGATTTAACATTCCAATACGCGATAATACCCCGGATCACACTTTACGTTCACTATCCGAAATGATCCGTTTATTATAGCTATTAACAACCGTATCTTTGAGAATGGAAATGACGGTAGTTGCCATCACATGTATTTATGGTCCCGACTGTACCGTGGAGGCAAGTGAATGAAGAATTAATTTCGGAATTCCCTTTGTATTGAATGACCGTTTCGATGATCTGGGAATTGAATGAAAATATGGCCGTCATTTGACTTTTATGACTGCGGTGTTAAATGTTTATATTTCATTTTCTGCCTAGCCTTTTCCCAATTTTGTTGAGAACGACTTCCAGTCTAGCCGCAATCAGTATTAATTGGGGCGATCCAGTAACTAGGTAATACAATACTTTCGGGGTTCTGACTATCCGTAACAGGTAACTGCTTAAAGTGCTTTCCGAGTCTCGGTATGTAAGGGATCACTTCACCCATCCACGGATCGACCGCGGTAAGCGTTGCTTATCCTTGAAACCTTACATGTGCGGCTATGATGTTTATATTTGCATTATATTTTTAGTTGGCATTCATTTTAGATCGCAAAAATAAAAAAAAACCGGTCAAGTGCGAGTTGGACTCGTGCATGAAGGGTTTAAAGTGGCAAGAGAAATACACATTTTGTGAAAATTTCAATTATCTGCCTATTACGGATCATGACATACAGCCCGCTGACAGACAGACGGATGGACAGCGGAGGCTTAGTAATAGGGTCCCGTTGGTTGCCGTTCGGGTACGGAACCCTAAAAAGAAAACATAAATAAATTACGTAAAAAAATTTGTTTCATTGCTAATTTGAAAGAGGAAGGTTGGTTTCCCGAGCAACTGTTGAAATAAGCAATTAGTTGTTACAATACTACTAAGGCAAGACTTAATTAAGTAAACTGAGTTGAATGTGGTTCTCCTTTATTTGTATCCAATACATTTTGCTGTTTATATTTTAATTGGTTTGAAAGTGGGTATGATATTTTGAAACCAGAAAAAGGGCAGTATACAATCTGAGTTAGTCGTTGCGAAGGAAATTGTGTATTGTAACTTTCACATGCGACATGTCACACATGATGGTAATAGTTCGTGTATTATTTTAATAACATAAAGTTTAAATTCCAATGATCGAAGAGCGTTCATGAATGCATCAATTATACAAATAAATTCGTGCTGTAATGCATACACTTGAGTCCTAGCATGAAGGACAAATTTGTCATATCTTATCCACCTGGACAAGTCACTAATCTGAAGAATAATGAACAATGGAATGCGATCTCACAGAACAAAGAACATGAAACAACAGACGTTCGAGAAATAAAATACGAGTATGAATCAAAGGGTATACAAGTAGCATTTAATTAAAAGTGTCAAAAATGTATCTACGAGTATACATAAATTTGTAATCTCCTATTAATTTCCTACATTTTGATACCCTACTCGATAGGTTTGGCTCAAAAAAAGTGTCTGAGGAGTTTGATCCTCAGTCATTCGCCCGCTGATGGGCGTCAACGCCCTTTCCGCATCGCGCATATAGCTCAGCCACCGTGTCAGTTAAATGCCTACCTGATAGTGAACTGGCTCAAAGTCCAAACTTTGTCCGAAAGAAGTTAGTGATGTCTCGCTATGAAGCAGTCATGGTTTGTATTTATATTGATTAAAATATTCCCACTGCTGGGCAATGGCCTTCCCCATTCCTTTCCAACTCTCTCGGTGTTTTGCCTCCTCTGGCCAATCAGTCAGGAACGAGTACAAATCGTCACGCCAGCGTTTCTTGGGCCTGTGCGGATTTGTATTTTTCATTTTATTTCAGCAGGATGTCATAGGAACTACTAACTACCTAGATAATTTGTTGAATTTAGTTTTTTCTTTATTTTTACAGTCATTAGTGTAAACATATTTTCAAAGAACTTATTTGTTGAGACTAGACGCTGAAGTTACGCACGTGTAAGTATTCGTTAACATCAAATAAATTAAACTAAATAGGTACTTACTTAAATATTTGAGATGAAATACGTAAATAGAATAAGATGTTTTACATAATAAGTTCCATTTCTTCATTACAAATTCGTTACATTATTATTTTATTTCTTTCGTGTATTTTTTTTAAATCATGCCAAATCTAGGATTTTCTCCTGTATTGTGGGTGCGTTTACAAACATTAAATTCAGATAAACAAACAGCCCGGCAAACAGCTGCTCTCAAAACGGTGAGGGAAAACATCATGAGGAAACCGGTATGTCCTAGAACCAAAAAATCGAAGACACGTGACATCTACCAACCCACACTGGGCCCGCGTGGTGGATTACAGCCCATTCCCTCTCATGGAAAGGAGGCCTGCGTCCCAGCAGTGGGAACATTAATAGGCTGATTATGCTATGCTTATGTTAAACAAACAGCCGGACCCGGAACCTATAGGCCATACAAACTTTTCGTTCCATGCGGGAATCACACCCGCGACACGCAGCGCAGCAGCCAATCGCTCCGCCACTGCGCCAACCATGTGTCTTTATTTGATAGTGACTACAGTATCCAAGAGTTATGTTTTGATTGAATGGACACGAAGCTCTTTCGAACTGGCTCAAGCCAATTACACGTCGATAAGTTTACTCACTTTCTTATTTATCCCTTTTCTATTTTTACGTTTTTTTTTTAAGTTAGAATGAATGATTTGTATCATTAAGTTATACTTTGTTAAAACCTGACCTGGAAAAGAGTCTGTACCTACTTATACGATACCTGGACTGGCAGCATTTTTAAATACGTTAACCAATATATCATCATCATTCTTATGTCCTTATCCCAATTCTTTTGGGGTCGGCGCAGCATGTCTTCTTCTTCCATAGTTTTCTATTAGTCGTTATCTCATCAGTTACCTCCTTTCTAGCCATAACATCCTTTACACTGTCAATCCATCGTTTCTTTGGTCTTGGATCTGATAGCCATCCACATTCATACTCAAAATTTTCCTCATGTAATTTTCCTCATTCCTTCTCATCACATGTCCATACCACGATAACCGATTACCACACAACTTTTCAATCACTGGCGCCACATTCAGACTTCCTCTTATGTACTCATTCCTTAGTTAATCCACAGTAGAAGAAAATAACTTTTGAATTTTGTTTAGTGTATATGTTACGGCTAAAGATAGGTGTGAACATAAACTTAAAATAATAAAATAAAATTCATTTAATTTACGTCATTGACCCAAATTAGATAAAAACAAACACTTTTGTTAATTTACAGGCAGATTAACTGCTTTGACTAAATAAATAAAGTTAATTGAATGACGTAATCATATAAGAAAAAACAAAAGCCAGTTTCAATCAATTAATGTCAAAGGCAAATCAAATAAAATAAAATAAATAAAAAATAAAAATTACAATGAATTAAATTAAGGAATGACAATCAAAAAATTACAATATCCATTATACGTGAAAGCTATATAAAATGACAAATCAAGCACCTAAGTTAAAATTAGCCGGCTAGATGTGAACATAAACGTAAGATTAGCCGGCTAAACTTAACCTAACCTAAGTTTAGCCAGCTAATCTTAAGTTTATGTTCACAGACATCTTTAGCCGTAATATATACATTCATCATTTTATTGCTCGTGACTTTACATGACTTATATAGACCTATATAAGTGTACATTGTTCATGGTCCAATTCAAACGAATCCCGTACATACAAGGGAACGTAGCTTAAGCCGAGATTCTGCGTCCAATACGCGAACATTACGGGCGCTTAATACTCCCAAAGTATTTGCTTCTGTTTGGGCCAGTTTACTTACTGCAAGTTGTCTCATTAAGTAGGATTTAGTTACTTGAAACACAATTAACTTCACTAAGAACACTGAATAGTTCTTGGTTCTCGTTTTGTGTGAATGGTTGAGTTTATTATATTGTTGTGTAAAGCTATTTTTGGTGCTGTTTCGGTAAGACTTATCGGTGGTGTTATTTCTTCTTTTTTTTAGGGCAAAGCCATCAATTGGAATCAAGATTATTTATTAAAAAGATTAAAAAAATACAACTCAAGTTGGACTTAAAAACATATGATATTTTACTTCATTTTCCCGATATTTAAATTCTCTTTTTTTTTAATTTTATCAAAAGACCAAGTTTTCATAAAACTAGTATTTTTATTTCTAGAAAAATGCAAGTCTTCCAAATCTCCACGTAGCGCAAGTAGACCGAAGCTACTTAGCAAGAAAAACATGAATATAATTTTCTAGAAGATAGTGCTCCGCCCGCAATGAGGTGGGAAAGCGACCGAGTTATGGCAACCGTACCACTACCACAGTCAGTAAGCAAGAAACTATAATCTGGTTCAAAAGTGTTTGGTGAAAATGTAAACAAATCCTGTTCTGGTTAAAAACATCATATCTTTGTGGTCACTCATTAAAAGGAATTAATAACACATTAAGCTGTATTAAGATGGAACTTTACATCACAACTTTTTCTAAAAATCCTTGCATGTATAACATTATTTAATTGGAATTTTGATATCATCGAAAACGACGACAATTGACGTAACAAATATTACTTCAATTGACAAATAAAGAATATCTCCCACTACACCGTACAGCGTATGATGATCGTACTAAGCCCGTTATAAACGAGCTTAGTAGTCCGTGTTATGTTTCATTCCGAGCCTGATACGTTCATGGCACGGTCATGGTATGGTACGGTGTAGAGGGCAGAATCCTTTAGAGTGATTAAAATTTAGAATTTCGGATTTGAGTGCTTTATAAAATCAACACTCCTTTTATAATACTAAAAATTGGTACCTGATAAGTTTTTGGTCACATTTGTTGATATTTTTAGCCAACACTTTTTGAACCGACTATACCAGCCAACTTTACCGTCTGTAGACATTGCCTGGATGTAACCGCTAACGAGAAATTCACTGCCACCTTCATTATACTCACAACAACATAACAATGTATTCAGCCCAAATTTTACCTGCTACACCTGCCTTGATAAAATACCAGACACTGGGAAAAATACATAAAATTTCCGTTATATTACCTCACTTTTTCAATAAAACCATGACTTATAGGTTTTGTGATTGATTACCGTAACCTCTGTCATAGATCAAGTAATCATTTTGTCGTACATTAAATGCGCGGTTTTACGTATTATTGGACTTCAGAAGTTCTTAACAAAGAACTGGAAAATTCTGGAAGGAAAAGTTTTTCTTTTGTGTATTGGAAAGTTGAAGTATTGGAAGTGTGCTTTAATTATATTTTTATGAGAGCTTTTGATTCGAAAAATAAGCGTGAAAGCTGTATCTATGTGATGTTTCACTCAAAATCACCTACAAACCTTTTAAAGGGTCATTGAACTCTTTCATAAAAACCACGTTTGAAAAAACAAAAATATCGGACAATCACTGTATATAATAATAATAGCTGTTTCTCATAACTGCCGCGGTGGCCTTAAAGTTAAAATCATTGGTTAATATTTTGCACTAGCTTTAATACATGCGTTTACGTAACTCGACAAAATGTAGGGAAAAGCATTTTGTTTTTTTTTTACAAAATAAGGGGTTCCTCAGAAGTTTTCCATAGTCTTTAAATACCAGTTAATACTCATGCTAACTTTCTTTTCAAAGGACCACAAAAAAATAAAACATAAAAAGTAATCTGTATCCTTCAAAATATTACGTATTCATGAATTTCATTGCTCCACGTTTGCACCTCCAAGCTCGTTTAAAAGCTCGCTTTAAAAAAAAAAAGAAAAAGCACAAAATCGCAAACGATGCCGCCCATTTCCGTGCTCTTAGGTACACCGGCCGCATTAAGAAACATTAGTTCAGTGACAAAGGGTGGTATGACAAAGTGCTTTCCTTTCTTGGTGGGGTAACAATAGAGGTGTCGCCTGTTCTGCCCCCAAGTTGTCGCACGCGACCGAAGACGACATTGAACAACTCTAACGACTTAATGCATCGTCTCGTTATTTCTAGAAATGAAAGTATTTTCAGACTTGGTGTTCTTTTCTTGGCTCGTTTTTGCTCAACAGTGTGGTTTTATGTTTGTGGTATCTTTGTAGTACCTTAAGGTCGGAGAGAAGTTACTGGAACTGTTTTATAACATCTTTTCTGCACGTAGAATTTTTAGTAAGTACTTTTTTTTTATTTCTGCCTCGAGCTCCTGAAATATTACTTATATTCTTATACATTTTATGAGAAGTGCAACGTTAACCAGAGCGTCCATAAAATCATCATCTGCCTAGCCTTTTCCCAACTATGTTGTGGTCCGCTTCCAGTCTAACCAGATGCAGCTGAATAGCAGTATTTTATATGGAACGACTGCCTATCTGACCTCCACAACCCAGTTAGTACTGGGTAATAGGATATCCCCTTGTAAGACTGGTTGTCTGAGTTTTGGGCCACGGAATTCCTGTAACGACTGTCAAAGATCTACAAATACCAACGGCTTAACGTACTTTCCGAGGCACGCAGAAAACTCGGTATGTTATGGGTGGTCACCCATCCATAGACCAACCTAGGCAAGCGCGGCTTAAGCAGATTTATCCGAGCGGATGTTATTATTTAGGCACGAACTCCGCCTTAAAAATATATTCCTTTTATATTATTTGCGGCTGCAAAAGCCACCTTCTCCTATAAAATCAGCTTACTCTAAGTGCTTGCTCAAAATTATTCAGATCACTACAAAAACAACTTAGGAAACCCTACTTACATAGCGAACACGATTTTTTACATTTGGATAACATTAGTGGGGCAAAAACGTTCATTTCCGTAGAACAGGATGGACAGGGAATACTAATCCGTCCCACAGTAGAAACGGATCGGAAGAGGCGACCCACTACTTTCTACCAGGTCTAGGTGCGGTCAACCCCACAATAAAGAACGCTGAACTGCGAATTTCACCTTTACTGCTACGAAATAAAAACTCTGTCAAAGTTATCATGAATAGCGATTGACGGTACCGCGATGCCATGATTCGGCATGAATCCGGTTTGCGTTTTATATTATTTGAATACACTTGATGTTGCGTATATTCTATTTAAAGTATTTGCATATAAAAATATTTATTTCAGAGTTTATTATTGGCCATGTTACGAAGAGGCCGGTAGATCACATGGAAATAAAGATATAGGTAATAAGGCCAGAAGAAGAGAAGAGTTTATTGTTGTGATAGATAAAATCGAAGTTAAAATAGTAATCTTACTAATATTATTATAAATGCGAAAGTTTGTGAGGATGAATGGATGTGTGTTACCCTTTCACGCGAAAATTACTGCACGGATTTGGATGAAATTTGGCACATATTATGTAGATACTTTATAACCTGGATTAAAATAAAGGATACTTTTTATCCCGGTTGTATGATCCCGTGGGATAGTTACCGAAGTTCACGCGGGCGAAGCTGCTGAATAAGCTAGTGTAAAATATTAAATTCGCCGTTCTACATAATAAATCTAACTATTTATTTATAAATTGGTCAAAAATTGCAGCATTTTTGCTTTGGATGTAAATGCTACAGTTACTAAAACTGTGGTATGGTCACCTAGTATTCATATATTCGAAGCAATGAACAGCCGTTCAAACGTAAAATGCAAAGCGCCATTTTTATGCAAACTTATGAAATACAATTTTACCGTTGACGCATAACTAACAAAGTTTCCAAACTGGAAAACAAACATCGAAAATGTTTTGCTGACCGTAAACAAATAAATTCTCTCTTTTGAAATTAAAAATGCAATATTTCACCTTAAATTAAACCCTGAACACCTGAGCCTGATTAATCATAATTACCTTATTATACACAACACCACACTGCGCTCCAAAACACAAATTACTGATGTTGCCAAAAAGCCGCTAAGCTGAAGTGGGACTGGGCTGGTCATGTCTACCATATGCCCGACGAGCTGTGGGCCAAAATAACCACGTTATGGATCCCTGACAGCCAGAAGGCGACGCGTTAGACCTCGCAGGAGATGAAAGGACGAGCTGGATAGAACCAACGACCAGTGGTCCACATTGGCCCTGGATCGAAAGATTCACAGGAGATGGAGGGACGAGCTGGATAGAACCAACGACCAGTGGTCCACATTGGCCCTGGATCGAAAGATTTGGGGGTCATGGGGGAGGCCTTTGGCCAGCAGTGGTATGACACAGGCTAACAAAGTAACAGTAACCTTATTGGTAATGTTCTTCAGAATAAACAGGAGTACTTACCACAAGCTTGTATTGCTATGAACGTGGACGAATCAAATGGAATGTGCAAGTAGTCCGTGTCGTTCCATGATTTCTGCTTACCCCTATTGGAAAGGACCCGACATGTACACCCTACGTGTACAGGTACACGCAAACCGACTAATCGAACTATACAAAACCAGTATAAGCGGATCTCTGATTGCATGGGAAATCTATACAAAGCGAGGTCCCGTCATTCTGGAAATGCATCGCTTAATGTGTCGCCGTGTGTACGAGAAATAAACTCACACTGTTCTTGTTTTCTATAATACAAGCGAAGTAGGGGTTGAAAACAAAGATACACCGACTGTCGCATACATACTCCTAAAGTTTCTGAATTCACCCAGTTTACGAAGGCTCTGTGTCAAAAGTTCTCTGCCGTATTTTACAATTGGGTATTTCTAGAGCTGAATTTTCTTTTGTTTTCATATTTTGTTTTAATGATGTGATTCGTGTGGTTAGTGCCTAACCTGGTGTCAGACTTTTATGCCGCCCAGCCTTTGACTTGTCTTTACATGCCGTCGAGAAATATCTCTCAGGGATACTGGTTTCCTCACGATGTTTTCCTTCCTTGATAATTTTGTATAATTATCAGTTACTTCGGTGAAGGATTTACGGTCATGAATTCGAAAAATCAGAGCTGCGTGTCTTGGGTTCAAACTTGAGACCTATGACTTCTGCACACATTTCGTTTTAATAATAATAAATTCAAACTTTTGTTCGTCGATTCTGTGAATGATTTAATAATTAATTCAGGAAGTACAAAGTTGACTATTGGTTTGTACAGAGGCGTACGTGCGTAGTAAATATTGTAATGATTGGGAAATTACTTTCCCAGTATTTCTGTATATTTACTTTTACATTCTATTTGTTGGTTCGAAGCACGTAAACGAATGCGGTGGCAGTCGCAAATAGTTTAAGCTTTTGTATTTAAATGAAACTCATAAACGTAACCATAATTAGCCTAAAATGATTTCGCTTTTGGAATCAGGGATTTTCGCCGTCAAAGGAAGTTGGAAACCCCAAAGGGTCAGGTAGAGGTGTTCTTAATAGTACACCCACATTTCGCCAGTTATGTTTAAGTCCCTTGTTATGGTGGGCGAGCCTATTGCCATCAACCGAGTACAAATCCAGACTTCGTGGCTGCCATCGATAAATTCTTGATAGAAAAACTCAATGACACTTTGGCCACTTAGAATTCAGTGGTGATGAAATAAATAACAAATTTATTATGTGCTTGGGTTCGAACCCACAATCTGCAACCCGTAAGCCACTTATGGTTAAGTGGCTTACGGGTTGCAGATTATAATACAATACGATACAATACAATACGATATATTACAATACAATACGATACAATACAATACGATATTAATACTGGTGTATTGGAAGCCATTAACATAAAACTAATTTGTGTGACCTCAGCGGCTAATATGTTAGTCTCAATAAATAGTTATACAAGTCCCACTATTCCTTTCAGCTGAACTCTTGGTAGAAGTAGAATTATTCAGAAAGTTAGCTCGTTAAACCTCGTGAGACAGGGATAACTTTCAAAAAGTGAAACACGAGAAAACGACGACGTATATACCTACATTAAATAGATTTAGTTATTTTAATAGTTTTTGAATAAGTTGTGACACTTTGTACCACATGTGTTGCCGTGTATGGTGAACTTTAGAAGATGTTCTGTTAATATAGTCACATAGCCATCTGCGTATTCATTTAGACAATAGTAATTATTCCTGGGGGGTTACTATGACGTCTTAAAGCAGTTACTAATTCCAGTGTGGGAAAGAGACAGAGCTCTACAGGTCGTCTATAGCCATCTCTTTCCTACACTGGAATTGCAACTGCCTTAAGACGTCATGGTAACTCCCCAGGAATAATTATTAAATTTACATTAAAATAGATGCGATGAGGCGCTTGACGACCTGTAAAGCTCTGTCTCTTTCCCACACTGGAATTGCAACTGCTTTAAGACGTCTTGGTAGGCCACTTGGTCCTATTACATGGGCAAAGTGCCTAAAATAACCAACTGTCGCAGGAAATAAGCTGTAGTATCACGCCTGTAATCCTCGTAGGGTTAGGCACAAGTGTACGTAATAGTACCCCATATTTAGCCAGTTATGTTTGAGTCCCATGTAATAGGGGGGCGAACCTATTACCACCAACCGGACAAAGGTTGCTACTAAGAAATTCCTGGCGGAAAACCCAATAACACTTTGCCCGACCCGGGAATCGAACCCAGGACCTCATGCTCAGCAGCCGCGTTTGCGACTACTAGACCAACAAGGCAGTCTTTGGTATATTTTTGGCATTTTTATAAAAATACAATCATCCACTGGTGAAATACTTACAAAAGATTTCCAGCAATTCCTTTACACATTCAAATGCGCAAACAAAATGGATTACGAAGGCAATAACGAAATTGATTTTTGTATTATGACAGGCCATAATCAAAGTTAAGTCGAGTGGAAATGCGAGCTCCTTTTATTTGGGAAAAGAACTTTCAGACGATTTAACAGGCATTTCAGATACCCTTTCATTGTTTAAAGATGAATAAAATATATACAATGACTTGGTATACACCGTGACTTTTTAGTCGTCTTACAAAGGTGGTCCACTCTATCTAGCCGACATAAAATAGCTCTAGGCGCGATTTTTTTTGTTTTACCTACCATAATAGGTACAAAGAAAAATAAATAATACATTAGAATAAAATAATGAAACATACAGGAAGTTTCATAATTTTATTCTAATGTATTATTTATTTATAATGATGTTTAAGTGTCAAACGGGAGAACATACCCACCCGCGCTCGAGTCGAGTAGATAATCGCTCGCAACAGCGTGTTTTAACTACGTCATGCCATTATTAAAATCTCATACATACCTATTTTATATGAATGTTTAGTAGTCATTGGATACATGAAATGGGCTGCCGTTGCAAGACGACTAAAAAGTCACGGTGTATAATCATTACCTGGTATAAAACACAGCAATAAATCTAGTCGAAGTTGGTGACAATATAAAACAATTATTATCCTTTTTAAGGTCCATGAAAAATTGTCCGTAATATATTTTCGTCTAAAGTGAAAAAGTTACATTTGTTCATTGTAAAGATATGATATAGAGGCCTTTTGTTGCTTCGGACAATATAAAAAGAATGGTGTCAGTGGGACGTGAAATAAATTAAACCGTCGTCGCCATAAAAATCCTTTGGCTATAAAAAAAACCCTTAATTATTTCATACGAGACTGCACGTTGCTTTGTTGTTTGCAATTTTATTGTAGACAAAATGTGTGCAGGGGAGGCCCGTACTTTCATAATTACTCATATGAAGTGTAGCGTGCGATCCCGGTTAAAGTTTCAAGTGAGTTCCGTTTATTTTCCACTTATTATGTGGACAGAGAAACCGACTAAATTGCGCTTACGACATCTGGGTTCACCTTTGTTGACTGTACGTTTTACCCCTTTTCACCCTCTCAGAAGTTCGATTTTGATCTCCACAACACACAAAGGAAAGATGAAATGGAGATTATTTACCCATATTTACTCGTATTTTTGGAAGCGGAGCCATTATGAAGCTTAAACAAACTTCACTAAGGGCCTTTTAGTTCCTTTTAAGACCAAATTAACAACGGTATATTCATAGATGGATAATGAGATTATCTTCTGAAGACATCTGTATTTATAATTCATATAGATCTTCGTAAACGATAGAATTATTTGGAGACGGGGACAATAGAAAATCGTATGGCAATCGAAAAGTGAGAGTACAGTCCTATCACTGTTATTTTTACTCGAATATACATCTTATGTCAACTAGATTAAAGATTATTTAACTGCAATATCAGAATTAGAAGGACAGTCTTAGCTATGATAACATTTGACGGCAGGGTTGGCGCAGTGGCTGCACTGCGTGTCGCAGGTGCGATCCCCGCACGGAACAAAAATTTGTATAACCTTCGGGTTGTTGTTCCGGGTCTGGCTGTTTGTGTATGTGAGTTTAAATGTTTGTAAACCCATGGTACAGGAGCAAGTCCTAGTGTGGGGTAAAGCTGTAAAAAAAGGCCAGTCAACACTCTTTTTATGACACCCAAAAAATATACAAAAAAATATTATATATTATTCTTGGCGTAAAACCACCAGCACATTTTTTTGCTAAAAAACAAAATCAGTTAAGTCAAAACAGAAGCTAGTTTAAAAGAGACACACCAAATTCACGTCGACCAGATAAAAGCGAAATACTTGTATTGTCCAAAGAGCTTTTAGCTCAGAAAGTTTTTCCCGAAAAAGATTTTTCGAGCTAAAGATTAGATTAGAACTGCGACGTGGACACATCGGACTCCTAAACTAGTAAAGTTTGAATAAATATATAAATAACTAGCTTTTGCCTGCAGATTCGCCCGCGTTGAATTTGGAAATTTTCCCATGGGTACCTTATTTCCTAACCCAGTTTATGATCTATGCCAGTTTTAGGGTTCCGTTGCCGAATGGCAAAAAACGGAACCATTATAGATTCGTCATGTCTGTCTGTCTGTCCGTCAGTATGTCACAGCCACTTTATTTCGAAACTATTAGGACTACACAGTTGAAACGTGGTAGGTAGATGTATTCTGTGAACTGCTTTACGATTTATAGATATGCAAAAAAATAAAAAAAAGATACATGGAACTGAAAATAAAAAATCATCAAACCTATACGTGCGGGGTGTTTATAGATAGGTCTTTAAAAATGACACTGAAGTTTCTATTACTATTTTTTCTCAAAATCAATCGTTAGAAAGATAGACACTTCCTCCTCCGACCTCTAGTTGCTAAAAAAAAAGAAAATTTTGAAAAAAAATTGGACTGTAGAACGTAAAAAATCTTTCAAAGCAACATATGGGACTTTTTCATCAAATTGCAGCAGTAACTTTTGTTCATTAAATTTAGTTTTGCTGTTGAATGTAATAAAATACAACATATTATGAATGAGCCTTCAAAATATTTTTATTATATTATTTGGTGCTACAGAACCCTGTGTGTGTGAGTACGAGACAGCAGACCAGACAGCATTCAGACAGACAAACAGATGATCATAGTTACCTTCGCATTTATTATATTAATCTGGTTAGTATGGATACGATACTTTGGAGAACTTGTTACTATTACTCCTCATAAACTATATACTTTGTCAGGGCAACAATGTTACCAAAAATATTTCATTATCTTGATGAAACAGACGGTCTTATTTCTGGCTCGTTCTTCTCTGCAGAAACTATGTAGTAGTAATAGAGTAGACTGAATGTAGTCTATAAACTATGCAATAACTATATAACTAGCGGCTTTGAAGTTTGAAGATTAAATTCTGGTTTAAATTACTGGATGTAGGTTGTTACCAAAAAACCAGTGACGAATACTCTTGTAAAAATATCTTTAACTAGCTTTTGCTTAACTAAATTTTACATTTTTATTATATGTATTATAAAATTTAAAATATCACAAGTAGTAGCCAGAAACTAAAACTGCCTTCTAGTCTTTTAGCTTCGTCTACGCTCATAAATCTGGTAATAAACGCATGCCGGCTGTGAGTGCTACGCACCTGTGGTTTATGACGAATTTCACCAATAAAGTCAGTGTATGTCCTTATGTTAGGTAACAATAAGGATCATTTTTAGGTACCTGTCTTGTCTATAATAGTAAATGTACATTGTATAGTATTTTCCGTATTCGAACAAGGTTAGAACTCGCCACAATCACGCCAAGAGTGGTTTCAATTAGTGCTTTGATACTGGTTTGAAGTTTCCAACATCGTTTTATTCGTCGAAGATTATAAATGAGATTTACATCTTATATTGTCTACTCTGTGCAGAATGTACGGGAATAATATTATTTTCATATAAGCCTGTCTAGACTAACAAGATTAGTCAGAGGATTGTATTAATAATCAATATTTAATAATATTACATTTTATATATTATATGCGACGACATCTTGCGCAGTCAGGCTTTGCTACTATCTGGCTGGTTTAGTAGCTAGCACAATGTCGGCCGATCAAGAAATAAATAATTTCATGATCGACCGACATTGATCGTTTTTGAATAAGTATAATTATCACATAATATAGGGTCTAACTATTCATACACGAAATATTTTCAGGGAATCATCTAACGGCTATAACAAAGCCATTTCAAGGTATTTTTTTTTTTATCTGAGTATATTTTTTTTAATAAAAAATTATAATTTAAAATTACTTGACCCACAAAATAAAAAATACTGGCTCCTTATTTTTAAGCATCCATTATGGTAGTTTACTACGTCGTATTTACCTACTGTCATTGTTAGAATATGGGAGTAAAGGTTTTATGCAAAAAGTCTCAAAAAATTTTAGTATTATAATAATTTTGTAAAAATAAAACACTCTGATATTATTATTTTCGTGCTATGGCGACTTTACGACTTATAGAAGTTACTCTTAAATATTTCGTGTATAAAAAGATAGACCTTATATAAACCATATTCTATGTATAAACATAGTTATCTTCAAGTTTCAGCAACTCGTTTTTTGTAAAGACATTATTTGTGGCTATAAATTGTTAGAAGAAGAAAGAAAAAGAAAAATGAAAGAAAATACATTTATTTGGCTAATGCCACAAGTGCACACTATTGTGTGCACTTGTGGCTTTAGCTTATGGTTTTTTTTTTTTTCTTGTATTATTTTTGTTTTATATTTAAAACAAAAATAATACAAGAAAAAAAAATACTTAAAACAAAAAATGTAGGTAACACTGTGTGCCTCATAGCTGCGCCAAATAGGACCAGTTCAGCAAAATGCGCTGATTTTCAACGGGACCTGGATTAGAGAGGTCACGGATGTAAAACAGTTTTATGTGCTGTGTCAATGGTGGTGGTGAAAAGGTACTTAAATATGTATAATAGATGTTTACAAAAAAATAAATAAACATACAGTAAATTATTACTAAATAAACTACGAAATAATAAATATCGTGAAAGTGCAAAACAGAACAAATAAAAGATAGATAAATGGCACGGACGCATGAAAATAGAACCTATTTGACACGATGACTATTTACGCACAGTATTATATTTTATTTATCCATGCATTTCGCTCAATACGCTGCAAGCAGCCGAACGCGACGAACTAATTAAATTAACGGAAAGATTTCCTAACAGTGGATCGGTATAACAAATTAATAAAATGATACCACTGTGATTACATAGATGGAAGGAACGAGATGAAAGGTAAGTGCCAGTCAATAATAATGTTGAAATATGCATAAAATGAAATGAAAATGATTGAATGAATGATGATATTCATAAATAATTGTGATCGTAATAATTGTAGTTAGAAAGACATTAAGTTACTCATATTTAGATGCATGGACATTATGGTGTAAGCAAAATGTTAGGTAATATTGCTGCGCCTAACAGGGTCATGTAGTCATTAGTTTAGCCCAGCCATAGTCTGAAACTGTGTGGTACGTTTTGCAATACTAAATAAATATTTCACTGAAAACTGCGAGCAAAATCACGTCCATTTCAGTTCAACGAACTTCCCACTCTTATACTCAGTACACTGCTCCTAAACCCAACCTTGAAAGAACATAAGTAAAGTTGAAGTTTTATTAAAACTGTCACGTACTTTAATTCAATATAAGCGTCGTCCACATATATAATATTAGTGTGCGGTTTACTCGGGTTCGTACCATCTGTCGTCCCCCGCTTAACGAAGATTTAGTGATCTAACACGCGGTACAGAGCCTTGGCGGGTTTTTACACAAGTTGCTTGTAAGTCAAAAGGTTAGGATGTTATTAGAACGTTTCTTTGGGTTTTTTGGTCTTAATGTAGTGGAGAATAAAGATAAAATGGCGATATAATAATAGTAAATGATTGCGATTGGAATTTTAGACGAGTTTAAAAAATTTCAAGCTTATGAAATAAATTAACTGTATTATATAGTAAGTTACCTGTATTAAGTCGTACTAACATAGTTCTTAAACGCTCACTACTAAACCATATGGACTCTTGTTCGAAAAAAACGTTTTTTTTTAAATTTGATTTGAGTGTTGGTAAAACGTCATCAATACGAGAAGAAACAGTAGAAGAGCCTGTACGATAATGATTATTTGACATGCAATGTGGTCTTCTTCTTTTTCGTGTGGTTCGTACCTATTATAACCTGGTATCAGAGTTTTTATGCCGCCCATGGGCCTCTGACTTAGCTCAACATGCCGTCGAGAAATGTCTCTCCATACTTGCCTGTTTGGTTTCCTCACTATGTTTTCCTTCACCAAAGCAAGTGATAATTAAACAATTACGCAATCCGAAAAATCAGAGGTGCGGACAAGCAGCAGTCCGAAGGTACCACTAGGTTATCACTGCTCAGTATGCAATGTGGTGAAATTGGGTAAATGAACTACACATATTAACTAGGAGGTGTCAAAGATCACGTCCGTTTCCTCTTCTTTTCTCAATTTAAATGCAATAATCATTAAAAGCCAATTTTATAAATCAACATTCAACATAGAAGAATCAAATCGTTTACTTAAACAAGAGAAAATTGCAAAACACATGTTAAACGAATATCAGTTCAAAGCGTTCCCCGTTTCATAACACAAATGTTTATATTCATTCAAAACCAATTAAATGCACACATATCTCATGATCACTGTTTATTTTCAATTATTTCATACAGTACAATTCATTTATAGCTAAATGGGGCGGGATATAAACTAGCGATATGGCTAGGGTTGCCAAAACACAAAAAGAGAAAAACCGGACATTCATAGTAAAAAGAAATTTTTTTTTCGTTTATTAAAATTGTGTGACTGTGTATTAACCACCTTGACTGCTGTTCATCCCTCTTTTTTTAAAGAAATAATGTCGATGGTGAGTTTTTCAATATTAGTATTTGTGGTTTCAAGTTGCTGTTTCAAAGCACTAATTTTTACTTGTAACTGTTCACCATATTTAGCAAACGTGAGCAAACAAATCAGTACCCAGTTAGTTGATAGTTAATATTCGTATTATTGGAGTTACCTTTGGCCTAGTTTTCACCAAAAAGAGGCGAGAGACAACCAATGTGATTGGACGATTTCCACATGTCTCTTCCAGTGGCAGTCGGCCCTTAGTGCCTAGGCCTACCTTTGCAAAAACCAGGCCGTAATCTCTTATTCACACCTAATCCTACATACTACACCTACTAGAATTACATATTTTTTTGTAACCTAAACATACAAATTTTTGACCGGACGAAGCCAAAAGGCGAACATTATATCCGGATAAAGAGTGACAACCCTATTTATGGATATCACGGTATAACGCCGGGATATAAACTGCGTGTAATGTAAATTGAACTCTATTACAATTAATCAAAAGGGAGTTGAATGTAATTTGCAGGTTGTGTTATGTCGCAATACACTGTTCTTGATCATAATTATATTGTTCGGTTCAGGTTGACAATATTATCAATTTACAATATGTCTAGAATTAATGTTATATTATCTTTTAATTACTAACCGTGTTACAAGATAATAAGTGTTTTGATCTAGGAATATTGAAAAGTAACGGAAATCATTTTTAATTGGATGCCATCGAGCACTGTAATGATCACCAATGATTATGTCCATTTTTAATAAACACCTTAGTCTGTCCTTTGACACTTAAAGAAAAAACAGTTATTATGATAAGTAATGCTGTTTGAAATATACCGTAGTAGACCCTACGTAGCACTCTACGCCGTAGAACCTCTACGCCGTAGCAAGCTACGCCGCAGATCATGTTTGTAGATCACATTTTTTTTTGTGATTACCTTCTAATTTAGGTCCTTTACTATACCTAACAGTAAAATAGCCACGATCAATCTTAACAGTAGTACCTAAAGAAGGCAATACATTCATACCGATCGCATAAATTGTTGTTTGACCTAGTTGAACGTCTGAAGTTAAGCTGAGCCTTTAGCTACATTGTTATTAGGATGCTTGGGTACGCAAATCTTCACTTTGAAGACGGTGTAGCGGTGCGCTTATCAAAAAGCTGCGGATAACGGTACGAGGCAAGGCGAGGCGAGACGAGGCGAGGCAAACCAAGGCAAGGCTTGTTTGGCGCAGCGTTCTCTTTGTCGCTAGCGAAAGATAAGCTGCAAAGTTGATACAATTTCTGTACAAACGTTGTCAATGTAGTTTGTAGTTCTGCATACTTTGTTTCTATATTTTGTGTTCGTTCGAGAGTTCTGAGTTTGGTAGTTTGTCGGAACGGATTGTCTGTACGTGTGTGTGTGTGTGTGTGTTGCACCAATACAAATTAGCTGGACTCTATTTGATAACTACTACCGGACAATAACACCGATAGTTTTGTTCTTTATGAAGCTTTTTGCCGTCTATTTCTGTAATAAAACATCAATTTGAAAGCACCCACGAAATTGTACATAATGGCTCGTAATTTTGTCGTAAATCCGCACTTTATATCAGAGAGAAGTAACGTTAATGCTTCTAAAAAATGTTACAGCTTAACATCTTCACGGGGTCCATAAATTCCATTTTGTGTTTAAGTACACTCTTCGTTTATGACCTGCGGTTGGTCATTGGTGTTAGGCTCTTAAGAATCTTCGATAAATCATGGTTAGGAGAATCGTTTTTTCAGCTCCAGGTGGTGTGTGCCAAATAACACGCCACATAAATTCGTGATGATTTGTTTAGCTGCTTATTATTATAATTTTAAATAGGTACAGTATTATCGGTTTGCTCGTCGGTCCAGTGCGCACAAGCACTACTGTTGATCGCAATAATCCCTTAGGTAGGACTACTGTCCTGGACTGAACTCTCGATTCCCATCAGGTCGTGCAAATTGATGCTCCATTACGAATTTCCTAGTAGCAGGCCAGTCTTCAATTTGTGACCGGTTGATGGCAATAGGCTCGCCTCCTATTACGTGGGGCTTAAACATAACTGGCAAAATGTGCTTATGCTTTAAGTACACCTCTGCTTAACCCTAAAGGAGAAATCCAGTCATGATGTTGTGTGCTATTCAAAAACAGAGCATATTTTAAATTCGGTAAAGAGGAACAAATGTAGACCTCGCAGCACTGATGGCGTGAAAAACTAGATAGAACCAACCACCAGAGATCCACGTTGGCCCTGGATCGAAAGATTTGGAGATCATCGGGGGAGGCCTTTGGCCAGCAGTGGGTTGATTTAGGCTAAAAGTAACAGTAAAGATGAACAAAAATAAAACCCATCATTATATACAAACGTTAAATTTGTATTTTCTTGAAAGTTCTCAAGGCTGATTACCCCAATGATTTACATAGACGTAAAGTGAATAAACATATTTTTTGCCAAGAAATTGTTTAAACTTGATGTCATAAACAGTTTATTACTTACACTTGAGGTTTTACTTATTTAATTTTTCTAAGCTAAGATTTCTCTTGTGTCTGTGCAAATAGTTCTTAAGTGTCTGTATATTCTTTGAATAAGATTTTCTTTTAAAGTTTTTCTTTTATGTTTTTGGAATATACTAGAAAGTTTACGCTCTAGGGAGAATATTTAAATTCTCTCTTGGTAATCTATTTTTCACTGTCCCAAGTTGATATTCAGCTTGAATGTTAATATGAGCGTTATTAATGATCTCTGAATGCATTGTTCTTTAATATTTAACGTGACTGATATTAAGTGATGCATTATGAAAATAAACTGAATTTACACTCGGGAGATATTATGACTTTCGGTGCGGATCGAAACTTTTATGCTGGCACTTCACATGGAAAATTTGTCAAAAATTTCACGACGGATCAAAACAATGTTTTAATGCCTATTGAGATAAAGTTCACTTTGTCTTAATGGTAGAAAGCGAATATTTGCCCAGATCTGACAAATGTAGTGCCACCATTTCATTTACCAGTCACGAAATGTTTGTGTAAATGTGGTAACAACAGGATAATCTTGCTTTATTTAATACTAACTGTGCCCCGCAACCTTCGTTCGCGTGAAATTATTATAAAAATGTTGCTTCCCTATTTGATTCGGATTTTGTTAACAATTTTAAGGGTTTTTTTTTTGCACGGAACCCTAAACCTTTTTCTAAAATAAAAACTGAACCTTAATTCTTTTTCTAAGTGGCTCCTTCATTAGCTTACATCAGCAATCTGCCAGTAAAAGTCCCGTCAAAGAGACAGTCAAAAAATTGCAAAAAAAAACAAAAAATTGTTAAAAATACAGTATTTACTTTGCTTATGCATATGCATTCAGTAAAAAGCTGTTATTTTGAAATTACAAACAGATATTTCAGTTTAATTTATTTGTATAGATTGATAACTTAAGTATTATTCAAGTTAATAAGTAACAGCGAGGAAAATAATCTTATCTAGCAGTCTAACTGAATTATACATGGAATGAAAAACTATTTGACGTTCTTAACCAGTTACTGGGTGATACTATATTCTTTGGTAAGATTGATTAACAAATTAAAATTAAGAGTTAGTTTTGTCTCACTGTAAGACAAAGGCATCCCTTTCTATTTTTCTATTTCTTTAGCTATAGGCTACTAGGCTTTAACTAATAGGTAGGCCCGATTTCTCGCGACATTACCTTCATCGGTTAACAAAATCTTTACTAATACCACTTACAAAACATAGTCACATCCAAAAATACACCGCAATTACTCTTACCTCCAAACCCACGTAACGTATTCTATAAATGGGCTCATTTGTACCGGTCTACCGGATCCAGCCCTTATTTAATCACCATTACGACTTCCCGTGTTGACGGGTATTAGACCTGGCCACTCCTGGATTCAGTGTGTGGGCACACGACGGTAACGAAGACAAACAGCCATCGTACGCGACCCATTCTTCCCCGAACAGCTAATAATAAAGGGTAATAAGAAGAATTATGATGATCGTGTTTTGTTTTTTTGATCATAGTTGTGTTGGCTTGGATTAGTGATTGTTTTGATGAAGTTTGTAACCAATATTGACGCTACTTTTTTATTTGATTTGTAGAGGAACCAACTGATGTTTTGTCTGTGAAAACGGTGATGGAAAAGGAAAAAAATGTATGGGATAGCTGTACAAAGCCGTTGAAGAAATAAAAAAACCTTTGAAAGCGAATGCAGCTTATCTAGCCCTGTAGCGGAAATTCCATTTCACTATTGTATTATTGAAAAACAAACAATCAAATTGGTAGTTGAACAAGATTTGACTACAATCCAAAAAGTTTTTTTTTGAAGTTCATACGTATCGTAATATAACATTCGAACTGTAATATCAGATCCTAAGTTAGTTGATAACATCATAAAATGACATGATGAATATTGAGGGACGTTCAAAAAAAACTTGATGCAAGCATTATCTACAAGAGTAATTAACCAAGTTTCAGTACAATTGAGGCAGCATTTGTGCACTCTATAACACAACTTGACTATGACAAAGGCATTATGGTTAGCGAAACACGCGCCCAAGTTAATCTAACTTAGTTATTAACTTAAGTCGGCACTTACTTGGCGGCTGGGTGTTATTTCTCTAGGGACTGTATTGGATGATATTGAATACCTACATATTCGATTATTTAATTGTACATCAGTGGAAATAAAATAATAAAAGTCACTCAGATCAATCTCCAGGTTAAGCTGCGCATGCCTGGGTTGGTCCGTGGATGGGTGACCACCCATTACATACCCAGTTTTTTCCGTGCCTCGGAAAGCACGTTAAGCCTTTGCGTTGGTTACGGCTGTCAATTGTAGATGTTTGACAGTCGTTACAGGTTGTACGTCGTTACTTGGACAATAATTCGAACATATTTGACATCACTGACTACACTGGGAAAGTGTGGTGTATTACGCGCTACTAGCAATCAATGAAAATATTTTATTTCGCATAGGCCTACATGGGCACTTATAAACTCTGTCTTGAAGATGAGGCCTGTGTGCCATTATGGGAGTAGAATAATCTCCTAAATAAATAGCCTTTTTTGATTGGTATTGGCCAATCGATTCGAATCCCTACCAATAAAATGATGATATGGATCACTCTGTGGTTACGAAACAATCTTTGATCTTAGCCCAAAAATATGAAACAATGTAACCACAGAGATATCACATAAGAAAGCTGTTATTGCCCCAGACAAGTTTGTCTCACTACAATATTAGATTTGTCTCCGATTCAAAACGAGTTACATCGACAGACAACGCAACAATAAATCGTTATACCTACCTATATGAAGGAATGACGCCGCGGAATTTTCGTACAAACGGCCTTCAATGTCTGAATGTCAAAGAAGTAATAAAGCCACTGAATCAGCATTTTTATTTTCTTTTTTTTTGTATGAAATATTTTCTTCACATTATATTAAGCTCACAATTTTTAAAGTGAGTGGCTAATTTTGGCTCTGGATAAATAAAGGTTTCAGGTGATAGTTGCAGAAACAAATTAAGGCTTTTAGATTGTTATTATAAGAGACGGTTTTCTCTTGTGGAGTAAAGTGCTTTCAGAATTGTGAGGTAAAAACCAGAGATTCTTCCCGTGACCAGAGAGCTCGCATATTTTTCTGTCATTAGAACAGCATTGTCATCCAACGTGGCAATGCTGCCAACTGCACTATATATGGCACTATTCCTGTTGACAGCAGCGATGTTGACGAATTTCTTGACGCCCTTTAATGCTTTTCATCTTTTCTATTATGTACATATTTTTATTAATATTTTAAGTATGTTTATAGAGATAATTATGTAAATTGGAAAAATCAAAACCAGAAGAAGATAGTTTGAAGCACGGTACATACTGATGGAACGGTCATCCACAGAGTATGTGGATATATTAATATCTCGGTAAAGTTCTGGAGGTCATGCGAACTAATCTGTTCATACGTTATCATCATTCGGGCATTTGGAGTGCGCCATATTGTGCCCCTTTTATTGCCTAACTTGGCTCCTTTACCGCGCTCATGATTTGTGTGAGTTTACCATATAATACCATAATTTGTATATATCGTGGCCCGTTTAGTTCGAAGCGTATTCGGCATGTTTTCGTCTAGACCATAAATATACCGCAGAACTGAATTTATGGAGGAAGTAGAATTATATCTGTGATTTATAAATGCGATCTTTCTGTTCGAGGTGGTTTGGTCAGGAGCTTTTAAGGAATTAAAGTTTTCGTGAATTCTCTTTTTTAAGTTATGTTCAAACAAGTACAAGTCTCTGTCTGTCATTTTGTATCGAATTGATTTAATCATTATTAAATTATAATTATTATCTACGCTTCAACTTAAAATTTATTAAACGTTTAGTAAAAGATAAAAAAAAAGATTAAATAAAGATCAAAGATCCAGACCGGATCGAAATAACTGGAAGTCACGGTGAGAGGCCTTAGCCAAGCAGTGGGATGACGCAGGCTAACAGTATCAGTAAAAGATATGTTTACTTTTCTTAAGACTACTTCCTAACCAAAGGACGATATCGTTGTGTTATCAATGATGTTTGTTTTTACAGGTTTTTACAAACACTTTTCCACGTAATTTTTTTTGTAAACTAGATGAGGCTGGTAATTCTTACTTAACTACTCTGAGAAGAAACAGCCGAAACAAACTCAGAGGTAATAGTCGTTTTTAAGTTGTGAACAACTGACAGTTGTGATTATTGTGTTAACCAGAAAGCGTCGCTGTATCAATAGAGAGCGCGTACCGGTTTTCCGAAAAATGTAGTGACAATATAAGGCGCGGCGGTCGCTATATGCGCAACCGATCACTTCGGCTAGGACGCGGAGTAAAATTCCTTACGCCTCTTCACAAAACCACCCACAATCTTCTCAGCCAATAAACTCCAAACGAAATGGAAATTCACTTCCAAATTTTCTAACACCTCCACCACATCCATTGACCTGATTTAGACTTATAGCTACTTACCATATTGAAGCAGATGGACCATATAAACGTATGAGCTCCGAGCAAGGCGCTGATCTGTTGAATTTAACAAATGGCGGCCATCTTTCTACGCTGCCGCCAATTTACGAAGATGGTGCCCTGTACAGTTGTTTAGTTTAAGGAGAAGCATCTGAGCAACTGATGCGTTCACATCGCGAGGGTTTGTCTCGCTCGTAACTTACTCATGAACAGGTTTTGCATTTTTTAAAGGTCCTTGAAAAATACAGGGTGTTTTGGTACGTGGAATTTTAGGTTTTCATTTTTCTTTTGCTTTACATCTGTTTAAATGTAAATGTAATTAAGTCTAGTCTAAATTGGTATAAGGTTTTTTATCTCAGTAACCTGAAGTTGGAATTTCGTCTCTTCAGTCTAGGTCAGGTTATAAATGATCCGGGATATCTGTCATTTGACAAATAATTATTTTATCTCTTATTGTTCGCGGCTACACCCTCATGGAGGTCTAAAGATATCCCACGGGAAATGGCTTTAGGAATATATTGTATACTATGTTCTAAACAAAGTCATCGTCTACCAATTTGCCATCAAATCTAATTACCTGTTATAAATACCCTATATGTGAAAAGACAGACAGACAACAAAATACATACCTACTTTTTTACAATATAAGTTTGGTAACAATACGAAAATTATTTGCAAAATTTACAACAAATAGGTCGTCAAGGGTTAGATAAAATTGCTCCCTTGAACAGCATCTTCCAAAAAACTACGTTCTTCGTGTCCTTCACGAATGCCCAGGAGACGTCCTCCATTCGCGCCAATTGTACTCTCTCTTAACTCTTTTAAGAACTTAACTTAAAAAAAAGAAATAAGTTTTATTTTACTTTATCGTAGAACTAGGTATAAACAGTCCTTTCTGAGTAATTTTATCTCTCACGGCTGCAATGTAAAAGGAGCCGGAATGCAACTGCATTGTATTTTTTTCAGTCTTGAAAGTGATAGCAATCCATTATAAACCTTTTTGTAACGGGAACCCCTGCACTGTTATTTTGACACTGATGCCATGTTAAAGATACAGATTATAAAAAAAAAAAACATGTAGTCATCATAAGTCATGAGGACGCATTACATAAAGTCCAGTAGTGAAGAACTAATTTTTGTAAGAGGTAAGCCGGAGTACAGATCTTTAATCATCATCATTTCAGCCGAAAGACGTCCACTGCTGAACATAGGCCACCCCCAAGTGTCATAACATTGACCGGTCCAGTGCGACTCGCATCCAGCGGATCCCTGCAACCTTCACCAGGTCAACGGTCCACCTAGTGGGAGGCCTTCCAACGCAACGTCTTCCGGTTCGCGGTCGCCACTCCAGAACTTTTTAGCTCCATCGGCCATCCTTCTGCGAGCAATGTACCCTGCCCACTGCCACTTAAGTTTGGCTATTCTTCGGGCTACGTCGGTAACCTTGGTTCTCTTGCGGATGTCCTCATTTAGATCTTTAATGCGATTATATTATTTGTCTATAGAATACTGATTGTGCCATTTTTCAAAGGGAATCCGGTAGGAATCGAGTTGTATGGAACCTTCGCTACTGATAAAGTCACATATGTCATTGATAAAAGGCTTAAGTTGTGATGATCGAATCATACTCATGAAATGCAGCTATTATAGCAATATGACAGGTCTGATTACCGATATCTGATATTACTTCAGTCCACGTCAAAGGCAGCTGGGATCAGATCTTGGCGTTTAATTAAAGTATTCTTTTGTAACAGACTTATTACTATCTTGGAAGAAGATTCCGATTATTTTCTGAGATTGAATTAGTTGGAATTTGTACGAATATCGAGTAGATAAGAAATTAATTTAAGGGAGAGTGGGGTCTACAGACAAGTATCTAGATGTCGAGTGTATTAGATTTGAAATAAAATTCTTTCTCTTTCAAAGGACGTTTTTCGTAAGTTGCTTCATTTTAATTAGTTGCCTGGGTCTATTTTCAAAGTTCACACAACTGTTTATACACTTAGTCTGTTTTTTCCACACTCGTTGCTTAAAAATCCCATTTGTCTCTGCTTCATGTCTATGCCAAGGCAATTTAGCTCTTCAGCAAAAAACTTGAAAATATATTCAGTCAAATCGCGTTATAAACTTCGCCGGCTTGTAGTCAGTGAGTAGGTGTAGTACAAAAGCTTTTGATGCAATTTTAACATGAACACGCTTTAGCAAATTATTTATACTGGCGTAACCCACTTTGTGTCTAGTTTGTTTAAAAAACTTTAGCCTACTGGCACTGTGATGAAAATAAGCAAATTGGTTTTGTGAACATTGTTACTGAAAAAAATATCTTAAGTAGGTAGGTTCGTGGTGATCAATGTTCGTGTCTTCTCTGTTTGAGAAGAGGCCTTTGCTCAGTAGTGGGACAGTAATAGGCTGGTATTATTAGTTTAAGTACTCTTACTCACTCCCTTCTACAGATCTTCTGCACTTGGATACGTTCAGAATAATTGTATTTTTACCATCTGTATCACCAGAAAACAGGTATGTCCTAGAACCAGAAAATCGATATGTGGACCTCCGCAAAGTGCCAACCAACAACCTTGGCACACCTGGTAGATCACTGTCCACTCCTCTCTCACAGAGGACTTAACTCTGTCATCATCGTCTTTAAGCAGAAAGACATAGCTAGTTCTGGATATCATACATAGGCCTCGCCCAAGTATTGATTCATTGACCAGTCCTGTATTTCGAGTCCAGCGGAATCCAGTGTATTCACCAGGGGACTCGAGTACTACAACGAAGAATTTGGGACGAATTTGGGATGAATTTGGGACGAATGAATATCTCACGACGCAGTTATGTCTCCAGCACGCGTAGCATGACCACCGTAGAAACGGGTTTTGTCGACAGAAGAATCGACAAAATGACAGATTACTTTTGTTGATTTGTCATGCGCGTGCAGAGACATCTTGTGAAGTCACTCAACACCGTCAGATCACCACCAGTGATCATCATCATCGATCGATATATCTGAAAACTACTCTATCATTTTATCAACTAAGCTGGGGTTGGCTTGGATTTTAAAAGGATACAGCTGAATAGCAGTATTTTCCACCATCATCGCTTCACATCAGGCGAGTTGCGGAGAAAACGAAGCCTATTAAGTATAAAAAAACATGGAGCGACTCAAAATCAAAATCAAAATCAAAGCATTTATTTCAAGTAGGCCAGTTACAGGCACTTTTGAATTGTCGAAACAAAGACAACAGTAAAAAATAGCTACAGTCCCAGTCACAAGGCACACAAACTGTGAAAGTACTGTAGACTGTTCACCTAATGACTACTTTAAATCATCTGTACCAAATTTCATCTCAATTAAGTCAAAGATTGACACGTCTGTCTCCAGCGTGTCGTGACCATTATTCATCAAGCTAGATAGATTCATTTCCTCAGAGACGTATGCTAATATGGCCATGGTTAATTAATCTTGCTAACCTTGCACTGAATTGAATATTTATTATTTGGAAACCATTCGGATGTGAGCAACGTGAAGGGAAATGGTTGAACTTGAATATATATGATGATTTCAATTTTTGATGAGGAGCTTGTGGCTAAATAATAACAGCCGCTCGGGTCGATGTTTAGGTTAAACCGTGCTTGCCTAGGTTGGTCTGTGGATGGGTGACCGCCCATTACATACCGAGTTTCCTCCGTGCCTCGGAAAGCACGTTAAGCCGTTAGTCCCGGCTGTCATTTGTAGATCTTTGACAGTCTTTAGGCAGTCAGTGGCCCAAAAAGTCTGACAACCAGTCTTACCAAGGAGTATCGTATTACCCAGTACTAATTGGGTTGTGGAGGTCAGATAGACAGTCGCTCCATGTAAAATACTGGTATTCAGCTGCATCCGGTTAGACTGGAAGCCGACCCCAATATAGTTGGGAAAAGGCTAGGCAGATGATGATAATGATTTGAATCATTTTAAAAGTGAATTTTATTTGTGTTCTAAATTTTTAATGAGGTACATAATGTTTTGCAAAAGAAGTACATCTGAGCTTGTAGTCCCGACCTCAATCCGATTGATCATGCCTGGGATGAGTATAAGCAAAGAGTTCGACCAAGAAGCCCACCTCCTACGCGTCTCCAAGAGCTTCAAGTTGCCACTGAAAAGGATTTTTTATTCAACTTACAACTATCATTACACGTTTGGATTAGAACACTGTACTGTATCACAAAAATTCATTGTAAGATTAATACGTCCATGAAAAATCGATTAATATCTGTAATTAGGGCTAGGGGAGGGAATACGCCTTATTAGTAAGTATTTTAAACATTAGTTTTATCTGTACTTTTCATTCTCTTTATAGCGGTTGTTTTTTTCTCTTTTTTTACGTGTATGTTGGAGTTTGTGCCATGAAACCCCTTGAGTATTTTGTTTACTATATTTTTGTATCGTTAGAAAGGTAGTGAAATAAACTTTCAATCATCGTTAAAAAAAATCAAAGATTAATTCTAATGAAAAAAAAAACCAGACAACAAAACAGTCAAGAGTGTCAAAGCGGTACGGACAAATTGTAGACGCTGTTACGGATACTGACAAATACTACAGTTACTATTTGTACAAAAGCGTCCGTGTCCAGATCCACGTCCGCAATTTGTGCATACCGATCCTCAAGTAAATGCCTTCATTCTAGCGCTCAGTATCCTCACCAGAAGTAACGGCCCATGTTTTTCACGTACCTAAAAAAACCTAGCGTACCGTCTTCATATTATCAAAAACTATTTCGATTACATATATACTCCTTTAATAAACACAACATTAACACAAAATGCGGCCGAAATTCTAACGTTACACCCGTAGCTGAAGTTTCACTAATTATATACCAACTAAAAGGGTTTCTAAGCTTCAGCTCCTAAATAATTACAAGTTAGTGTTAGGTACATTCTTAAGCCAAGCTTTGCCGCAGCCAATACGTACTGGAATTCACGTTAGTCTGATCTTAATTAAATATTAGCCAGCTCCAGTTCGACGTCTTTGGAACGCCCTACATTAAGGGCAAGTCTTGGTTTCCCAAGATAATTATTTGGCAATTAAGGTTAATTTCACGTTTCTGACAGGATTATTGGTGGATTTGATGAAATAATAATATTTTGGTTTAATATTCTGATGATAATTTGTGAGGTTAAATATAGCTGTGGATTTGGAAAGTTTATTTTCATGTTCAACAAAATACTTGCTAACATAAAACATGGAGAATTTAATGTAGGGTAAATAAACAATAAACAAGATAGCTATAGTCAATTTTTTCTCGAATAAAACGGGCCTTCCATGCTTCATAATAGTCTATCTGTCCGTCTGTAAACTTTTCACAGGGTCTGGAGTTTTTTTCTCGTTCTCGTGGGATAATTTTTAACATATTTTTCGAAAGCAAAACCGCGAGAAAAAGCTAGTCCGCAATATAAATGAAGACAAAGATAATCGAAAAGCGGTAGTACTAAGTACACAAGTAAATCCTTTTTATCACTCCTATCGTTATAGTGGGTACAATGAAAAGTGCACTTTAGATATCAGCGGGTACTGTCTCAAAAGTTTAATAAAGCTTCTTTGTATTTAAATCCCCCATTTAACTTTGTCCCGACATAAGTCCTGGATTAATGGCAAGACATTGTGAGTACTAGTAATAGTCTTGGCGTTTTTAATCACCCTTAGGCCCAGACTCGAGAGACGAGACGAGAGGAGAGATGTGTTGGAAACCACCAATAGAATTTCATTATTTACACTTCTTGTTTCTCCGCTTAGCTTTAGTGGAAACGTTTGAACAGAGAGGAGAGGAGATGTCTCATGTTTGTTAAGGTGGTAGCGCCAGGGTAGCTCGCGAAATTCAAATTTTCTTACGTTTTTTGCAATTTGCAGGTCAGTGTCTGGTTGTATGTTGATGAAAATATGAATCGCGCCATTAGCACGTATGTAATTACAGAATTATATTCATTTAAATCATAAATACCACTCTCATATCTCATTTAATCCCATTGAGTGACTATTTCATGAAAAAGTCATTCAATGGGGTTACATGAACTTAAAGGGTTGTATTGTTGATTTTAATGAATATAATTCTGTAACTACATACATGTTAATGGCACGATTCACATTTTCATTAACATACAACCTGACACTGACCTGCATATTGCGAAAAACGTTAGAAAATTTGAATTTCGCTGGCTACCCTGGCGCTTCTAACTTAAACGCCAACGAACTCGAAAAGAGACATGACCGGTGTGGGGCGAGCGGTGTAAGTAGCGTACACACATCTCTGCTCCGGTCAAGCCAGTACGCATCTCCACACAGCTTCGGTGAATACACCCTAGCTCCTAAGCATCCCTTCTCTCCACTTCGCACATCTTTACACGTCTCCGTGTTGGTGGAGTCCGGGCTTGAGATTACGTTCGCATTACAGCGTACCTATAGTCGGCCTCCGACAGTGAGCATTCAGTAAGAAATAAACAAAGAAAAAAAAATCAGACTGTTCTTTTGTTTCTCCATACATTTTGACCTTTCACAGTCGGTGGCTGACGCACTGTGTGTGAACACGGCCTTAGTTTGCATTTGCCGTTAATTAAAATAAGACTAGCGATCCTTCTTATCTGAGTCTATATTCTATTTTCTGGCTTACTGATTTTATTCAGGGATAATGAGAACTTTTAAATTGTTTAGTGTGTAAGTAGAGATAATTAAGTATGACCTCTGAAAAATTCGGCTGGCAGTGTCCTTTTAGGCGGCACTGCCGTTACTGTTTCGTGAATTCACGCAGTTTTTAGACGCTGCTAGGTCACGACCACGCGCGTCCAGGTCACCTACCCGGTATTTTTCCATTTTGGATATTTTCTTATGCCTAATACGTTGGTATAACTCCCGTTCGTATAAAGTTATAAATCTCGGAAAGTTCAGACAAACTGCCTTGATCACATTTCTGTCACGCACCTCCAGTTTGCTGCGGATAGACCTTCAAAACTACGAATTCAAGTAAAAAAAAAACAAGATAAGGTTAGCAATGTTTTTTTACGAAACTTTTGTCTAGCCATTTTTTCAGTGTAATAAGAACCTATACCTATAAGCTAACCCTACCTCTTCCAGTAGATGACCAATCGAGTATTTTAAATGGGCAACAGCATCCAACTGTAAATTGATAAGGGTAGCCCAGATCAGACGGCAGTCGTCCCCAGAAATTAGTTGCGTCAGCAATTCTACGTTCTAGTCAGTTTCAGATATCTTTTTCTTCAAGAAAATAACAAAATTTAATCTTTAGAAAGCTGGAACAGTTTTATACAAAACACAGTTGCCTTCTTATTGAATGTGTCCTTTACATAAAGGACACATTCAATTTTATTTATTAAATTATTATTTTTATATTTTGATACCGTATGACATCATACGGTGTCAAAATATGGGCTATTGAGCACTGACAGTCGGTTGGTTAAAAGTTACAGAGCTTACAGTTTCTTTAAATAAAGAGATCCGAATTGGACATAACATAGTATCACGCCTGTAATCCCCGAAGGGTTAGGCAGAGGTGTACCTAATAGTACACTCACATTTCGCCAGTTATGTTTAAGTCCTATGTAATAGGGGGCGTGCCTATTACCATCCGCCGGGCACAACTCCAGACTCCGTGTCTGCTTCTGAGAAAGTCCTGATGGAAAAAACCAATAATAATTTGACCGACCCGGGAATCGAACCCCTGACCTCATTCTCAGCAGTCGCGATTGCGGCCACTAGATCCACGAGGCAGTCCGATATGAAATTATCCAGAAAAGAACTGAAGCTACCGACACAGCTTGCAGACTAAGGAAGCTGAAGTGACATTGTTCTGACCGTGTTTGTCGTGTCTGAATAATAAATAAAAACATTAAGAAAATAAAACAATCTCCCAGGATATTCTCCGCTGGCTAATATTAGAAGCTAAATGGCCAAAGTTTCATCTTCGCTAATGATTCATTATTAATTAAAACTTAAAACAATACGAGAAGTTTCCTTTAACTTTTGAGCAAAAATTAAAGTTTTACACAAGAAATTAACGAGCAACTAATTTGATTATGTTCGAAACTCAGCTTCTTAAAGGGTGTGTAAACACATTCTGACATGTTCATTTCTGTTTTTGTTCAACTAAGTTTAAACGTAATCTAAACATATTTCGCTCGAGGCATTTAATTTCATCTACATAAAACTTTTTGCTTATACAACCTTATTATTTCTGGGCATTCTTCTAAAATATTTGATGAATCAAACTTAATGTTTTATTAACGAAATTTTGTTTGTTATTTTTGAGCAATCTTTAAAGATTTTATATAGGGTACTATAGATTTTATACATGCTATTATACAGGTTGGAGGTATACCGATGCACCAACCGTAACCACATATTCATAAAATCAGCTGTTCTATACATTTTGACCGTGTATTTATTGCACTAGTGTAGGAAACAGCTGTTTTATTTTTAATAACCGATGAAAAATTTCTATGTGTGGACGAATTCTTGTTATTTATTATTTTATACCAAACCATTCTGGACCCTTGTCGGGAGCGGTATATGCTTTTGCTATTATCTTTGAAAAATATCTGTAGTAAATAAGTTGGCATTGATTTTTAGGCAACGGTTCAGGGATAGTTATTTCTGTCTGTGAGACTAAGCTTATGGTCAAAAGAATCTTTAAATAAATGCAAAATTTTATTCCTGTTAAATTATTTACGTTAATGCCCTAACGGTATTATCTTTCCACTTAACTTAAGAGTTCTATAAATACAAAGTTAATCAAAGATCCCGTTTTAATGTAAGCAATATCTGGGGCAGTAGGTACTCCTTGTAATTAAAATTTTAATTACAATCGTACTATGAAACCCTTACGATTTTAGGTGAAGTTAATAAAGCATCATTATTTTATAATATTATAAATTTTGTATTTTAGTAGGAACACGGAGTATGGAGATATGGAGTGATGAACTGTGAACTGCAGCGGCAACTGTAGCGCTCGCTGTTCAAATTGACAGAAATAACAACTCGCCAATAAGGTGACGAGTCTAAGAGGTCCAATAGACCTTATATTATGATAGAAATGTAGGCATTCTGTTGCCGTTTTTCTAAAAGACTGAATTTCAGAAAACTGAATCGATTCGTGTTAGAGAATCATATCCTTTACAACAACAAAAAAAAACACCAACTGACCCCACCAACCAACCGCCAACCACTCTCCATAAATAGTAGGTGCTTTCGCAACGCAAATGTCGCACTCACAAAGGTTAATTTTACATGAACAAGAAAGACAATAAAATAACACTAAGTTAATTCAAATAAAACCCATAAGACATCTGTGTTGGCCCTTCATGGTATTACTTACTCCATGGTTTTGTTTAGACCGTTCTATATTTTATCTTTACCGTTGGAAATGGTACCTACTATGAAAATACGGACACGTCGTTTCGGGCACGTTGCAGGATTAAGTTTTTGCACAGCCGGTGTAGTTTATGAATTAGTAGTGAAGCAAAGGATTTACCTTTTCAGTTGGTACATCTTTTATGTTTACCGACAGATTCTCTATGAACTGAAAATGAGTGGCGATAAAATTCATAATCCTTACTTCCTTACTTAAATCTATACTAATATTATAAAGCTGAAGAGTTTGTTTGTTTGGTTGAACGCGCTAATCTCAGTAAGTACTAGTTTGATTTGAAAAATTATTTTAGTGTTGGATAGCCCATTTATCTAGGAAGGTAAGACAAGACAAGGTAAGATTTCACGCGGACGAAGGTCGCGGAGAACAGCTAGTATTATATAAATGCGAAAGTAAGTTGGTTTGTTTGTTAACTTTTCACGCCTAAACCGCTGAACCGATCATCCTGAAATTTTGCATATACGTTGTTAGGTATACAATAACGGACATAGGGTATCTTTTATCCCGAGAAAAAGTACTGTTCCCGAGCAAAACAACAATAACGATCTTATGATAGTAGATGGCGCACGTGTCTGTCGAATCATGATTGAATTATATTATTACAAGCGGAGTACAACCCGAGTTGATTGTCAAATTCTAAATTAAAGCGAGCAAAGTTGCGGGCAAAAGTTATTGTTCGATATTTCTTTGTGTCTTTCAAAAAGCGAAAACATCTAAAGGGGTAACAATATACCAGAATCTTGTCACCCCACAATTGTTTGTGGGAATACAACAAAAAATCGCTAAATATCAAGTTACGATTTAAGGAAAACGCTTTTCGAGTTTTCGTATTAATACGAGAAGTGTCTGTATCCAACTGTAAGTTACCCGAAACTTCGTATTTTGTTCTCCGATTTCCGAAATTGAAATCCATTTAAGTCATGGACATTCGTTCGTCGTATGGCAGTTGTTTGGATCAGTTAGACTTTTTCTTTTAGGCAACATTTCCGAGTGGAAATTTTGGCAATACCCATACGTTTTATGGGAGCGGTATAATCCAATATTGGTTGCGTCGAAGACAAATGTGTCTGTCTTTTTTATTGGTGTGCAATATGGATGTTTGCTAGTCCATCAATGAAGATTGATCGGAGTTATAAGACTGAATTAAGTACAGTGATCTAGAAGTTTGTTCATTTATTACTATTTTGTTACAAGAACATATAGGTAGGTTAGGCTTTTCCAAATAAATTAAATTATAGAATCTTTTAAAAATAATAATTTTACCTAACATAACATCACGCCTGTAATTCCCGAAGGTTTAGGCAGAGTTGTAATACCCATTAAGTACACCCACATTTCACCAGTTATGTTTAAGTCTCATGTAATAGGGGGAGACCCTATTGCTATCAACCGGGCACAAATCCAGACTCCATGGCTGCTACTGAGAAATTCCTGATGGAAAAACCTAATAACATTTTGCCCGACTTGAGAATTGAACTCAGGATCTCATGTTCAGCAGTTGTGCTTGCGACCACTAGACCAACGAGGTTGTCCCTTATTATTTATTAATTTTATCTGGCTTTATTATCTAGTTAAGTCTTATTCAAGAACAAACGATCAGGTACGTTTTCGAGTAGTTTCTCTGTCAACTTACAATAACGAATTCATTATCATCATTCATCATTTCAGCCGAAAGACGTCCTCTGCTGGACATAGGCCTCCCCCAAGTGTCACCACATTGACCGGTCCCGTGCGACTCGCATCCAGCAGATCCCTGCAACCTTCACCAGGTCCTCGGTCCACCTAGTGGGAGGCCTTCCAAGGCAACGTCTTCCGGTCCGCGGCCCCATCGGTCATCCGTTCTTCGAGCAATGTGTCCTGCCCACTGCCACGGATTTCCTCGTTTCTGATTTGAATTACGAATTAAACAAACTAAAATATTGGAAACGAATGTTCCGATTTCTCTTCTTACCAAATTCAACCTGAATCTGATTCCGATTGAATTTATCCAGTATAATTCTTATTCCCACACCTATTTGCACTTAACTGTAATTGTTTGTTGTAGGAAAACTACGAGCTAGATTTTTACCTCAGGGAAAAGAAAACTGATTATGTTAGGTATTTGGTTCTACTTGGTTCTATTTGGTTCTCTCTTAGGAAGAATACGTGAGACACATATATGGATGTCGAAAACGATGTGTGTTATGTTTATTCTGTTAGTTATTCTTAATGCTCATAGGAATTTCTAGCAGCTCCCTGTTGATGGCTGGTGAGGAGTTCGTGGCTAAATAATAACAGCCGCTCGGGTCGATCTTTAGGTTAAGCCGTGCTTGCCTAGGTTGATATGTGGATGGGTGATCACCCTTTACATACCGAGTTTCCTCAGTGCCTCGGAAAGCACGTTAAGTCGTTAGTCTCGGGTGTCCTTTGTAGATCTTTGGCAGTCGTTAGGTAGTCATTGGCCCAAAAAGTCTGACAACCAGTCTTACCAAGGGGTATCGTGTTATCCAGTAGTAACTGGGTTGTGGAGGTCAGATAGGCAGTCGCTCCATGTAAAATACTGGTGTTCAGCTGCATCCGGTTAGACTGGAAGGCGACCCTAACATAGTTGGGAAAAGGCTAGGCAGATGATGAGCTCCCGGTTGAAGGCAAGAGGCACACCCCCTATTACAAAAACTGATCTATTCTGTTGAATTCAGGTTCCTTTCAACTTACGTTGTAATTTTCCACATGAATGGTTTTTCTTCAGGTGTGACCAATCAATAATACTTCATCAACCAGTGATTTATAACATGGTTGATACCTCACATTCACCAAATTTAAAATTGCAATCAAAGTTTTTTTTAACCAACGACCCGACTCCATAAGCTTACCATTTTTTCCTGACCCATTTAAAGTGAACGTAGGTACATTTAATAACTCTGGAAAGTTAAATGAGTATGTAAAAGTGCGGAAATAATAAGTTAGATTGAAAAAGTACTACAGAAACCCCGCGGCGTTCGTCGCTTCCGCAGTTTGTTAAATGACATTTCGAAATAAATTAATTTCATCAGAAATATGCGGACGACGCTCTAAAGGATAATAAGAAGAATCTGAACCTTTATTATGACCATGTTTGCAAAAAGAAAGTTTAATGTAGTTATTTTATAAAATATATACATAAAATAAAATTGTAAAAAGCCGGTGTCCTGTTAGAGCAACAGAATCAGAAATTTTGTCTGTCTGTATGTTTGTACGCGCTTCACAAAAAAACTACTGCATGGATTTGAACGCAGTTTTCACCGCTCTACTGCTAGATGCTTAATTTAAAATATATGCTTTGGCTTATAGGATTAGATATAGTTTTGGACCCGATAGGTGGCGCTAAGAGAAGCAAGGGCGAGTCGCTAGTTCTAATATAAACATGAAGTTTCCATCTATTCCATAAACAAATTCAACAAAAAATTTATACAGCGCACCTAAAAAGCATAAACTTTAAACCGAATTTTAGTTTCAAAATAAAATAAAACTAAAATTTTAGACGGCATCTGTTCCGTGCTGAATTTTAAGCACTCGACCACACATCCTGGAAGTTTGTTTAGAACTAACTCGTTGCAGTAAAAACGGACAAGATAAAATATCACCACAAGCGAATGTTTTATGCGTTTTACGGGAAATGCATGGTTTGTTTCTTTCAATATTTACACAGCTGACCGCTGTGCACACTGTTCTATGTTCAGTCCGTCGAACTTCGCAAAGTGTAACGTATGTGACTTTTTGTTGCGTGTATTGGCCTTGTTTGTTGCTGTTCGCAGGTTTAATACATTACTTTGTGGTTTTCGAATTCAAAAACGGGTTGAGTGAGTGATAGGATAGAAATTAAAGCGTTTTGGAATGACAGGCTTATTTTGTCTGCCAAGGGTTATGGTTTTAACCCTTCATTTTTCAACGATAAAAATATACTGTCACTGTTTTAAGCTTGCACGGTTTACAACTAAACTTAAACTGTCACTTACGGGATATCTTCCGTGATTGTTCATTATTTTGAGCGCCCGATATTTCGACGCTGTTGCAAGCGCCATGATCGCGGGTTAACTGGAGAATGCGGGTTGACTGGAAAATGCGGGTGGATGGAAAATAAATTGTTAAGAGCAGACAAATCCGTCTACCCTCTTCTTTGTCATTTGCTAGGCGCGCTATTGGAACTCGACACTAAGTCACGGCAAAACACACTCACAGTTGCACCAGGCGTTGTGGAGTCCTTATTACATTGCCGGCTGCTACTTTTGAGTATGCTCAAAAGTGCGCTTGCAGCAGCGTCGAAATATCGGGAGCTCAAAATAATGAACAATCACGGAAGATATCCCATAAGTGACAGTATAAGTTTAAAAATATACTGATCTGAAGCTGTTAGCCTGCAATGTCCCACCCTTAGGCAAAGGCCTTCCCCCATTCCTATCACTTCTCCCGTTGTTGTGCTTCTTATTGCCATACAAGGAAGCCTTTCAAGGTGTTTCACAATCCGAGGAGTAGGAGGTGTGTGTTGTCAATTCTTTTCTACTTCAAGAATATTATTATTGTGTTCGGTCATGTTAAAAAGGTTCATTGTATCAACACATAGCTATGTATGCCTACTAGCTGCTGGGACAAGCTGCGATAATGTGCTATTTGTTAATCTAACAGATACCTTTGACCGTCGATGTTCGAATTATTGGAAAATTAACGCACCAATTTGCGGTATCCGGTTATTTTGATAATAAATTATTCATTTATTATAAATTGCTAAATATAATAATGTGGTTTTGTGGTTCCGATAGTTTATTGGCTTACCATAACTTTAGCAGCCGTCGATTTTACCTAAAATGTTATAAAACTATATTATTATAATAAAATATTATAAGTATAATCAGCCTGTAAAGTTCTCACAGGAGGGACAAAGGCGTCTCTATGTAAGATGGTGTGCTATAATCTACCACACGGGTAGTCTGGAAAGTATTACAAAGGACATTAAAATATTTCCTATTAAATATTTTGCTCACTGTCATCTCTCATCGGACAACCGTAGACTATGATGACCGCAAATCTTCTTTATTTATAAGTATTGTTTTTAATTTTCTCACAGCTTTTTATTGTATACTTCAACCAACTTATATTTGCAGGTGCAAAAACACAGGACTAAAGTGAATGTACTAAGTTTGTTATATCGATGCATTTTTTTCTTGACAATCAGCCACATTGAACTGCAAACTTAAAGTGGTCATACATACACGAAGCGCGCCGTCACGTAGTGATGTATTGTCGTATGGCTCTAGCTGATACTGATGATGACATGCAATCTAAGGCAGTAGCAGTACTGGATAATTTCTCCCTACAGGCTGTATTCAAATGAATTTGTACCTAACTAGAACTGAATAATGACTTAAATTACTAGAAACAAATTCCAGTTCATTAAACCAAGACTAAACTCTATAGCTGTTTCATCTCAATTTACTGTAATAACGGACATTAAGGTTTGACGGCACGACGACAAGCGTCCATCAATAACGCCCCCCCACCCCCATTCTTCACCCCTCCCACCTGGCAATATAAATGAGAAAAAGATTAATGTGAACTGTTGGTACCAATAAATCATGAGATCTTATACCCCTTACCTTATAAACGGTGCTTAGTAAAGGCTCAATGTACAGGTTGTTTTTCTAACGAGGGATTTATTGAAAGGGATCCAGAGGGATTGCGATAGAATGATCAGGTTAATAGCTTTTCTTAGATACCTAAGTATTGAAAGAGGCGTCTGTGAGCTAAAAAGATATTTCTGTTAATATCACAACTATGTAATGTCCGATAATCAATTAGAGACAGATTAAATATGAAAGACCTTTTTGACGACGGGCGCATGTAGTCTTTTCGACGCCTACGCCGCGTATAAAACAAAATAAATTTGGGCAACACGGGACGCGCAGGAAAGAATGGTATACCTACAGTTGTTTTTTTTTCTTTTGATGAACTTAGAAGAGGCGTAGTCGAGACGAGAAAAAGATGTGTTGGAAATTACCTAAATTATAAACAAAAATGCATCAAATGCGGTCGATTCGACGACGTGCGACTTGCAACCGCCTGAAAGGGGTGTAACGTTGGAACATAGAAGTTTGCAGTCTCATAGTCTCTCTCTTGCGAATGAATTGATTTATTTTGACAAATAGCATAAACGATCTTGAGCTGAAATAAATTACCTTTATACTAACTCATCCTGTATACCTTTGGCAAATAAATCTTGATTTTGCGCACAGTCCATAATTCTGGGCCTGGACAATATTTTTTGTTCTACGAAGGTACAGTCCATTCACGGTCGTGAAAGGCGATAAAGTGGGTTAGGGGTCCTAGTATTGCTTAAGGGAGGATTTAGGACTAGATTTAGAGATAGACATAAGTTTCAGTCTAGGGTTTCTTAAAATACGACTATAAGGATCGAGTGTCTGAATGAAAAGTCTTTAGAAACGAATTTCATTTGAAGATTCGATGTTGTATTAGAAATGGTACTGATTTAAATGTCTAGCTCTAAAGCTGAGCTCTGAATTTCCACCAATTTTGACGGCACGGTTGGCGCAGTGGCTGAGCGATTGACTGCTGCGCTTCGTGTCGCGGGTTCGATTCCCGCACGGAACAAATATTTGTATGGCCTACAGGTAGTTGTTCCGGGTCTGGCTGTTTGTGTATGTGAGTTTAAATGTTTGTAAACGCACCCACGATACAGGAGCAATTCCTAGTGTGGGGAAACGTTTTTAAAAAAATAATAAAAAAAAAACCACTTTTGCCAACGATTTCTAATAAATAAGCTATGTTGAAACCGTCTAACTGACTTAAGACAAACCAAAACTATTCTTTATCGTTTTATGGCACACGAGTGACATGGAATCTTATAGTGACCAGGCTATCATGAGGTCGACTGTGTCATGATGATTGTAAAAAGTGAGACTTACATGTTGGCACGGATAAAATCTGAAATGATTGGTGGCGTTAGAACGCGATTAATAGTCATCATCATCTTCCTGCTCTTGTCCCATGTTAATTGGGGTCGGCGCAACACGTCTTTCTTTCCATTCTCCCCCGTTTTCTTCTTCTTCTTCTTATCGTATCGATGTTCCTTCCATATTAGATGGTTTATTGCAGCGGCAGAGGTGCTAATCAGGTCGTCAAAAGTGCAGTTTTACGGACACCTGAGACACTCCAGCAGTTGGGGCATAGTTTGATCCAGAGCGCCGCACTCGCACTCGGTGTTGGAGGGACCAATAATACCCCATTTTGCCAAATTATGTTTGCAGCGGCCTACTTGGGTACGCAGTCGATTCAGAGCTTTCCAAATAGGCCACTGCAGTTCACTGCCGGGAGCCAGGTGTTCTTGGGGTTTTTATAAGTCGTGGGGTGGTGGACACTTCTCTTGCCATAACTTACCGCGTATTTTGGATGGCCTGTCTTGGATTGCCTGAGTGGAGCGTAAGAAGCTTTTGCGGCTTTTTAGTCTTCTCGGGGTAGGTGTGTGGTCGTAGAGGGGATGTCGGGAATCGGATTCTTGGTTCTTTTTTCCAGCGCGCATGCGACTTCCCTTCGTACAGCAGGTGGTGCGATACCTACTAGCGGGTACAGCTTATTGAGAGGAGTCGGTTCCCCCGTCTCCCCCGTCAATCGTCACGCTATCATTTACTCGCTTTTCCTTCATATCATTCCACATGATCCATCCATCTTTTGCTTTGGTCTTCCTCTCCCTCTGCATCCATCAACTCGATTAATAGTGAGGGACATAAAATACTCCTCATCGTAGAATACAAACAGAACAAGAAAACACAAAAGGAACCGTTTTACCTAAATTCAAAAACGAGTTTGAAAGCTAACCGAAAAACCGCATTCAGCTTTAATGTGGTTGAACCAACAAACGTCCTCAATGAAGATTCTACCATTTCCTTGTAACGTTCAAAACATTAACTTAAACTGTTCAGCGACCGAAAGGGAGTTATGAAAGTGCCAGATAGTAATTAAGAGCAAATAATTTCTACGTGAGGCAACTCAAAGGACAGTGTTGCCAATTACAGCAATTAACGTTTGTTTTCGACTTGTTCTACGTAATTGATAAGCGATTCTAATATTGTGACTGTTTGCCACGATGAAAACTTCTGTTTAAAGAATTTTGTCGTTCGTTGATACGTTTTTAGCATTAAATTAGTATTTATTTATCACTAGATGTTGCTCGCGACATGTTCAGGAAGAGGTGGTGAGATGGTCTGGATGCGCATCACGAAGGCTAGGGCGAGGTGGCGAAAGAAAAGAGTACCTGGAATATGGGGATGCCTTGGCCCAGCAGTGGGTCATACATGGTTAAACAAAAAATGTTCATCCTGTCTTATTATCATTAGGTAATTTTTTTTCAGAGGCTTAGCCATAACGGGCTTTATTCATAAATTAAGGATTAAAGTTAAGTAATGATTGAACATAAGTATTCAGACGATTACGTAACTTTGATAAGTTTATAAGAATAAATATCCTAATCGATAACTAACAGAGAGAGAGTATGTAAAAAGGTGTTTTATAGATCGCAGTAAATGAATTCTACAATCGGTTTACCGAATACGTTAGTTTCTGCAAGTGTACCTATTCTTGTTAAGATCAACATCACTTTGTTCAGTCATTTTAAAGTCTGGACTAGGCTAAATACTCCGGAGGTGATAAAATTGCATTACGAATACCGAAAACAACAGTGCGGGACGGCAAAGCTACAGCTCAAAATAATGCTATGCCACTGCACCGCATAAATCCCGGAACACACTGTACTGCTGTGATTATATCACTACACCGTATTGTACACTGTACGCCGTAGAGCAAAGTAGGATTGTTTATTTGTCGAGCCAAGAACAGCGTAGCTTCGTAAATTTCGGTTTCATACCGGGGAGCAAGGTTGCTATTTCCAATTAGTATTTGTACTATAAGTTCGTCTGGCGTGTCAGTCAAAAGAAATGTCAAAATAATAGGGGTTGACGGCTGGTATTTGTGAGACAAACAATACGACATTTTTTTCTATTGTAGATTTTGTTAGTTTCGGTAATCTCCTAATGAAAAGTCGTTGATTTTTCGATGTTTGCCACTAATTGGTAATCTAAAAAATTAAATATGGTATCCAAATATGTAATAAGTCTACCTATACCCAGGTACCAGCATTTACAATTTATCACTCCACAATATCGTGATAAAGTAGCAGTGAAAACACGCGAATTAGTCCACCATCACGCTACCATTGATATTATAATAAGCATGTCGTGTCCCGTTTTAATTACTCTTAAGTAAAAGAAAATATAACGCAGAGTGACGTTAACACAGCACTTTACATTTTATAAAATGGGATCTTAAATTAATTAAAAGTAATAAAAGTTACATATTAAAAACATACTAAAATTGCTAATAATGTGAAAAAGGAATATTTAATTTACTAATTCATATTGTTTCAGTTACATAAAAATATAAGTTACATAATGAATAACACTTTAAATTAAATACACAGTTACTCAGTGAAATTAAATAGCTGAGGCAGCTCATAAAATACTTGCAGCATTATTTACAAAAAACCCAGAGGTGTATCCAAGACCCGGTTTGTGGGTACGAACTACGAACACAATTTTTCATTTTGCTCCGGCGTCAGGACAAAGAGGAATTTTAATGCAATTTAGTAGTCGCATTGTACCCTAGAGTTGTTGGCATTTTTACAGCACACGGCTTACGAAAGGTGTCACGAGGAGAATGGACCTAAAAAAATAATTACTCACCTACGTCAGTGATATTATAAGTAAGCCTTGCATTTTTAAAAGGGATACGAGAGCTCGTGTATGAGTAGGGCCAAAAATTTTCGCCTTCATGAAATATTTTGTATCGAAATGTTGAGTGAAGTGTTGGTTTAAATACAAAATGGTAGCTGTATTTTTGAAAGATGAATGTATATTTTTGTTTGTTTAAAATAAGACCGAGAATAATTTTATCCCATGTCAGTCAATAATTTCCCGACAAAAATGGCACTTCAAATTGGTTTGAAAATGGAGCCCTTTTTTGTATGTCTAAAATTAGGTTTTGCATAATTTTATCCTATGTCAGACAGAAATTACCAGAAAAATGGCGGCTTTCTTGTTGATTGATGGTTGGTTAGAAAATGAAAAAAATAAGAGTGTATTTGTATCCGTATCACACTCATAGTGATACAAGGACGGTGGTAGAGGGGAGCTGTTGGCGAGCTTTTTTGAAATGTGTGTTGAAAATACAAGATGGCGGTGTTAGTTTTGATTTTTCCCGCGCGCCAAACTTACTTAGACAGATATACAATAATGTTCTTGTTTCTTTGTTGCAGTTGTCAGCCACGTTGCTGGTGTTCCTCCACCTTTCGATGAACGTCGTCGACGAAGGTCATGCTGTCAATCCTAGTGAGTATTTCATTTTTTATAAACATTTTTAAATACTTCATAAAACAACATATGAAAATACTGGTCCGCCAGTGTCGGGAACAGGGTTCAAGCTACCGTTGGTTAGGGCTCCAGAGAAAGGAACCTCCTCACAATGCGAGCCGTATCGAGGAGTACTTTGTGATTATCGTGAGTATTTCATTTATTATTATTGTAATTCACATCGGTGGTAACAACACTGAAACTCCGTCTCACGTTAGACCAGATGAAGGTCAATATGTAATCACTAACGTCAACTAACGTGTAGGTAAACCTGATAAAACGCGTGTCTTATTAATAAATCTGCTGAAAATGGTTATCTTCAACACAGGAAATGGATGTGTTCGGTTATTGTGGTATACAACAGTGAAAATGCAACTATCATGTATATTGTGTCTTCTCAATCGCTGTCTCACTTGTTGATATATTGTTTAAGTGAAAGAAGTGTAGTGTAGTGTGTGAAGTGATTGACGGCACGGTTGGCGCAGTGGCTGAGCGATTGGCTGCTGCACTGCGTGTCACGGGTTCGATCCCCGCACGGTACAAATATTTGTATGATCTACAGGTAGTTGCTCCGGGTCTGGCTGTTTGTGTATGTGAGTTTAAATGTTTGTAAACGCACCCAGGATACAAGAGAAATTCCTAGCGTGGGGCAACGCATTTAAAAAAAAACATAGTTTGATAAATATCTAATTACGTATATATATGTAGGTAGACTTTGTCATGTAAAGGGATGTCTTTTGATATATTTAATTAAAACTGTTATCTTTACATACTCGTAGTATAAAACAAAGTCGCCCCCGCTGTTTGTACGCTTAGATCTTTTAAACTGCGCAACGGATTTTAATGCAGTTTTCAGCGATAGATAGAGTGATTCAAAATGAAGGTTTGTATGTATATTATTTATATTGCACCCGCGCGAAGCCGGGGCGGGTCGCTAGTTATGAATAAACGGATAGTTAATTCAAATAAAAACATTACCACCACATTAGCACCACAAAACACGGCGCAAAATAGCTGAATTACCTTCCGTTTAATCCAATTATCCGGTCTTTGTAAGCCATTAAATAGCCAAGTTAGGAAACTCTTTCCTTCCTCTGCATTTTATCGTCTGATTAATTTCATTGCGGTTAGTGCGAACAGTAACTTTGCGAGGAAACTTGACAACGGACACTTGTTTTTAATGATCTTCTCGCGCCTGGACATGCTTCATTAACTTTTTATATCGGAGTTCTGCATAAAAATTACTGGAGTACTGGTAGGTAGCTCTTTATAATAATGACTGTGTATCTTTGACTTTAGATAAGGAGCAGAAGAATTTTAGAAACGGGATATTTACCATGTTTACTGTTTGTTCTGAGTTCCCGATATTTCGGCGCTGTTGCAAGCGCCGTGATCACGGATAAACACAAACAGTAAACATGGTAAAAATCCCGTTTCTAGTGTTAATGATAATGTGTGAGTGACCATGACAGTTTAAAGATATATAAGTTGATAGTGTCTACAGAATTGCCTTAATGTTATTAAAAAAAAAAAAAAAAAAACTTTATTAACAGGTGATTGTTAGTAACATCAGTGTAGCTCTGGCTCTTGTACTAGGATTCCCTGTATTGTATTAAATCATTACATTAATTACTTAAAAAAGATAAATTTAACACAAAGAGCTGATGGATGACGTGATGCTGCGTGAGATCAAACGACTATTGCTTCAAAAAAGGAAAACAATGCCAAATATGTGTAACCTTACTTAAAAGTAAGGTTAAAACTCCCCCTTAATTAAAATAAGAGTCTTGCTGTATTATAATAATTGAATTCAAAGTGAAAATTATCTCATCTTATTTTTTCTTTCGAGCCATCATTCAACCCTTTGACTGTTTTTACTGCCATCTTGATACGTACATTTTATAGTTTTTCTCCACACATTGTACTTCTGTGGTCTCTAAATCGGGTTGCTTTTGTTGTTTGATACTTAAATCCGGGCTGAACCGAGCATTTGACACAGAAACTCGGACTCACCGCGAGCGGAACGCAATCATCCAGCTTAACTGCACCGGGTAATTCCGCCGGTACAAGTTAAAGAGAAAATAACGAGGAACGGAATAACCAGTAAAGAGTTTTTAACAGTTGTTTGAGCGGTATAATCTGATGGTTAACTAGGCATGTCTTGGCTATTAATATTTTAAAGTTTGATAAAGTCCTCCTTTGATAAATCTCGTGGGAAAGTTGTGAGACGCGATCAAGGTTGTCAGTTGCAAAAACATGAACTGTTGCAAGAAATAAAAGAAAGATCCTTTATTATTTACTTTTAATTTCGAACTTATGTAGTACTTTGCCCTTTAGTCAGAAAGTTGGACCATAGATAACAAACATGACTCTTGTTTCTTTGGTCTAATATTTTGATTAAGGCAGTTTCCATGGATCTTCGCTATACAACATTAGTTTTATTGCGAAACCTGAAACACGTGTCTAGTATTTTTATGTAAAGAATCTTGTATAAAATTTAAAGACTATCACAAAAAATCACAAAGTTAGAAGCTTGTTCTCTTACCTTGTTGTCCGCACAAAAACGTTGTCACCCCGCGGCGCCGCCGCGCGCGCGCGCCTCCTGCGTCTACTTGAGCTCATTGATAATAATAATTCGGCAGTAGGTACGTAAATGACTGCGATAGATACTAAAGTGTCGCTCGGTGTCCAACTTGTAACCTTTTTTTAAATATTTTTAGGACAAAATATAACATGGTTTAAAAATTATTAGAATCGATTCAGTTACTTATTCTGAACAAACTATATTCAGATTTCGCATATACTAAAAATAATGTTGTATAAAATAAAAAATAAATGCCTAAAGCTCAATTTTATTGAGATTGAAGGCAACTTTATCAGGATAAAAGCTAGGATAACCAATGTTTAATGTAATAACGGTTTAGTTGGACGGAGATTCATTTTCGGTTGGTTCGGTGTTCATATTACCCTAACCTAACCTAGCTGAGGTCACTGTAGATTCTCATTAATAACTAGCTTCTATTACATACACTTGAGAGAAAACTATGAAGTAAATAGGTGCACTAAAGCCTGCTTGCACTATAGGTCACTAAATGCGTTTAGCATTAAATGAAAGTATTTAAAAGTTTATTCTTTGTAAATCCTTAGAGGTGAAAGCTTTAGATTTAGTGAATTGTTGTGCAAGCGGGTCTAATATAACTTACATAAAGAAAGTTTCCTACTATTATTATAACTAGAAAACGGGATATTTACAATGTTTATTGTTTTCTTTGAGTTCCCGATATTTCGGCGCTGTTGCAAGCACCATGATCACGGATGTTTATCCGTGATCATGGTGCATTTCATGGTACATGGACCGCTTTGTCTGCTCATAAACACCCACCCGCAATAACTTCAGTTTATCCGTGATCATGGTGCTTGCAACAGCGCCGAAATATCGGAAACTCAAAGAAAACAATAAACATGGTAAATACCCCGTTTTCTAGTTATAATAATGTTAGTGACCATGATAGTTTAAAATCTAATAAAGTTTCATACTGTAATAATTAACGTTTTCACGAATATAGTATTTTGGAAGCCATACCATTTTGAAATGGGTCTTATTTCAAAGAAGAATCCGTTATTTTACGATGAAATCGCTTTTTTAATTTTGCCAACTTTATTCATATTAGTGTTCGTGACTGTGTACTATACGTACAGGTGTTCGGACTACGTTCAAAAACACTTAGAACACTAGCAGGTAGGTACTAAATTCAACTAAAATCCCAGAATAGCCTAACTACTTGTGATTATAATTATAGACGTCTATAAGCCTTTCCTGTACCCGTTTTGAGGTCGTCCCAAAGGCTTTGCAACCATGTTCTTTTGTTTGTAGCACTAGTAAAGTAATATTCGTTTTATTGTAGCAGGAAATAACCGGAATTTTATGTCCCGCGGGTTTTATAAAGGCAACTAAGATATGCATCAAGGGATGACTATTGATATGAGTAGAATGGGAGGTATGATGGAGTATAATAAATGATAATTGCCCAAAAGCCGTTTATAAAAATTACGACTAGAGGCAAAGCTGTCTTTTGTCAAGTACCAGCATCAAGATTTGTATAAGTAATTTTATGCCTAGTTATTTGTGTAATCAAAATTTCTCATATTCTAACCTAGGAAAAATCTACATATATACCAAACATCGATAACCGTAGCGAAAAATGTACTAACAGATATATCAACAGATAGACAGATTTAAAAGCAGGCAGCAGGCAGCAGGCAGCCAGCTTAAATGTGTTTTTTTTTCTGAAATAAATAATTAAAAAATAATAATAATAAAAAAAAAATATAAATATAAAATATCTAGATCTGGCTCGCGAGGTTGTCGACATGTGGGACGTGAGTACAGCAGTCATTGTGCCGATAGTCGTGTCGGCCAATGGCTTAATAGCCAATAGCCTCGACAAACATCTGAGGAGGCTCTCGCTTGGCAGCTGGATCAAGGGCTTGATTCAGAAAGCAGTACTTCTGGACACGGCGCGTATTGTTAGGAGGTTCCTCTCTCAAGAGCCCTGACCACCGGTATTTCGGACCCTGTTCCCGATACCAGTGGGCTCCTATTTTTTATATTTTTAAATGTTTTTTTTTTTCATATTACTTTGTATAGAAATATTTAAAAATGTAAATTATATGTATGAAAATGAATAAAGAAAAAAAAAAAAAAAAAAAATTATTATTATTTCTTATTTATTTATGAGTCATTGTTACAGTTGCCTTCTGATGAGGCCCATTGTTAGCGACCACGTTTCGGTCCCGTATGTAATCACTGGCAACACACACTGATCATAGACTTTCGTCTTGAGACACTGCGGTAAGTTGGACGAGAAGATACCACGCAACTTCCCGAACGCTGCCCAGCCGAGTCGGATTCGACTATTAACCTCTTTCTCGAAGTTAGACCTACCTAACTGGATCATCTCGTTTGTCCCAGATAGACATAATCGTCTACAACTTCGAGTGTAGAGTCTCCGATCTTGATAGGAGTGGGTGTTACATGGGCATTCAACATGACTTTGGTTTTGTCCATGTTCATTTTAAGACCCACTCTTTCGGAAGCTCTACTGAGTTCATCGAGCATTGTACTGAGGTCCTCCATGGTCTCAGCCATGACCACTATATCGTCGGCAAACCGAAGGTGAGAGATGTACTCGCCATTGACGTTGATGCCTAGCCCTAGCCCTAGCTAGCTAGGCTTAAAGTCACCCAAAGGGCAATGGAGAGGGCTATGCTCGGAGTTTCCTTGCGTGATCAAATCAGAAATGAGGAAATCCGTAAGAGAACCAAGGTTACCGACGTAGCCCGAAGAATAGCCAAACTTAAGTGGCAGTGGGCATATTGCTCGCAGAACGGATGGCCGATGGGGCCGGAAAGTTCTGGAATGGCGACCGCGAACTGGAAGACGATGCGTTGGAAGGCCTCCCACTAGGTGGACCGATGACCTGGTAAAGGTTGCGGGAATCCGCTGGATGCGAGACGCACGGGATCGGTCAATGTGGCGACACTTGGGGGAGGCCTATGTCCAGCAGTGGACGTCTTTCGGCTGAAATGATGATGATGATGATGTTTCAGTTGAACTAAAAAGTATGCCTCGTTTGACTGGAATCAGTAACTAAAAGGCTCAGCTGGAAGAACTCGAGACTAAACTAATGTTGATTAGTTTTGAGTTGCAAATTACAAAGCAATCTAGTACTGATGTTATGTACAGAATCATAGATACTGTTATTCCCTTCCCTTCTTCTCATTGCTGATCTTTTACTTATTTTCTAGTTAATATTTCTATACCCGTATTCATAATAACCATGTGTAGAAGTAGTCAACGTGATGACAATAGTGAACGCCGACGATTAGTACGCTCCCCCTACGTGCGTGCCATTGCAATGCGGAAAAACGGTCAATATACACGAGTGGACGATGAAACGAGCAGCTACCTTAATAGCTTCGTGTTGTTGTTATAATTTTTGTAGTAAAAACAATTTTGAATTTCAAATCGTATCCAGTTTTATGTAAAAAGCTTGGTTTTAATTGCAGCGTTTATAAATGAGTACAATATCGTCAAATTGGGAACCCTGTGTTAGTTAGTATTTTAAATTTTTAAACCAGCCTTTATAGGGCAATGTTCAAGATATTATAAGATTATGTTGTCAAAATTGGTGGTAGGTATTAAGTTTAAATCCCACTTCCAAACTTACTACTTACAACTTGGAAGCTTTAACTTAGTGTCAAAACCTTGAAATAAATCATGAAGTTTTATCCACTTTCCAACTTCCATTCCATTTTATAATTTGTTCATGTATTTAGTTGGTTTGTGAAATAAAAACGTAGAGAGAAAAAAAATGAAATACAATACACCAAGTATTGTACATTGCTTGATATTTTTCAAACTTATAAGCGCCAAGTCTTTACCATTATACAAGGATTTCATTTCTACCGTTGTGTACAATCTCATTACTCATTCTTGCTCGGCTGCAATCAAGTAATGAATTAACTTCCGGTCAATTGTGCTAATTAGCTAATAATATACCAGCTGGATAGTGAGCAGTGAGTATGCTCACGCAATGTATGCATGATAAAACTAATACAGAGCATACATTTACACAGCACATTCCGCGATTTTCTTTTGTTTTTATTGATGCACCATTGCTATGTAAGGGCCGGTGCTCACTGCCGGCACGGCACGGTGTGTCATGGCAAAGGATTTTATTACTTATCAAGTTTTCTCAAAACGGTGAAGGAAAACATCGTGCGGAAACCGGCATGTCCTAGAACCAAAAATTCGAAGACATGTGACATCTACCAACCCGAACTCGGCCCGCGTGGTGGATTATAGCCCTCTCATAGAAAGGAGGCCTGCGTCCCAGAAGTGGGAACATTAATAGGCTGATTATGCTTATGCTTATGCTAAGTGATTTTGAATCTTATTTCAATGATTTAGAATTCATGTTACTTTATTTCGATACCACGATGCCGCGAAATGACGCGACGTGCCGCGGGATGCTGCGGCATGACATGTCATGCCGTTTCATTCCACGGGTTACCACGGTGCGCCATTGCATCCCGCGAGACGTATGGGTCACTTTGTGTCGAGGAATTATGATTGTTAAGCTAATTGAAATAAGGTTCAAACTTCGAACTTCCAACTTCGAATCCGCGCGTAGCAAAACTGATTGATGCCAGAGTGGCTGGGCTTTCAGCAGGATGCCACGGAACGCCGCGGGATGCCGCAGCACAACCTGCCGTGTCATGCCGTGCCACGCCGTCAGTGAGCGCCGGCCCTTATAGTCCACCTGACCGCAGTTCGGTCACAGCGGCCCATCTCAACAGAGGTCAGCCATCGGCGCGGGAGATATTATAGTACACAAGAAGTGTGTGCCCAGGCACTGGTGCACTCTCTCTTCCCTCGCTCTCAAAGTCCGATGGGACGGTAATTCGACACAACCAGAGATAGATCAGGCGCAGGACCAACGGCTTAACGTGCTTTCTGAGACACGTGGGTATCATAACACCAACATCCAAATTTCGAGCTGGTACTGAGAAATTCTATTAGAAATTCCAATGTGTCTTTTCCCCGGGAGTCGAAGCCGGGACTCCACGCTGAGCAGTCGCGCTTGCGACCACACGAATAACGGGGCTGTTTGTCTCGTGCTACCACTGCTACGTAGGATGTCTATGGAGAGGTTTTTCACGTTAGCTGCATGTTCATTTGTTTTCTAGCATTTGTTTCGTGAGAAGCGTGGCCGTGGGTCGCAGTGGACGATCCTGTCTACTATTTGAAAGTAAAGAAAGAAATAAAAAATATTTATTTGTCGCAGGGACATGACATGCATCATACAAAATTACAAAAAATAAACAATAAACTATAAATTCAACAGGACGGAACAAAAAAAGAAGAAAGTTAACAGCTTGCACGTCGTGACTGCGACAAGCAGGTTACCACTCAGCATGATGCTGTGCTATGGGGGGCCCACAACACAGCGCTGATTTTCAGTGGTCACCCGTGAAAATTCGTACAAATAAAAGCTAAGTACACGTTCGCAGTATAGCTTGCGTAGTACCTTGAGTCCGAAGCTTATTTACAGTCAAGATAAATGCTGTAAAAAAAAGTTTTGTAATACATCTGCGTCTATTAGCTTATTTTATTTTCTTTCTAACTATTATATTAAGTCTGTTGTTGAGATACTTATTTAAATTTTTACCGATTTTATTTGTGACCCACCTACAACAACAGTTAATGATTATTCTATTCTATTAATCTTATGGAATAATTATATACAATGATGCAACCCTTACGACAACTGCCCGGTGGCCAGTTATATTGATAGTTCGCCATTTTCTTTGAAAACTAGAAAAAATAACGCTGAAATCGGAGCGACGCAATTACGTGGCATTCAAGCTTATTAATAATGTAAGTAAATAAAGAGTGAATCCAGTAACAGATAACACGCTAAGTGCTTTTGTCTGTCGGCTTTCTGACATGTGAACAAATATTATTAAACCGAGTTTCCTTATTGGACCGGGAAAATTCGCGTTTGTGACGATCGCCACCACTTTTGGCAAGTGCTTTCGTTTTGGTAATAATTTTCCTCTCTACTATTAGTAGCACGATATCTTGATGTAATGTTTTGATGATGTCAGTAGGCATTAACGTCATCCATGATTCGTTTGGTCTATTTTTAAAGACATTGTATGTAGTAAATTTTGGAAATAAATCAATTGTCATCATCTGTCTAGCCTTTTCCCAACTATGTTGGGGTCGGCTTCCAGTCTAACCGGATGCAGCTGAATACAAGTATTTCACATGGAGCAACTGCCTAACAGACCTCCACAACGGCATATCAGACCTCCAGTTAGTACTGGGTAATACGTTACCCCTTCCTAAGACTGGTTGTCAAACAGCTGGGCTTAACGTGCTTTTCGAGGCACGGAGGAAATTCGGTATGTAAAAGGTGGTCACCCATCCACGGACCAACCTACGCAGGCACTGCTTAACCTAAAGATCGACCCGAGCGGCGGTCTATGGATATCAAAACGCCCGACAGGAATACGGAACATCCGCCAGTCTCCGTCTAAAATAGGCCTAAACTAACTTTTAAATAACAGTGAAAGCTGTATATTTCCATCGAACGTTGTAATTTAATACAGTAGGTACTTATTATGTTTGTGACATTTCCATGTTTTGTTGGTTTTAGATAGATAAATCATTTATTTAGTGCAGACAAAAGACATAGCACAACACACAGAAGCACAATTAAATGATACAAATTACACGACTATAGCTATGTAAAAATAAGTTGCCAATATACAAAAAGAAAAACATATTTACGGAAGAAGTATAGTAACACCATGACATACTTCAAATAAAATAACGAGTATACAAGGTGAGGTGTGCGTCAAAAGGTAGCACTAAATGGAGTCCAGCTCAGGATGTGTCAGGCATGCACCTGACGCTGATATTCTGCTGGATCCCTTTAGTGATATACGGACGTCGAGAAGACGAGTTAAATTGGTGTGTAATTTTGACTTCATATTCCTTCAAAATCTCAGTTAGATATTGTAGCTGTATGGTATACCAGGAATATGTATGCACGGTGACCAATCAAGCTATACAAAACCAGTTTATGTGGATCTCTCACTGTACGGGAAATCTATAAAAAGCGAGGCCTTGTTATACTGGAATTGTGTAGTTCGATGTACGTATTGCAAACTGCGAAACTAATAGCATAATAGTGCTCGTTTATGCGATTTTTTCAACAAAAACTTTCCGTGTATCATACTATAAAATGAAATGCTATAACAATAGGTACCTATGTTATGCCATAACGTTTTATGTCTGTTATACGTACAGTTATATGAAAATAGTAACAATTGACAATCGGTAAATGTTTGTATATTTTGATAAAAATCTTTTGCACCAATTGTAAAATACAAATACAGGGTGGAAGGAACATTGACTCTAAAACGGTTACCACGTATTCAGTACATAATTCTGAACCCCTCACATAGAAATTGATTGTGATTCGTGAGCTGCAAACATGTAGCTTTAAGTTAATCTAACTCAACATCTACGCAGTAACAATACCACAAAACAAACGTTTTCACTTCCTCATCAAGAACCAAACACAATTGATGGGATTACGATAAACGGTTATACAGTAACCGACCCGAAACTTGACACTATCGTTGCTATGTATATCAACTGGTATTGTGAATTAATCAGTGCTTAGACACTGGTGCAATCAATCCCTATTATAACTCAGTAAGTAATGTGATTGAGTCTTGGAGTATTAATAAGTCAACCTAAAATGTATTTGCGTAGGCTGGTATACATTCATAATTATATAAATACATATATCATCATCTGTCTAGCCTCTTCCCAACTACATAATTATGTTGGGTCGGCTTCCAGTCTAACCGGATGAAGCTGAATAACAGTATTTTAAATGGAGCTACTGCCTCTGACCTCCACAACCCAGTTAGTACTGGGTAATACAGTACCCCGTGGTAACACTGGTTGTCAGACTTTCGGGCCACTGACTAACTGTAACGACTGTCAAAGATATACAAATGACTGCCGGGACCAAGGTGCGGAGAAAACTCTGTAGGTAATGGGACCCCCCATTACCACCCATCCAAGGGCCAACTTAAGAAAGCGCGGCTTAACCTAATGATCGACCCGAGCGGTTGTTATTATTTAGAGTCATGAGCTAAACTACATACGAATATACATACTATTAGTAGATTTATGCTGTAAAGTAGCTCATAGAGCTGTCTTAAATTAATTATTATTTTGTAAAAAGCAAAGCTGAAGCCTAATTACGAGTATTTAGTTTTGTCAAAAATATTCAGTTATGTAGTGTTTAGTTGTAAATACGCAAATGCTTTTTGTTCAGTAGATTTCTACAGATTTAGAATAAATTTCCAAGTCATTCCCAATCAATCAGGACTGAGGATTCCATGTCAGATTTTCGTCAAAATACCTATTTAATTAGCAAAGATCATTTTTGTGGCTAAGTGTTGTTATTAGTTTTCTAAAGCTTGCTTTATTTATACTTTAAACTTAACCCCACATTTCCATAGAGATTAATCTTAAACACATTTCTGTTTGATTACCATACACTTGAACGATTTTAGCGCCAAAACACACAAGTTAATGGATAAATTCGATAAACCTTTATCGATACGCACCGCCACTACTCTATGTTTACTTACTCGATGGCAGTGTTGGGCCCGTAAATATAGTGAGGGGCGATCCTCTACTGCTCAGACGAAATTCCACTTTGTAGTTGGTCGTTTAAGGTTCAGAATTGTAGGTTATCACGTGATAATTCGACGACCATTGGTTATAGCGATGCCGCGTATAGAGTAAAGAAACCCTTTGCAACGTCGCATTTGGTCTGTGGTTCGAGGACTACGTTTTGTGGATTGTCATGTCGGCATGACCGCGTGTGAGTTATGGGCTGCGAAATTAGAGGCTGTAGTAGTAAGGTCTGCATGCAAATTAGCAACCGATATATGGCTTCGTGTCATATTGTTCGGATCTCTGTTCGATGACATTGCGATCATAGTACGAGCAATTTTCTTTTTAATTTTCTCGAACTTCACTTCTACAAAATGATTCAGCTTTGTTTAAAACGGGTTTTCTTTTGTATTTTTAAACTTATTTTAGAAAAATTGAACTGCCCTGGTTGAAGTATTTTCATCAGTCAGAGGAAATAGTTTTTGTTTGTAGATAGCGTAGAGATTTTGTAGAAAAACTTTTTACAGCGAACCAGGTAACTCATATTGAATTTTTTTTTTTTTTGGCCATTCGTATTCGTAATTTTAAAAGCAAGTGATAAGAAATTGTTATTTCATCTTTCGGTGCCCAAAAACAAGAAATAACTTAAATTTTAACTTTAACTAAATACTTTTTAACATACCTACACAACGTAATAATGAACTTGCCCAATATTTAATCCCAAATTTAATAGGAACCAACATAATTACAGCCGCTGCGTTGAAATGGGTCGTGCGCATTTTTAGTGGGCGAAAAACAAAAGTTTATTGGAGTGGAGCATTCAACACAGGAGAGCCGTTTCAGCTTTTGAGCAGGTTAATGTTCATCACAGGAAACAAGAGAGCCGGGCGAAAATTCACTGCACTTTGTACACATACCCGGGTATTTCGCGCAGCTCAACCGCAGTTTAGGGCGTTTTTTGTGAGGCTATTCTGCGAATCTGCGAACTGGCCAGTAATTATTGGCTTTGTTTAATCAACTTGGCTTGCTAGGCATTTTTGAAAAGGGAACGTGACTTTTTTCTCTTTTCAACTTCTACTTCCAAAAGGGTAGGTCCTCTTTACGGTCTACTTCTGTCATTTCGAAACTAGTAATTTCGTATTCGACTCGTAACTAAAACTACCAGTTTCGCACAACTGGTCGACAGTTTTTGTGAATCTATTGTGAACTTTCGCGTCTGTGAACTGACCGGTATTGCTAGATAGTTATGGCTTTTATTGGTTGCGTTCTAAGCCAGGCAAATGGATTGTCGCGGTCGCCATTTTTGAAATGGAAATATGAACTATTGCAACGCGCATTCTCTTTAACTGTGTAGGAATCGGTTTTATTGGAAAGGTGTAAATTTGATTGGTATTGTGGTTTTAACACCCAGTATTCCAAGTTTTGATTAATGTAGTTGAAGTCTCTGTGGCTTAGTGGTGTGTCGATATAATTTAATTGAAAACTAGCCTTCACTCGCGGCTTCACTCCAGTTATTTACGGAAATTAGCCTATGATACTCAGGGATAACGTAGCTTTCCGCAAGTAAAAGAATTTTCGGAACCGGATCAGTAGTTCCGATGATTACCCCTTACATACAAACTTACAAAAAAAAATTACCTCTTCATAATATTAGTATAGATGAGAAATTTCATATTCTCCCTGGGGAAAAGATTGACCGAGGATTTCTTTGAGTCCAATTATTAAGTTCAAGAGACCGCCAGGGGAATAATGCCTATTTAAAATACAGGTTTGCAGTGGTTAAATGGTTAAAATTCAATAAAACGTAAGGCACATTTTCTGTATGTGTGTTAATAGTTTATGGTAGTACTATTCTATTGCTTTCATCAGGAAGAATATCAATCAGTTCAATCATAAACTTAAATTAAGCACCACGTTTCTCTGATTTCTTTATAGCATACTCAGGGTTCACCTTTTCGAAAACACCGTAATCCACTACGCTAGCCTAGTGCAGGTTGATGGATGTTTAATTTTGCGCGACTGCTGAGCCTGAGGTCCTGGTTTCGATTTCCAGATCGGACAAAGTGTTATTAAGTTTTTCCATCAACAATTTCTGAGTAGCAGCCACGGAGTCTGGATTTGTGCCCGGTTGATGGCAAAAGGCTCGCCCCCGTAACTTAGAACTTAAATATAACTGGCTAAATGTGGGTGTACTATTAGGTACACCTCAGCCTAACCCTTCGGCGATTACGGCGATGATGATAACATCATACTATACCATACCATACCATAAGGTATATATGTAAACAAATCACAAATCCAACAAACAGCTATCAAGTAAAGGAACTGAAAGCATCATTATATAATATTTAGAGGAGAAAAATAAGCAATAAAGTGTGGGCCACATTCGACCCGATATGGGCGTATGATGACCGACCATCGCTGAATTATGTATGAAGGGCCGGAACCACCCGACGGCAGATAACCTCGTGGACAATAAACAGGGCGCTAGTAAAAGTTATAGGAGAATAGTGGATATTTATTTATCATAACTGTTTTATTCTTCGGCGGGACAAGGAAGAAAAGTTGGTCGATAAATAATTAGTGGAATAAATTTATTCTGTGTAAATGTTTATGTGTGATTGAAAAGTTACTTTAATGAAGTGAGTGGTAACAATGTGATGGGACGCACTAGAAGGACATACACTGACCTTATAGGTGAGGTTCTTCAGAAAGGTCAGGTGCGTAGTACTCGCAACCGGCGTGCGTGTATGACCAGATGTATGAACGTGGACGAGGCAAAACGAGTATTTAAAGGATCGCAGCAGGTGGCGTTCTGTGATTTTTGCCTTCCCCCATGGGAATAAGGCGTCAGTTTAAATACATAAACTCATCATGAGACCGAAAGATTTCTGGATACAGGTGGCGAGATGGCGCTAGACGAAATGTATAGCTCTGTCACTTTCTCACACTTGAATTACTCCTGCTTTAGGACGTCATAGTAACCCCCCAGGTCTCTTCACAACGACTAGTCCTCCACTTCCAGCATTGAACGGGGTATCCAGCGTCCAGTTATCAAATGCATGTAATATCTAAGGAGGCCAATAGCAACCGGCGGAAAAGAATCGCGAAGGCAGCGACCACGGTTACACTACTCTGTCAAGAGTGAATGACTAAGAAGAGAAGAATCTAAGGATGTGCTTGAAAAATATACTACAGTAGAGTGACACATCTAAGTTTTAGTTCATTTTCTTTCATAAGGGAGCGTCTGCCGTGTGTAGTGGCAATTATGCTCAACACAGCGATATTACTCACAGTCTTACTTAAAAGTAATTTTACACACTTAACTTGCTGTCTAGGAAACCTGGTGATATAAAGGAATAATAGGAGCTTCTTTTGAAGTCTAATATAAAATAAAAAATAGCTTGTTACAAAGTAGCTTCTGATGTTCCAGAAAATCTGTTATAAATTAATACAGGGTGGATGGAACATCGACGCGAAGACGGTTACCATGTATTCAGTACATTATTCTGAGTCGCCTAACAGAAATTTTCCATAGTTTAAAAATAAAAACACTTTTTTCCTACTAGTGCAATACCTACACGGTCGGAATGTATGGAACAGCAGATTTATTAGTTTAGTTTTAAAATTTTGGACAACAAGAAGTGACACATCATGTGACACCATATAATTAATAATTTTGTGGACACGACTCGAGTTAAAAAGCTGTGACGGGTTTTTTAATATATCAATGGCTGTGACAAAATAGTTTATTTTGCGATAAATATTCAGGGTTTTCGAATGGAAATCACTTTGCTACTTAATTTGATTAGAGATAGAATAAATCAAACAACATCTTTGTTTGATTTATTCAGAATAAAATATGATTTTTTGATGTCTTTCAGAATTGGAAAGAAGTAGCGTAGAATTTATTGTAAGCTATGGAAGAAATGGAGGGGGAGGCTTTTGACCAGAAGTGGGACAGTGCGAGTGATAATCTATGCATCTATACAAATAAATAAAATTTAAGTGTCTGTTAGTTATTACAATATAACAACTTTCTACTGAATGCATTTGAAAGTATAATGGTACTTATTTAAAAAAAAAAACATTATTTAAAATTTTTGTCTGTCTGTCTGTTTGTTCCGGCCAATCTCCGAAACGGCTCGACTTTTATTTTAGAAAAATGATAAGAGTCCCGTGTGAAAAAAATTAAACCCTTGAAATTGTTACCAAAATCCGATTCAAATAGGGAAATAATATTTTTATAATAATTTCACGCGGTTGAAGGTTTTTTACAAAAAGTATAGAAACAATAATATCAAGTTGATGTGTTCAAACACTCACCTAGGTACCTAAATGCCGCATTATCCCCAAATTAGAACGGATCTTTCATTTAAATGCAATAGTCATGCATTATTGCGGAACTTGACATGAATTTACGTTTAATATAACGCTATTCCACAATTCGTAATTGTCTTGTTGGAATGCAATTCGTTGAAATGGTTTTAATACCATTTTTACCTATTCATCTGTTGGCTTTTGTGTTATAATGTCAAATGCAGGAGCAACCAGAACTCATTTTGTGTGTCATATACACATAATTGGCATATAATGTTCCAACTACTGGGACACAGACCTGCACTCTTACGTGACCTGATCTTCGTATTTTTACATTCTTAACTGTTTTCCCATAATGGTTCCATTTAAGAGTAGTGGCAATGAAATACATTAAATGTGCCTGCTTATGTTCGAGCCTCTGCCAAATTAATGATTTTTATGTATTATTGATAACTAGGACCGTGGACCGTGGATGGGTGACCACACATTACATACCGAGTTTCCTCCGTGCCTTTAGTCCCGGCGGCGGTCATTTGTAGATCTTTGTGTCGTTACAGGAGGTTGTCCGAAGGTCTGACAACCAGTCTTACCAAGGGGTATCGTATTACCCAATAATATTTGGGTCGTGAAGGCCAGATAGGCAGTCGCTCCAGCTGAAATCCAACTGAGAAAAGGCTTGATAACGATCACACTCTAGATTTTTATCATCGGCCTGCTCTTATGCCAATTTATTTCAGCAGAACCTGTGCACCCATACATCTTAACAATAGCCAATAGCTTGTAGTATATCTTAGTCATCACTATTCTCTTGCCCTTATCTCAATTTATTTGGGGTTGGCGCAGCATGTCTTCTTCTTCCATACTTCTCTATTACTCGTCATCTCATCAGACATCTCCTTTCTTGCCATATCATCCTTAAAACTCCTCATCCTTTCCATTTTTTTAGTATATCCTTAGAATTTAAAAAATAAATATTTTTAGATATAGGTACTTCCTGAAAAAAACTGATTCACCGAATTGCAGAGAAAGTAATCGAGGACGTGCAGCATCTACTGATGGATTGTGTCCGCAACAAGCGCGAGAGGGAGTCACTTTTGACAGAATTAGAGTTAAATAGGCTTGACGTAGGATTAATACAATCAATTTTATCCCAACCAACTTCCGAAGATGCCACAAAGTTGAGTCATTTAATAACAGTTCTTCATCGGGGACTTCTACTCCAAGTTTTTATATAATTGTTTATAGTTTTAAGTGTTAATAATAAGGTTTAATGTGACAATGTAAAAAGGCACGATGGGGTTGACATATCTGTTTAGACAAAAACCCCAAAACAATAAAAGAGAAAAAAAAAAGATATAGGTGCCTATAACTGTTTGTCTCTGCATCACCCAAAGGTCGACTAGTAGAAAATGTCTATGGCATTAATTCCGCGTCTGTATTTTATGCTTGAAGTGTCAAATAAATAAATAGCCGTCATGCCAGTAGTCGTTCCTTTCCTAACGTTACCAAATTACCATAGCAAACTTTCTTGACTGGCAACATCTTAATTCTGGCTCAACACAACCTCTAAGTGACCTCCAAACACTGATAACGCAAAGATACAACTTTGTCCATAAATTATCACGCTCATTTCCCTTGCAGGATAAACAGGGACACTCAATCAAGTACTAGTGATCGTGGTAAGCGCTTAGACCTCGATGTATCAGCGTCGGTTGAGGCTTTAGTTAACGAGTAGGTGGATGCGTCTCTCCCTCTTAGGGAATTACTCCGCTTGGTTTATTGAGGCAGGGTACGACGGATTTGATTGATATTTTTTATGAGACTTTTTCAGTTCATATTTTGGTTGAGTTTTGTTCAAATTATTTTCTTTCACATAAATCTACACAGACTCATGAATCGTGAGGAGCTAGGGAGCACGGTTGGGTTGATCGTTTCCATGGAGACGAACCAGAAAGAAACTCCACTGTTTTCAAACTATGAAGGACATCGTTTTCACTAAATTTTCAGGTTAGACAGCTGATCACTTCCTGGAAGATATTCGTATGTATGAAATGTGTAGTATGACGTGTGCTTGTGAGTAAAAATTCTAAGAATTGTCGATCAAAATTATTTTAAAATATGAACAAATCATTCAGGAGACAACATTCGTACTTTCTAAGTTTATCTTGGATATCACAGACATCGGTGAAGGAAAAAATCGTGCGGAAACCTGGACTTATCATTGATATAAGTCTGAAATCGTGCCTGATAGTTCACATCAACCCGTCTTGAGCAAGCGTGCTGATCAATGCTCGTGCCTTCTCTGTATAAAAAGAAGCCTTTGCCCAGCAGTGGGACAGTATGAGGTTGGTATTATTTTCGGAAGACTCATAGAAAACAAAGCATTTATGAACAAACTAAAACAACCCATCAAGATAAAAAGACATTTAATAGCTAAAAACATGGTCGACGAACTTCTTTTCTCAGTCTCTAACGGACTTAACAATTCCAAAAGAGCTTATCTGCATTAAGATTATAATAATTACATGGTCCCTAAACAGCCTAGATGTCTTAAGGCGGCATGGTATTGTGAACTCAACAATTAATCAAACCAGTAGGAAGTAATGGTATTGTTAAGCGCTCAATTTATTATCGTTTTAAAGTATCTCCAGAGTAATTCAACTTTCCTTTGTTAGAAATTACAAAAGGGCCATACAATTTTTCCCCTTGGTTTAACCCTTTTTATTCTATCGTTTTATTTTTTTGTATTATTTTTGTTTGCTGACGATGTGCCTAATTCCGTTACAAAAACAATTTAATTTTAATTTAATTAAATTCAGTTCCTGTACAGTTTATTTCAGACCACCATACTGATACTGCTAGCCTGCATCATCCCACTGCGTAAATGCCTCTTCCCATGACTCCAATTGTTTCGATCCAACCAACGCCATTGTGGACTGGTCGCTAGTCTTGTCCAACTCGTCCCGCCATCTTCTACGAGGTGTGCCGCAACGCCCTTAGCTGTGTCAGAGCTTCAGAAAGTGGCTATTTCGGCCCACAGAACAAACCCACAAACGTGGGCAGTTCAGTTCCACTTCAGCTTAGCGGCTTTATGAGCAACGTCAGTAATTTGTGTTTTGGAGCGCAGTGTGGTGACTCCACCACCACCATACAGCAGACCACCATATTTAAAAAAAGTCTACTAGGTATGTAAAGAAAATCGGATCTGAAATAAAAATCCTAGGATGTCTGTAGTTACTTATATATTTCTGTAGAAACATAATTCTACAGCAAAGAGAACACGCCACCATTCTCGAAAATGTTATTATTATTAATAAACGTCCCATATTTGATTAACCGTCCAAATCCATAAATGAGAACACTAAAATCATAATCCAATTCGTAAATAAAAATTCCATTAAAACAATAATCAAAGGCAACAAGCTCCTAAAAACACGTTCAAACAAAATAAAATTATCTAAATCTATTTTTAAACGGCACTGAAATCAAGCAAGGGGTGTGAATAGCCGGTATAATTAGAAATCTGGGCTATACTCCTGGTATTAATAACTCGCTAACGGCATTGAGCCGAAGGCGTAGCTATAACCATTAAGCTAAAAGCCTGCGGTACTTCCCCTAATGTGTCTTCAATTTAGAATAAAGTAATCTTTATCACATCGTTAGAATGTATTTTATGCTTCAACTTTGAAAGGGCCTATGTGCGATCTTTTATGAGCTATCACGAGTGATGGTGTTGTCTAATGGTCTGTTTTGATGACATCCTGTATCTGTATTAAGTTCTCATAACGAGGAAGCCTATGTCCCACAACTGGAAATATTAAGGCTGGTCATTAGCATAGTTTTCGTCTACATTGGACAGGGGGGTAAACTGGGGGAAATTTAATTCATATTTCCTTAAGCCCTAGAAGGGATTCTTGGACGTCTTGCGTTTCCGAGAATATCACTTTGTGGGACTTCTTTAAGGGAAACTTGTTTTCTAGCATTTAAAGAGTTGAGTTTTAGGAAGGAATAGATTTTAAAATACGTGGAAAACGTTATTCTATGCAGCACTATCATATGGTCCATTTTCCGTTATGTGTTACGAATTCTTCTATATCAGATAATCCAAGTCCCGGTTGCACCTTTTCCTTTTACAAATATTCAAGTCCCTGAAACAAAGCTGATGAATTTTTTGGATGCTCTGAAAATCAAGCATTTATTATTTATTTATTTAAACTTCATGTACAATTGTGATACATAGGCGGACTTACTGCCACAAGGCATTCTCTACCAGTCAACCTTTGGGTTAAATAAGAAAACATTGTGATAGGGTACAAAATAAATATAAAAAAAAATAACTTCTTACTATCGAAAATTAATATAGGCACTTATAATGATACTAATACTAATCTATTTATCTTTGATGAAGCAAAATATAATCTCGAAATCCCCATAAACAGACAATTTACCATTCGTATAACGTTTTCACGCATCATCTCCGAAAATCCCAGTTAAGATCAGAAACTGCCGTCTCCACCAAGTACAGTTACGCACAGTTTGGCGCAAACGTGATCAAAATATTTGTGCAATAGTCGGAACAATGTTAACTGGCTCCAATTTCCTCAATCTGAATCGAACAGTTGATTGGATTACCAGTTTCAAGGCGAAACCTGATGAATTCTGTTATTGGTGAATTGTTATTCATTGTACCGGTGGCCAGTAATATAGGTTAATCAAAATTATAATTTGTTTGTGATTGTGTTTCTGTACTTTGATATATTATTCGGTACTGACCTAGCTCAGCAGATACTAATTATAAATGTAGAGGTATCTCTGTCTGTTTGTTACTTACGTCTGGACGGATTACACACGTTGGCTATGGATTAGGACAAAATATATACTTTTGTGTCTCAGGAGTACGTTCCTATGGGATGGTTTTGAAAATACATGCGGGTGAAGCTGCGCAAACGCCAGTAGGTAAACAAATCCCTTTTCAGTTTCTTTTCATTTCATTTGAGATAATTTCTTGGTAGTTTTAACGATGGCGGCTATCATTGAAAAACCAACGCCATCCAAAATGAATTATCATCATACTTTATTTTCTATTGTTATTTTATTGTGAAAATGTAATTAGGTATCCAAATACTTTTTCATCACTTTTTGTTTAATGAGCTCTTAAGCCACAACAGATCCAATTTTCAAAAATAAATTTTGGTCTTCCACAGAATTTGTATCTTTGACATAACATCACGCCTGTAATCCCCGAAGGGTTAGGCACAGGTGAACCCTAATATTACACCCATATTTTGACAGTTATGTTTGATTCCATATTATAGGGGCAAGCCTACTGACATCAACCGGGCACAAATCCAGACTCAGTGGCTGCTACTGAGAAATTCCTGATGGAAAAACTCAAAAGCACTTTGTTGACCCGGGAATCGAACCCAGGACCATCATTATGCTCAGCAGTCGCGTTTGCGACCATTAAACCAACGTGGCAGACTACTTATAATTATCTTGTGTGGTTATAAATGAATAATGTTACCTAACATTGAAAAAATCTATTCGCGCCGTAACACCAATTTCCTTATAGATAGTCGGCCTATAAAAAAGACACAATACCCATTTTCCGACCACTTTCCGACTTATATTCGTATTGAACTGATATTTATTTAGCCCTTGTCGTTTCCTCTCTTCCTGAGGGTTACTATTTACACTAAATTACCTACATTATCTATATAAGTAGCACACTGTTGACCGGGGATTAAATAAGATTATGGATATTAGCCTAATAAGCACTTTCATGGTTCAGTACCTACGTCTTGGGTTTAGTGTAATTCTATGGGATTGTTTTAAATATTTGATGTACAAACGGGATGATAAATAAACACGTATGGCGATTCTCACACGACACCGCTCGTCCGCGCGGTCGGCGGTCAAGCGATCTCACGTCGCATTAGCTTGTATGAAATCTGTTGATGACTAAGGGACCTCATAATGACGGAAATCGCACTTTTCCATGGTCTCCTTTTCTGTCGCTTAGAACCGTCATTTGCTAAAGCGAGAAACAGAGTGGGAATACGTGTGATTCCATGCTGCTAGATGAGGCGCAACCCTAACCCAACCATACGGACGAGCGGCGCTCACCGACAATCCGCGCGGCGTACCGCCAATACATTTACTTCGCCGCATCCGCCCGACTGAGCGGACCAGCGGTGTCGTGTGATAATCGTCTAAACAATGATGACGCTTTTATAATAATGCTGCATTTCGTCATCACTGTAGTAAATAATAAAGTGGTTTTGTTGTCGGACTAAGCACGAAGATCATTTAAGGCGACATTAAGTGCCAGCGCCCTTGAGCGAGTCGTCGAGCCGTCGCCTGCAAGCGCTCCCGCTTCTACGCGTACCAAGTTTATTCGATTAAACAAATCCCTGTTTTTCTTTTTCGTATGGGAAATCATCAAATTACCCCCCCACTCGGGAGCGAAGCGGAAGGGGGTGTCAGACTTCTACTGACTAAAACCCATCCATGTTCCTTCTTTGTACTTTGTGTTCCAGGGCCGCGATATCTCTTTCGAACAGGCCCCGCAGCCCTGGCAGCAAAAAAAAAAACAACCCCCTTGATTTATCAAACAGAATACAAATAAAAGTCGTATATAATATGGGTCATTAAATTGTATTTTAGATGGTCAACTTTTAATGAATTTAAATTGAACATAATTCAATTTAAATTCATTAAAAGTCGTATATCTGCGCCTTAATTTCAGAAACCGTCTATTAATGCTGATCCTCAAACTACACCGCCACGAGCTACAGAGTGCTTGCGAAGAAATCAATTGGAAGAAGTTAATTTGAACATGCCATTAGTCACGAAGACGCGACTTTCGGAGCGACGGATGGAAATAGGTGATGCGTGTTTGTCCCCTAATGCAGGTCGCGTTACAAGTGGTATCACTCAAGGCCGTATTCGGGTCCTAAGTTTCAATCGTGGACAACATTGCTAAGCCACACTCCTGCATCTCTTCCAGCTACTTACTAAACACCGTAAACCGTATTTTCATTAGTTACAGTCGTCGACCCCACACAGAAAGTATCCTATCATTACGCCGTCAAAATCTGGTGGAGGGTAATTCGAAAACTTGAAGCCTGACAAGTCTGACACGCGTCGAGGACAGCAGGTCATTTATCATTGGAGCCCCTCACTGTCCAGTCGTGTTTATCGCTAAATGTCGTTTATGTCGTACAGCCAAAAAATTGATGTATTTTTCGTTGTGACACTGTCGAGAGTTTATTTACATACGAGTTTTTTCATACGTGGCTTTTTTATTAAGGTTATTTACCTGTTGATTTTTTGGGATTTACGTATGCGTCTGAAGATAAGATGATAGATTACGATAAATAACTAAGTGAGGACGAATTTTTGGGGCGATATTGCTTTATGTAGAGAGTACGAACCCCGTTGGAAAGAATATTGCCTTTTCACAAAGCTAAGCAAAATCGGAGTATGTATGGACTTAGCAAATGCTGACTCCCAAAACTGCTGACACAAGAAATAGAAGAGATTTTCCACGATAAAAATAACGTGGAAAGATGCTATGCCTAGCTAGCAGTAACGTTTTTGCAAAGGACCGGAAACTTTGGCTTAAGTTCACAGTCACATATTTGCTAATGTACCCCCCCCCCCCTGATCTTTCGACCTGCTGATAAAGTAATTTGGAAGTAACCTTTCAAGGGACGTGTTAAAAGCTCACGATTAAGGGAATATACGACGGAGTTTGAAACTAATCCAGTATTTCCGTATCACGATAGAATAACACTATTTTTAGAAACGCTAACTCCAAGTTAACTGACGAACAAAAAAATATAGTTATGACTTCCAGAAACGCTATCAATTTTTATATTCTTCCTGTTATTTATATGACGAAAAGTATTTAATGTTACAAGTTTTTTTCTGAAGTTATGCACTGCCAACTTTGGTACTTAGCTTGTTGAAAAGTTACGATACTCACTCGAGGAGACAAAGTTTATTTTAGATGTTCCGAATTTCGACAAAGAAGTTGTGGAAATAAATGACTGCTAGGACAGGAGAATAAAGACTCTTCGACTGACATTTCACGACCAACTTTACAGATAGGCGGCACTTAAAACTCATTATTTTCTTTAATTAAGCGCTTATTATCGACTTTTTGTTTAAACGCTAACGGTGAAAAATAGTACCCATAGTGAGGCGCGGCAAAACGGTCCATTTAAACGCTAACTTGATTAAATTGTTTATCAGTCTGTATGTGACATCTGCTTTACTACCATTTTTTAATGAAAACAGTTTCGGATACATTAGCTACCCAACTTACGTTTCACAATCACCTGTTAATAAAGATTTTATTATTATTTTTCTATGCGTTTATTTTGCTCAGCTAGCCAGGTAGCCGGAATTTGCTGATAGCACGGGCCTAAGCCAAGTGATTATCAGCTGGGTTAAGAGTTACAGAGGTAATTGGTACATTACGGTTTTGAGTTGTAGCTTCAAAGAGAGATGAGGGTATGATTAAGTGGATATGTTGGTGCGGGTTGTCTGATTCACATTGTAGGAATTTCCTCACTAGCCTGCACGTGTTTAGTATCACTGCCTTCTGCAGCAGGTGGTAGGTGTTAGAGGACAGGTTCAGAGAAGTAAGGGACTGGTGGAGTTGTTGTGGTATTACTCCTGTTGTGGACAACACTATGGGGACTATTGTTACTTTTTGCAGATGCCAGAAGCGGGTTATTTCTTCTACTTTTTTTTTTTTCTTTTTAGCGGGTTTTTTATTCAGTATACTTAGATATTTTTTCTGCAATAGTAGTTTGTAAATTATTATTATTACATTTCACCTATTTCAGCCTATCCAGCGTAAAGTTAGAATAGAATAGAATATTCATTACTATGTAGGTACACCATACAAGTACCATTCATAAAAACATTTCACATATTGTGACACAGGGGGACATAGGGGGAGGGGGGGAGTGGTGGCCAAGGTTAGGATAAATAAGACAGGGCCATCCTCAAGCTCGTTGTGTCGACGATATCCACCTGAATAAGGGACGCACAGAACCGGGAAGTGTGGCAGAAAAAAGGGGAGTCCTGTACCCAGCAGTGGGTGATTCCGGGCTGATATGATGATAGGGTGACAAAATGAGCGGTGTTATCGCTAAAAGCGAGTTAGTTAGGATTTTAGTCGGTATGGATCCAATATAACAAAAGGTAAACAGTAAATAAAAACTTGTTAATCTAAAAAGACTTCCTATTAGAAGAAATAAGATATGTATTTTAGGAAGGACTTTTTTTTTTAAATATAGTTGTTTGCTGGTTGTACCTAATAACCAGCGAACAACTATATATAAAAAGAAGTTAGTGTAATAGATACAGCCAGCCAGGCCCAAATAGGTAGCCCGCAGTGGTTCCTATGCGTCTTCATGGAGAACCTGCGGCCACTGGCCGCACTTGGTGATGGGGCCCACCGGGAATGATGGGCTGATACATGGTAGTAGTAGGTAGTGGGTTTATAGTCGGTTAGAGTTCGAGGAGTATCCATGACGCTTTTCCCACTCAAAAAAAAAAAGATTCTTGATAGTGGCAGATTCGCCAAGAAGGCTTTCTAATACAGAATATATAGATCCCCCAAATATACAAATAAGTTTCATCCTTCAGACTGTCAAATCCACATCCTCATATCACTAATTACATCCCGCTCAACTTAAGTAATCCATTAACATATAATAACGACCTTATGTAAGTCGCGACCCCTACATTTTACGCCCCACTGGCTCAAGGGATGTAATACCGACCCCTTAAGTTTCTAATTGGGTTCATTGCCTTTAAACGTCACAACTTTTTTACAGTTACCCTGAAAATATTTTTACTGTAGTATTTTATGTTGGCGACTCCTGGCGTTTTATTTTTAGTTCTAGATGTGTTGAAGTTTTGAGTGGGAGATATTTGGATGGAAATGTGAAAAGTTTGGTTGTTTTCGAAATGACAGTGACTTTTTTAATAATAGGTCTTTAACTATGAAATTGCCGTTTTTTTCGCACAGTTTTTTCCGTTTGTAACTTTGACTTATAATTATATTTATTCCTAATTCCATTTTAATTGGATTAATTGTTAAATGAGTTTCAAAACCGTACTAGTAGTTGCATATTGCATTGTTGTTTCATAGTGTGTCAAAACACCTGTTTTAATGTGCCGTCGGTTTCGCTACTTCAAGTTGGTATATTTTTGTCATAGACTGTGTTTTGAGAATTTAAGATACGCAGTGCAACGCAGCGTTTTTCACTCGTGCAACTATTGCAATTGCATCATACCTAATTTCAGACGTTTCCAAGAAAAATAAAACAACTTTAGTATGAAAATATCACTTTTCACGAAATCGTCCATACAAATCGACAATTTCATACTTTAACCCCTAATTTTATTATAAACACGCTGTGCCCCGCGACTTTCGTCCGGCTAAAATTATTTTAAAATATTACTTCACTATTTGCATCGGACTTTGTTAACAATTTCAAAGGTTTTCTTTTATTTTGAACGAAACCCAAGACCCATCCTTTTTCTAAAATAAAAGTAGCCTCAGTTACTCCTTATAATATTAGCTACCCGCCAGTAAAAGTCCCGTAAAAATCCGTTCAGCCGTTTTGGAGATTAGCTGGAACAAACAAACCGACAGACAGCCAAAAATAAAAAAAATAATATATTTTCTTTTGTTCCGAATATACTTTCATACGCATTTAGTAAATAGTTTTTTTTTTAATTACAAACAGACACTTCCATTTTTATTTATTTGTATAGATGGAACTGTAGCATGTTTTTTTTTATTCGAAGAACGTTTGCCTTTTATTATACGTTTCAACTGAGTAGAGCTATTGTATTGTATTGTATAACGGGCTGGTGTCCGCAACTCCACGTCAAAGCGCGTATTTTGCGTGCGGGTGGGAAATCTATTCGTAGAGCTATCTGTACTTTGCAGGAGCGTATTTTTTGCTCACAGCACTCCTTAGAAGCAACATCGGAACTTCAAACATAGACCATTCCTTCAGTTCAACGTAAACTGTAGTATCTTTTCATAAACAACCAGAGTTTATATAAAAGACTGTTTTATGATAAGCACGAAATCACTTCTTTAAGTGGATCAACTGTAGCAACAACCTGGAAAGATTAAGTAAGGAATAACTTTGTCAACAATCCCTAACAGAAAGTTCTTCTTAATAAAAGTTAGAGATATTATTCTATCTATTAATACAATTGTAGCACAAACGAAAGTTTGTGCGCAATTTTGGCACTAAACAAGATTGTTAACAGATATTAGGAAAATTATTATCTTATTTTGAACAACAACTATAATGTCCCAGAAAGGAACCCAAGACACAATCAGTTGGCATCTAAATCCGTTCGGACCTAACAACAACACAGCCAGTACTTACTTTTATCTCCATTTTATTGCTCTTAAAGACGAGAAGTGCCTAATTAAAAAAAAGTTGAGCCCATAATCCAACTCTTCACATTTTGAAATTGTTACAAGTGGTTTTTTTTTCAGCGGTTGTCTGCCATCCCGGGGGAAATCGGCGTATTCAATTGCCACAGTAATTCGTTACTGGAAAACATAATTAGGTTTAACGAGTTCACAAGCATTGCTTTTGTAATCAACAATAAAATAAAGGGTGTAATTAAAATCATTGCTAAAGACCCGAAGTGTGTCAGGCGTTTTTGGATTTTCTTGAATTGCTTCTTAAAGCGTTCTATTTTTCTACTTTCTACTAACAATTAATCTTCGTTTCTTTTGTATTATCTTAGGGAGCCAGAGGAAAAACAATGACGGTTTTCTTTGAGAAAGAGCTAAAGTGTAAGCAGCGCCGGCAGGTATAATATCAAAGTGCTTTTAGGTTACTGATTCTTTATATTCCTTTTGGAAGTAAGAGATATTATACATGTGGGATCCGGTCGTTAGTATGGACATAAAATGAATCGCAAGTGCGCTGGTGGTGACGTCACGCGACCTACTTACAAGTCTATCCACCCCACAGCGTGCTTCTACATAGCCCTGATGTTTAGCTCGAGGCGAGGACGACAGTCAATGTCTGATCGCGGCAGAGTTGAGACGTCTTGGAACTGTACCCGATTCATTGAGCCCCGTGTTATTGTGTTAAATTGTAATTTCAAGTAATTTGTTAGTTTAATAAAAACAGCGTATCGCACCCAGTGTTAGAAGACGTTGCGTTGAAAGGCCTCCCACTAGGTGGACCGATGACCTGGTTAAGGTTGCAGGGATCCGCTGGATGCGAGACGCACGGGACAGGTCAATGTGGCGACACTTGGAGGAGGTCAATGTCCAGCAGTAGACGTCTTTCGGATGAAAAGGTGATGATGATGATGATCGCACCCAGTGTATATTTTTTGCACGAAACCCATCGTCTGCCCACATCATGTACGAGCCTAACAGAATAAATCCTGACTTATCTGACGTATACAATTCGACGTAATCGCTAGCTTCCTAGTAAGTGTAAAATACCTAGTCTGAATATTAGGTTTTCTCTTTAAAAGATATTTCTTTGAGTGTGTCCACTCAAAGAAATATCTTTAAAAATGTGTGGAAAATGTGGATTGTGAGAATTGCTTTGAAATGTGTTGTAGTATTGTACTTATAGGTAGCGATTACAAAGTTACAATTGTAGATAGCGTAACTTCAAAGAAATCTTGGGTGCTCCTAATCCATCTTTTCAGCCCAAATCACCTACTTCCGAGTACGGGCATCCTGCTGACTTAGATATTAGGTCTTGATCTAGTTTCATCCGTTTGTGTGTAACGACCTTACAATGACGTCAGACTTAATGGTAAGGATCATTTTGGCTAGTGGCAAAAACGGTTCAAGCGCTGCCATTTTGTTTTTTTTTTCAATATAATATCATAAAATATTTAACAATAGCACTCCCTGTAAATAACATTCAAAAGCCAAAAGATATCGTGTAATTTTCTAAAATCTGCATTAATAAAAAAAAAAAAATAATAATTGCTTTAGTCCGAAGCTTCGTTCGCGTTATTGTCGGCAATGATCAGAATAGCTTATGGTACTCGGGGATAGTGCCCCATTAGTTATTAGTGAGTGCCGCCATTTTGTTTTTTTTTTCAATATAATTTGACAAAATATCTACCAACAAAGCTCCCTGAGAGTGTCATTTTTGTAAACCCCAAAACATTTCTTGTAATTTTCAAAATCTGCATTAAAAAAGGATTTTTTGATTGCTAGCTTTTGTCCGCAGTTTCACTCGCATTATTGTCGGAAATGATCAGTATAGGTCAGGGATAAGTGAAGTGTACTTAATACCTAAATTACGGGCTTTGCTTTTTGGTAGGACCATCTATACCATGTGTTTTATTGATACAACCAGCAAATTATATTTACTGGCCGTTTCCAACTTGAAACGCTCTAAGGGTATTCAATTATTCATCTTCTTACTGCTCGTATGAGGTATATGGGTCAATCGCGAAAAGGTACATTGGATAATAGTACAAGGTTGTTATTTGCAGTATCCATAGGTATTTTCCTTAGTAAAACTTTGGTTTATTGGTGTCATCAATATTTTGATGACACCAATAAAATTGATAGCTATAAAAATAATTTAATTTATTTTCCTCGTCATTTTTAAGTCTAACTTGTTTCTGACGATGAATTTCATCAACCACGGCCACCACCTAGCCATTTCTCATTTATGTTGGCGTCGGCTTCCAGTCTCACCACATACAGCTGAATACCAGTATTTTACATGGAGCGACTGCCTATCTGACGTACACAAACCAGTTAGTACTGGGTTAGACGATTCCCTATGGTGAGACCATTTGTCAGACTTTCGGGACACTGACCAGCTGTCAAAGATCTGCAAATGACAGCCGGGAGCAACGGCTTAACGTGGTTTCCGAGGCACGGAGGAAACTCAGTATGTAATGGGTGGTCACCCATCCACGGACGAACCTAGGCAAACACAGCTTAACCTAAATATTGACCCGAGCGGCTGCTATTATTTAACCACAAACTTCATTAACTAAGGCCAGCATGAACATAAAGAAAAATATAACAATACCAAATTCAAAAACGAAAAAGTTTCAAAACGAACATGAACTCATAAATACTTTATCTAAAACAAAGCGTACGAAATCCTAAAACAAAACAATTCGTAATACTTGGCCGCAAAATTAACCATGTGGCCACCGGATTCCGGCCGCGAAATGTTCTCAACAAAAAAAAAATGGCCGAAATACTTCGTGAAAACAACGACACAGAAATCCTGGGTCTACAGGTAATAAGTGAAAGTGCCTCGGCACTGCCAAATTAAATATGAATGCCGTTGTTACAGCACTCTTTCGTAGTTGAAATATAATCCTGTACCTTTTTCAGTTCATGTTGTTTTTATTGTAGTTTTTACGATCGACGCGGCGGTGATGGTGACGCAGTCGCAGGGTTAAATGTATAAATATTGCATTTCGATGTATTGGTTTGCGGTATTATGTCGTATGTGGTGACAGGAGAAAAATATTGAACATGACCTCAGGAATATTTTTATTAGAAATACAATTCTTTTATTATAGTTAATAATCAGCAATGATAGCCTAGTGGTGTGACCTTCGGACCGCCAAGTCATAGGTCTCAAGTTCGAACCCAAGACAACCCAAGAGGACGTACCCAAGAGGTAGGTACCTCTCATTTTTCGGATAGATGTGCTTATTGTACCTTTTATCACTTGTTTCGGTTGAGAAAACCAGCCTGCCTGCGAGATATTTATAGACGGCATGTAAAGCCAAGTGAGTTGAAGTGAGAGGCCCGTGGGTGGCATAAAAACTGACGCCAGGTTAGGCACTAACCACATGATAAAGAAAGATTATTATGTTGTACATAAAGACGGTATCGCTGCAGGTATTATGGTTGTCTGAATGTTAAATTAGGAACTTGGGGTACATCACTATTCGAAAAACCATTGAAATGCTTTTCTAGAAGTCACTTTATTAGGATAGTCTTTCCAAACGATTTTGTGAAGAAGAATTCCATATAATTTGTAACTGTTACAAAATAACGAGAGGGAATCGATCTTCATCTCCACGAACTGTAATCTCTCCAGTTTCCTTCACTTCCATATTTCATTCACATAACTTTCATTCACTTGAACTCGATTCGAAGCGCTCATTTTTCATAGCTGTGACTGGTACTTGCAATTCATGCTCTGAACGTGCAATAAGTACTGAAACCGCTACTTATAGAACTAAGCTCTCAAGTAGATTATCGTGTTTTGAGTTCAAATGTACTTGGACTTAGGTAGAAAGCGTCAATTCGGAAAAACTAAAAAAGACTAAAACTTTTTTTAATTTAAACATGTGTCGGGTCATTGGTACGGACATAAAATAAATCGCAAGCGTGCCAGTGGTGACATCACGCGACCTACTTACCTGTCTACCCACACCACAGCGTGCTTCTACAGAGTCGCGGCGAGGGAGTGTCTGATCGTAGTGGATTTGAGACTGAGACTGTTCCCAGAACTGTACCAGATTCATTGTGCCCCGTGGTTAAATTGTAATTTCAAGTAATTTGTTAGTTTAATAAAAACAGTGTATCGCACCCAGTGTGTTTTCATTGCACGAAACCCATCTTCTGCCCATATGATGTACGAGCCTAACGGAATAAATCCTGACAATCCGACACATAACATAACATCACACCTTGTAAGGTAGAAGAGTACCTACAAGTACACCCACGTTTCACCAATTATGTTTAAGTCCCATGGAAGAAGGGCGAGCCTATTGTCATCAACTGGGCACAAATCTAGGCTCCGTGACTGAGAAATCGGCCCTGATAGAAAAATCTAATACACACACTTTGTTACGACCCGGGAATCCAACCCAGGACCTCATGCTCATTAGTCGCGCTTGCAATCACTCGACCAACGAGGCTATTTAATTCAAACCTACGAAGTATTTTCACTTTTGTTACGCAGGTTCTGGCTTCACTCATCATCATCATCATTGCAGCCGCAAAACCTCCAATGCTGAACATGGGGCCATAAGCATTTGAACATCTAACAGTCCTATCCAACTTTGAGCTCTAAATTATTATGTTGAGTTTTTTTTTACAAAACTACTGAGCCCTCTACATTTTTTTAAATAAACATGTAAACATTGTTATAAAACCAAAAGCATTTGAGCAACGAAGCAGGTTTTAACAAATATTCCTCTCATTAGTAGAAGACAGTAAACAAAATACAGGCAGTATTAAATAACCCCCAGAATATACAGTTCTGGGCCATTACATAACACAATTATACGCCTTCCCATAATTGTGTGTGGAGCCGTTCTAACCACGTTTTGTGTTACATCTGATATACCTACATACCAAATATACATTCACACATACTATATTGCTATGTTCAACTACGTTGTATTATGGTATTTTTCTTAGTGCCACAATTTTGTTACGAAATTCTAGGTTTTAGTAACTTATGCCCGCGGCTTCGCCCGGGAATTGTCCCGCAAATAAAAATATGGTTCATGGGTATACTATGTGCTAATCCAGGTTATAAACTATCTGTGTGCCAAATTTCATTATAATTCATTCAGTAGATTTTGTGTAAAAGAGTAACAAGCATCCATCCATCCATCCTCAAACTTTCGCATTTATAATAATAGTTGTCTTCTTCTTTATCGTGTGGTTAGTGCCTAACCAAGTGACCCTGGTGTCAGAGTTTCTATGCCGCCCATGGGCCTCTGACTTGGCTTTACATACCGACAAGAAATAACTCTCAGGCATGTTGGTTTCCTCACGACGTTTTCCTTCACCGAAACAAGTGATTATTATACCATACGCACATGAATCTGAAAAATCAGAGGTACGTGTCTTGGGTTCGAACTTGAGGCCTTCTACTTGGCAGTCAGACAGTCATAATACTAGGCTTTCACTGATTATAATATTAGTAAGATATGAAGTTTTTAAACCTTCCATGTGTTGTGCTACGACTTAAAAAAAATGACGTCTTCCTAAGATTGTGGTTAATCTTTAATCATTTGAAAATTTCGACAGTGTTATTTGTCCTGAATTCTAAACAGAATACGTCTGCAGTTGATGTACTATCTCTTTGGTCAACGCTCATGGTCCAGACGTCGAAGCCTACTGCAAAATTCTAATTTCCCAAGGGGTTGTCGAATATCCGTCAGCAATCGCTCAGCATGAACCGGTAACGGGTTCTGACAGAATTTCGAAGAACATATATCATAATAAAGATTAATTTGATTGTGAGTATGAGGTCCTGGGATCGATTCCCAGGTCGGGCAAAGCTTATTTTATTATATGGTCAAGAATTTCTCAGTAGCAGCCACGGAGACTGCGACTCTGGGATTTGTGCCCGGTTGATGGCAATTGGCTCGCTCGGATATTACGTGGGACTTAAACATCATTGGTGAAATGTAGGTGTGACATTACGTACACCTCTGTGTAACTCTTCGGGGATTACAGATGTGATGTTATGTTATGAAAGTACCAGATTTTTTTTGCGAGTAACAATTAATTTATTCCTTATCGGTATTTCTTTGTCAATAAAACAATACAGGGTGTAAGGGACAGCCCTCTACAAACTGATGGGGTGAATTCAGTATAATATGTCATACTAAGATGACTGGTGCAAGAAATTATTTCAGGAATGTTATGGAAATTCACTAAATTTGATTTGTTTTATTTCCTCATACGCAATGTATCGTTACCGTGGCAAAACGCACGTAGCGAACGGAAAGCGCGTAGCTAGGCAGGAAGTGAACAGCTGATTTCACGCGTTGTTCGTTAGAGTATTACAACATCCATTGTTGGATTCATGATTTTAGCCGTATTATTTACATAAATGGAGTGCTGCGAACAGAGAATGTAGTTTTACATTGAAATAAAAGAGCAATAACTAAAAAAAATTAATTAAATAAAAAATCCGGAGCAAACTTCCGGTGGAATATGATTCAAAATAAGGAGCTAAACACACACCCTGTATACTTAAATTCCTTTTAATAAAACACAATAACTAGCGTAGCTCAGTTCGGGCATCCTTTAAACAAATGAATACAATGAATGTTGTACCCTCTCACAAACAACATAAATTATGCACACCGTGTCCATTACATACTTTATCTCACAGACATATATACAGATGTAAGGAAAGTAGATAGATGCAAAGTGTGACCTGGAAACTATCGAATTAAGGACACAAGTGACTGGACTGGAAAGATGGGCAAAGTTAGCTGTTTAGCATCGTAAAAGTTGATTTAATGTCGGCCTAATAAATCGAGAACAGACATCAATTTTGTCACCATACGGCCAGTAATTTATTGCTTTTTAAGGTGAGTTTCATCAATCAAATTGAACGCGATCAGCACATCTAAATCGCGTTTATGAGCTGTCAGTGTCAATTTTGTATTACAATAATATGCAACAAATGAACGCGGTTGAGATATGCTGAGCACTTTACTTTCTATGGTAAAATCGGTTCAAAGCAACATGTTTTTGATTGTTACCTTAGTCAACTTTTTATGAGGTCTCTGGATTTTATACTTAATAACAGAAAAGCTATGCTATATTATTAATTAACTGCACACGTCTAAGATTACTTAGCAGACAGTACTACAGACTTTTCTGAAACACGAGCAATTTTCAGTAACACGTGTGTACTAAAATTATCTCTCCACAGCTGCTCTGAAAGGCTCATCTAGCAAAACATATTTGGCTGTCCGTCCAACCTGATGAATGGCCAAATGGTCCCTAATTGAATATTAAATGTGGCTGCCTACGGGCCGCATGACAGCCGGGCTAAGGTCGCAAATAAGGTCACCGCCACCCTACGCTTGGATTACCACAGGCCTACCCGAAAATCATCGGTTTTATGGAAATGCGTAGCAAATGCTTTGGGTTTTGTCTCTAAAGCTTTAAATTCCCTGATCAGTCAACAATATGTTGGAAGGTGTTTTCCGTAAAACTTTTCCGATAGAGTAAAGTACGGTTTTATGGTGTTTATTCTTTCGAAAAGTTGTAAGGGGTTTTCAAAGACCGTAAGCCATTCCGTTGTTCCGGATTCTTCTTGTTAGTTGTTGTCACCATGCTTACCTCATAAACTTACACTAGTGATCTGTGTCTATGGAATTAATAAACCACCATTTATTGACCGACTACTCATTGATTTCTCATAAGGAATGAAAGCTTTTTCAACTGTTGGTATTCATCCTGCATGGCCATTATTACATCACTTGGTTATGCCCACGGCTTCGCCCGCGTGAAGTTCGGTAATGTCCCACGGGATCGTATGGGACAAAAAGTATTAATCCAAGTTATAAACTATCTATGCGCCAAATTTCATCCAAATCCGTCCAGTACTTTTTGTGTGAAAGAGTAACAAACATCCATCCATCCTCCCAAATTTCACATTTATATTATTAGTAAAATTCTCTAAATCGTCTTCCGTTCTTCAACCTTCAACAATCATGCTGATACATCATGATCAGCAACTTGCACTTTCAAGCGTAAAATTTCTTGTTGAAAAACATCAGCCATATTTCTACTAAGATACGGACCGGCGGGGACATATAGCAAAACCAATATTGACGTTACCGAATACTTGATATACGGAACTACTTTTGTTTACCTTGTCTCTGCCACAGGTGCTCTATATTTATGTCTTATGAAAACCTCCTTATGTACAGGTGTCGGTCGTCTTTATGAAAAATAATATGGCGTCGTATATTTTCAGTATTAAGTTATAATAAGGATAGTGGTTCTGTTCTTTTACGAGTCCGTTGTCAACTTTTGATGGTGCTTGGGTTTAGTAATATCTACTTTGAAATTGAACCTTATAAACATTGAAGAGAACAATATAAATGGAATCTAAAGGTCACGCTTTTTTCTGACAATGGTACCTATCTTAAAATGATATTGTTATTTCATGTTTCGTTGATAAAACCTCTATTTAATTTGTAATTTATTAGGCAAAGCAAATAGCTGTTTCTCAAGCTACATAATTTATGATTTAATCAAAGTTCTTGTAGATGTTGTTGATATTACAACTTACTTATTAATCTTGTTATAACTTGACTTTTTCTGGAAATACAAATAAAAAAGGTATTATTATTTCCTTTATTTATTTTTATACAAATCTTATACATTTTTAAATATTTCTTAAACTAAAAACAATATAAAAAACATTTAAAAATATAAAAAATTGTAGCCCACCGGTATCGGGAACAGGGTCCAAGCTACCGCCGGCGGTCAGGGCTCCAGAGAGAGGAACCTCCTAACAATACGAGCCGTGTGCCGTGTCAGGAGTACCGCTTTCTGAATCAAACCTTTGATCCAGCTGCCTAACGAGAGCCTCCTCAGGTATTGGTCGAGGCTCTTGGCAATTAAGCCATGGGCTGATACAACTATCGGCACAATGATCGCTGAGTCCACATCCCACATGTCGACAACCTCGTGAGCCAAGTCAAGATACTTGATTTGCTTATCTTTCTCGGCTTTCACGAGGTTCTCATCATGCGGGACCGTTATGTCAACAATCAACATTAGGTAGATAGGTAAAATTAAATACGTATTTAAAAGAGAGAAAAAGAAAGATTTTTTTTTCTTTTCTTTCTTTCTTTTAAATACCTATTTAAAACGATAATTTAACAAAGGTCCAAGACTTTAAAACTCCAACAGGAACTTAATTTAAGGTCGTTCCACCATGCAAGTTTCGCTTTATTACCATCTAATTACGTGACATCAAAATTCTTAACTTGTTGTAAGATCTGTACAACTCTCGTAATGACTTCGTTAATCTGACATTTTGGCTTTTAAACGACAGAGTGGATTTAAAATCTTGTTTCGGATTAAATAATATCTTTTGCTCTTTTGGTCTCCGGAAAAGTTGCCTCACGGATTTGTGAAAAACAAATAATTTTAAGTCTAAGACGTAAGACTTTTCGTCAATCATTGTACACGTGCACTTCATCATCTGCCTAGCCTTTTTCCAACTATGTTGGGGTCGGCTTCCAGTCTAACCGGATGCAGCTGAATACCAGTATTTTACATGGAGCGAATGCCTATCTGACCTCCACAACCCAGTTAGTACTGGGTAATACGATACCCCTTGGTAAGACTGGTTGTCAGACTTTTTGGGCCACTGACTACCTATAACGACTGTCAAAGATCTACAAATAACACCCGGGACCAACGGCTTAACGTGCTTTCCGAGGCACGGAGTAAACTCGGTATGTAATGGGTGGTCACCCATCCACAGACCAACCTAGGCAAGCGCGGCTTAACCTAAAGATCGATCTGGGCGGCTGTTAGTACTTAGCCACGAGCTCCTCGTACACGTGCACTTCGTGGGTTCGATATACGCAAAGGGTATACAACCCCCTCAGAGTTTAGTACAACAATGCTTTCAGGATGTTGTTGGGGCTCCCACGTTACTGTAGCTTATCAGGATTTTTTGCAGAACCAAGTACTGCCGGTTTCAGTACCATCATCATCATCTGCCTAGCCTTTTCCCAACTATGTTGGGGTCGGCTTCCAGTCTAACCGGATGCAGCTGAATACCAGTATTTTACATGGAGCAACTGCCTATCTGACCTCCACAACCCAGTTATTACTGGGTAATACGATACCCTTTGGTAAGACTGGTTGTCAGACTTTTTGGGCCACTGATTATCTAACGACTGCCAAAGATTCACAAATTACACCCGGGACTAACGGCTTAACGTGCTTTCCGAGGCACGGAGGAAACTCGGTATGTAATGGGTGGTCACCCATCCACAGACCAACCTAGGCAAGCACGGCTTAACCTAAAGATCGATCCGAGCGGCTGTTATTATTTAGCCACGAGCTCCTCAAGTACGGTTTCAGTACCATCGTACGGAAAAAGATTGCTTCTATGATGCGCAGAGTGCTTGGGAGCGGCAATGTCATTCTGAAGGTCATTAGTGAAAAGCCGTGCTGCACCATTATGGCGCATTGGCTACGTGTACGTGTACATGTACGGTGCGTCAGGTGAGTCCAGCAGATATATGAAATAAAATCTTTTATTCCGTTTGTTACTAACATAGCATTTAAGTGTGTATCACTAACATCATAAATATGGATCAAGTCTGAAATAAAGTATTTTTATTTATTTAAGTGATACAATAATCTCTCAAATCTTTCGACTACCCTATACTGTAACTCCATGTAATAAAACTATTTACGTATGTTTGGCGGTATTTCTTTTGAGACATATTCATAAATATTATTCCTTTTCTTATCTCGTAAAGGATCAATCATTAACGTACAGATGGCCTACGTTAAGCTTCCCGAAACTGTCAAATTTTCTCAATCAACCGTAAACCAAATGCTTTAGCTATTAAGATTGAAAATCTGTTAAAGAAATTTCACAGATTGTACTAGCTTGATATGCTGGCGTCTGTATATTAGTTGATCACCAAATGCATGCTCCAAACTTATTAGAAACGGTTGCGACCATCTTCTTTTCCACAGTAATACGACGTCATCAAATTTTATGTCTAGCAAACGGCTTGCATCAAATCTGAAAACTGAGCATTACGCTCTCAACTTTTAAGTTGAAATTGCACAGTAATATGCTATTACAAGATCACTAACTCGTTCCGATCATTTTATTTTATAAAGTAGAACGACCACTTCTATTTGGGATGTGCACGGAGAGGTTTCCCACTTCAGTGGTTCATTTGTTTACCAGCCGTGTATTTATGCATAGCGTAGCCGTGGGTTCGTAGTAAACGATCCCGCCTAAGTAACAGCTTTTGAAAGTATAGACGGAATAAAAAAAAAAAAAAAAAATTGACTGTCTGTCTGTTTGTTCCGGCTAATGTCCAAAACGGCTGCACCAATTTTAACGGAACCTTTACTGACAGATAGCTGACGGTATAGGGAGTTACGTAGGTTACTTTTATTTTTGAAAATGGATTAGGGTTCCTTGCAAAAAAATAAAACCCTTGAATTTGATAACAAAATCCAATTCAAATAGGGAAATAATATTTTTATAATAATTTCACCTGGACGAAGGTCGCAGGCAACAGCTAGTTGATACTATGTATAATTGTAGATAAAACAAAGGAGTAAAGTTTGTAAGTTCGGATGTGGGGTGTCCTTTTTCCTTTTTTGAAACTGTTGATCCGATTCCGAAAATTCTTTGTCTTCTTCTTCTTAGTCTTGTGGTTAGTGCCAAACCTGGTGTCTGAGATTTTATACCGCCCGTGGGCCTCTGACTTGGCTTAAATGAAGTTAATTATTTTGTGTCATAAGTTCACTGCACTCGGGGATTTTGTAGCTTCCTATTAGAGAAAAAATAATTAACTTCATATATTAATTAGCCTATGGGTTATACTTAAAACGTTCCCTTGGAATAATTTCTGGCTATAACGCGAGTCTCTTGTAAAGTCGTCTGTCCAGCGCTACGTAGAATTTGCACGGATACGTTTGTCACGTTTACTGCTATGTTCATTTGTTTGTTAGCCAAGCATTCGTGCGTAGCATAGCCAAGGATCGTAGTGGAAGATCCCGCCAACATCTTCATACAAAGTGAAGCTAAGTAAAAATTCATTTAACCCCATTGAATGACTTTTTCATAAAATACCTAAAAAGAAAGAGAAAACGAGTACGACGAAACGAGTTTTTTTAGAAAACCCAATTCTGGGTTAAGCTCGCCATTGTACATCTATATATATAAAATGGTAACTGACTGACTGACTGACTGACTGACTGGGTGATATATCAACACACAGCCCAAACCGCTGGTCCTAAAGACATGAAACTTGGAGGGTGTGTTCTTTGTGAAGAGTAAATATCCACTAAAAAGGATTTTTGGGAATTCTACTACTAAAGGGGTAAAATAGGGGATGGAAGTTTGTATGAAAGTCCGTCAGATTTGAAGTTAGGATCTTCAAATTTTGTGTTTAAGCTGCCGATTGAAAAATAATTTATACGTGTCTCAGCGTTTTTGATAATTCTTCCCCCGAAAGGTTAAAAAAGAGGATGAAGGTAAGTAATCGGTTATTTTTCAACATTCACGCGGGAGAAGCCGCGGACAAAAGCTAGTAAGCTATATTATTGCAATATAACTATATTATTGCAATTTGTATGTATATTTGTTATTTTGTGTGCAATAAAGAATAAGAATAGTTATTTAATTGGGTTAAATGATTTTAACGATTATTATTCTGTACCTACATAGATGTTACTTGCGCAACTCATTTTTCATCAACATACAACCTGACATTGACCTGCAAATTGCAAAAAACTTAATAAAATTTGAATTTTTTTGGGCTACCATGACGCTACCACCTTAAGATATATCGAAGTCAAGTTGACAGATTCATCATGTTCAAGTTCTAATCTCGAAGTCCGAAATCAAAATCACGGGCTCCGTTTATGGCTAAAGTTCTGGTGTTTGTGCCAAAGACAAAGCGACCTTAAGGCCACAATAACTGTGCCCTCGACGATTAAAACGAGGGTCTCGTGTTATGTTAATTGTTTACGTGACAGCCTTAAGAATATAGTGAGTATTAATTGTTTAGTTGACGTGGTAATTACTGAGTGATTTGTGGTAATGAAACAGTAATGTATTTCTTTTAGTATTAAATGAATATTTATTCCAATCACTGTTTGTAAGATTATTAGTTTCGAAGAATCCAGAAGGGTACAAAAAAAAGACACGAGGGTACGGTTCATCATTAGCTCATGACGAAAGGCAATGGCGTGCCTAGAGGCCAACAAAATGGCAAGCCCATAAGTCAAGCAGGCTGTTCAGAAAACCGAACATCATGATGAGTGCTAGGTTATAAGGAAAAGTCTATAGACCGACCGCTTTAATGAGTCCTCCTACCATTGATCGGCAAAGGCACATTAAGCGTCCACAAAGTCCTAACAATATCCCATAGGTAATTGGCTTTAAAATAACAATAATCCACGTAGCTATTACGATACTAATTGAACCTTCAGAATATTCCATTTAAATTGATACCTTTGCGAGGACTCATTAAAGCGGTTGGTCTATAGCTTGAAGGCTTGTATGAAAGTACTGCCACTACCCCAAAATATAAACGTTCGGATAAAGTAAGTAAGTACTTACTTGGATAATCAAGTGAGCTTATCTTATTACATCTTATATTAAGTGGGCTTCCGTTAAAAAAATGGCCTTGAACGTCAAATAACAAGGAAGGTAGCTGCTAGACTTTGTGATAAAAACAACACTTCACTCGTTCAAAAATATTCCTCTTCGGGCTGATATTGTAATGATGTCACGTACATCACATTGGTCTCCGTACTACGGATCGCAGGTCCGATGTCCGCACGGAACAAATATTTGTTTCGCCTATAGATAGTTTAGTATTCGGAGACTCGCTTGTTTGCTTGTATTTGTAAGATTCTCTGTAGGTATTCACGATAACTAAGTCATCATCTGCCTAGCCTTTTCCCAACTATATTGGGGTCGGCTTCCAGTCTAACCGGATGCAGCTGAATACCAGTATTTTACATGGAGCGACTGCCTATCTGACCTCCACAACCCAGTTAGTACTGGGTAATACGATACCCCTTGGTAAGACTGGTTGTCAGACTTTTTGGGCCACTGACTGCCTAACGACTGTCAAAGATCTACAAATGACAGCCGGGACCAACGGCTTAACGTGCTTTCCGAGGCACGGAGGAAACTCGGTATGTAATGAGCGGTCACCCATCCACAGACCAACCTAGGCAAGCACGGCTTAACCTAAACATCGACCCGAGCGGCTGTTATTATTTAGCCACGAGCTCTATAACTAATAACGAGCACGATAACTAAGTGCTACAGAAAAATAAAGAAAAACCTTCAAGATGTACGAGTATTTAACTGCAACCCTATGGGATATCTTATCGCCAAAAAAGAAAAAACTTCCATACAACTTCTATACAAATTACTACTTATGACGACAAAAGATGAACTTTTTTAATAATGACTGGGCCCCCAGTATTTCCAGACAGAAAGAAGGGAGGTCTTTGCCCTGCACCGGGACAATAATACGCTTGTTATATAGTTGTTATCGTGTTATAAATATACAATCGTATATGAAAACATTATTTACACCGTCACTGTTATTATTTAGTATGACAACATAGCGCAAATATTCAGTTCAGTCACCGAGGCTTTAAAATTCGTGTCAATTAAAATTCATGCAGAGTTTATTGATACATTTCTGTTAAATATTCAGGCAAACAGAAATAATTGATTGGTGAACTCAAGTATACCTTTAACTGTCTTTTAATGAACTCCACGACAGTGGGAGTTTTCTGAAGGAATTTAATACGGTTTTTAGACATTTATTTTCTCAAAAGATTTACAATCACTTACAGAGAAAATACAATATTATAACTTATAAATACATGAGGCCGATTTGCGTAGTGGGTTGGTACAATAAGTCAATAACAAGAATGACATTAAAATTTCGTAACAGTTTTAGTAAACCCGTAAAAGGGTAATTGTAGAAAATATTAGAACTAAGTGCACGACATCTTATGCGCATCGCTAATGCGGGTAGGTGTGCATGAGCTGAGGAGTACAGTCTTAGAAAAATACAATACATGTTTATTAAAGCCCATGACACAGTGATTGTTTCACCGCGTTTAAAGTAGGCACATGGTTGTTATATCTTATTAGTAATATGGATGTTATAATTAGAACTAGGTACATTGAATTTATATATTTTGATTACTTGAGTTTGCTTATGTATTTATGTATATAATTATGTGTTAGGTAAGGAGTGTGGTTTGTATATGCTGTACTATAATAATTTTCAATTTTTATTTATTCATGTATATAGTAGTAAGTAGGTAGTGTCAAATACGTAGGGTAAGATATATTAGATTAAAATATAGTGTATGTATGTATATATTCTGTTTTATTTGTGTATACAATTTTGTGTGTTAGAGTGTGGTTTTTATATGTTATACTATAATATTCTATAATAATGTAGTGCAATATATTCATATATGAATAACTGACGTGTGAGTAAGATATATTATTTTGAATTGTGTGATACAATGTAAATTAGTGATCGGTACCACTTAACTTAATATTAAGCTTTTATTAATGAACAAAAAATCCTTTAAAATGTAACTTTTTAATAGTTTTTTAAATGTAAACAGAGATTTTGCTTCTTTTATAGATTTAGGTAATTCGTTATAGAGTTGGGCCCCATCATATAGAATACTCTTTTTTCCGTAATTTGTTCTATGGCTCCTTAAGCACAGGTTATTAGCCTGCCTTGTCATGCGTTTATAGTGATCTATCCTTTTTGTAAATGTAATTTGTGAGTGGATATCTTTAGTTAGGATTTTTCTAATAAAAATGCAAGTATTATATTTATATATTTGGGCCAGATTGAATAATTTTGTTTCTTTGTAAATGTTGGTTGTTGGTGTCAGATAATTGTATCGAAATAATGTTTTAATAACTCTATTTTGTGTAACTTGCAATTTTTGCAAGTTTGTTTTAGTTGCTGAACCCCATACCTCTATTAAATAATCAATACGAGATTTGACCAAGGAATTATATATCGTGTATCGAACTTGTCTCGGGAGACATCTCACTATACCTCTTAGCGCGCCAGTTAGTGAATTTATTTTATTGCGAATTTTTTCAATTTGCGGTTTCCAGGTAAGCTGACTGTCAAGAATAAGGCCTAAATATTTTTCATTGTTAGCTTTAGTTATTTTTTCACCGTTAATAGTAAGGGGACTATGATTTCCAATTTTTTTGTTTTTAGCAGAGAAAATAACGAATTTCGTTTTCGATGCATTAATAGTAAGTAAATTTGACTGTAACCAGATATGTAACAGATCTAGATCATGCTGAGCTTGGTTCATTACTGTTTCTAATGAGTGACTATATATATAATAGCTCGAGATTATCTTCATGAAAAAAGATTCCTAAAATTATTCGGCCAAGTTCAAGTAGGACTCGCAAACGATGGGTTCCGCAAAAAAAAAACGCCGAAAAAGAAAACTTTTCTTGTTTGGAATTACCAAACAAGAAAAGTTTTCTTTTTCGGCGTTTTTTTCTTTTTTACCTTTTATTGTTGTTATAGCCGCGATGGTAATACACACTATGTATCTAATACATACCTTTACACTTACAGCGCTTGCAAGTAAACGACCACATGTAAAGAAAAAAAAACAGTACCTACACGCCCATCTTCAACCAGGTTCGTTTGGGCTGTCAGTGTTCCTAATAATTTATTTTAGTAATACTCGTGCTACACGTAAATCTCAAGGTCTGGAAAAATAGGAGCGACAATCTGAAAAAACGCAGGTAATTCTGTGTTACCTATTAAGAATTATTTAAGAGGGAACATGGCCTGCGAGGAATTTGGAAAATAGGTATTTGAAGAAACTATAGCCGCCGCGTTAGCACGATACAGGTTCTGCTCAGACCCATTATATCATAAAAACTGTGTAGTGATCGACGTTGTGTATTCCCCTTTTTTCTCCTCAAGAACTGATCCGATTCAATTATTTTTGACATAATTTTTTTTTAAAAAGAGTATGTCTAGATTCCTATCAATTTCTTTTATGTTAAAAACTTTTCGAATTAGCCTGGTAAAAATGGAGTTTTTTTTGTCATTTTGGTTATTTATTAGTTGCTGTAAAAGAAAAGACAAGACAAGGACGTGTCACGGTAGACCTTGATTTTGTGAAATAAAAATGATTGCTCGAGAGGCATTAACTTTTTGACCGCCACTTCAATAACGAAAATCTGTATTCTCTACCCCAAGTGCTTTAAAAAAGTGTTATTTTCGACGTGCCATGCCGTCTGAGGCGTCGTGATTATTTTTTGATTTGACGTCCATAGACGTCCGTGGCGCTCAATAGGTTATTCAGGAAGCAAAAAAGGGGAATACATTTGTATGTAGAATTACAGCCCCTGTTCCCTTTTAAGCACTTGAATTACAATTTCCAGTGTTCCCACTAATACATATTTCCGTTTCAGCGAATTGACTTATTCGAAACACGGAACGTTTTAACAATCTCAAAAGCCTTAATTATTACAGTTGGCACGTTTTCTTCAGAACGTCGTTTCAGTGATTAATGTAGCAGTATGTGTAGGCGATTAATAATAAACCCGACGAAGTTAACTCCAAACTGAATTTGTGTTTGGAAACTAACTAAAATATAGAGATTTGGGGCAGCGTAATCCCATTCCCAAAGTGGTTGTATGGGAAGATTAGTGTGATAACTTTGCTTAAACAGTTCACCTTTTGTATTGAATAAAGGTCGCTTAATCTGGTAATTGTTTGTTAAAAAGTTATGGTGACGGATTTGATTTACATTATGCAAAATGTTTCAAGGGTCTGTTTACAGTTACACCTACTTGTATACAAGGTGCAAACGGACCAAGCAACGGCAAGCATTCTGTACCTCAAATTAAGTAATTCTACGCAAAAAATATTGCTGGAGAACTACAATTTTATTATCATTAACACTAGAACGGGATAATTACCATGTACAACACCAACAACAACTATCAGTAATAGTTGTTGTTGTGTGCTGTTGTTGTTTGTTGTTGTTGTTGCTGTTGCTGTTGTTTTTTGTTGTTTTACGGTTAGTGACCATGACAGTTTAAAAACTGATACATTTTTATTGGGGTGAAAAATCACGGTATACGGTAGGACTCAATGAAATGCACTCAAAACATTGTCATTGTACGGGGTCATGGAGTAGTTAAAGTAATGCATTAAAAACCTGTATATAAAAAAAAAAACTTGTGAAAAGATGGAACTTTGACCCCCAATATCTCCTTAACTAGAAGGTGCCCAGTTATAGTCTAGAACAAAAAAATAAACGCAATGATAAGGAGGAAAAGTGCCGTTCGGCTTCTTTAAAGGTATTTTTGCACCCATTATAATTATCAAAATGAAAACAACACTACATACATAACTGCCAAGATTCCTGGATAGGTATAATAAAACAAATCAGCAAGATCATAAATACACTATATTTATCACACTCGTATTACGATATTCAATAAGGTCGGACACAATTACGTGTGAACGACGAAACAATATCCCCAAACACGTATTCTTCTGGAATTACCGGCGCATCAGAGAACGGATCCGTTGGTGCAGCCGTGGAGCCTCCCGAAAGACCGCCAGAAGACGGGTAGACGTGGAAAGCAGTCGGGTATACGTAGTTCTGTACTGACTTCACTTCACCTCCAGGACCCCACGTCATCCTTTGAATCTGTCCCTGCCATCGCACCACGACTGAAGGATAAGCATCACCACCTTGCAGAGTACGGAGCTTACACTCAAATATTAAAGGCGCCCGTTCCTTCACGTCATTTCTCGCCGGAGCAACAATAGCTTCCGTTTCACCCGGAGCCACCCGCCCCGCACATAACTCAAATGTGAATAATAAAAACAGAGGAAATAAATATTTCATCTTGTCAGTCCAAAACGACGCCGGGGAATGAAGCAAATTTAATGTAGAATGTTCCATTTCACCACGCGTAAACATCATTAGATAAGGAGGGTAAGAGTCAACATAATGTGTTTGTGTAAGATAAAACTATCGCTTTATATCTCTGCCAAATGTCGAGTTTAATGTTTTTTGTTCACGATAGTAAAACTGGTGACATCCAAACTTGCAGTGTTTTTTAGTGTAGGTAAACGGGAATCGGGCAATGCCCTTTTTATGAGTGACCTCTATCTACGTAATTTATTTACCGAGTGAAGTTTCCTTTTATTTTTGTAACGTATTGACAGACAGTTACAGACTGTTCTGAAACTCTATTATAAAGAAGAGTAGGTTATAAAGGCAAACCAAGCTTTGAGGCTTGTATGAAAGTACCACCACTATCTGGGATAATGTAGCTTCCCGTTATATAGGTTGAATGGTAATTAGTGACCGATACTATTACACACTTGATTGTACTCAAATGTTTCTTTGGGAAAGTTGTTTGTTATCATGAGTACAAACAATCACGTGTTTAAGTATCGGTCACTAATTACCAATCACCGTATGGAAAGATTTTAGTTCCAAAGATCCTCTACTTTAAGTTCAATAGCGCAACGTACACTTAGAACGAGAGTCTGTACGCACACGCCACACGCACCGTGCGCCTGTATTGCAACCCGACACCCCATCACCAATCCTGGCAGGGTCGCCATGTAAGGTTGGGTATTGGAGAAGAGCAAAACGCTCTGACTGCTCGTTGATAACTGACTCATTTATTAATAAGGATTAGTATTTAAGTACACGAGTATATGTATGTAAACTTAGTACATAGGTTATACACTACAATACAAACTAACACACTTACAAACATACCTCTTTATAATATTAGTATAGATTGAGCTTTAATATTACAAAGCAGACTTTGCCACCCCATTCCGAATTTATACAATTAAAGTTTTATGAACCAGCGAACAGAATCTTCATCTATACTCAGGAGATTAACGCAGTGAGCCTGCCGCAACAGCGGGCGATATCCAAGGAAACTTTAGGATCGTGACTTACCGTAGTTCGCTCCATAAAGCATCGTGGTTCCGCGGGCAAGTTCAGCGGGCGAGAGATCAAAAGGAAGCCTTGAATGTTCGGGAAATAGTTGCAATTAGTAGTTTGTGGTTGGGGTTAAAACGTAAGATTAGGTACTTACTGACTCTTACGGGCTGCGCCTGTAAGTTTGCTTGTGTTTGTCAATCGTGTGTCATCTTTTTATTTGCATGTCGAAATCTATCACGAAAACAACGTTTGTTGCTCGTGGTACTACCAGTATTACTACCAGTATTACTACCAGTATTACTACCAGTATTACTACCAGTATTGCTACCAGTATTACTACCAGTATTACTACCAGTATTACTACCAGTATTACTACCAGTATTACTACCAGAATTACTACCAGCATTATTACCAGTAATACCACGGGTAAAAAAAAACCTGTAGAACTACCAAGCAATCCAGTAGTACCACCGGAAGTTTCTTTTTTACTTACATCGAAGTGAATGGCGCCGCAGAATTAAAAAAAACCGACCCCACGTAACGGGAAGAGGCGAGAGCAAAGAAGAAAAGCTATGTGGTTAAGATGAATCACACGGAATTAGGAACAACGAACAAACAAAACATGGAAAACACAAACAAACAAACGAAACATGGTAAATGTCCCGTTTCTAGTGTTAATGATAATACAATACCAATTCCTCAATAAATAAGCAAGTATATGATATGACATAACGTAATTTGATAGAAATACTGATCAAGTAATGTGAAACGTATTACTTCTTGATCTAGGTCGAGCCTTGGCGTTTACTCGTTATCGACCAAACAAATCTTGACGTTCGTCCTAAGGTTACTGAATCGAAAAGCCTGTTACGAGTTATTTTGTCTAGAACACCGGCGCAATGTGGAGGATAAATTTGTAGCGAGAATGATCGTGTTAACGCTGCCACATAATAGACAAGTGTCGAAGGTCATGCAATGAGTGAAAACGCACGTACGTAGACGAGCTTCACGTCATTCATTTGAGACATATATTTGAACTGGTTTCGCCCGCGTAATTACACGATATCATACTAAATTAAAGGCTATGTATTATTCTGCTGTATAAACTATAATACTGACGGCACGATTGGTGCAGTGGCTGAGTGATTGACTGCTGCGCTGCGTGTCGCGGGATCGATTCCCGCACGGAAAAAATATTTGTATGGCCTACAGATAGTTGTTCCGGGTCTACAAAAAATTACTGCATATCAAGTTTCATCAAATTTCGTTCACTAGTGTGTGATGTCGTCCATAGAAATACATGAAATTACACCCGCCCTGCTCCCAACCCGTCCCGCGCCCGACCCGCGCCCGGCTCGCGCCCCTCCCGCGCCCGACCCGCACCCGCTCATCGTGTCTATGTGTGCTAGCGCGATATTTCGCTCTTAGTTTAAAGTCGACTTTCTGAGGGTACGTAATCTGTTTTGTGATTCCAACGTCGCGTGTTACATAGTTACGTGAACGTGATATAATTGTAGACAACTGAGAAATGTCGCCAGAAGGGTCTAATGACGTCAACTTAATTTTGTCTCCAACTTTGAAAATGTAACGTTATTTAACTTTGTAAGGTGTGGCTTTATGAAACTGTAGTTTTTTTTACTTACGCAGGTAGCTAGGTAATATGTGGTAGGCACGGTAAATTAAGGTTTTATGTTGCTAAGGCAAATTGGTAATAAACAACGGGCCGCCAATCTACCTAAGCAAGGTTACCTACCTAGGCCATAAAAAAATCCGTTGACCAAGCTAATCTGCCTTCATAATGAAGTCTATAAAATATTTTATTTCAAATAAAACCTTAACTCAATAAACGCAACCTGTATTAGTCAACACGTACATGTTTGTTATTATAAAAACAGTCATAAAAAACCTGTAAGTGGACTACAAAAAGGCGGTCACTCTGCTCTGGTCAAGTCGACAATAAACATAAAGAAACCATCACGTCTCCAATCCGAATACGATAGGGCAATATATCCGAACGAAATCCTTAGGGACTAAGAATTCAGAAAGCAAATAATATTTTATCTTATTTTCTCAACATTTGCTTGCTTTATACGCCATTCATTTATCGGAAAAGTTTTCTAGATAACGGTTTAGTTTGTATGGATAAGATTTTCTCTTGTTTGTCCCGATGTCCTTGGTATTTAATTGGTACAGCGTTTGATCTTGATTAAACACTCAAGTTTTGTTTGTAGTTATAGGTAACACTCAGCAGAATAATTAAAGCCAAAGTAGCTAAGTACTTCTTCTAGAACCTTTTTTGTCAGTATTTGAAATTATTTTACACTTTCCAGACTGAAGTATTTCAATTTTATCAAAGTTCTCGGAAATTAATGTTTAATTAATATCCTTAATTAATGCTGATGGTTGTTAGATTTTATTAGCTTTTGTTGGAAATATATTTTAATTAAGTTTGGCCTATTTAGTAAATAATTATAACATTTCCAAAACATATATTTTAGCTAAAACATCAAAGTTATGTAGTTACGTGTTATACCTATGTATGTTAATTATAATTGCAATTTGAAATAGGTTCAATCTAATAAAATTATTTAATTAAGTTGTAGGTAATAGGATTAATTAAAACAAACCACGCATGCTATTTAATTACATCATTGCATTTCAATTAGTTTTGATAAAATATCAGTATTGGTAAAACGAAATAATAAACCTAATGCTGTTTAAAATGTGTGAACGTGATGAATTAAGTATTCTGTATTCATTGAAAGAAAGAAGAAGAAAGAAAGAAAAAATATTTATTTGTCGCAGGGACATGACATGCATCATCCAAAATTACAAAAAAAAAACAATAAACTATAAATTCAACAGGACGGAACAAAAAAAGAAGAAAGTTAACAGCTTGCACGTCGTGACTGCGACAAGCAGGTTACCACTCAGCATGATGCTGTGCTATGGGGGGCCCACAACACAGCGCTGATTTTCAGTGGTCACCCGTGAAAAAAACCTACGGAAGCCAAGACAGCATAAATATGTTTTACATCAATATGAGAATAAAATAAACAGTACTTGGGTTACAATATAAAACAAACTACCTCCAGGAAATATAATAAACACTACAAAAAATATACAAGTATGTGTGCAGGCTAACCAAAATAAACACAAATACAATATAATAAAGACATGACGTGTTTCTGTCTCGCTCCTGCATTGAATATTTTATCCTTGTTGCTGGATGAACATATCAAAGAAGTTAAAAAAAAAAAAGAAGTCTAGTCACCAAGCGGAGTCTGAATACTCCTGAAGTACAAGATCAGACTATACTATCATAAAAAAGTACGTAAAATAATGTACTTAGTGATTGTTTCGGGAAGAACACCCAATAGGCATCGGGAAAACGTTCAGTTTTGCGAAACAACAGCATAGCCCCTCTATTTGCGGCCACACACCGAATACCAGATACAACTTTATCAATATTGATACCATTACAGTAGCAGCTTTAATCAAGCTGCATTACAGACAAAACATTTTAACTACATTCCCAATTCTACAGCAACTTGGGGCATCCCTCTGTACTGAACTTGTGTTTCTAAAGTTGAGGTTACACGGGCATCTTCAAATGCTCAATACACTCTGGGCAATGTTGTTCGACTATGATACTACGACATGTCGCAATTGTTGTTAGAGAAACCGACACAGCATATTGAGTGATATAGACAATACATTCAATAGCATACAGTATATACGGAGCTGTAAAACCTGATATATGAACATCTAGGCGAACCACGTCCTATGGTGAAAAACCTTCTGCATCACTTTAGTACATGTTGTAGGCATCAAAATATTAAAGGAACAAGTCAATTACCAAATCCTCCGATTGTAATAGGTACCTATAAATAACAAAAATATAGTGATTAGAGCCGTGACGCACTAAAGCACTAAAGCCGTGAAGCATTAAAGCCGTGACGTACTTAAGCACTAAAGCCGTAAAACACTAAAGCCGTGACGCAATAAAGCACAAAAGCCGTGACGCACTAAAGCCGTGACGCACAATGGCACTATAGTCATAACGCACCGTACCTTTTGTATAGGAAATCGTTGAGGTACAGCTCAACGCTACCCCGCGCCGCCCTGTTTACCCGTCGTTGTTTTAGTATTTTTTCTTTTCAAAAACTTCTTTTTATGATTTGTAACGAAAATGCTTCTCAGTAAATAAAACGATTTAGTCCATCCAAAGGTTCTTGGGAAGAAATCGCTATCAACGATAAGATTTCCATGATACCCATAGATTATGAATATTTTGAAATAGATGTGTGAACAAACAGCCATGGGGGAGGCCTTTGCCCAGCAGTGGGACAGAGTAATTTGGTATACAATAAAGTATTCTCTACTTATGACTTTCACGGCAACGATAGCCGAGCAGTAATTGCTAGCAAAAATCTTTCGTGTAAGCACAGCTTAACTCAGGTAATGTACGAGTAAATGCTCGCTTGCGCACCGCAATCGGGCTGAGATAGGGTTATTGTTCGAGAGAGCCAAAACACTAAGGTGTACAGAACTGGAGACCTAAGAACACTTAGGTGTAATTAAGTTACAGGATATCTGCATACATGTTTTGTACAATGTACAAAGACTTTGGGTTAAGCTACCCTGCTTTTGCTTACAAATTCGTGAGACAGAGGAATCTTAGGTGGAGTTTCAACTGTGTAGATCTTGCTTATCCTTTTCCATATGTTTTTTCTTCTGCCGTATCAGTGCGAGTGAGTGACACATAAATGCAAAAAAACATGTTACTGTGTAGTAAATTCTGATAACTTTAGGTTGATGAGTTACTTATTATTACCAACTATGACAATATTGTTAAGGCGAAAATTCATCATCTGCCTAGCCTTTTCCCAACTATATTGGGGTCGGCTTCCAGTCTAACCGGATGCAACTGAATACCAGTATTTTACATGGAGCGACTGCCTATCGGACCTCCACAACCCAGTCAGCACTGGGTAATACGATACCCCTTGATAAGACTGGTTGTCAGACTTTTTGGGCCACTGACTACATAACGACTGTCAAAGATCTACAAATGACAGCCGGGACCAACGGCTTAACGTGCTTTCCGAGGCACGGAGGAAACTCGGTATGTAATGGGCGGTCACCCGTCCACAGACCAACCTAGGCAAGCACGTCTTAACCTTAAGATCGACCCGAGCGGCTGTTATTATTTTAGCCACGAGCTCCTCAATATTGTTAAGGCGAAAATTGCAAACAGAAAATCATGACTAACTCGAACAGCTCTGAGTCTTACCAGCCGATTTCAACCACGATCCTGACAAGTCTCATAGCTTAATTAATAATTTAGGATAGACCCAAGTCTTATCGGTTCAGTTGTCTTGTCAATACACACTAATTACTTTTGATAAAGCACTCACCATAATTCATTACTTGCTTATGACGTCATCCACGGCTGCTACAGTGACCTATTTACCACCACGGACCGACAATGAATCAAGATGACAATATACGTAACACAAAATAGGAAAACGCTAACTCCATACATTTATCTCACTAAAACCAGCTAGCAAGAAATTGCCGCAATTCGGTAGATGGATGGAAATTCTTAATTGAACCAGTTAACTAATTGAACTAATTATGACGAGACATTCGGATAAATAATGGATAAGGCCACTTCAATCTTCTGGAGGCCAGAACCCGCCTCTATTATGGGATTATATCGGACTGTTTTTGTTAATTATGCTTTATGAAAATGAGGAAATTGGGGCTCTGTTCTGTTGTGTTCCGTTGCAATATTGTTGCTATTCTGTTCAGAATACCAGAGTAGACGATGCTACAATAGTAATTTTATGACTCAAAAACCATTTTAGGACCTGCACCTCATTTGCGTAAAATTCAATCACAATCTGAAGTATTCTGAAGGAGATTCCTAATCGATTGGTTCATACGTTAGAAAAAAACGTGTTTCTTATTTACCCCGCTGATTCTTCATGACAAAATAACTGATGATTTTAGTGAAATAAAAGGACCACAGTAACAACTATTATCCGTGGGTAGTTGGAAAACTTTTTCATGCTTGCTGTTACTTATGCCTGTTTGTTATAATATACGTTATATGTACTACTGGCATATTCCGTGAGATTTGACTCAAAGATAGAACTACGCCATTGATAACATAGAATTGTATTTGTCCATGGTTTAGAGCTACACTTATTTAGTCGAAAACGAAAACTGTAACTTTAAACGAAAAGTTAATTATTACAACAATCAGAACAATAACAAATCACAGTATGTTGAAACTGGCCCTCAATGATGACGTAAGACTGTAGCAAACCCCTCCGGTTTCCATCGGCGTCGGGTCGACGTTGAAGTACCTAGGACTCGTCCTCGACAGCCGGTGGAACTTCGTGGAGCACTTCCGACGTTTGGCTCCCAAACTGGAACGGACAGGGGCTGCCTTCAAGCGGCTCTTGCCCAACCTGAGGGGTCCAAACGCCTCCTGCCGGAAGCTTTACGCGGGGGTCGTGCGGTCCATGGCCCTTTACGGGGCCCCGGTGTGGGCGCGTTCTTTGAGGCGGCAAGCCGCCCACTACCTGAACGCGCCCCAAAAGGTGATAGCCATAAGGCTAATCCGGGGGTACCGCACGATCTCCGGCGAGGCGGCTAGCCTCCTTGCCGGATTGCCGCCATGGGATCTGGAGGCGATAGTCCTCGCGCGCCTGCATGAATGGCGCGCGGAAGCACTATGTCGGGGAGAAACTCCGCTGCCGCGACAAATTGCCGCTCAGCGGACAGACCTCCGGCGTGATCTCATGGCGACATGGAGAGAGCGACTGTCGCAACCCCGTGCAGGGCACGCCACCATAGTGGCGATAAGTCCCCTCTTTGAGGAGTGGCTAGAGAGGCGCCACGGCGCCCTCACCTACCGCCTGACGCAGGTCCTCACCGGACACGGTTGTTTCGGGAGGTTCCTGCATCGAATCGGGCGGGAGGAAACGCCCGGGTGTTTCCACTGCGAGGATCGTCCGGAGGACACGGTGGAACACACCGTGGAGGTCTGCCCCACTTGGGCGGAGCACCGCCGTGTCCTCACAGCGGCGATTGGCGGCGGCGATCTCTCGCGTCCGGCCTTGGTTCAAGCCATGGTCCGGAGCGAGAGGGAATGGGAAGCCGTCACCTCCTTCTGCGAAGCAGTCATGCTAGTGAAGGAGGTGGCAGGACGTGAGAGGGAAAGAACCTCACGTCCCAGCCGCCGCGGGAGACGCCCTGGGCGTCGGGGGTCACGTGGTGGCTTCCGACCACCGTAGGCGCTGGCCTGTGGACGGCGAGTTATGGGCTAGCTCGCCGTCCGGCCGTCTTATGACGACGGGCCGTGTCGACGGCGCGTTCGTGTTCCACGCGCGCCTCAAAGAGATGTCAGCAATCAAGTAGGGGTCCGCATGGGCCAACGCCTGCCGGGGCTGCGGGACTGTTCGAAAGAGATACCGTGGCCCTGGAACATAACGGGCAAAGAAGGAACATGGATGGGTTTTAGTCAGTACAAGTCTGACACTCCCCTCCGCTCCGCCCAGAGTGGGGGGGGTCATTTGATGATTTCCCATCCGGAAAAAAAAAAAAAAAAAAAAGACTGTAGCAGAACAACGTGCTTTCCGTGACATCAACTATGTACTCTTACTTTCTCTTCTTCTCTTATATCAACAATACATTCACAGCTACACTACACAAGGAAGAGTGCGTGCAAGTGAGAAATGTGATAAAAATGATTAATATCCACTGTCATTAGTCCTGCACGGCTCGAGTAGATTACTCACTCATCGACTGAAATCCGGAACAAATCATTTCTCTTAGTTGACACACAATATTAAGTAATTGGTATCTTCGGCCGAATCCTAAACAAAACGATAGTCGCATTTATATTGTTCGACGAAACTAAACCCGTGGACGCGCCAACAGAGGGTGCTTTACAAATAGTGAGTATTCAGGTATTCGCACAACCGAACGCTTCGGTTAGGACGCGGGGATGTGTTTTTTTGGATATTTTTTTTTTGACAAATGCCTTTTCTTGGATATGCTTAGATGGACCGATGCACCCATAGAAAGATGAGCAATACACAACAGTCTAACTCAGTCCTCCTTCCTCTTTCCATTTTTAAAGAGGAAAATCAATCTATAAGTAAATCAACATTAGGGAGTTAAGTTGTTACTCAAGTCAACACCGAAGTGTGGGAGTATCTATGCATAACATGTGGTCGACTCGATTTCAATCAACACAAAATCAATCGACCAAAATGATTGAGGTTAGTTTACTTGGTTGTCCCAACTAATCAACCAGTCATACCCATAATTTCCTTCAATTATTCAGTTAAACTACTCACGAGAAACAATAACATTGTAGAAGGTCGATTATACAGAACTTTTAAGTTAGTAAAAGGTCAATGCGTTTTAACAAGAGGTCGCCTGTATTTTGTTCAATGTAATGTAATATTGTTGCGAACGTGCGGCATAAAGGAAATTGTTTCACCTTTTGACGTAGCGGAGTGAAGCTTTGTAAAAGATAGGGATTTAGAGGTCAAGGTCATGTTATATTATTTAGAGGTTAATGCTGAAGTAAATTTTGTAAGGCGTTACGTGTATTGATTGAGCGTTGACATCATGAAGTGTACCTAGTATCTACTAACATTAATAGTGGTAGGTAATCATAAGATATTTAATTATGTTATTTCAATTTTGAAAGTGGCTCCAGTGACTGAAAAGTTGTGTGGTAGTCAGTAATGGATTTGAAGCGGAGAAATGAGGAAAACATCGCGACGAAATTTTTGAAGATTATGTGGAATCTTATGTTGAATAGGACAGATAGGCAGTCGCACCATGTAAAATACTGGTATTCAGCTGAATCCTGTAAGAAATGATGATTATGATGAACAGATGGTTATAAGAGTAGGGCCAGGCCAAACAAACACACTACGTTAAAGATGGTATGGCTAGAAAGGTGACTATCGAGATGGCGACTAGTAGTTAAGTATGGTAGAAGAAGGCATCTTGTGCTGATCCCTAGTCAATAGGGATAAGGACAGGAGAATAATGGTGATATTATTAAATTTCCGAGTATTTTTAGAATTGAAACTGTACATCTTACAGAAAGAGGAAAGGAATGGATGATATCGTTGTGATGTCTCGTTGGTCTAGTGATTGCAAACGTGACTGCTGCTGAGGTCCAGGGTTCGATTCCCGGGTCGGGCAAATTGTTATTGGGTTTTTCATTAGGAATTTCTAGTAGCAGCCACGGAGTCTGGATTTGTGCCCGGTTGATGGTTGGCTCGCCCCCTGTTACATGGGACTTGAAACATAACTGGCGAAATGTGGGTGTAATAGAAGGAACACCTCTGCCTAACCCTTCGGGATTACACGCGTGATGTTATGTATGATATCTGGATTAAGTAGATCAATACGAAGTTCTGTTCGTTGATTAGGTGTTTGGCTAAGTCTGGAGACAGATAACAAGTACATATGTATATTAGGTACATACTTATTTACAAAATCACGACGTCGACAGAATCCCTTAGAGCCATACTTATATCTACAGCCCATATTACCTAGCGACGCTAAACATGATCAAAGCTAGATTCACTATTAATTTCTAACCAAATTATTGCGACCGCTATCTTCCATGAGCAACTTCGCCCGGGCAGACAGTCCGGCGTCCGGCCAAGCGGTGCCAATTTCCGGACACTCTCACACCAATGATTGCGGACACTCCGATCCGAATCACGTGGAAATAGATCACTAGCGTAATAGTTGGTGCATTTTATTCCTTGGGAATTTTGTTGAGTTGCAATTTTTATTTGAAGAGATCTTTTTGATAGATCCGGACATTTGACATTGGTCAAACGGCGCTTTAGGAAGTTTTCTACTGGGTGTATATTTTTCTTTCAATAAGTATTTTCTTTATTTTGTTAACCGACTTCTAAATCAGTAGGAGGTTATTTTTTACAGTGTCGATACAAACAAACCTTCAGAATAATTGTGGAGGTCTTTCGATGAATACCTTCTTACCAAATTTTTGTTCAGGACAGAAATAAAATAAACTTTGATATCTTGAATGATCTTCACGACACCCTAAGTGGAAAAAGATTTTTATTCATGAAAGGATTGGTACTCATACTTCGTAATCTTTTGAGATAAAGTACAATTTTTACATTGACCACCAAAAGAAATTGTAATAAATAGTTAACATAAATAAGCTATACATATATAAAAGGCGACTAACAAAAGGTATTTACAAGGCAGATGTGAGAGGCAACGCCGGGAGGGGACGTTCTAGAAGGACATACACCGATCTTATTGGTGAGGTTCTTCAGAAAGGTCAGGTGCGTAGTACTCGCAACCGGCGTGTGTGTATGACCAGATGTATGAACGTGGACGAGGCAAAAGGAGTAAGTAATGATCGTAGCAGGTGGCGTGGGAAAAAGGCGAGATTTTATGTATAGTACGTAGGCGTATAGTACACCTATAGTACGTGTATAGTAGGTACGTAGGCGTAGGCGAGATTTGATGTATATCACACTATACAATTTGAGTATATCGAATCCTCCCTTTATAAATGTAGCGCGTAAAGTAAAGAAAGTCAAGGAGTCCTTCGAAATTCCAAACAATGAAAGAAATCAGAAAACTTTACCAATAGGTCTCGATTGAAAAAACTTTTATGTACTTTAATGAATAAGTTATTGGCTGAAAAAGAAGTAGTTTTACGGTAGTTATAGTTACTTTTTGTTGTTTCTTGGTCTCTTGGGCATAGGTTACTGAGGTCAGTAGTCCTTTTTGCTGATTTATGTTCTTAAGCAGAAAGATCATGTGGGAATTTTGCTAGGTAATAGGAGATTTTAGGTTCACTTGGGATCGTATCAGCAGATCGGTGTGTAGTGTATATGTTAAGTACGGCTAAAAGCCGAAGTAAGTTCACACCTAGTTCTAGCCGGCTATACCTCGGTGCGGTTTAATTTGGAAGTTTGATGCAATAAATTTGGAAGTAGCGCTCACCGACCACTGCCGTGGCACCGCTCGCTGCGCTCGCTCGGCTCGCGCGCCTTTGTTCACAATACTAACCTAACCTAACCTAATCCATTTCGTTCAGGTTTTAAAAAAAGCAGCTAGTTACATGATACTTTAATAAGCTTCGATAGCGTTACCAATAGCCAATCAATCATCATCTGCCTAGCCTTTCCCCAGCTACGCTACTGGCCAATATTAATGAAAATAATCTGAAAATACAAACAAATTGTTTTCGTCCACAAAATATTGCTATCACTTCTGTCCTGACAGCAACTGTTCCATAGATTAATACTCTTTATGCAGAACCTCATCAATCAGCCAAACTAACGTCAAAGGCGGCTTTGTTCATTGAATTTCGAACAACATTACTATTACCAATAATGACTGAAGTTCGTCTGGTCTGGTCTACGCACAATAATATTTCATCAATTCTAAACCGCTCTGTAATCAAGAAAGGAAACATTCAAACTAAATTGGAATAGTTGACTGAAGCCGTTCGAGGGGTTAGTAATTTACTAACTGAAGGAGTTAACCATGTTAATGAAAATTGCTTTCGATAAGATCTGATGCCTGAGTTATTGAATATGAGGTCTGTGATGAGGACTGGCGATAGGGAGTCGAAGGGATAAGTTATGGGAACCTTTTATGGTGGGTATTAAATTTTATAGGCACTTGTGTGGAAACCGAGGTATTGTGTACCTGCTGTTTAATGGCTTTGGAAGTCAATGAGAGGTTTATCATCATCTGCGTAGCCTTTTGATAACTATTTTGGGGTCCACTTCTAGCCTATCTGGATGCAGCTGAATACCAATTTTAAACAGACCGACTGTCTATCTGACCTCCACAAAATAGTTACTGTTTTTGTTATTTTTTTTATTTATCAAGACAAGGTTTATAAAAAGCTTAACTTAAGTACTACGATAAAAAATACCGTTTTCACGGTTTCTCTGTGGGAATTAAACAAACAGTATAGAACAATGTTTACAAGTGCGGACACTTAATTTTCACTTGTTTTACTTTTTTAATAAATTACAAATTTTTAAATTTTTAAAAATTTACTAATATTTACTTTACTAATTACTAATTTACTAATATTTACTTAATTAATAATTAACAGATACAATCAAGTTGTTGGTACCGGTAGGTTTATAATTTGGTTAGATTTTTAAACTATACATTTTTTTTTGGACAGTGTCCTACTTTAAATACGGCTTTACTCTGTACGTGAGAGTAAAGCCGTATAAGTAGAACGCTGTTCTAAAAAATGTATATTATATGATAACAAAGCCAGGAAAAATAATACTTATGCAAAATTCAAACAGGTCTTTCGAAATTTAATAAGTATGTAACATGAGTAGTACGGTTTCCCTTTGTTATGTGGATGATAAATATATTTTATTACGAAAATTACGCCATTGTTTGAACACTCATACAACTAAATGAAATAAGGACAAGTGGTTTAGTTTGGTTTTGTATTTTTTAATATTTACGTTATTTCATGTTGACGGGCAAAGTGTTATTGGGTTTTTCCATCAGGATTTTTTTTAGTAGGTAGCAGCACGGGGTAAAGATTTGTGACCAGTTGATGGCAACGGGGGTGACCTTCAATTGTACTGTAGACATCTCACATTTGCCTAATCCTTCGGGGATTACAGGTGTGATGTTCTCATTTATGAGAATGTTTGTTATCCTTCATAATCAACTATGAAACAAAAACCAACTAAAGCTAAAATAACAACATCTGCACTTAGTGCTACAAAATCTTTTCACAAGTCTAGGTCTAAATTCCAAAGCCTATATAAACTGGGAGGACTTAACGCAATCCACTTCACGCCTGTAGGTACCTCACGTACTATAAAGCTAATAAAACTAACTTAAGCTGCGTTTACACGAGGAGAGTTTCTCGAACGAGAAAATGCGTGAATGTCTGTGCGAGAATCGTCAGGCGATTTCTCGTAGTCATGTTTTACTCTGTCTTAACGATGCTTAAAGGATGAGGCATGGTTAAATAATAACCTGATCGTCCCCGCTTGGGTCGTAGGTTAAGCCGTGCTTGGCTAGGTTGCTCCGTGGATGGGTGACCACCCATTACATGCCGAGTTTTCTCCGTGCCTCGGAAAGCACGTTAAGCCGTTGGTTCCGGCTGTCATTTGTAGATCTTTTACAGTCGTTACAGGTGTACAGTACAGTGGCCCAAAAGTGTGACAACCAGTCTTACCTAGAGGTATCGTATTACCAGTGTTGACTGGGTTGTGGAGGTCAGATATTCAGTCGCTCAATGTAAAATACTGTAATTGATTTTCTTTGTGTGTACTGTGATTCCTGTTTGTATCCGGTTAGACTGGAAGCTGACACCTACATAGTTGGGAAAAAGCTAGGCAGATGATGATAAAGTGTTGCTTTATCTCATCTCTTGACGAAATAACTCTCTTCTTAACGATGTAACTCTCTTCTTGATGAAGTAAGTCTCCTCCGGCTTCAATGATGCAATGCAATGAGAACACAAAAATATTTTTTTTTTTTCTGTCGTAGACAAAACACTAATCTTGTCTTGTGCCTAAGTCATTTTCTTCACAAAGCACGGAGAAGCCTTTTCGACCGCTGCACGCTGCTAGAAGCAGCTTTGCTGTCAACGCTCTCTGTAAAAAACGAGTATCCTCGTCTACTTGCACTACGATACAAATGACTTCGGTAGGTACGTATAGAAATGTTTATTGAGATAACGTAAACGTACGAGTACGTGACGTAGTTGAGTTTCAGTGAGAGTTTCCGTTATCGTGGTCATGTGATGGCGAGGAATGAGGAAAATGTAGTGAGGAAAGTGTTGAGTATGAATATAGATGGCTATAAGAGTAGAGGAATACCAAAGAAACGATGGATGGACTGTCTGAAGGTTGATATGGCTAGAACGAGGTGACTGCTGAGATGACGAGTAATAAAGAAGTATGGGAGAAGAAGACATGCTGTGCCGACCCAAAAATATTGGGATAAGGGCAGAAGAATGATGTCTCTAGACGTTGTTGAGGCACAGTTATTTTCTGTACATTATTGTCAATTCTGATGAAGAGAAAGAAAAGAAAGAAAAAAAAAGAAAAAAGAAAAAAGAAAGAAAAGAAAGAAAATAAAGAAAATAAAGAAAGAAAAGAAAGAAAAGAAAGAAAAGAAAGAAAAGAAAGAAAAGAAAGAAAAGAAAGAAAAGAAAGAAAAGAAAGAAAAGAAAGAAAAGAAAGAAAAGAAAGAAAAGAAAGAAAAAATATTTATTTGTCGCAGGGACATGACGTGCACCATACAAAATTACAAAAAATAAACAATTAACTATAAATTCAACAGGACGGAACAAAAAAAAAGAAAAAAGTTAACAGCTTGCACGTCGTGACTGACGTGAAGAGACTATTTTGAACCAAGCGAGCGTGCCATCATTGCAGTTATTGCATGCATAAAGCGACATCCTTGACTTACGTAGTCTGATCTGACCCTAAGGACACTTTCTCACATACAAACGGTGAACTAAGTTCCTTACATGATTACCTTTGCAGTCTCTAGAGTAATCGAAAGTGGGCGAATAATTTACTACTAACCTTTGAGAATTAGTGCCGCAATATACTATACTGGCAATTTGCGGTTTAGGACCTACTTGGTACCTGGAGTAAGGTTTCGGAGGAAACAACATCTTAATGAATTACCTGGCACCTACAACTATCTAATCAGGGTCTCAGGATTTTCTTTAGTTTAATTCTGGCATTTTTCGCGGAGCTTGCAGCTGAGTGCAGTCTATCATTAACACATAAAAACGGGATAATTACCATGTTTTGTTTGTTTGTTTTTTCTATGTTTTGTTTGTCTGTTGTTGTTTGTTTTTTGTGTGTACAAACAAAAATGTTTGTGTTTTTTTTGTGACCATTACAGTTTAAAAACTTATATTAGTATTGTATGATGATAGAATCCTACGATTTTTTAGAAACTGCGAATTAACCCCCATTTCGTGTAATTCATCTTAACCAGTGCGGGTTGGTAGATGTCACATGTCTTCGAATTTTAGGTTCTAGGACATGCCGGTTTCCTCACGATGTTTTCCTTAACCGTTTTGAGAGCAGTGGTGATGAAATAAATTACTCAAAGAAATGCGCCTGCCTGGGTTCGAACCCACGATTTACTGCTCGTAAGTCGGGACCGCCACCACTGGGCCACCGCTGCTCTACACCGGTGCTGGTATAGTTCTGTTCAAACTTAATGGCGGCTCGGAAGTTAGCTGCGAATGATGTTCTGCGCATTATACAGTCGAGACGATGCGTCCTCTGCGCCCCGCTGATACCTAAAATTGTGTTCTGCGCAGCTTTACGTTAGATGTCCCCAGCGCCATAAATCTTGATCCGAAATATCTGCGCAGACCGTCACTCGCAGTTAACTTCCGAGCCGCCATAAAGTTTGAACAGAACTATACGTCTCGTGTAATATAACCCCACTGCATCAGTCACAAGTTGTAACTTGAGGAAAACTACGAAATACTGTACTAGAATTTTCTTTAGGACAAATGTCTATTTCATCATTATAAACGTCACATGAGTAAGTTCAATCATTACCATTGTACTGTCTCGTTGGTCGAGTAGTCGCAAGCCGGGCTGCTGAGCATGAGGTCCTGGGTTCGATTCCCAGGTCGGACAAAGTGTTATTGGGTTTTTCCATCAGGAATTTCTCAGTAGCAGCCACGGAGTCTGGATTTGTGCCCGGTTGATAGCAATAGGCTTGCCCCAGATGGGACTTAAACATAACTGGCGAAATGTGGGTGTACTATTAGGTACACTTCTGTCTAACCCTTCGGGGATTACATGCGTGATGTTATGTTATGCATTAATATTTAACCATTGCAAAATCGCTAGCAAGCGCAAGCGCTGACAAGCTGTTAATTCACAACTAAAAGTCCCCTCGGCCCGTTTACAACGTTATTCGTTTAAATAATCCTATTCAGATTTCAGTATTACATTTACTTACATTTAATGCTGCGATGATTATTTGTGAGTAAAGTGAATATTTAGCAGGAAATGCACAGCCGTTTAATGTTTTATGTTGTTCTGCCGTGGAAGGCTATGAAAGTATGAATCATTTACAGAGTCAAACTCAAATTGTAACACCGCAAAATATAGAGTGTACCAAAGTCATTCATGTATACATACATACATACGTAAACTCACGACTTTTTCATATGGGGGTAGGCAGAAACCACAGAACGCCACCTGCTACGATCCTTACATACTCCTTTGGCCTCGTCCACGTTCATACATCTGACCATACACGCACGCCGGTTGCGAGTACTACGTACCTGACCTTTCTGAATCACCTTACCAATAAGGTCAGTGTGTGTGCTTCTAGGGCCTCCCGGCGTTGCCAGTCACATCTGCCTTGTAAATGCCTTTTGTTAGTCTCCTTTCACTAATTCTCTCCACAGTGATTCATAAATGAGATAGATTCATTTCTGAACTCATCGGTTTCGGTTTTATGTTAATTCAGGCTCGATCAAACCGATTCAAACCATTAGCGGACGCGGCTCCGGACACCGGACACTGGTGACTGACATTATATCCTGTTTCCAGCATCTTCTAAAAAGCAGAAAAGATCATTGGTCAGCTACTTATTTGCCTGGTTCGAAATCGCAATATAAAATAACCTACAGGCTAGCGACGTGACTTACCACACGACTGACAACCAGTCTTACCAAGAGGTATCGTATTACCCAGTACTAACTGGGTTGTGGAAGTCAGATAGGCAGTCGCTCCATGTAAAATACTGGTATTCAGCTGCATCCGGTTAGACCGGAAGCCGACCCCAACATAGTTGGGAAAAGGCTAGGCACATGATGATGAGGCTAGTGACGCAATCAATACTAATGACTGCGCCCATAGTTACCTCCTGAATACCTACTCAACTCATCATACTTTTGTTTCAGGTTGTCCATGTATCCGCTACACGTCCACATACGGCAAGGAGCGTGGCACGTTCAGCAGCCCCGACTACCCGCGCCCTTACCCGCCGCGGATCGACTGCCTCCTCTACACATTCGTGGCGGCGCCCCACGAGATCGTCGAGCTCGTCTTCACTGACTTCGACATTCATAAGGAGCATCATGAGTGAGTTTATAGTAATAGTTGTACTTGTATCTTTTAGCACGTGGCCTTATTCTGATCTGACGTCGTCATCTTCTTTTTTCAAAACAATATTTATTTATAAATAGGAGAACTAACAGCTATAATGGATGGATAACAATTGCTTATGTAACACAGACCCAATTACAAAAAACTTGTAGAAACATTAGAATCACTACCAAGCACGATAGGGCTGAGGCCAAACGAGCGTAATTTTTTGAGCTGTGAGTCGCGTAAAATAAGTCGCGGAATTTACGCTGCATTCGGTTTCATACTAAAGTCCAGTTTATACCACACGGCGACGCATTTTACGCGTGTTTGGCCTCAGGGTAATAGATAAAAATAAAAGGAAATTAAAATAAGTTACAATAACCACTATAGACACTCTGACACCTGCAATTAAGCTCGGACAGTGTTATCTCCGAAGACTTTTAGTGTAAAGTGGAAAAAAACTACAAAAACAATATAAGTGATACAATAACAAAAACTTTGTAAATACAAAAGTGAGAAGTGTTGTATGGCCATACTTGGTTCAATATTTGAGTGTTTACCATATTCCCATTAACAATCAAGCTGTTAAACCTAATTACGATTAAGTTTTTATAAAAAACAAAACCAAAAAGCGGTTAAGTTGATTTAAACTTTGAACTTTGACCCCAACAACTAGCGCTAGTGAACTCGAGTGGTGAATAGACGAACTAAAAATTTAACTTGTTAAACAACTACCGCCATTACAGTCCCAAGTGTTTAATAAACAAACTAAAAACAGTAGTACCAACCATCTGACACTGATATCATTCACTCATTTGCAACACTACTGCCACTATAGCCCCTAGCGGGTAATAGACGAACTAGAATCAGTGCTACCAACCGTTCATAGATAAATTTAGTACTGGTAACACTTATTAATTCTCTACACTACTGCCATTGCAGACCCTAGTGAGAAATAGCCGAACTAAAAATAAAGCGCCAAATATTTAAAATTTGAAATGGCTTCTACACCTACTTGCGCTGGATGTAAACAAAAGTTACCTATAAGGGAAAACATTATATGCGTTCTTTGTAAATGTAGATATGATTTCGAATGTGCTGGTGTTACCAAGGATTCTAAAAAGGTAACACTAGAAAATAAAAACACCTGGAAATGCCAAACATGCATCTGTAGAATACCCAAGACAGGAAACACTGATACGCCTTTGCGTCCCCCCAGAATACTTGATACAAACAAATGTCAATCATCACCCTCCGAGGAAGCTAACGTTACTTTAAGAAGAAAGCCAAAAGATTCCGACAACGACACCATTTGTTCAGAAGATCTTAGCTTCTTTGGTGATACTATACCCACAGAAAAACCTGATAAAGTTAATCTGGAAAAAAATTTAACACTACAGGATTTAAGTGAAATAATAATTACACATCTGAAAGAAAATAACAAATCTATTGTACAAGAACTACAGAAAACTATACACACAGAAATATATAAAGCAAATCATGAATTAAAACAAGATATAGACTATAAAACAAATACCTTAACAATAGAAAATTCTCAAAGACAGCAAGAAATAGTAAACATAAACATAAAACTAGAAAAACTACAAACAGAAAACGAAAATCTGAAAAAAGAAATAAGAAAGTTAACTACAGAAGCTTCTAAAATACCCAATAGTCTGCAAGTAAACCACCATAGAAAGATTGTGCTCTACGGCCTGGCGGACTACAATAAAGAGCCTGAAAATGCACTCCACAGTAGATTGGTTGAACTGTTTCGTGAAATAGTAAACGTAGACGTTTCAGCATATATTGAAGATCTGTATCGAATTGGAAGACCAGGTGGATCTAAGAACCGACCACTCGTCATCGAATTCATCAGCAAGAGAATGGCAAAATATATTATAAACAATAGAACTTTCTTTCAAGGAACTGGACTATTCATTTCAGAATTTTTAGATAAAAATGAACGAAAGTATAGGGCACAAATGCGAGAGGAACTGTTTACGGCAAGAAATAACGGATCGCACGCAGTCATCAGAAATAACAAACTATATATAAACGGACAATTATTTAAAATAAATAACAACATAAAGGAATACGCACATAACAACCAAAAAGAAGAAATAACATATAACAACATGACGCAGCCCTGCACTATAAACGACACTGATAAAACTGAGAACCAGACTTTTCGTAAACAACGAACAACCATTTAAACTATTGTTCCAAAACATACAAAGTCTAAATAACAAACAAGACATACTTGAAGCGTTTATAGACGAACATCCATCTTACAAAGCTATATGCCTTTCAGAAACATGGCTAACTCAAGAAAGACTAGACCTCATACAATTTAGTGGATACAAATTTGCTTCATCATATTGTCGCAGTACTAGAACCGGAGGCGGCGTGTGTATACTCCTACAAGACTATATTGAAAGCATACAGAAGGACGACATCACCGATATGTCTGCAGAATATATAATAGAAATATGTGCCACAGAATTACCAAAAGAAAACTTATTAATTATAATTATATACTGGAATAGGAGAGAGGAGGAAGTTTTTTATGAAAAATTAAAGCAACTATTAAAATACATAAATATAAAAAATACTATAAATTAAATATAATAATAGGAGGCGATTTCAATATAAATATACTACAGGATAATCTAAAAACTAATAAATTTATAAACCTCATGCAAGAAAATAACTTTACTCAACACATAAAAAGCGCTACGCGTATCACACCAAACACCGCAACATGTTTAGATCTAATACTCACGAACTTTAACCACAAAGACATGCACGTAACAATAGACGACTTAGGCTTCTCTGACCATCATAGCACAGTCCTACATTTAAAATTACCAGAACAACCCAGTACAAGTAATTGGTACACAAAGAAAAGGTTATATAACAATACAAACATATTAAAATTTAAAGAGGAATTACAAAAAATTAATTGGAATGATATACTTAAAACTGATAATAATATTAACACAAATTATAAAACATTTAACGATAAACTTACCTTAATCCTAAATAAGTGTATCCCACTACTTAAAATTAAACTTAAAACTAAATATAAGAAATATTGGCTCACTGTTGGTATAAAAAAATCCAGTATTAATAAAAGATTGTTAAAAATATTAATTACAAAAACAAAAGATCCTACATTAATAACATATTACAAAAAATATGAAAAAATACTGAAAAAGGCGGTTACAACAGCTAAAAAACTGCACTACAAAAATAAAATGACTAAATCAAATAATAAAGTTAAAACAATGTGGGGAATCATAAATGAACGCTCAAACAAAAAGCGTAAAACCGAGAAACACAACATAACATTACAAGTAGATAATAGCTTAACGGCGAAACCGCAAGAAGTAGCCAACATATTTAATAATTTCTTTGTCTCCATTGGTGGGAAAACTACAACACCAACCGGCAGCAAACCAAAGGGGCTACCGGCAACCTTAACTACACAAAATACATTATACCTTAACCCAGTTGATCCTTATGAAATAAACATAATTATTAAAAACCTAAAGAACAAGAACAGCCACGGAATCGACGAACTCCCACCCAGTCTGATAAAACAGTGCGCTGATGAACTTACCTTGCCATTTTATATACTCATTAACCAATCCTTCGAAGAAGGTGTTTTTCCTGACTTACTCAAAAAGGCCCTCATTAAACCTATTTTCAAAAAAAACGATAAAACTGACCCGAACAATTACCGTCCCATTGCTCTACTACCAACAGCCTCAAAAATATTCGAAAAAGTCATGTGTAACCGCGTTTACGCGTTCTGTGAAAAATATAGCATTTTCAATGATAGCCAAAATGGATTTCGTAAGAACCGATCCACTGTTTTGGCCGTCTACAAGTACATACAAGAAGCACTCAAAATTATTGATAATAAAAAATACGCTATTGGACTGTTATTGGACATGACCAAAGCGTATGATAAAGTACAATTCGATATACTATTGAATAAACTTTACAACATAGGTATCCGAGGAAAAAGTCATGACTGGTTTACATCTTATTTAGGAAACAGAGAGCAAGTCGTAGAAATAGAACACTACAATACACAAACACAACACATTGAACTAATTAGATCACAAAACATACCTGTAAACGCCTCCATACCACAGGGAAGTGTCATAGGATGCCTATTGTTCTTAGTCTACATAAATGATCTCCCTAACCACATAAATGAAACGTGCATATTGTTTGCCGATGACGTCTCTATTTTAACATCATGTAAAAATAACCAAAACCTGAACCAAACACTAACATCTATACTTGATACCACAACATACTGGATGAACGAACATAACCTAGAAATTAACTTTAGTAAGACAAAAATAGTCACTTTCCACCCGCGACAAAAAACCCCAATAAATATAAATTTTAAATACAAAGGATCCAAGTTAGAAATAGTTAATAAATTCACCCTTTTAGGCCTGGACATAGATACACACATAGACTGGAAACCACACATACAGAAAGTAAAAACAAAGCTATCTAAATTTGCATATGCCCTCAGAGAAATAAAGAAAACTACAGATCTCAAAACAGCAATAGTAACATACTATGCGTACGCGTTCGCTTGGCTTAAATACGGAATAATATTATGGGGTAACAGTACAGACGCACCTTCGCTATTTACAATACAGAAGAAACTTATAAGAACATTGGTTAACATAGAAGACACCGACTCATGTAAACCACACTTCAAAGAACTAAACATCCTAACACTACCCTGTCTCTATATATTTGAAATTTGCAAATTTGTAAGGAAGTACCCACAATTCTACAGCAAAAGAAAAGACATACAAACAGAAATCAAACTTAGACATGGAAATAGACTCAACCTGCCAACTTCACGATTAAAAATGCACTCCTCTAGTGCGTTTGTCACGTCAATAAAAATCTACAATAAATTACCTGAACACATAAAAAACACAGAAACAAACAATATATTTATAAATAAACTAAAACGATTTCTCTTAGATAAAACCTACTACACAATTGACGAATACTTCAAAGATAAATTCCTCCTAGAGAAACGAAGATAATTAGAATAACCAAGTAGTACCTAATACATCTATTTACCTTATCTACCGTGCAATATCTTTAATTACTTACTATTTAGTTAATAATAAATTACAGCTAATATATAAATAAATATATAAAATAATTACCTAATTTATAATTTAGAAAATATCTATTAATAATAAATAAATAAATATATAAATAAATAAATAAATATAGAAATATTAATAATAAACAAAATTAATATAAATCTACTCATAAATAATATCTACTTAAATATCTAAATATAAGATTTACTCCTTAATTTCAATATTATAATTTCAATATTATTATGTTTTTAAACAAAAAGCGCTTCATCCTCTCCTCTAAAAACTAACTTGCTGTGCCCGACAGGGTCCATAATTGTTTCTCTATAATTTACCTACCAGCCTTGTATACATTATGGAATGCAATAAAGTATTGAGTATTGAGTATTGAGTATTGACACCAGGTTAGGCACTAATGTCACTGAAAAAAAAAGAAAGCACTACGCGCTTTACAAAAGTTAGCATTCAGCCGTGTGCGTGCGGGATAGGTTTTGGTGTTAAATGAGTCAAAAGAGAACTCTTTACAAAGAAAATTAAAGTCCTTACTTGCTCGCACTATGTATGAGTTTTGCCTGTAATTAGATGAGGAAAAGGGAATGGAGATAGGCGGATTAAATCTAATATCCACAGGCATTTTCACAAATGTTTACCAACAACACCCTCGTGTCAATGTCCGCCAAGCACCAAAGGAATCACGCGGCACTGTATTTGAATTTAGAATTCCTGCTGATATTTTTTTTTCTTTTTCCTTGCCATCGGGCAAAGGAAATTGTTCAAAGTTTCCAGCGTCTTTTGTTTCGTTTCAATTTGCAGCTGTTAAATTCTTCCCAAGATCTTTTAGTGGCTTACAAAGCAGAGAGGGTTTGAAAAGCTATTTAGTGCACTTTAATTTAAAATTTAACTGGACTTATACAAAGAAATCTATTTAACTGTGATTTACTGAAAAGATCCTAAAATATACTAGTTTAAATAAAACCTTATCGTTCGTCACCATCAATTTATTATAGTTAAGTATCAAATAATTGATAGATGAGATCAAAACTATGTCTGAGATCTTATAATTTTAACACTAAAGATGTCTTACTTGGGATCAATTAAAAATGTTTAGCATAACTTGAATACCTGATAAATCATCTAGATCAGTAATATTATAAATAAAAAGAGGTAGATATCACACTAGCGCGCAAATTGTTGCAAACAAATTCAGACAATTGTCGTAATTTAAGTACTTCAAGCGCTATAGCTATCTCTTTCTGTATCATACGTTCCGTATTATCTATCGCAGTCGTAACAACGCAACGATATTTAAATGCCGCTCAGAATGAACGTAGCGTATCTTCTTTAAAATATCATTGATCGAAATAATAAGTTTGCATCACCATTAATACCATAGACTGACTAAAAAAGTAATATCAATAAGAGTAACGCTAAAAATAAATTCTTGAAAATTTCGCAAGTTAAAATTAACAGTAGTTAATTCCAAGGCCACAGTATTGATGTATGGCAAATAGTAATAAAATACTATAGCTTTACTTAGACCCTAAAGTCTACAAAGTTTAATTCTACTATCAAAACTTCCCCTCTTTATCGAAATCCTGTTGGAAATTGGTCTTTAACCAAGGAACTTGAATTTGCTTTTAGAGTCCTCGATTTCTTGCAATTATTATTTCTTTGTATCCTTTATTTATGAGGCCAAGTCAAATAATGAGTAACTATTTATTTAAACGGCTGTGATTTTAATGACAGTATTATAAATTTCTCAAGTTTTTTCATTTGGCTGGTTTTAGGAGGCACGGAAAAAGAGCTTGTGAAAGATTGGGGAAGGCCCAGCAGTGGGACAGCACAGGACAAAAAAAAAATTATGTTTCTTTCTTAATCTTCCCAGAGTTTTATATTGTATCCCCTTTATTGATAAACACATAATTGATTGAGTGACGGTCTGTATGAACATCTGATTAATCAGATGTGCTATTTAGCTTTGGTATGTAATTTGAGGTTCAAGAGTGGAATCATTTTACTCAGTGTTTATTAATTAGGGTCTAAGTTTAAACACATTATATTCACTGTAATTATGTGTTATTAAAAACCTTTTTTATGGTTTTTAATAACACGCCTAGGCCCTACTCGGGCCCTAGTAGGCCCTACTAGGGCCTACTCTTGACCTCAATCTTGGCCTGAGGACAGAAATGAGGTTGGCGATGGAACGAGCTAATCCAAAAGAAGCCTTTTATTATATTGATTGGGGTCATATGAACTTGTTTACTATTATTAATTGCACCATACCAACATTGAAAATACCAAAATAATAACAAAACCTTTATTTCTCATATCGTGACAAATGCTGATATGGATATTGTATTCTCTTTTGTTCACTTCACTTCAATTTTGGCTGGTTTTCTCAGACCTGCAAGTTTTCTGCAGAACTTCACGTAGTCGATCATAGTTGATCCATCGTCTCGCACGATCATTGGTGCTTCATCTAAGGCGTAATCTGCTTCTTTCGCTGTGAACTTGTCTCCGAAGGTCATGAGGTCATGTCTGATCCTGGAATCAATGTTATTAGAATTAACTTTATTTAATATTATCTTTTATCCGCGGCTTCACTCGGGTTATTGTCGGGAATTATTCCACGGGCACATTGTAGGTATCAAAAAACATTCGGGGATAAGGTAGCTTCCTATTAATTTTCGGAATTGGAGCAGCAGTTTAAAGTAGGAAGCTATCCCTACATCTAAACATACAAACTTAACCTCTTTATGATATATTAGTATAAGTCTTGGCGTCTAAACCGCTACTGCTAAGCACTTCTTCTTAAGTTAGATTCTTTTACAATTAATTTAGAATTTCTCGGTCAGCCGCCCAAAGTCTGGATTTGTGATCGGTTGATGACAATAGGCTCGTCCTGTATAAGTTGGGACTGAAACATAATTTGTGAAATGGCTTTTTTTGCACTTATTTGCATAATCAGCCTATATTGTTCCCACTGCTGGGACTCAGGCCTCCTTTCTATGAGAGGAAATGGGCCATTATCCACCACGCGGGCCCAGTGCGGGTTGATAGATGTCACATTTCTTCGAATTTTGGTTCTAGGACACGCCGTTTTCCTGACGATGTTTTCCTTCACCGTTTTGAGAGCAGTGGTGATGAAATAAATTACACAAAGTAATTCGCCAGCCTGTGTTCGAACCCACGACTTCGAACCCAGGCGAACGCATTACTTTGTGTTACACTTTTTTATTTTCTCTTTATTGAGTCATAAAAATGTATTTCCAGCATTGTTGGTTTGACAATTCTAAAGATGACAGTAAACAAAACAATTCAATACAGGAAGGTAAGAAAAACAAAATCAATTGAACATGAGATCCTATTTTTTAGAAAACTGACAAAGAATAAACAACAAAGACAGATTTGAATAAGAGAAGCCGAATATAAAATATTTTAGCTTGATCTAAACAATTCTGCGAAGAAACGCGAGAAGTATTACCAACAGTATATAAATTAGATAAAACAATGTGTGTTTTCTTTATAAACAGTCGTGTTTATCATCCCAAATTGATAAAAGGGAAACTTTTACTCGTTTGTTTTCCTCGCGAACAGCTTATCCAATTGGCACTGTCATTTGTTTTCATCTGTGTTATTGATAAAATCTGGATGGACAGATGATAAAAATAGTTATTTTTCTTGGGACAAGAGATAAATTGTTTGATTATATATGAAAATACACCGTGACTTTTAATTCGTCTTACAAAGGCGGTTTACTTTAATGTACTAGACATAAAACAGCTCTAAGTGTGATTTTTTTTTACCTACCACAATTGGTACAAATAAAAATAAATAATACATTAGAATAAAATTATGAAACATCCTGTTAATAATGTTTACGTGTCAAACGGGAGAACATACCTACCCAGCGCTGAGTCCAGTAGATCATCGTTCGCAACAGGGTGTTTTAACTACGTCATGCGTCATAATACTGAACAATATTTTTATTTTAAATTATTAAAATCTCATAAATGCCTTTTTTTATAAATGTTTAGTAGTCATAGGATACATGAAGCAGGCTGCCGTTGTGAGACGACTAAAAAGTCACGGTGTGTTGTATTAAACAATTTAAAAGCAACTTTACTGAAGAGCCAATTAATATAAGGGCTTTCAAATAAGCATTTAATATTTATTTGAAAGCCTACAAAAAGTTTTTTACTGTTACTTATAGAAGTGGCAATGTCCTAAATAATAAAGCGAACTTTATACTTTTTATAAGAACTTTACGTGCCTCGCTTAGGAACATGGGTATAGTTTTGTGGAACTTTTACTGTAAGAATGTGTAAGACCATAGCAACGGAATAAAATATTACTCCCCGCTTAGACGTGACTGAGCAATAAACCTTTTTCCAAGTCTCGAAGGTCGCGAGAACGAAGCTGTGGCAAACAGCTAGTATGTAATAAATTTTATTTTAGCGTTTCACATTATCTCCTACAGTTCGGAATAAAAGAAATGCGTAGTGTATCGGAAACTTACTATCATGTAAAAGTTGGGGTAGAAAAAGGCTGTTTTGTTACCGCGTTACCTTACCAAAGCGATCGGTATTGCAAATATGCGACTAACGCGATTATAAATGTCATTCATTTTTTCGGAAAATCTTAAGCCGCCTCTGCCGTCGCGAAAACATCGGGGCCCTAGGCTATAAAATTCTCGTTTTAAATATAACATTTTTATAATTTCAAGTATGTTCATAGCTGTGGATGATACTGATTGTGCTTATTGCAAAAAAAATAACTAAAATGCTATAGGATAAAGTATTTTCGATTAAAAAATCGACGTATTTACGTTATTCCCCTCCGCGCATCAGGTTCGTCGAGCAAAACGAAAGCGACGTTTGCGTGCTCGCGACGATACAAAGAGATCGGTTGCGTAAATATGCAACTATAGTCTTACCAAATGTCACTCATTTGTGTAAAATGTAAGTTAAAAAAAAAAAATTAATGAAACGTTTGCGTGTTCGTACGACAATCGGCTTGGTTAGGGCACGGCCCATGGCCATTACACCTGTCTCTAACCATAATAGTTTGTCATAATAATATGGCTGCTACTGTTCTAAGATTTTTTTCGACTTTTATGTTTATTATCCAACTAACCTTAACTACTTATAACCTGTAATATTTTTTTACATCTTTCTCGTATCTATAAAATTATATTAGACTACGCATAAACAAAAATTATGACTTTATTCTTACTACGTTTTATAGCTACAAGTGCTATAAAAAACGTGCATCCTTAATTTAAAAAGTTTTATGCGAAGTTTCAAGTTTTTACTTGATCAATTGGATAAAGTTTGAACGTTCTACGTTTAGCATAATTATACCAAAATACTTTTCTAATAAAATTAAACTTTCTACAATATTTGTGCCATTTAAGTATTTCGTGTTTAACAAACTATGTATTTATTAGAAAACTTTTACCTAACTCTCATACAAAAATGTAATATTAGGAATAAGATTTTATCCCAGAAAAAAGTTTGTTCATTTCAATATTTTTGTGAATAACTTATAACAAATGAATGGTTTAATAGATATTTTTAGTGTTATTCACAACAAGTCATCGTTACTTTCTTTTCGTATTTTTGAAGAAGTTTCTCGTTTTTACGAATACAAAATGTAAGAACACATAATTTTATTTTACGATCTTCTGTACGACGTACAAATGTTTTCTTATACGTTTTCTCGTCAAAATTCGCCCTTAGAATTATACAAAAGCGTATCCGAGGGTTGTCGTAAAACACAGATTGCACTGAGAATTTTAATAAACCTCCATGGCACCCCTGCTAAAGTACATACTCTTTTAAATAAAGTTACGCATCAATTTATCTTTTACATTTTCAAGCTGAGGAATATAATTTTGTTTTGAATTTTAGAGCAAAAATAAAGTTGCAACAGTAACTGATGGAGAATTATTTTTTGCGGCTTTTTAATTACACCTTGACTCGAATTAGTTCTATAAAAAATCATTTTGTGAAATCACAATTTTCGAAAGCCACAGCAACCGCACGCAGCTAAATCTCAGGATACGAAAACCTTTTAAAATAAATTCCCCGAACACAAACCAAAATCTGACTTATTTCTAATTAGGTACAACACAGTTCTAAAATATCATTAAAACATTACCAATCCTACCCAGATAATCAGAAACAAAACGTCATTCGGTTTCGGAAAGTGCCCAAAGACCTCTCTAAATCATACCATGACACTTAACCAAGAAATACATCATCCGAATATCTGAAAATGTAATTTAAATCTTGATTCGCAATATTTACCGGTCCCTTGGGTCATGTAAAATTTAAACGGTACCTTTTTATGGCTATTAAGATATAATTTTGTAATTCATTTGGGTTTAATAATAATTAAAATTATTATTTCGATTCTGATAGGAGAGTTGTTTGCTTCGGGGATTAATTATGATGTTATGGACAGTATCAGATTCAACGACAAGCTTTTCTGAGAATTTAAATTGTTTACGTTGTTTTCGACATCGGTTTCAGTGTACACTTCAGAGAGAATAGTTATTATATCTACCCACATTACTGGACTAACTGGAAAACATAATGGTTTATGATTTTTCTGAGAACGTGCCGAACAAAAACATTCAAATATTAACGAGCGTTAGTAGATAGATAAAGGGTGTAACAATACCCTTAACGAAGCCGAAAGGCAAGTGTTCTCCCGTCGTTCCGAACATTTTTTTGTTCTAGACCATACCTGGAAACCTTCTACTTATCTTTAAAAAACGTAAAACGTGATTTTTCACCCAAAAAAGAAAGTGTTTTCCCAGCAATAATTTATGCGTAAAGTTACTTAGTTTGATGTAAAATAATGTTTGGTTGACGGCTTCGTGAAGGGTCCGTTTACACCCTGTATAAGTCTAATACTTGTTACTACTTAGTAACAAATTGTTTTTTCTGTCACACACCCGCTTGTCAGGTAGCATTCATGTGTCAATATCGAAAACGTTCGGGATCAAAATTTTTTAATGAAAATATTCCCAATGTCCGGTCTATAAGTCATTTAAATGTCTTTGGACCCGAGCGAACCTCTCATGTTCACATGCTGATTTCTATTTTATTTTAAATTACATTCACGTGCTGTTTTCTATTAAAAATTTCAATAAACCATGTTTAGTTCTATAATTCTGATCCTGTAAAACACAAATATGTATTTTAAAGGCTATCATACACTAATTCTTCAAATAGCTCCAAACAACCTGATTATTTTGTTTTATAACTTTACGGATATAATCTCAATTATTTCGTAAGTAAAATTAACCATATTCATATGGACTTAAATAATGCTTTATGCTTTTAAATAATGTTACTATCGTACCAATATCTAGTACCCACAGTAGTAATAGTAGTGATTGCCTCATTGGTCTAGTGGTCGTAAGCGCGACTGCTGAGCACGAGGTACTGGGTTCGATCCCCAGGTCGGGCAAAGTGTTATTGGATTTTTCTATCAAAAGTTTCTCAGTAGTTGCCACGGAGTTTGGATTTGTGTCCGGTTGATGTTGGATCAATAGGTTTGGCCCTATTACATGGTGCATGGGACTTAAACATAACTGGCGAAACGTGGGTGTACTGTGAGGTACATCTCTGCTCAACCCTTCAGGGATTAATTACTGGCATGATGTTATGTTATCTAGTACCCGACCTTAGAGGTCATTGAACTCACACAAGCAATTGTTTTTGCACGTATTCCTATTACTTTTCGAAGGTCGGTACTATCGTACACAAAGTTGTTCCTACAAGACGGAGTTTCTCTCATAAGTGATCGGTCAGTCCTGTTTCTGATGTTTTTCCTAAAAGCTACTAAACCTCTAGTAAGGTTTTGCCTTATTTACGCAATCCTCTGTATACAGAATGAAATGAAATGTCAATGTATTTGGGTAAACAAACATTCAAATAAGCTTTGGATAAAAACTTGAGTTGCGATATTTTTACAAGCCAGTTAAATAGATCGAATGGAAAACAATACGTTGGTAGTTAGCAAGCCGAACAATAACCATTTTTATGATTGTTAGTTGAAAACTAGTTCAGTTATTTAGATAACAAAGAAAAAACAAATGCATAGAAAATTCTATCGTTTTTAACAACATCCCCCAAATGTTTCAATTTTTGTATGCAATACAGTGTTTTCCACCAAACAACACAATTAACCAATACTAATACCACAATATTTTGTTGAGTTTGACTCAGAACAATATTCATATTCTGAGTCAAACTCGACCGATTCGTTTTATCGAACTAATTGATCCCAATTTGATAATTTATTTGAGTATTTAATCCCTTGCTGAACAATTGAACATAGACTTAATACAATCTTATAATTGAAATAAATGTACCGACTTGTTGGACCTTGGTACCTTGAATACCAATGATCATTTCGTCTGGTTTTGGTTGATAAAATGATTCAGAAACCAAATTATACAAATTAAATAAGGTTTTCGTCAAAATTTCCTGGAACTGTCACCACTATGGTCGTCGTATCTATTTACATGAAATATCTAATTCCCTGAACTGCCTGAGGCCCGACTTCACCATTTAAAGAGAATGCGATCAGCACATCTTAACCGCGTTCAAGTGCTCCACAATATTGATATTGACAGCTTTGAAACTGAGTTTACATGATTGTGTTGATCGTATTTTATTGGTACCCTAGTTCTACGAAACTCACGAGTGTGATAGGTAAATTAGATCTAGACATGAGTTCAATATCTGTGTACATAGAGTTTCAAGTCGAAGTTTATTACTGTCCTCAATACGCTGCGGATTACACAAGTTAGCCCTTTCTCTTAGTTTGCTAACTTTAGATATGAGCTGATGTAAATTCATTATCGGCTGGCTCATACATATATATATGCTGGATTGTCAATAACTTTAAGATTTATAGATGTTGTAAAATTTTTATAGTATGTGTCGTTAGAAAATGACGTTAGAGTAATAAACAAATTATTGGAAGACGCCGTTAATTGGAAACTAAATTTATGTTTATTCGAAGAAACAAACTGACAGAGGCTTATATTTTTAAACATAGAGCTCAGATTTATTTTTATTATTGTCAGCGGATACAGGTCACTTCTGGACGCAAGCCTCTCTGAATAAAATTGTAAGCCATTGCTAGTTTTTCTTATTCGACTACTACCCCAGTCAGGTTGCAAAGACCTATTTCTAGTCTCAACCCAAAACTAAGTATGCCAATTCGTGGTCTAACTCAAGTAGATAAGTACTTGAGTTATTAACAACAGATATTTTTACGCGTAATTTAGGCGGACAATTTCTTCCCCGGATTTCTGTCAGGTCACCTTAAACTGAATAAATGGACAATATTTACAAAGAAAAATGTTTCATTATGGGATAAAATATACCTGTCTTCAGAGATCAATCCACTATTATTCTTGTCCCAGCGAGACAAGGCTGACAGAAGAGTTTCTTCAGAATCCAACTCCAGGGTCCTATATCCAAGGAGATTGACGAAGCCGTCGAAATCTAACGGGTTGGGTGCCTGAAAAATAAAATGAAAACAGTGTTAATTCACCCTACATTCTTTGCTAGTCACCTTCGGTACTCTTCCAGAAATAGGTATTTTCAGAACTAGGTATTTAGCGAATTAGTCCTTTTTTAAACTGTTAGGCATTTAAAAGAATTGATCATTATTCGACTAAGCCTCAAAATACAACATAGTTATATTGATCACTCGTCGAATTCGGTAATTTTTTGGTATACCGAATATCATCACCTGCCTAGCCTTTTCCCAACTATGTTGGGGTCAGCTTCCAGTCTAACCGGATGCAGCTGAATACCAGTATTTTACATGGAGCGATTGCCTTTCTGACCTTCACAACCCAGTTAGTACTGGGTAATACGATACCCCTTGGTAAGACTGGTTGTCAGACCGGGACCAACGGCTTAACGTTGGTGTACTGAATATATAAGAAGTAATATAATAAACTCAAGACCTCCCGTGTGGTATCTCGGACCCTGAACCTTAACAAATTTTGTTCTACGAGTTCTTGGAATTGGCAAAAAAATGGACTTTGTATAGGAACTGACGCGATGAGCATGGTCAAGATCAACATGTATAATAAAACTAAAAAAAAAGAGTAATTTCTAAAAGTCGTAGAACAAAAGTTGTTCAGTTTCAAAAAAGTTTCTGTAACCTATTATGTCAATAAAGAATTTGAACATACAAATATCCATACATCAGCTGCATCTGGTCAACACCAACATAGTTTTGAAAAGGCTAGACAGATGATGATTCTTTACCAAACGATATTTGTATGATTTTCATGACTTTTTGTATGAAAATTTCAATCATCATATGTAGCGAAAAGGCTAGTATTTTCAAAAGTATGTTAAGGTTAGCCTCCGGTTTAACCAGATGCAGCTGTTGTATGAATATTTGAACGTGAAACAGACTTCAACACATCCATACAAAAAGTCATGACAATCATACAAATATCCCTAGATGAAGGTAGAAACTACAGAACGCACCGTTTCTATTCCTGTTGAATCTTTCTCTTTCTTTCTTATTCTTTATTGCACACAAAATTACGAGAAATACACACAAAATTACAACATATAGCTTATGTAGAAAGGTGAGCTACGTCAATCTTACGTTTTTCATTTTTGTTTTTGTCTCTATGACAATAAATATATGTAACAGTAAATGAAAACCTCAGAATAATATTATACTCGTTTTACTGAAATCAGATTCTATGTCAGTATACACACTATTGTTTGTATATTATGATTATTACGAAATTGTACTTATTTGAAACAAGTACAATTTCGGCCAACATTATTGAGAAAACAGACCCAGAAAATTAAACGGCTACGTCTAGATCTAGATTCTGTAACTAGATAAGGCTAGCATTTGTAAAACGGACAGGGAACCTGGTACAACCTAATATTAATAAGCCTTTATCAGACTGGACCCCAGTTAAAATAAATTGGATCAGTTATCTGATGTAGAAAAACTGAAGAGCATTTTAATCTAACAAAAAAAAAACACCCTCGAACAGACTGTGTAAGAAAAGAAAATATTAATTTGAACATGAAATATTGGATTAAGATCACCTCGTTTATTGGGTGAAATGAAGTAATTAACACGATCAACATAACACGGAGGGGTAAATAATGATTTTGTGGAAATTATAATGAAGATTTTCAACACTTTCCGTAATCTAATTTAAGGAAATATGTAGCAATATAACATAACGCCTGTAATACCAGAAGGATTAGGCAGTACCTAATACTACATCCATATTTCGCCAGTTATGTTTTAAGTCTCATGTAATAAAGGGCGAGCCTATTGCCATCAACCGGGCACAAAGACTCCATGGCTGCTACTGAGAAATTCCTGATGGAAAAACCCGATAACACTTTGCCCGACCCGCAAGTATGTAGTAAAACATCAGTAATTCCTGAAAGGTCACGCAGACATTATACACATTTTCAAGTCGTGGCACCGGTTTGCTACTGACAAAATAATATGATGATAAAACCTAAAATAATAAACCCTGATAAACCCTGAGGAGCTCGTGGCAAATTAATAACAGCCGCTCGAATCAATCTTCAGGTTAAGCTCCTCTTGCCTAGGTTGGTCTGTGGATGGGTGACCACCCGTTATATACCGAGTTTCTTCCGTGCCTCAGAAAGCATGATAAGCCGTTGGTCCCGGATGTGATGATCTTTGACCGTCGTTACACGGAGTCAGGGGCCCGAAAGTATGACAACCAGTCTTTCCAAAGGGTATCGTTTTACCCAGTACTAACTGGCTTGTGGAGGTCAGATAGGCAGTCGCTCCATGTAAAATACTGGTATTCAGCTGCATCTGGTTTGACTGGAAGCCGACCCCAACATAGTTGGAAAAAGGCTAGGCAGATGATGACTAACCCTTGATTGAAAACCGTTCCCCGATCCTAATCTTTAAGCATCTCAATAAAATCACAGAACCCTCGCACCTATTCCATCGTCTTCTATAAAACAAATTTAAGTGGATTACGATGTTATTTCCAGATTATAATAGAAATTTAATTTCAATCTTCCAGCAAGAAAAATGGAAAAAAGAATAAGTCCCTTAATCTTTGGGATACAGGAAAAATGTACAGTTAATACCGAAGAATCTGCAGACTGTGTCCTAGACAAGGGAATTTAAATTTGATCCGTTGAAGCAGTGAGTTCAAATCCCTGTGACCTCGTCAGTGTTGTGGATTGACACGGGCTTAAGGGTCTCTCGTCAGGACTCAGAAACTTCCCTAACAATACTTAAGCAGAATTAAAAGAAAAGCAAAGTTTCGTATCTGTTTTAAGACCGCCTTTACCGAATAGAGTCTGTTGTTTTATTCTCATCGGATGAATTATTCTGTTGTTTGCGTCTCGAGGTTGTTGTTTTGGTAAATTGTGTTATTGTTGTTTGAATGTAATTAGTTTGTGTTTTCTGTTTGTTGTTGTAGGACCGAAGAATGGAATGTCAACATGTCCAAATACCGACATTTTTTTTTTGTCTAGTCACACTCCATTAAACCCAACAGACTTTTATAATGAAAAAGCTCCTGTGCGCTTTTTCATCTGGTTGGTACCCAGATAAAAAGTAGCTTATGTCCATTCGGAATAATGTACGCACGACGGCCAATCAAGCTAAACAAATCCAGTTTATGCGGATCTCTCATTGTACGGGAAATTTATACAAAGCGAGGCCATGTTATACTGGAAATGTATAGCTTGATGTGTCGCCGTGTGTACTTTTCGAATGGTTAAAGAATTTGTCAAATAGATGAGGTGGTTACCCACCGCATACTGATTCTGTTAGCCTGCATCATGCCACTGCTGGGCAAAAGCCTCTCCCCTTGACTTCCAGTTGTTTTGATCCTAAGCCAATGTGGAACAATCTTCGCATACATAAAAAATCGCGCTCTCTTTTACAAACATTAGTATAGAATAATACGGATTGAAAAGGACACCCCGTATAACATAAAAAAAACAGCTGTTTCCAACAAAAGTGCAATACCCACACGGTCAAAATGTATGGAATAGATGCTTTTTTTTAATAACCGATGTAAAATTTCTATGTAAGGGGGCTCACAATGATGTACCGTATAGTTCAGATTATAATATTAAATAGCATAGATTTAAAAGCAGAGATCACTAACTTTGAAAATCAAAGTTACACATGAACGCACCATAAAGTTAATCTTACTCCACTTCAGTACACCTGGCTACGTACAACTTTCAGCCAGAGTTTGGTCACCTGGCTTAGTTACACACACACAAGTGTGGCCAACAATTGTCAACTGACGCAGATGCCAGCTGGCTAATTGGCTATGCGCTTACAATTTATGGCTAGATTGTGCATATCCAAACTACTGCTAGCTACTTATGAGCCCAGATGTTGATATTACTTACTACACTATACTGTGTAATAGTTGCTCCCCAAGTACGATGGGTTAATTTCGTTGCACTGAAATTACTACAAGTTATTGCTTTAGGTCTTGCTAATGTCTTGAATGAGATAATATCATAACTATACGTTTGAAATAATTATGTAGAAATTATCAACAGGATATTACGTATTTACAGAGGTAACAGATGTTCCAAAATGCAGATAACTCCCCTAAATACGTCACGAAAAATTCTTCACGAATATTTAGATTTCTATCATTCTAAGAACATTTGTGATCTCCTTGACATTTTTATTATTCATAAACAACTATAATTACCTCAGAAAGCATGTTACGAATGGCATTTTCGTCAATCTTGTCCCCAAGGCTGACCAGGGTAGCTCGGAGATCACTGAAATCGATACAGCCATCACCATCCATATCAAATAGCAAGAACGCCTGAAAATAAATGAAAGCTAATTAGACTTACAGATACGTGGTAGGGAAATTGTTGGTAATTAGGCTGAGTCTCAGCGCAATTGAAGAAAAACATCGTGTATCAGATGTCTAATGATTCTGAAAATTATATCAATCCTTTGAGTTATTATAGCGATCTGAGATAGAAGAATCGAATACTATGTATGCATAATTATACAAGAAAAAAAAAATATTTGAATGTGTTATTTAGTGACTACTTTTGTAGGTGTATCGATGGTGTTTTCAAATATAATTATGTTATTTGGATTTATCTGCAGGCGCCCAGCGGAACGATGCAAACTCGACAGTATGCCTAATGTCCCTTAGGACTTTTCCCACTTCTGATATCATAATATTATGATCTTTGTTTCAAAGATATCCCTAACCTGATCAAATCAGTACACAGTACAAAAATATACAAGCAATGTTCTAAAATTCCCGGGATGCATGCAATAAACGGGATTCCTACCTCTTTCAGTTCAAAAATTTTATTATCGTCGAGTTCGGACGCGACATTCGCTGGTATACAAAGAGCTTCTCTTGCTTTAGAAGCTGAACGAGATCTCGGCTGCGGTGGGACAGTTAACTCGTTTCCGCTCTCCGATATAATAGAGCTGTAAGAAAACAAAATGTTATCAGCTCAGACAAAGTTTGTTTTGGCCAGTTCGATTCTTTGAACAATAAAAGCAGTGCGATCAGAAATTGGTTTGAAGTTTGAATCATTTTTGATAGAATTCGACTTCTGAGAAACTATCACATACATAAAAGTAACGTAAATTCGAGCGATTTTTGCGTCAAAAATACATAAATCCTATAGCATTATATTTTAATATTTTACGACTAGCAAACAATTAGAAGGGAGATAGTGGAAATAATTATTCATGAATATGAATAAAATCTTAAATACTAAGTTATTTTTTTTTGTACGAAACAAGTATTTTCAATTTTGAAATCGTTCGATTTTACGTTACATTTGCGTCAAGTTTATGCTAGGGTGTGTGCTATGACGTCTGATGATTTTTAAATAAAATACGATCATTCGGTCTGTCTTGAAAATATTCAAATATAACGTTTTCTCATAAAATAGAACAGTAGATAAAAGTATTAACAAAAAAGTCCAAATTTTTTTGGAAATTTTATATTCAAGCCAGCAGCGCCTTTCAATCACTTCTCATTAAAGACATTTTACAGCGCCGAAATAGCTTTCTGTTAAACCCTGTGCGCGTAAACGGAAATTAAAAATTACAAATAATGAGATTTTTTATGAAGAAAGTGTGCAAGAAAGTTAGCAGAAAGATAAATTGTGATTGCAGACAAAGACTGCCCTATTCTAAGTCATAAAATTTGGGTGCTGACAACAAATTAATATTAGGGGTTAAGGTATGAAATTGACGATTTGTATGGACAATTTCGTGAAAAGTGATATTTCCGTATTAACTTTTTTTTTTTTTTTTCTTGAAACGTATGAACCGATTATGATGCAATTGCAAAGTATAGTTAGACTGAAAAAAGCTGCGCTGCACTGCGTATCTTAAATTCTCACAGTCTATGGCAAAAACCTACTTGAAGTAGTGAAACCGACGGCTCACAATACATACCCTATGAGGTAATATGCAACTACTAGTACGGTTTTTAAACTCCAAAAGGTACCTACGTAATTTAACAAGCAATCCAATAAAAATGGATTTAGGGAAAAATATAACTATACGTCAAAGTTACAAACAGAATAAAATGTAAGAAATTTAAAGCAATTCATAGTTAAAGATCTATTATAAAAATGATGTAATGTAATGTTATTATTGTTCGAAGAATAAATTCTAATGAATGTAACTAAATCACCTAATTTCTTACTAGACTGCAACTACTAGTACGGTTTTTAAACTCCAAAAGGTACGTAATTTAACAAGCAATCCAATAAAAATGGATTTAGGGAAAAATATAACTATACGTCAAAGTTACAAACAGAATAAAATGTAAGAAATTTAAGGCAATTCATAGTTAAAGATCTATTATAAAAATGATGTAATGTAATGTTATTATTGTTTGAAGAATAAATTCTAATGAATGTAACTAAATCACCTAATTTCTTACTAGACTGCAACTACTAGTACGGTTTTTAAACTCCAAAAGGTACGTAATTTAACAAGCAATCCAATAAAAATGGATTTAGGGAAAAATATAACTATACGTCAAAGTTACAAACAGAATAAAATGTAAGAAATTTAAGGCAATTCATAGTTAAAGATCTATTATAAAAATGATGTAATGTAATGTTATTATTGTTTGAAGAATAAATTCTAATGAATGTAACTAAATCACCTAATTTCTTACTAGACTGCAACTACTAGTACGGTTTTTAAACTCCAAAAGGTACGTAATTTAACAAGCAATCCAATAAAAATGGATTTAGGGAAAAATATAACTATACGTCAAAGTTACAAACAGAATAAAATGTAAGAAATTTAAGGCAATTCATAGTTAAAGATCTATTATAAAAATGATGTAATGTAATGTTATTATTGTTTGAAGAATAAATTCTAATGAATGTAACTAAATCACCTAATTTCTTACTAGACACACATATTTAGAAAGAAATAAAAAATATTTATTTGTCGCAGGGACATGACGTAGTTCTTAAGTACTTATTCCCTAACCCATATGGACTTTGTTGTTTAAAATAAATAATTATTTGATTTGATAAATGAAGTTGTGGACTTAATGAATAGGTAGTTATGGCATGTTTTAGTAACAAATAAGATACAGACTTATTTTGGTTAAACTTTCACACCTCATATATTAGAAAACAGGTCAACAAAATGATCTTATTGAAAATATTTGTGTGATTGAAATCATATCGTTATTTCATAATTAATAGTTAAGCAAATTTGTTTTTTTTATTTGGTACCCAAAATTTGTAAAAAACAAAACAATTAAAAGACTTAAATTATTATCAAAACACTCCCTTATTTCGTTTTATTACGACAATATTTTGGCGTCTCGACACTTGCCATAATTACTGAGTGGTTGACACTAATATATGCCACAGTTAACAGTCCATCCATATCAATAACAAAATTAACTTCGCACAAAATATCACAAAATATTTTTATTGAATTTCAAGAAAAAAAGATACTTATTTTTAATATTTTTTATACGCAAACCCAGCGTAGGGAACTATAGCTGTTTTTTTGACATGGAAAGAAAAATTCTAGTGCGAGCAGGGTTTGAACCTGCGACCTTCCGATTCAGTACACCGGATGTCTTAACCAATGTGCGACCAGGGTGCGATGGTCTAATTGGTTAAGACATCCGGTGTACTGAATCGGAAGGTCGCAGGTTCAAACCCTGCTCGCACTAGAATTTTTCTTTCCATGTCAAATAAAAACAGCAAAAGATACTTAGTATGAAAATTCAGTTAAACTCCAGTTAAAGAAAATCGACGACGCTATTAAACTCCACTATTGAAATGAAATCACTTAACATATTCAATACTTACTCTCCAGTAGAAAGCGACTGTAGAAGATTCTCTTTAAATTTCTTTATTTCGTCCTTAGCATCGTCGGGCTTGCTCCGGCGGCGCTCCCCTTTTGATCCTCGCTGCGAAAATACAATACACTTTGTAAAGCCGCAATTTAATAGGAAAAACACTTTCATCCTATTATAGGATATTAAAAGTTCCTCCTTTTATAAACAGAGCATTGCAAAATGGATTTTACTCGCTACAAATTAAAATAGATTCTTGAAAGAAATAAATGAAGGGCTCCGTTTGATAAAATCAACTGTTTGCAATCGGCAGTAAAATATTAATTTTCTGTTTGAAGTGACCGGAAAAGATAACATTGGTGACTACCCAAACTCAAAAGTCAAGTCACTTTGTGAAGAGAAATTACTTGCTTGTCAAAACTTTGTTCACAGTTAAATTTACAAAGGCCTCAAACCTTGTGTTCACTTTATTTATTTAACATTTAAAACGTATTATATTTTAGCAGCTTAGACTGAGATTACTTTGATATCTTTGAAAGAACTTACTCTTTTCGCGGATCCGTTCGTATCTTGCTCCGCCATATTTTAAAAGTATCCTAAACAACGATTTTTCGCAGCCAGAGGTGTCGTATGCGAGTATGCGTGTTTCCACGACCGTACTGACTAAAGCAAGAATTGTAACTACACGTCAAGAATATTAAATTTACATTGCATTTTCCGTCAGCCGAGATAATTATTTATTTCGGACGGATGCACGCAGATTTCGAGATTAGCCGTGATGTGTGTCTCAACTAATTAATCTTTGGGGCAAGAACTGCTGTAAGATTTCCAGGTCAACGAATTGTTTGTGCTGCGTTTACATGTTTCTACTTGTTTGGAATTGAGAAGGGTTGAACGCTTAGTATTGTTTGTGTTTATTTTGGTAAAATGGCGGCGGAATGTTCCGAATTTAACACCATTAGCGCCAGGCTTGCAATTCAACGGATATTCATCCGATTTACCATTGTAATTTGCTGTTTGATTTCTCTACGGATTACATGTTTGCCGCAATTTACGTTATTAACAGCAATATTGTTATTAGCAAATACCATATTCCACTCAACATTAATATTAAATTTTGTGGCGTCTTCGGTTAATCTAATCTCATCTTATCTTGTATGTATACACATGTTGGCAGAAGATCAAATATGAATAACGACTATTAATCTCTGCGATATGACCAGGATAGTCAATTAAATAATATTTTACAACCCAGAAGGAACCATAATGAAGTCAAAAATAAATAAAATATGTGTCAACATATTAAACCCCTTCTAAAAGTAATAAACTAAGAGATTTTAAACTTCACGGTAAATAACTTGTTGTAAATGACTAGTTTCAAAGAAAACGGGGCTTTACGTGACACAAATATTATGAGTGTTATTATGTTTTATTGCAATGATCCGTAAATAGAGTACTTGAAGAAAATATCAAAAATAAACATTACCTACGTTTATTTAATAAAATATTTAGCTTGACGTCACAGTGAAATAATGACTTAGGACGTAGGTACTTATGTAATGTTCAAGAAGTAACGACTTGTGGATAGGTAAATAAACAGATGGACAATGAGGTCCATCTGTATCGTATTATCTCAGTGGACCAAAATTAATTCCCAGTGACAAATCGGAAATAAACAAGAATTTGTATAGTATACTATAACTAAAAAACCCGATTACAGAAAACTCACAAGGAAAAATCGACTCCTACTATAGTTGAATTCGGTTAAAATGTAGCCTATGTTACCCGGGCCATTATAACGAATTGATTGACATCTTATTAATCAAAATCGGATGAATAGTTTAGGCGCTACGGAGGAACATACGTAAATACAAACATACATACATAGACTGCTAAAATCATAGACCTTCCTTTTGGCTTTGCCGTAGTCCGGTAAAAAATCAAAAACATTTGAAACCGATGTGTATCGTGATCTATTGTTTTGCAATGTTGAATCGGCAATAACTCTTTTCAAGTGTCAATTCATAAAAACCTAAGTCCAACTCACGGAAAAGAAGTTTTTCAATTTCCAAATCATGTTAGATTATTCCAAATCATGTTAGATATTGATTAAAATAAAAGCATTGGGTACCACAAAAATATACGGGAAAATATTGTTTAACAAAAGTAGGTGTGGAAAACTACGAGAAGTTTCCATAAAAGTAAATGGTTTGAGCAAAATGTAACTACCTATAATCCTGGGATATTTTCCGCCTTGGATGCTGAGAGATGTGATTTCTCAACGTTTACGATTTGGTTATTGTTTATGTCAATAAAAACTAATATTTAGTTTTATGAGAATGCTGTTCCCGTAAAAATAAATCGGGCAAAATATTACATGTGTACAGTTTTATTTAATCACGCTTTTGCTTAACGTTACTGTAACTATTTACTGCATCACTAAACCAGCAATTTTTCTATGAGCCTATCAGTGGCGAAGGTTCCATACAACTCGATTCCTACCGGATTTAATTTGAAAAATAACAATACAGTCAGTATTCCATAGACCAATAATATAATCGCATTTAAGATATGTACTCCGGCTTACTTCTTACAAAAATTGACCCTTCGCTACTGGAGCCTATTTTGTTCCTGATATGTTAGACTTCAAAGTCTAACATATACAAAGTAGCTTTTGTCAACAAAAGCTACTTTGTATCAGAGAAGAAACAAGGTTTGATCACTAAACTGGTTCAGAAATGATTTAGCGATATTTTCCTTCTCCTTAAAAGCCATGGTCCGGAGCGAGAGGGAATGGGAAGCCGTCACCTTCTTCTGCGAAGCAGTCATGCTAGTGAAGGAGGTGGCGGGACGTGAGAGGGAAAGAACCTCACGTCCCAGCCGCCGCGGGAGACGCCCTCGAGTCGAGGGTCACGTGGTGGCTCCCGGCCACCGTAGGCGCGGGCCTGTGGACGGCGAGTTATAGGCTAGCTCGCCGTCCGGCCGTCTTATGACGACGGCGCGTTCGTGTTCCACGTGCGCCTCAAAGAGATGTCAGCAAATAAGTAGGGGTCCGCATGGGCCGATGCCTGCCAGAGCTGCGGGACTGTTCGAAAGAGATACCGTGGCCCTGGAACACAAAGGACAAAGAAGGAACATGGATGGGTTTTTTTAGTCAATACAAGTCTGACACTCCCTTCCGCTCCGCCCAGAGTGGGGTGGTCATATGATGATTTCACATCCGAAAAAAAATAGGGGTAAACACCAGGGTAGCATGCGAAATTTAAATTTTCTCACCTTTTTAGCAATTTGCACGTCAGAATCAGGTTGTATGTTGATTAAAATATAATTCGCAAACGTAACAAATATGAGTTTACAGAGTTATAAACTTAAAAATTATCAATACAACCCTCTATGTTCATTTAATCCTATTGAATGACTATTTCATGAACGTTCATTTCCACCTTAAAAAAAAATATAAAAAAAGCGTTTATTCGTGGTAACCTCCAATTACACAAAAATTGTTACTTCTGCTAAACTGTAAAGCAGTTTCTTTGCAGATGTAGCTCCCATATACATGCAATATTACCTATATTTTTACGTAACTACTCGAAGGTACTTTTCATCAACAACAAGGATAAACATTAACTAGAAATAAACACATATTTTACTTTAATATCACAAAGGCTGACTAGTAGTGAATTGAAACGTCACTACGCAATTCAAAATGCATGAACGGGGCCACCATGGCGTCTCAAAGTAGGAGGAACCGCAGCGCGGGAAAGAGACAGAGCTATACATGTCGTCTAGCGCCATCCCTCCCCCACACCGGAACCACTCCCGCTCCAAGACGCCACGGCAGGCCACCAGCATTCAGCCAATAACATCCTAAACCGCGCAATGGCATTTCAATTCACACCGGCGAAGCTGCGAACATAAGCTAGTGTGACATAATCTATGCATCTCCATATATATGGCTACCTATGACAAAAAGTGTTAAAAAGAAACTTCCCCAATTTATTTTTAAAAGAATTTTTAAAAATAAAATAATTACTTCTTTACTTTTTTTTTTTTATAATTTTTATTGTAAGCCTATTTTGTCCTACTGCAGGGCAAAGACCTCTTTCCCTCCTTCCACACTTCGCGATCTAGTGCGATTCTGGCCAATCCTTTGAGAATGGGTCCAGCTTATCCCGCCATCTCCTTCTGGGCCTGCCGCCTTAAGCATATACATTTTCATAATGGCCGACATTCCATCTTGCGCCGAATGACCTATCGCCTGTGCAATTGCGTCTTAAGCATGCGCGCGATCGGAGTTCACCTAGTTTAATTTTGGCTCAAACATATTTGAACTTTTTGTCAAGACGATCATCTCCTTCCTTCGTCTGATCAACTAAGTAAACGCAATCATGCAAATACGGCAGTCTGAAGTAAATCAACAGCGGCAAGGTAATCCGCACCACGAACAGGTGTAAGTGGATTTTTAATCAACTACAAATGCAACGGTTTAGGTGAGTCCAAATGAGATTCTTATAGGGCTGTCTCAAATACAATTCCGAGGTAGTTACTTTACTTTAAATTTTACTTTAAACTTTATTTTAAACTTTTTTTACTTTAAACTTTACTTTAAATTCATTAATGCAAAGTATACAATATGTTAAAAAAAACCCTGTCGGATCCGTAAGGGTATTATTAGGTATATATATTGATTCAATTTCAGTAGGATTTCTTTAATTTAGATTTACTTTAGACAACAAGTAAAAAAAATAACACGACACATCAAATAAAATGTACTAAAATAAGAAAACTTACATGGCAACACAGTCATTTCTCGGGTAGTGACGTCATTAACAAACAATCGACGATCGAACAATACTAACGTTGAAAAAAGTGTTGTCACGATTTAAAAAAAAAATACATTTTAGGGAAATAGTGGTTTAAGCACAAAAGAAAAACATTTTAAAATTAATTAATATGTTTACTTTCACGAAGATTGTATGTTTTTTATTTTATTTGGTAATGAGGTTGGCATAGCTATATGCCCCTTTCGGATCGGACAGGGTTTTTTAATATATTGTATTTACTCAACATATTTTAGACAACGCAAAGGCGTTTATTAATTTCTATTTATGAAGTACTTGAACTTGGCTTGGCCAGTCAACACTTAAGCCAGTTTAAAATCACTAAATTATTTTTTAACGTAAACATTGATTTAGAACATGTTTATGTCCCTGCCATCTTCAAAGGTTTGACACAAACAGAACGATGTTTAAATTAATTTAGCGTTAAATGTGTTTACATCGAATCATCTGGTCTTTCGAAATTTTCTTGTAAAATGGTCTTAACCGGTTTAGTAACTTACTTACTGAGGTCGGCTTCCAGTCTCACCGAATGCAGCTGAATACCAGTATTTTACATGGAACAACTGCCTATCTGACCTCCACAATTCAGTGTAGGTAATAGGATACCACTTAGTCTTGGTAAGACTGGTTGTCAGACTTTCGGGCTACTGACTGTGAAAGATCTAAAAATGACAGCCGGGACCAACGGCTTAACGTGCTTTCCGAAGCACAGAGAAAACTCGGTAATTAATAGGTGGTCCTATCCACGGACCAACCTAGGCAAGCGCGGCTTAACTTTAAGAATGACCGGAACGGCAGTTATTGTTTAGCCACGAGTTTCTCCTTAGTATCTTACAAACATAATACAGGAAAATCAAAATAATGATTACCGACTCATACTATAACAATGGAGAGCAGCGGTGGCCCAGTGGTGGAGACCCCGACTTACGAGCAGTAAGTCGTGGGTTTGAACCCAGCCAGGCGCATTACTTTGTGTAAGTTATTTCATCACCACTGCTCTCAAAACGGTGAAGGGAAACATCGTGAGGAAACCGGCATGTCCTAGAACCAAAAATTCGAAGACATGTGACATCTACCAACCCGCACTGGGCCCGCGTGGTGGATTATAGCCCATTCCCTCGCATAGAGAGGAGGCCTGCGTCCCAGCAATGGGAACATTAATAGGCTGATTTAGCTTATGCTTACTATAACAAAACATTTCCTATTATGTTCCTGTAAGCCAAGTTTTAATTACAACGCACACGCGAACAAAGCAGAAAATGTCTACCATGACTGATGAATCGGTTACAATATATAAAAAAAGCTTCAAAGAATTCCACACGCTTTTAAAATGAACAATGTACGCACAGTAGTTAATTAACTGTTTTACAATACGTGGAATTAAAAATGTAATTTATGCATTGAAAGATTTTTGGCATTGTGATTCTGAAAATGAAGTGATTTCAGAGAATAAGGAGGATAAAGTACTAGTACGTATATAGGGTGACTGGTAATTAGTGACCGATACTTATACACGTGATTGTACTCATGATAACAAACAACTTTCCTGAAGAAACATTTTTTTTATACCCATTCATTTTTATCACAATAACACAACAGCCGTATGAAATTCGCGCGCGCGCGCCTGTCAGCTGTTTACCGCATGACGCCGTTCTGTGTCATTACTATCGTACCGTGCTACAGTGGGTAGGCAGAACACCCGGCGGCTCGCAAGCCCACTCGTACGGTACACCTACAATTCGACAAAAAAAACTATATCAAACTAACAAAAGTCACCGACATCTGAAGCTAAAGTTATTTTTCACTTTTTTGTGTTTTTGAAGTCGGTTTTATTTTTTGAAATTTTTTCTTTATAATATTGGGACCTGTCTACAGAGAGAAAGTATGTAAAATACATAACAATCTACAGTCGATGCCCTGCGTTACTTGACCCTTATGAAGAAGAAGAGGTCAGGTAATGTAGGCAGGTGGTGTGTTCTGAAATAAATTCAACTTTCTTCTGAAAGTGACAGCCTTGAATAAGAAGGTGATCCGGAACGGAGGCAAGGAGTTGGGATTGCACTTAAGTTTCTTTGGCATTCGAACACCGCAATTTATTTTTGTACGACGATTGAGGGTTCTCGATGTTTGCTCTTATTAGTAGCTAGATGGATGATAATGATACTTTGAGTAGGTAACTTACTTTATTTATATTCACGGAATATTTATTTTGTAGGATGCGTCTTTGTTTAACGTCACATAGTGCTTTCGCGTGCGTAGATTTTAAAAGTAAAAATACTCGTTTCACACGTATTTTCATAATTTTAAGAATTTATTCATATCTATGGATTATACTGATTGTGCTTTTTGCAAAAAATTATAGGATAATTGTATTTTCGATTCAAAAATCGTCGTATTTACGTTACGTTTACACCAAGTGGTTGTGCTAGAACCTCTGAGATAATCCTAGTATAGTGTGTTTAGGTACACAAGACAAGTTTATTAAGGAGCCTAGACTTCAAATATTTCGAGATCATAATTTGTTTTTCTGCAGATTGATTGTGAATAGATAAAAAATAGCTGTTTTTTTTTAACTATTCTATGGCAAAACTAACCATTTTAAAGACAAAAAATTGAGTGCCTAATTTACTCAAAAGAGTTGATATACTACTTTAAAACATTCAACTTGAATAGGAATTACTTTGAGAATATACATTAGATCCCAAACTCCACTTTGCAGGAATAGAATCTATTATTGGCATCGTTCTAATTCTGCAGTACTAAATGATACCCAGAAATAGGACTGATCCACTTTAATTACTACTGATGACTAATGATGTTCGTATATTTTTAGAAGTAAGTAATTAAGTATAGTTTAATTACCCAGATAATTGTTACTGTTGTAATTATTTTGCTATGGAAGAGCGGGGTCTCCTAAACACAGACTAACATTGCTTAAAAGGAGTCCTCAAACACAACCACCCATTGTTGTAACAAAGGAGATTGACCATTTTGAACCAAATGCTACCCATGCATCGGAATACTTTTTTTTTTCCTTACATGAAGAGAAGTTAAAAAAAATCATCCACGGGGTTACATAGTATCTAAAAACGTATCTTATGGCTTTCTGGTGCTTCTTTTGATATTTTTTTAACGTTTACGTTAAATAATATTGTTATCTTACTTATTCTACCACCCGAGTCCTGTCCCAACCTCGCTAGTTTCGTTCGAAGCAAGTTTTTTTGATTCAATGTTGGGCAGCACTTGGTCCAAAGTACATACAAAAATGGTCAATCTCCTTTCTTGAATAAAACATTTTGTATTTGTATATTCGACTAAGTTGCTCCGCATAGTGTAGGTATATATATATATGTCACAGTCAAAACTGTTAATCAGTCAAAACTACTTTTGAAAGGTGAAAACTTTTTTCACAATAACTAACATTTACTTAGAAACTTATATGGTTTGTTAGGTTTTTTGTGACCTTTTGCAAAACATTATGTTGTAGTAATTCTAGGACTAGGTAATTACAAGGTTCTGAAACAACATATTTAAAATGGAAAAAACGCATTTTAACATAATTAGGATTTTGACTGACACCAGTCAAAAGTGGTTTTGACCGATTAACAGTTTTGACTGTAACATGTACATATTTTGTCACTACGCTGGTAATTCTTCATTGCGAATGAGATATGCAACAGTTCACGTAAATTAATATGTACTCTGATTCAAAAGACTAAAATAAAATAAAATAAAAACCCACGCAGACGCACGGATTTTTTTTTCAGCTTTATTCCTGCTTAGAAAACTGCTCAGATCGATCTAAATGTTAAGCCACGTTTGTCTAGGTTGGTATGAGGATGGGTGATATTACATACCGAGGTTCCTCCGTGCCTCGGAAAGCACGTTAAGCCGTTGGTCCCGGCTCTCATTTGTAGCTCTTTGACAGTCGTTACATGTAGTCAGTGGCCCGAAAGTCTGACCAAGGCGTATCGTATTACCCAGTACTAACTGGGTTGTGGAGGTCAGATAGGCAGTCGCTCCATGTAAAATACTGGTAGATAGTTGCACCCACCTCAACATAGTTTGGAAAAGACTAGTTGATGATGATGATGATTCCTGGTTAAAAACGTAATTAGATGGATAACCATTTTTTTTTTTTTTTCGGATGGGAAATCATCAAATGACCCCCCCCACTCTGGGCGGAGCGGAGGGGAGTGTCAGACTTGGCACTGACTAAAACCCATCCATGTTCCTTCATTGCCCTTTGTGTTCCAGGGCCACGGTATCTCTTTCGAACAGTCCCGCAGCCACCTTCAAGTAGTAGTAAAAGCATCGTACGTTGTATTTACAACACTTTTCCTTTTCCTCCAATCAAATTCTCCCGTGTTGCTCCGAACAAGGGAAACACTTAATCTCCCTGAAAACATTTTGAGTAACGTAAATGCTTTTAGTTGGATGTCTTAAGCCTTACATTTCAGAAACAATCTGCAGTACTAAGTGGTATTGATTCCGTGTAATCCCTGCTGTACTTTGCGGATTATTTTGTTCTACACGGTCTACATGCAAAGACTTTGGTTGTATGTACTTATGTGAGTGGATGGCAAATGAAGATCTTTTGTTTAAATAAAACTGATACTCCTAGCGTGACTGCCCGTAAGTTTTAACGATGGTTTAAACGATAGTTACTACTAACTATACGTAACTATATTACATAGAATTTGGGTTTAAAATATGGCATCCACAGTGTCATCGATATTGAATAAATTGTAAAAATACATCAATATTGTGTGGGAAATGAGTATTTCATAACATGACATCACGCTTGTAATCCCCGAAGGGTTAGTCTGAGGTGTACTTATTAGTACGCCCACGTTTTGCCAGTTATGTTTAAGTCCGATGTAACTGGGGGTGAGCCTCTTGCCTCCAACCGGGACCAAATCTAGACTTCGTAGCTGCTACTGAGAAATTCTTGATGGAAAAACCCAACAACAATTTTCCCGACTCGGGAATCGAACCCAGGACCTCATGCTCAGCAGTCGCGCTTGCGACCACTAGACCAACGAGGCAGCCAAATAAATAGAGCCTTCCCAAGAAAAGGTCAGACTCACAATTTACCATAATGTCACTTTACACAAAACTTGTGACCAAGTCCAGCACATTTTTCGCAACTCAGACAAAACAATGAACCCAAAAGCTAAACCTCATATAAAATACAAGAACAGCTGTTGAGCAAACTGTAACAAATATTCAGCAACTGGACGTCTATTTGGCTTAGTCACTAAGTCGTCAAACAATTTGCGAGGTGCCTCTGAGCTACTTATCTGACCTAAGCATTACCATATGTTACAGTTCTAACTTGTTGTGTCCCAGACAATGTTATATACTATATAACATGCTCCATATTACAGCAAGTGTTTCTATATAATATATAGGAACACTTGCTGTAATATGGAGCATCCTTGCGGAGGAGATTTTTTTACTATTATTGTATCTGGCTGTCTGGGATTACATTTAAGTAAATAGCGTAACTAAAGCGTAAGAAAAAAGTTCCCTTACTCAAAATAAAAACTTTGGACGTGGAGTAACATACACGAGTCCGATATTAAATACAATACAAAAACAAAAACTATATCACTATAGGTACCTATATAGCTTGCGTTTCGCCGCAACTCGCATGAAATGAAGCTATGATGCGGCCTAGCTTGGAGCACGCTTGCCTAAAAGAAACCGATTCACTTGAACTTTGAAGAGATCTAAATATCTCAGCGCTTTCTGATATATTATAACAATCGTAACAGAAGGATTTCAAGTATTTAAAAGCACTTGAACTAATGGTATCTTAATTCCTCAATATTTATAAAATTAATACTTCAAGCACAAAGTACAGAGGTGGACTTAATGCCATAGGCATTTTCTACCAGTCAACCTGGTAACAATCCTGTCTAATCCTGTCCTGTGGTGTCCTGTTGTCAATAGTAACGTAGGTAAGCATAAGTTATTTTTATTTCACTAAAAGTAAAAATATCTTACCAAACAGCACCATGGTTCAAAATGTCAACTCAATTGTTTCTTCACCCCTTTTCGGACGAAAGCTTCTGCTTAACAAAATATTCTCACAGTTCACTCAAGGAAAAGGTGTGGGTGTCGGTTACAAAGGTGACCAGTATTCCAACTGATCGTAGGACGAACATAGGCCTACCCTATTGGACAGACAATTTAGCATCAAATATTCACAACATCCGTAAAAGGACCGTGCACAATATCTCATGTAAAAGGCACCGAAGCGGTTTTGTAAATAAGTGAAAAACGTTTTATGAAAACACAATCTGCTTTTAGGGTAGCGTTCGTGTGTTTGTTTTCTGAAAACGTAACAATGACGTCACATATCCCAGATGGCTTATAGGAGAAAGTGTTGACATAACCTTTATAAGGGACTAGCTTATGAATGCGGTTTCGCCCGCGCGAAATGCAATAATTGTCCCACGGAATCACACTACCGGAATAAAAAGTATCCTATATGTTAATGAAGATTATAAAATATCTGTGTGCCAAATTTCACTTAAATCCGTTCAACTGTTTTTGCGTAAAAGTGGAACAAATATCCATCTATCCTCACACACTTTCGCATTTATAATAGTAAAGTAAGATAAGATTTTTTGTAAAAGCTTCAAGAAAAAATTACAATTTTATTTTATTTGATTCGTGTATCAGCAAAATGCTAACAAAAGTAACTTTTATTAAAATTGCTGTTCCAATAAACGAATTCAAACCGTGCACAAAAAGGCAGCAAATAAAAGAGCAGCGTCGATTGGTGGTTTGATTACACAGAGAGCGCCGACTGGAATCACCAACAGTTAAATACAATTACAAACACTAACAAACGCCGTAAACTGCAGAGATGTATGACACGGACGAAATTGTCCCATTTGCACTTTAGTACCGCTTAAACTTTTGTTAAAGTACACGCTCGCTCGAAACTAAATGTGTTTTCCAATATTCGTTCGTGGTGTTCGGAAAGGCGCTGCCGTGTCATTTGCCGTAATTGTACTAGTAACAGGCGCTTGGAGGCCTAACATTTCGTTTGCAACTACCGCCCATTTATGTTAGACCCACAACTGCGGGACAAATATTTCTCTACCCAAACTCATTTGCTTTAACACCGACAATGGTATGGAGATCTTTTAACGCTGGTGCAATGACATACCGTTCCGGGACGGAGCCGTTTCCCTACTCATTATCGTCAACAAAAGGATTGTACCCAATTTACATTTCATCGCAGTATTTCCCTGACTATTATATCGTGCGGTGTTGATTTCCGTGGATTACGAATATGCTAAATCATTTGTCATTTGATTATCTTCTAAATCACTTTGTATAAGAGTGCATTTCAATAATCTCGTTTCATATTACTTGCATGCGTGTATGCCAGATGCCAGTGAGACAAACATTCTATCTGTTTAAGAATCAATGTTTTATTCTGCCTCATGCAATATCTGAGGGCTTACACGTATTGACAGCGAAGATGTATTACATTTCTCCAATTATGCGGAAGGTCGTTCAGACAAGAAAGGAACCAATCGCACGATGATATTTCGACGTCTCCGTGATCTTGAATAAGGAATACTATTTTTCATTCTCGTCTGACCGGGATACGGCAACCCGTCTTCGCTATTTTCATAAAGCACTTCTTACTTGACAAGACTATTATATTTCAATGTTGAATGAAAACATTTCGTATTGCTTTTGTCGTTATTGATTTATTTTGTCGTAACATTCAGATTTTCGCATGAATCATTCAGGGAGTTGTTATTGTGAGCGTCCGTGTCTGTTAAAGGTAATAAAAAAATACAAAAAGGCACAGATATGTGCCTTTTTGTATTTTTTTAAAAACCTATCGGCTATCTGCTGTTTGGTTTTCTACGACCTAAGTTTATTTGTTTCTCTGGTATTTCACCTGCCCTATCTACTGCAGTTCCGGGAGATATATCACGGCATTTAACGCCAACGTTCCCTCGTGTGTCCTCCATAAACGCCCACACAGCTATATGCGGTACTACACCAGGCTGCATAAAGCTTACCTGCGCCTTTGCACCCGGTGTAAAATATTTGACGCTGCGAGCTCCAAATTTCATGAAATAAAATAGAAAAATTTTCTGGTGCTTGAGAGTCAAATTGTTTTGCTACTAAATGCGAAAACGACTTTGACGTGTTTAGAAATTGAGTTTGATGGAAAAGTTTTATTAAAAAAATGTCAGAGCGATGAACACGTATACTGTTATACGAAAAATTGAACGCCATATTAACCTAACCTAACCATTGTTCAGATATAACGATGTACATTATTTATTTTAGCACCGTTGGACATAATTTTAACGTCCCTCCTATTCAGTTGCACAGTCTACAACAAACAAAAGGTTTTAATGTTGACTGTCCGTAGTCAGCCTCTTGGGCGCAATTTTTCCTGACCCGCCAACACGAGCTTGCGATTACTTGACTTTAGTAATCCCTAAACACGAATTTAATCTTTGTTCTTTCCTCTTTAACCCTGTTCACAGTTCATTAATTTAATCTACAGCTACAACACATCATTTCGTTCTACTTAACTACACACAGTACTCGCTTTAATTAGTTACTTTGATCCGTAAATTCTCTGTAGAAAAATTTACTGTGATAGCTTAAATATAAATTCCCTCCGCGCCATGGTCTATCGTAGCTGCGCTAGGAGAAATAATATAAAAAATCCGCCCCGGCAGCGCCATTTTTCTTTAGCCTGGCGCTTATTTAGCTTTAATATGTTCCTTTCTTGCTGAACCTAAAAGTTTATGAGGCTTCGTGTTTGATTCTTAAGCGGCATCGTGATGAAAACTTTTGAGATGGCGTTGCAGTGTTTATTTTCGTGTAAATTTTCGCGTATATTTTGTCTCTGCTTTGAGGCATGTACCTCTAGCTACAATTTCCACTTTTTGAGTTGAAACACCTGTGTCATACATTAGCTTGTGAAAGTTAATGTGATATTTTAATTAAGTTTCTCCTTTCCCTGCTTTTTATTTACTCTCTTTAGCGTCGTATGCTGTATAAACTCAATTCCCAGAAGAACCCAGTTTTTCTTTGCACTACAAATATTTTCTAAAGCCATCCAACTAAGCTGAACGTGGTGTCCTAGCCATTCTTCCAACGTAATAGCTCAACTGGGTCGCATTATGTGCACTTCTTATCTTCGAGAACAAACGACCCGATCCCAAATGGCGTCAATAAAGTAAGTAAAAAAAATGAATCCTACTTTACGTAGTCAATATGACACACAAATTTCTCACATTGGACAACAATAGAGGGTTCATTAATATTGTGACGATGCCCCGTCCGCCTCATCTGACCTCGTTAATCAAAACTAATGACGGAGATAAAAATATTTCCAACGTTTGCTGGAGCTGGGGAATTATTCGTGATAGTTTTTCTGTGTTGATGGCTGAATTAGGTCCTTGTTTGTGCGATTGGCTTGATCTATTCTAAAAGTTAATTAAGTCCCTACGTTCCCGTAAACTTAAATCGTACTAGCTCATGAATGCAAAGTTGCCTGAAAAGAGATCGTCGTCGCGGGTCTTCTCTACAAGATACTATACATAAGAAGCATATAAGAAGACATACCTACTTTCCCAAAGGACATACTTCGTTCCAGGACGTCCGTCTCCAGTCCACACAAGCAACGTAGCCTGTGTGTAGTTTTTTTCTTATCTAAAGTCAGTAGTTAGCCAGAGCCAACTAATTAGAGACTTTGAAAGCTAACGAAGCACCGATCTTAGCTACTTTTTTATCGTTGAAAATAGTATTCCCACTTTGACATTTTACTTTGTGCAGTTTTAAAAGCGGAATAAGGCTGAGTGCAGACTTGAGCCAGACTGGTTTTTAAACAGAAGCGCGCTATGAAAATAATAATGAAACGCCAGACACAACACAATACTCTACCGTTTTCCCTCTGGTGTGCACTCTGTCTAAGATCTCTGTAGACGGATTTATATTAAGCGGTAGCCATAAATCTAGCCGTACAGCTAGATTATTACAATATTTAGCTTCAATCTACCCTCGAGAACCCTTGAGGAAGGACGTGATAAAGGTTTGACACCCTTCCTTTCGCTTTTTTTGCAAGGATTTCGCGAAAAAAGTTTTCGCAGCAAAAAATTCTACCAATCTCCTACTTTTCTTAGCAATAAAGCAATTATCGGAATCTACGAAGAACAAAAATTTATAAATGAAATTTTTAATTTGTAAATGAATAGCTAGTATTTATCATAAGTACATTTTCATCCTACTACTATCATAAATGCGAAAGCTGAGATGGATGTCTGTTACTCAATCACGCCCGAATGGCTGAACGAATCTGGACGTAATTTGGCACAGAAATAGATTATAGTCAGGAATAGCACATAGGCATAATTTTTAACGTTTTTTTTCTCGCACACACACATCAAAATTTCCACGCGAACAAAGGCGCGAGCGACAGCTATAGTAGTAACAAAATCAGGTAATTTTATAGATCACACATCGAAACGAATAATAAGTAGTAGATTTATAGAAGGTATCTTCATGTCAATCATAATATTAATAAAAATAATACAAAAGAGAAAAGCACTTAGACAAAGATGTTAGGTACAATTATGATCAGACATCAATTAGGTATGTCTAGATATCTAAGAAAATCACTTATGATATGGCTGGCACTAATGACTTTCTTTTGATACATTTATGTTTTTGAGTTGTCATTGACAGATCTTCTGAAGTCTAGTCTGATAAATATCTAACAAAAGCACTTATGATATGAATGGCACTAATAACTTTCTTTTGATACATTTATGTTTTTGAGATGGCATTGACGGATCTTCTGAAATCTAGTCTGATAAATATCTAACAAAAGCACTTATGATATGAATGGCACTAATAACTTTCTTTTGATACATTTATGTTTTTGAGTTGATAGTGACAGATCTTCTGAAGTCTAGTCTGATAAATATCTAACAAAAGCACTTATGATATGAATGGCACTAATAACTTTCTTTTGATACATTTATGTTTTTGAGTTGTCATTGACAGATCTTCTGAAGTCTAGTCTGATAAATATCTAACAAAAGCACTTATGATATGAATGGCACTAATAACTTTCTTTTGATACATTTATGTTTTTGAGTTGGCATTGACGGATCTTCTGAAATCTAGTCTGATAAATATCTAACAAAAGCACTTATGATATGAATGGCACTAATAACTTTCTTTTGATACATTTATATTTTTGAGTTGGTAGTGACAGATCTTCTGAAGTCTAGTCTGATAAATATCTAACAAAAGCACTTATGATATGAATGGCACTAATAACTTTCTTTTGATACATTTATGTTTTTGAGTTGTCATTGACGGATCTTCTGAAGTCTAGTCTGATAAATATCTAACAAAAGCACTTATGATATGAATGGCATTAATAACTTTCTTTTGATACATTTATGTTTTTGAGTTGTCATTGACGGATCTTCTGAAGTCTAGTCTGATAAATATCTAACAAAAGCACTTATGATATTACGAATGGCACTAATAACTTTCTTTTGATACATTTATGTTTTTGAGTTGGCATTGACGGATCTTCTGAAGTGCATTTAACCTGAAGGCCAACTAGAGTAATTAAACAATATCAAAATTTCGTCACAATTTCATCTCAGCTGTTTGTATATGTGAGTTTAAATGTTTGTAAACGCACCCACGATACAGGAGAAATTCCTAGTGTGGGACAAAGATTTACTTAAAAAAATATATGTGAAAATTCTGTCAAATCATCATCAGCCTAGCCTTTTCTCACCTATGTTGGGATCGGCTTCCAGTCTAACCACGTGCAGCCGAATACCAGTATTTGACAAGAAGCGACTGCCTATCTGACCTCCACAACCCAGTTAGTACTGGGTAATACGATACCCCTTGGCTTACCAAGGGATAGTCAGGGGCCCGAAAGTATAACAACCAGTCTTAACTGGTTGTTAGACTTTCGGGCCCCTGACTACCTGTAACGACTGTCAAAGATCTACAAATAACTACCGGGACCAACGGCTTAACGTGCTTTCTTAGGTATGTAGGAAATTCGGTATGTAACGAGTGGTCAGACATCCACGGACCAACCCAGGCAAGCGTGGTTTAACCTAAAGATTTGATAAAGCCACGAGCTTCTCTACCAAACTGCACATGAGTAAATCTGAACTTACCCACTGTTAAACAAGACTCATATCTGTGTGAGATTTACTACGATAACTTGATTATACAATAAGAAAATCGAATGCTATTTCCTGTAAATAAAACAACTCCAGCATACCAGTATCTTGTTTAAAACTACAAAGCAAAAGAAACCTCTTTGCAATTTACGTGAACAGATGTTACGTACTTACGGATATTAAATCTGTTCGGATCTTGGCCCAGTTGAACGCAGTCCAACTAATATTATACCCTTTTATATCTGTTTTGACTTTGTGCGTTGGGTTATTGAGACTTGATTAAAATTCTTTGTTTGCAATTCCCTTTATTCATAAATCTATAAATATACATATAATAAAATTGTAACAAACCGATGTCTGTACATTGAAGATATTGAAAAGTATGGGGGGTCTTTATTACAACAACAGTAGCCAAAACTACAGTTTTTTTTTAGAATTTTTGTCTGTCATTCTGTCTGTATGTTTGCACGCGCATCACGCAAAAACTACTGCATGTATTTGAACGCAGTTTTCACTGCTCTACTGCTAGATGCTTAATTTAAGGTTACATTAGATACAGTTTAGGACCCGATAGTTGGCGCTGTGCGAAGCAAGGGTGGGTCGCTAGTCTATATATCTATGCATATAATAATATTGTAACAGGTCGATGTCTGTACATTGAAGATATTGAAAAAAAAAATGATATGGGGGCTTTATTAGAGCAACAGAAGGCAAAACAACAGTTCTTGGAATTTTTGTTTGTTTATCTGTATGTTTGTACGCGCATCACTCAAAAACTACTGCATGGATTTGAACGCAGTTTTCACCGCTCTAGTGCTAGATGCTTAATTTAAGGTTACATTAGATATAGTTTAGGACCCGATAGTTGGCACTGTGCGAAGCAAAGATAGGTCGCAAGAACGGAATAAAATTCAAAACTGAAACAAATATACTTAGATGGTTTGGTCATATGGAGAGGATGAATGGAAGGCAAAAAAAACAAAAGGTATTTACAAGGAAGATGTAAGTGGCAAAGCCAGGAGGGGACGCCCTAGAAGGACATACTCTGACCTTATTGGTGAGGTTCTTCAGAAAGGTTAGGTACTCGTAGGCGTAGTACTCACAACCAGCGTGTATGAATAGATGTATGACCGTGGACGAGGCAAAAGCAGTAAGCAAGGATCGTAGCAGGTGGCGTTCTGTGGTTTCTTCCTACTTACTCCCATTGGAAAAAGGCGTGAGTTTATGTACGTATGAAAAATTCTAAATTAAATCGATACGAAAAGTGCTTGGTTAATCTGAAGGTTATACTGATTGTAACTTTACTTCTCGATGTATCTACATTTGGGGAGGCCTATGTCCAGCAGTGGACGTCGTTCGGCTGAAATGATGATGATGATGATATCTCTACAAAATTATTCTACTTTGTGCTGGGTTATTACGGTGCTACGATGTGAATGATAGCTGAGTATCTTAGATCGCTTCCTTAAACTACGGTTTAAATTCGCATCCCTTTTTCTGGTCCCGTATTTGACCAAAATATCATGTTTCTATACATGATATTTCGTTTTTTTCTATCCCTAAAGACCGATACATACTCGTCATTTTCCGAATACAATGTAGACTCAATAACCTTTTGACTCACAGGACAACGAATTTTTTTTTTTTGTTTTAAAACTTTGCCCCTCACTAGGAATTTCTCCTGTATCGTGGGTGCGTTTACAAACATTTAAACTCACATACACAAACAGCCAGACCCGGAACAACTACGTGTAGGCCATACAAATATTCGTTCCGTGCGGGGATCGAACCCGCGATGCGCAAAATTATAAAAATTACACTGTCGTTCTTTGTCGAAAATCATCAGCCTCTTTTGTTTTAGCATAACCTACGCACCTACGTTACGAGGTGACAAAATACACTGTCGGCCAAATAAACGTGACACCATCTTACAAGGTAAATGTAGGGTTAAATCGACGAACCCTTTCTTATGCCGATACTTTTCTAGGTAAATTGTAGTAAAGAAGGTAGAATGGCTATTGTCTTACGGGTCGGAAGGTTCCGAGGAATGATACGACCTGTCGATACTTTTGTGGTACTGTAATTTTTACCCCAATTTTGCAAGATGCGGTAAGGTGTGGTAGTATATCTTTCATTCAAGTTTATTAATGATAATCATGACCTCGGTAACTAAGGACATAAGATGCTTTTTTACATGGGATTTCCAAAGTTTTTGTTCGAATTTCATCCAAATCCAGAAAAGAAACAGACACATCGAGAGCGTTTATGTAATTAGTACATAACATCACGCCTGTAATCCCCGAAGGATTAACCAAAGGTGTACCTTATAGTACACCCACATTTCGCCAGTTATGCTCAAGTCCCATGTAGTAGGGGGCGAGCCTATTGCCGTCAATCGGGCACAAATCCAGACTCTGTGACTGAGAAATTCCCGATGGAAATATGGATTTGCCTGACCTGAGAATCGAACCCAGAGCCTCTTGCTCAGCAGTCGCGCTCGCGACCACTAGATCAGCGAGGTCGTTTATGTAATTAGTACCTATGTATTTTCATTCTTTGCTACTGAAATAACCACGCAGCGTCATAAACACAAAACTCTGTTCACCGAAGATCGATGGGAAAAACAAACAATAAACACAAGGAAAGTAATTGCTACCTCCTTGACTTACGTTACGGAAACATCAAGTGAAAATTGAGTTCATTTTTACCGTCACTGTTTATGAGTCTCGCGGGATAGACATCGCAAAATATTACCTGTTTTAATACACACTTACATGTATCTCTCATGGAGTGCATGAAGCTCGTGGCTAAATAATAACCGCCGATCTGGTCAATCTTTAGGTTAAGCTGTGCTTACCTAGGTTGGTCTGAGGATGGGTGACCACCCATTACTTACCGAGTTTGCTCCGTGTCTCGGAAAGCAAGTTAAGCCGTTGGTCCCGGCTGTCATTTGTAGATCTTTGAGAGTCGTGAGGTAGTCAGTGGCCCAAAAAGTCTGACAACCAGTCTTACCAAGGGGTATCATATTACCCAGTACTAACTGGATTGTAGAGGTCAGATAGGCAGTCGCTCCATTTAAAATACTGGTATTCAGCTGCATCCGCTTAGACTGGAAGCTGACCCCAACATAGTTGAGAAAAGGCTCGGCAGATGATGATGATACATGTACGAGTATCTACATAAACAACGCATGTATTTTCTGAGTAAATATAGAACAGAAGGCATCAACTGTGCCAGGTTAAGCTTCCCTTGTCTCGGTTGATCTTGGATTGCTGTACTTAAATATTCGGACCGTCGTGTCCGACCCTCCGAAATCGCGTTAAGCCCGGTTGTCATACAAAATTAATATTTAGTCAGTGGTGTAGTTGTGTTCCGACTAAATACAAAAGTATCTCATGGTTACACTAGTGGTTTTGTGTAAAATATTGACCGCGTTGTGTTTGGCAAGTTGGGAAGGTTTATTAATTTAGTATTGTCACACCTTATTTTATTTCTTAAGAAAATTTCTTACCGCTAGGATACAGATAGTAGACAGTTAGTGAAAGAAGGCCAATTAAAAGTTTTCACTGACAGTATTAGGGTAAATTTATACTGTCACTTACGGGAGATCTTCCGTGATTGTTCATTATTTTGAGTCTTTATTTCTTACGATATTTCGAGTCGGTTGCAAGCGCCATGATCGCGGGTGGATGGAAAATAAATTGTTAAGAACAAACAAATCTATCTACCCCCTTTCTTTCATGGCGCTTACAACAGCGTTGAAATATCAGGAGGTCAAAATAATGAACAATCACCGAAGATAGCAGCGGCTTACGAGCAGTAAGTTTAGGGTTCGAACCCAGGCAGGCGCATTACTTTGTGTAAGTTATTTCATCACCACTGCTCTCAAAACGGTGAAGGAAAACATCGTGAGGAAACCGGCATGTCCTAGAACCAAAAATTCGAAGACATGTGATATCTACCAACCCGCACTGGGCCCGCGTGGTGGATTATAGCCCATTCCCTCTCATAGAGAGGAGGCCTGTGTCCCAGCAGTGGGAACATTAATAGGCTGATTATGCTATGTTATGCTATGCACCGAAGATATCCCGTAAGTGACAGTATAAGTTAAGTTGTAAACCGTGAAAGCTTAGAACAGTATTTAATATTAGGGTACCACAAGATACAGTAGACAAGTAAGAGAATGTACTCAAAGAGATGTCAGAAAATAAATAGGGGTCCGCATGGACCGATGCCTGCCAGGGCTGCGGGACTGTTCGAAAGAGATACCGTGGCCCTGGAACACAAAGGGCAAAGAAGGAACATGGATGGGTTTTAGTCAGTACAAGTCTGACGCTCCCTTCCGCTCCGCCCAGAGTGGGGGGAGTCATTTGATGATTTCAAATCCGAAAAAAAAAAAATGTAAGAGAATGTAAGAAGCTATGGTATATGTGGTATAGTTAAGATGGAAGCGCCAGGGTATATCCCTCTTAACCCCATTGAATGACTTTTTCATGAAATAGTTATTGAATGGGGTTACATGAGATTAGAGGATTGTATTGATAATTTTACGTGTTAATTGCGCGACTCATTTCACATCAACATACAACCTGACACTGACATGCAAATTGCAAAAAACGGAAGACAATTTGAATTTCGCGGGCTATCCTGGCACTTCCACCTTAAAGTGCATATTTTTTGTCGAAAAAACCACGTCCTTCTTGTACCGTCATTTCGCGTTTTGTACTAACAAGTCATCGGAGTTGACGTTGGCTTTCACAAGACTTGTTAATATTGGTTTGCCTCCAGCCATAATATATTCCGGCTACTGTTTATACAAACCTGCAGCATTTCCTCAAACAGAATGAAGCCCAGACCAGGACTACCATAGTTTTAGAATTATAGAAACCGGAATTGAATATTCAGAGTTACTGACAGGAGACTCCTCATAGGCCTCGTAGGCTTCTTCCGAACTATGTTGGAGTTGGATTCCAGTCTAACTGGATGCAGCTGAAGTATCTTACTAAAGCAAGCGACTGCCGATCTGACCTACACAACCAAGTAACTTGTAATAGGATATCCCTTAGCAAGACTTTCAGGCTTCCGACTTCTCGTAACGATTGTCATCATCTGCCTAGTCTTTCCCAACTAGGTTGGACTTGTCTTTCAGTCTAACTGGATACAGCTGAATACCAGCATAGAGCAAGCGACTGCCGATCTGACCTCCACAACCAAGTAACTTGGTAATACTGCGGATACTACTTAGCAAAGCTGGTTGCCAGACTTTCGGTCTTCAGACTCTTCGTAACGACTATCAGAGAGCTACTACTACTAATAACAACCGGGACCAATGGCCTGAGTTACTTTAAAGACTATAAAACGGATTTTGTTGCGGTTTCCAGCACCATTAAGAACGGTTTTGTAAGAAGGTTTTCGTGTATTAATTTTATGTATGCAAAACCGCTAGCGGGCCGCTAGTGTACCATAAAATTTATCATGTCTTCACTCAGTAAAAGCATTTTCATTTTTCGTGTACAAGGAAAGATAATGTTCGCAAGACTATAATATATCATTTATTTCCACTTACTTGAAGAATGGTGTTTGTTATTATAATGTTTATGAAATATGAATGATTTGATATTTTATCTATAGCAGACTGATTTATTGTTTTACCAGTTAAGTATGGAATACCCTTTCTCACAGTCAGATTAACAAGTCGAATTGTTATCTTGAATGAAACTGACAATTCCTTGTTTGATGGATTTCCTGATGAAACTGCCTTATTTTTTGATGCCAAAAAAAAAATGGGATTTTTTTTAGGGTTTTTTTATTGGACGTTTTAAAAGCCAAAATGATACCATTTCACTGTATCCGGATACAGGAATGTTAAATAGAGACAATCATGAACACATGACCTTATGCAATGCCATCTTTATGAGAAAAAAACCTTACAAGAATTTATTTTGTATACTACTACCAAAAACCCGACTACTGAAAAATCACACTCTAATTAAAATCGGGGTTTACAAAATAAAATCGACTACTTCTATTTTTGAAGTCGGTTAAGATGTAGCCATAATAACGAATCGATTGACACATCATTCATCAAAATCGGATGAATAGTATAGGCGCTACGGAGGATCATTCGTAAATATAAACATGCATACATACACACACATATACTGCTAAAATCATAACCGTTCCTTTTGGCTTTGCCGTAGTTGGGTAAAAATTAAAAAGCTTTTTTGTTACGTTCCATTACGAGATCTTATTTAACATCAGTTTCATAACATAATCCAAAGTAAGATTTCAATTCCATCCACACCTTTCAACACCAATAAAAAATATCCAAACAAAAAAAAAACGTCAGTCCTCTTTGATGTTGTTTCAAGCCTCACTTTTCCACTAATTACTACTCCAAGTCTTGTACTTAGGTATACTTTATATCCTTTAATTAACTCTCTTTTGCGCCGCAAATATTTTCTAGCCCACACTCAAGGGGTATTTTTATATTTTAGTTTATGTTCCATCATGAGACGCCATTACTCTATATTACGTCCTGCTGCGTTAAACCATGTAATTACTGGGAGACTGCTTGCCTTTTTCATGTATACAGGATTTATCGTAGTGAGGCATGCCGCTCATAAGTTATACTAAGAGAGTTGATATGGCCATAGTTTTATAGGCTAGCACTTAATCTTACAGAGAAAATGAAAACGCATGCATACACACTTCAATGGGCTGCTAATAAAACTAGAGCAAGAGAACCAAGGTTACCGACGTAGCCCGAAGAATAGCCAAACTTAAGTGGCAGAGGACAGGGCACTTTGCTCGCAGAACGGATGGCCGATGGGGCCGAAAAGTTCTGGGGTGGCGACCGCGAACCGGAAGACGTTGCGTTGGAAGGCCTCCCACTAGGTGGACCGATGACCTGGTGAAGGTTGCAGGAATCCGCTGGATGCGAGTCGCACGGGACCGGTCAATGTGGCGACACTTGGGGGAGGCCTATGTCCAGCAGTGGACGTCTTTCAGCTGAAATGATGATGATGATGATGAATAAAACTAAATCAACATAGCACAAGAACATACCTTCACGTCTTTAAGTCCTAAGGGTTCCGGGGCTGCGGGACTGTTCCAAAGAGATACCGCGGCCCTGGAAAACAAAGGGTAAAAAAGGAACATGGATGGGTTTTAGTCAGTACAAGTCTGACACTCCCTTCCACTCCGCCCAGAGCGGGAGGGTTCATTTGATGATTTACCATTCGGAAAAAAAGGGTTAGGCAGTCAAAGTAAATCAATATTATTTTGTCTCTACTCTTCTTTAACACAATGTCAAGTGTAGCGATTGAACCTGACAGATGAAGTCCAACCCTAGTTTTAAATAAATAATATCAAGTTATAGTTAAGTTCATTCAATAAATTTGACAGTGTTACAAACATCTTTTAGGCTATACGTTTCACTGTAATAAGAATTAAACATATGTAGTTCTCCTTCAATTTACGCCACTTTACTCGGTCCCGGATCAACATTTATAAAATACAGAACTTGTCCAATCTTCTAACATACAGCTTTTTTTTTCAGACAAGCGTTTACTCCAAAAAAGTACCCATTTCTAGAATTTCACAGTTCTCAAGCGATCCGTCAACGTTGATACTTTGTAGCTGCGCTTATTCCTCGTCTCAGTAGTGTCCCAACTTTACAAGGCTCACGTGGGGACACCGCGACGGCTGACTGATTCCTGTTGAGAACTGCGACGTTCCCGGCGTGTGGAGATACGGGAATATGAATTTGAACAAATATTTCGTGTATTTACTCCCGAGGTACTCTTTGGGACAAAGTAAATGTAGTAAAGAGGTAGATGAAAGTATTCGTTGTAGTCCTTATGAAAATGTTTGTGTGATTTAGGACGCTTTCGGATAAAATGTTATTGGATGTTTGGCTTTGAGGTTGAATATGAAAATAACAATGTGAATTTGGATCAAGTAACCTAGATTTTTTGCAGAAGATACATAGGTATATAGTCCTCCTCCTGACCGTTTTTCGGTCACGGCGGCTAATCTTAGCTGAGAGTAGACATCAGCTCCAGAGATATTATAATGCACAAGCGTGTGCGCAGGCACAGCTGCACTCTCTGTTCCTTTTCTCTCATAGTCCTGTGGGACAGCAATGCGACACGACCGGAGAGAGATCAAGCGCAGGAGCAAAAGTTTAACGTGCTTTCCGAGGCACGGTGCTCTTATACCGCAAACTTCCAAACCTTACTACTGAGAAAAACTTACCCATAGGTATACTATGAATTCTCTCGTTCCTGGTTGTACGTTAAAAAAAGCAATGTCAGGTTAGATTTAAAAATCGCCATCTAACTATTTAATTTATTACTAAACTCATATCTATTCAGAACAATCCCCCAAACATTTTATCATAAAACAATCTATCTTTCTCACCATTCATCACGAACCACAAACTAACAACAAATCCGTGCAACAATTTCCTCTGTAGCAAAAACAGGGCTAGTATTTTCATGGCAATGATAACATTCAGTTTATGTAAATCACCGAGCGAGTGACTGCTAATATCCGGGGTATAAATAATGTGCCAGCGGTTCCCACAAATCCTTTTCTCCTACCGGAATGGCGAAATTTTAGGAGATTGGGCAAGACTGAAATATTGATTCGACGTATACATTCTTTATTGGGTAGGACTTGATTGATTTATAACGCCTTTAATGTTTGTTTTTGGAACTATCTGTACCCATACCAATAAAAATTACGTTCCTTTTTGTTTTGGCCGGATTTATAATCTGTTTTTGTATGAATAACTTTTATTTCGTGGATGGCAAAATATTGTTCGAATGTGGATAACTATGATTGTTTCCGTTGTTATCTATATTCGGAAATTGTTTTTGAAATCACTAGAGTTGAAAACGTGTTGAAAATTATTAGGTTTTTATATGATCACGTTACGGTAAAGCATGAACTTAACTGGCGTAGGCGCAGATAGGTTGTTGTTGTTCGTTCACCATTTAGAAGCAGTGGTGTTGAAATCAGTAACACAAAATGAGCCTGTCTGGGTTCGAACCCACATAGTGAAATGTCACGAACGCTTGTCTCAACTAAGTGTTGTCAGACATGAAACAAAATTGTTTAAATGCTAAACTAAACAACTACAAACCGGACGACTTTTCTCACCTTTAACTACTCGAACATAGCAAAACTATGCAGGCCATAATGCCAAGTAATCTTCTCTTACGTGCTTGTTTTAGAGGTATTTTGGTACGCATTGTTTAAAATACAGTTTTTTTAGAAAAATAATTATGATGTCCCGTTACTCTGCTCTCAAAACGGTGAAGGCAAAACATCATGAGAGGAAACTGACATGTCCAAGGAGCAATTTGGAGACATGTGACTTAGACCAACCAGTACTAGGCCTGGGTAATGGATGGCAGCCCACACTCTCTCTCACACACACAGAGGCCTGAGTTGTAGCAAAGTAAATAAAAAAAAAGTTTCCTACAAAAGTGCAACCCACACGGTCAAAATTTATGAAACAGCAGATTTGGTTTTAAATTACCGATGAATAATTTCTGTGTGAGGGATTCCACCCTGTATATGGGCGTATGATCACAGGTGTATAAATGTGGACGGAAGACTAAATGCACACTCAGATAAAGCTTGTCCCTTTGCTGTCCTCCCCCAGCGACGCCCTAAGCCGAGGCTCGTACCCCACATGGTAAGGGCACCCCCTAACCGTGTAGTCGCTTAGTTTGTTTACTTTTTGCCCTGGCTGGAGGCCTTACACTCAAGGCACCCACAGGATAGTCCGGTTAAGCAGCTCACAGCTCAACCTCCTAGTTGAACTGCGAGATGCCATTCACAAAAAAAAAGAGACTAAGATGTAATTTCAGCCTAAATGAGCGGAGAAAATAATGTGTTATATACATTATTTTCTCCTCTCACTTGTCCTTTAAAAAATAATAGTGTAGCCCATCTCTTAACAACCAACATTTGACACTGAAATCCGACCACTTCAATCAATAACAACTCGTCTGATTCAGTTCGTTATGATTAACGCTTAACACTCAATAATTAATATCTGGTTGTTATTGTCAGTGATCACTGAGCACACTACTAATGTACTCTAAACCTATTTCAAAATTGAATTCAGTTTAGGTAAAGTGCTATTTCAAATCGTAATTCTTTTTAGAGCTGATATTTTTGGAATTGAATTTTAGAATACACAAGTTTTTCTTTTAAATGTGTGTATTATTTATTAATTAGCAAATTAATTGATCTTTTTAAGTAGTAAAATGACTCGTCTGCTCATTTATTTTTATAACGGCCTTGAAGGACTAAAATTAACTAAAATTTTGATTGTTTTTGTTTCACTTATTAAGCTCTTTAAAGGGCAAAACTTTTTTATTATAGTTACAGTGTAATTAAAAGTCCACCGTTCATAAATTAGTTATGTCAATACTTTACCCAATTAATGGTACTTAACTAATATTTAAGTTTTAAAGTTTATTTGGCTCTGTGAAATGTTTGATACCATTTTATTTTCTCGTCGGCTTTATAGTTCGTTAATAAAATGATACGAATCAATATGGAAGTTCTTAAAGTTCTCCTATTTTGGTATGCGAATCAAACTAATCACGTGAAGTGATCCAACAGTCTCTCCGATGCTTATGGGCTGGAGTGCGGAGTGAGACAGGGAGGGTTGACGTCTCCCAGGCTCTTCAACCTATATGTGAATGACCTCATGGTCAAGCTCAGCAGAATGTATGTCGGCTGTTGGGTAGGTGGTAATTTTTTCGCTTAAAATCAGTATTTTTCATTTTAAACCTCAGAATTCGGCCAGGTTTTTATAACAATCTCATAAAGCTTGATACATACAAGTTCACACCTCACCCTAATAGACACCACGTAAAATTGAGCCCGTGATATTTGTCATAGCCGGATCCTTTCACCACAAGTAAGACCTTTACCTATGTAATACATGGGTGTAAATTCACTTACAATTCTTAGTCACTTAGCATCATCAGCTCATAGTCCCACTGCTGGGACACTGACTCCCACTCTAATGATGGCTGTACAGTCTGGCCGAGACACTCCGAGGTAGGGCGAGTGCAAGAGTGTGTATACTAGCGCTCGTCTAAACTCGGTGTTCCTTTCGGTTTTGTGGTAATGCGGTTTGGTACATGACGCATATCTTCAAATTGTTGGTTCAAGGACATGCGGACTTTCTCACGATGTTTCCTTCACCGCTTTTAGAATCCCTTAGTAAATATGTATGAGTGTAATTTCACTAACAATCCCTAGTCGGTTGCATTTGATTAATGTTTCATTAGTGTTTGCGTTAACACTGGCTCTATAAACGGCAGCGGGTAAGGCGGTCTACACACGGCCAGTTTTTCCAGCTAATCACCTCTAGCTATGCGCTGCATGCGCAAATGCTTTTTGCAACAACGACTGCTGCGGAAACAAATGAAAGAAGTTGGTAAAAGTACTCTAGTGTGTCCCTTGAAAGTTGGGACAAGTCTCATCACAAGTTGCATCTACCACCTTGTGAACAGGGCCTTATGTGACTGCATCGTTGAACTAAATTATGCATGCAAAAATGTATTTTTTTATGTTTTCATGTCAGGATTTTGCTGTTAAATAAACATACTTGGCAAAAGGAATGTTACCTATTAATTATTCTGCACTGACACAAATCTTTATATTCCTCTATGCTGGTGATTCTTCTCTTCTTAAACCGACCGCTAGACAGATTTTTATATTTTTGGGAACTCCTGGATGGTCCTTGTTTATAGTTGGACTCGGTAGGTGATGCTGAATATACGAAATCCACGCGGACGAAGATCTTGTGTCATATAAAAATGGACATGATTTAGTCCACGTTAGTTACCATTCACCATGGCTTTTTAGAAATCGCAGAGCCAGAATAATGAAAGTTATGTCAGTGCATGAGTGTTAAGAACAGAGTATTTTACCAGAATGGGCCAGCAATTGCATGAAATTAACCCTTCAATTGTGTTCTCAGTAAATTCTAACTGTAGTACCAAAATTCGCAATGTGGACTAGACCTACTTGAATTTTGCATGCGACGCGATATTTTGTGTTGATTTGTGTGCAGTTCGGTTGCACACTAAATTAAGTACGTCTATTGCGAAACTTGTTTGTGTGAGTGTGTGTGATTAGTGTACGTGTTTGATTGTGGAGTGAAACGTTTTATCGCTGGCGTTTCTCCTACTGTGTGTAAGCTCGTACGATTACGTTTAAGTTCAAATGACATAGCTTTATTGCGTTTGAAGTTGCTTGGCTAGAACAATGGGACAAAGACGTAGTCTGTGCGTAGAAGTTTATTTGATAGACATAACATAACATCACGCCTGTCCCCGAAGGGTTAGGCAGAGGTGTACCTAATAGTGGGCACACCAACATTTCATGTATTTGATAGAGTAATTTTACATTTGTCACTTAACACAAAAGCTCGGGTTTATATATGCATCCTGCCACTTGTGGCACGATATTCTTCACTTGAGAAAAATATAATTACGTATTTTGCTATTAATAACGGTCAAAGCGCTACTGCAAAAGTATGGCATTCCTTGGATCGATTCCCAGTTCCAGCAAAATGTCATTCGGTTTTTTTATTATTCTTCTCTTGAGAAGAATATAATTAAGTATTGTGCTATTAATAACGATCAAAGCGCTACTGCTAAAGTATGGCATTCCTTGGATCGATTCCCGGTTCCGGCAAAATGTCATTCGGTTTTTTATATTATTCTTCTCTTGAGAAGAATATAATTAAGTATTGTGCTATTAATAACGGTCAAAGCGCTACTTCTAAAGTATGGCTTTTCTTGGATCGGTTCCCGGTTCCGGCAAAATGTCATTTGGTTTTTTTATTATTCTTCTCTTGAGAATAATATAATTAAGTATTGTGCTATTAATAACGGTCAAAGCGCTACTTCTAAAGTATGGCATTCCTTGGATCGATTCTCGGTTCCGGCAAAACATCATTGGGTTTTTTTATCAGGTTTTTCTCTGTATCTCGCCGGAGTCCGGATTTGTCTCCGGTTGATGACAATAAGCTCACCCGCTATATCATGGGATTTAAATACAACTGGCGTAAAATTTGAGTGCACTGTGTGTGTATTGCTCAAAAAACTTCTAAGCTTAAGTGGGACTGGGTTAGCCACGTCTGGGGTATGCTTCATAGATCATGCCACAGCTCATTAGCTGTGGGCCACTTTGTGGAGCCCTGACATAGCTGGAAAGAGTAGCGGGAGACCTTGAAGATGATTGCTGGACGAGCTGGACAGAACCACGAGCAGTAATATTGGCCCTGGATCGGAACACTTGAAATTCATGGGGGAGGCTTTTGCCCAGCAGGGGGATGACGCAGGATTATAGTAAATATAGGGCACAAGTACACTTCTGTCTAACAATTCCGAGATTACAGACGATTGTTTTATTCTTCTTTTTCGTGTGGTTAGTACCTAACCTGCTGCCTGAGTTTTATGCCGCCCATGGGCCTCTAACTTGGCTTTACATGCCGTCGAGAAAATTCCTCTCAAGCATGCAGGTGTGGTTTCCTCACGATGTTTTCCTTCACCGAAGCAAGTCATAATTATATAATACGCATATATGTGCGTGTGGATTGAGAGATCTTTTCAAAAAACTCTTCCAATCCCAACCAAATTATAAGAGGAACTAGGAAATAATTGTGAAAACTTCATGGTAAGGTATAAAATTTGTGAAACCTAAACAAAGAAAGTTAGAACTCATTAACTGGATCTCTCAATCTGGACAACTGAAGAAAAAGCCATAACATAGCCATATCCATATCCAAGAATATACTGCCTATGTGTTTATAATTTGCATTTTAATTAATTGTGAAGGATTTGTGAAAGCTGCTAAACAAAATTTCGATTCGTTTCAAAGCCACGTTTAAGATTTATAACGGTTTATATGGATCACTCAGAGGGGACAATTTTCAATTGAGTGATCTTGTAAAACACGACCTAATACTGAAAAAGTATGAATAATTATCATGTTTATTGCAAATTATGCTTCTGGGAAAATTTGTGAAACAAAAATCGTGATTGAAATCTTACTGGTTCAAGAGAAAATTAAAATCTTGTTTTTTGTCGATCGTCCCAACTGAGAGACCATTATTTTGAACTATATTTAATAAACCAAAACTTATAGGTAGAAGGTGAAACATCAGAAATTGTGAAAATGTTGTAATAAAATTTGACGAATCAGTCGTCCCTGTGTGTTAAAAAGATAAATCATTTTTTACAATCCTTGAGGAAAACTTTGAGTAGAAAAAATAAATTTTCCCAGAAGCATAATTTGCAATAAACATGATAATTATTCATACTTTTTCAGTATTAGGTCGTGTTTGACAAGATCACTCAATTGAAAATTGTCCCCTCTGAGTGATCCATATAAACCGTTATAAATCTTAAACCTGGCTTTGAAACGAATCGAAATTTTGTTTAGCAGCTTTCACAAATCCTTCACAATTAATTAAAATGCAAATTATAAACACATAGGCAGTATATTCTTGGATACGCGTTATGGCTTTTTCTTCATTTGTCCAGATTGAGAGATCCAGTTAATGAGTTCTAACTTTCTTTGTTTAGGTTTCACAAATTTTATACCTTACCATGAAGTTTTCACAATTATTTTTTTAATCCTCGTATAATTTGGTTGGGATTGGAAGAGTTTTTCGAAAAGATCACTCAATCCACACGCACATTACGCATATTCCCTTTATTTATTTTCATACAAATCTTATACATTTTTAAATATTTCTTAAACTAAAAACAATATAAAAAACATTTAAATATATAAAAAAAATTGTAGCCCACCGGTATCGGGATCAGGGTCCAAGCTACCGGCGGTCAGGGCTCCAGAGAGAGGAAGTTCCTAACAATACGAGCCGTGTCCAGGAGTACCGGTTTCTGAATCAAGCCCTTGATCCAGCTGCCTAACGAGAGCCTCCTCAGGTGATCCAGCTGCCTAACGAGAGCCTCCTCAGGTGATCCAGCTGCCTAACGAGAGCCTCCTCAGGATATTATTATTATTATCATCAGCCATTTGTCCCACTGCATGGCAAAGGCCTCTCTTCCCTCTTTCCACTTATCACTATCCAGTGCTGTTGTTTGGCAATCTTTTTGAAAATAGATGAGTTCGTCCCGCCAGCTCCTTCTGGGCCGCTTAATACATATATTGTATGAATTCGAAAAATCAGAGGTGTCGTAGTGGTGTGACCGTCGGACACCACTAGGCTATTACTGCTATTATTGTATTGTTCTGTTTTGTGAATGGTCAAAACAGTTATTTTTCTAACTTCCCCAATTAAAATAAACTTCCCTATTCCAACAAACGAATCTGTCGACACTGTTCGACTTTCCCCGGCTAATATTCATTCGAAATACATGAAAGCAATTCGGTTCTAAACCGAGTCGACGTTAATAAAACAATTTAATAATGCCGTTCAATTCAGACGACGAGCGTAGCACAGTAGCGCCATCTGACTGATTTATTATGCAGTAGCTTGGACAAGGAATATAAAAATGATTGTGAATTTCTAATAGTTTTGTGTCACCATCATTTTGTCCGTCCTGGCACATATAAACAGCTCGTGACGGAGCTGCCTTTGCCATGGGCAGGCTTCATTTCATGCTGACAACAAAGAGCAAGTTGTCACTCAAGGGCAAGTTGCGCCTATTTATCGCGGTGATCCGTCCCATCATGACATACGCCTGTGTCGTATTAGCCCAACCCAAGCCCCACTATATCTATAGGATGCAGACCATCCAAAACTAGTTCTAACGTAAAGTCACGGGAGTCCCCTTCTATGTCCGCAATGAGAGTCTACACCTTAGACCTCGAATCAGAATGCCCACTGTCCTTCAGTTCACGAAACACCGTTCCAAGCGCTTCGTCGACTCTGCCATAAGGCACTCCATTCCTCAGATCGCAACGGCCGCCCGATACGAGCCCACTCACATCAGTAAGATTCGCCGACCAAAGTATACCATCGGTCAGACTTGATGCTTACACCCTTCTCCAGGAGGGCAAAAGAAAAACCAGGATTCTTCATAAATACAGGCGTAAACCACCGTCGAAAGGAAGGCATAAATCTGAACGTGGAGATGGTACCCATAATTATACCCATCCTTTTAACAAAACTAAATACTAGTAGCTGTTTTGACATGGAAAGAAAAATTCCAGTGCGAGCAGGGTTTGAACCTGCGACCTTCCGTTTCTTTTTTTTTTTTTCTTTCCATGTCAAAACAGCTATAGTTCCCTACGCAGGGTTTGCGTATAAAAATATTAAATACTAGTTGTAATGTTCTTGAGCGCGGGGTTGGAGGGGGAGTGTCACAAAGAAACAACTAGTTCACAACACGGTTTATTCCAAACTGACGACGCATACAAAATTGTTCCGCTACCCACTATGACATACTGTTTATTGTAACAATATCTGAGTACCTACACTACATCCCTCCCGCTTTATTAACAAAACAACCCTTTCTCGACTTATATCTAATTATGAATCTATGTCTTACTTATATGTAACGTTTTTGCCCAACCGACAACTCCGAATTGGACGGGGCCGGGTCGGTACAGGGGTGGTAGGAGGCGTGCTAAACTGTTCTGCGACCGGCCCGACCACCACAACTGGTGGTGCCTGGTTCCCAATGCCAGTCCCCTCGCGTGAGCTCTTCGCCTCTGACTGCTCAGACTGGACCCCAACTGACTCCGGTAGTGACTCACTCGGTGGTTCCACCAGTAGAGGTACTGAACTTGTGGGAATTACCAGTGAACTCCTAGATCTACGTCGAACCTGGTCGAGGTGTCTATGGATTTCGTTACCACTAGCGTCTAAGATTTTAAAATCATTGGTTCCTGTAGATTTTATCACAGAACCTGGTTGCCATTTTTCCGCCTTTAAATACTGGCGATACCACACGTCGTCCCCAACTCCTAATTCTCTATTCACCCCACCCTTAGCTTCCACTTGTCGTTTCTGCACACCCCGAATCCTAGCTTCCCGGTCCGGTTTCAATGCGTCTAACCGGGTTCGTAAACGTCTACCCATCAGTAACATGGATGGGCTTTCCCCTGTAGAACAATGTTCAGTGTTTCGGTAATGTAGTAAAAACGTATTAATGGATACTTCAATATTTTTATTTTCCGTTAAGGCTTTCTTAATTACTTTTTTAATTGTCCTAACCGCATTTTCAGCCGCCCCGTTAGACGCCGGGTGATAGGGAGCCGTAAAGATGTGCTCCACTCCGTCATTGTGTAGGAAAGACGCTAACTCACTACTCGTGAACGGTGGCCCATTATCCGTAACTATCTGTTTCGGAACACCGAACCTACCCCATAGTTCGCTAAGTCTAGGGATAGTATATCGCGCTGCCGTACTCGATACTAAAAATACTTCCAGCCATTTGGACATCGCGTCCACCACGACCAAGTACAACTTTCCCTCGATTGGACCTAGGAAGTCTAAGTGAAGTCTAACCCACGGCTTTAATGGCCAGGGCCAAGGCCGAGGAGGAGCGCTGGCGGGTGCGTCCGCGTGGTTAGCGCAGGTGGAACACGCGCGGCACTCACGCTCCACTGCCTCGTCGATGCCGGCCCACCATACATAACTGCGAGCTATCGCCTTTGACTTCACTACGCCCATATGCGGCTCGTGAATCAACCGTAAAACCCGTTCGCGGCAATCTTGAGGGATAACTACCCTATGGCCCCATAAAATACACCCGAATTCCTCATATAATTCTGCTTTCCTATTAAAATAAGGCTGCATTCCTGCTATGTCACATTTTTCCGGCCAACCGTCCCGTATATAAGCTAACACCCTGCTCAGAATGTGATCTTTACTTGTGGATTTTTTTATTTGTCTATAATCCAACAATAATGCGTCTTGTGCAAAGTGAAGATAAGTCTGTTCGGGTATTACGTCACGTACCTTCGCCGCACTACTACTCGGCAACCGCGAAAGGCCGTCCGCACAGTTCGCGTTAGTTTTAATGAATTCTATTTCGTACTCATACGCCGATAAAATCACTGCCCACCGTTGCATTCTACTTGCTGTCATAGTCGGTATTCCAGCATTAGGTCCTAGGATAGATACCAAAGGCTTGTGATCGGTACGCAATGTAAACTTCCGCCCGTATAGGTACTGGTGAAACTTTTTTACACAAAAAATAATAGCTAATGCTTCGCGGTGAATCTGTGAGTAGTTTTTCTCCGCGATTGTGAGTGAACGTGATACATACGCCACCGGGCGCTCGCCGTGCGCCCCGCGCTGCGCCAGTACCCCGCCGATGCCCCGTGCGCTCGCGTCACACGTCACGATTACCGGTTTGCTAGGATCATAGTGTGCCAGTACTTCACTACTAATTAGCGCACGTTTTACTTCCTCAAAACTACGCTCACAGTCCTTATTCCATTCCCACGGAACCTGTTTCCGTAGTAAGTTATGCAGCGGTGGTAACATAAAACTAAGATTTTTAATAAATCTGGCGAAAAAGTTTATCATACCTAGGAACGACCGTAATTCTGATACATTGGTTGGAGGTTGCATCTTTAAAATGGCATCAATTTTTGTCGTGTCCGCTCTAATACCTTCCTTCGATACCACATACCCTAAATATTTTACGCTGTCTACTAGAAAAACACATTTATCCTTCCTTAGTTTCAACCCATTGTCGGCGAGCCGCTTTAAAACCGCCTCGAGGGCTTGTAAATGTTCCGTTCTAGTTTTACCCCCTATAATGACATCGTCAAGGAAACCTTGCACATGAGGAATGCCCTGCAATAGATTTGTCATAATTCGTTGGAAAATACCTACACTGGACGACAAGCCGTAAACTAACCTATTATAACGAAACAGGCCTTTGTGTGTGTTAATGACAGTGAACTTTTTTGAATCGTCTAATTCGATTTGGTTATAGGCATTAGACAAATCAATTTTGCTTAGGAATTGAGCTCCATTAAGACCTACCAAAACGTCATCAATCCTAGGGAGTGGGTAACGATCGACCAGTAACACCGGATTCAGAGTTGACTTGTAATCCGCACAAATCCTTAAAGTACCATCCGCCTTGTTAACCGGTACCAAAGGTGACGCCCAGTCCGAGCAATCCACGGGTTCAACGATGCCAGCCCGCAGCATCGCGTCGAGCTCAGCGTCAACGCGCTCGCGCAGCGCGTAGGGCAGCGGCCGCGCTCGATGGAACACGGGCTGAGCCCCTTCGCGAACCCGCAATGTGGCCTTGCCTCCCGTGTACCGTCCCAGCCCACCGCTGAACACGACTTTATACCTGTCGATCAATTTACAAATCTCATTATCTAGGTGTATGTCACCTTTGTCTATAAAATTACAGTTAAATCTCGGAATATCAATCCGTAATTCGGCTAACCATTGCCTTCCTATTAAGGATGTAGTACCACCCTCAATAACAAATAATTCTAATTGTTTCTGTATGTTGCCATATCGTACTACTGGTTTAATTATTCCTAAAGGCTTAATTTTTGTTCCGTCATAAAACTTTAAAACTGTGTTATCACGTCCAATAGGCAAATGGTCAAATTTATTGTCATAAACAATTCTGCTTATACATGAAATTGCTGTTCCAGTATCTATTTCCATTTTAATTATAACGTTATCTACCCAGATGGGTAAACTTACCGCCTTATAATTGTTTAACGATAAAAGGTTTAATTCTTCAATGTCCTCGTCCTCATCACTAATAGTCCCTAGGTCAAAATCACCGAAATGAACTTCCCGTTTCGTGCCCTTGTTTTGCCGGCCACTGTCTGCCTGCGACTTTAGCTCCTCCCGCTCTGGACATACTCGCCGTAAATGACCCACGCGTTGGCACCTGCTGCACACAAAGTTCCGATAACGGCACCTGCCGTACTCGTGGTTTGTCGCCCCACACGCCGCACAGCCGCTCACTGTTGTCGACGCCGACTGTACAGGCGCCGCTTTGTCCGGTCGAGCACGCCAGCTTGCGGACGGTGCCGCCGGTCCCGCTCCGCCACTCCTGCGCCCGCGTCCTTTCCCGGCGCGTGCTGCGCTCGGCGCTAGCGCATGAACCGAGCTAGCACTACTTGCCTCCGTTGCTTCCTTACGCCACTCAACCTCCGCTGCGTCTCTCTCCGCAGCTTCCAGGGATCCTGCCAATTTTACCGCCTCCGTAAAGGTTATCGCCTCATTTTCCGCGAACAACCGCTGCCGAATGACGTCACTTCTAAGGCCGCAGATAAACTGATCGCGCAAATTTTCATTCAAGTTAGCGTTGAACTTGCAATTACGTGATAATTTCTTCAATTCTGCCACATACGCGGCCACGTCTTCCGTTGCACCTTGTCTTTTTTGTCGGAACCGGTACCTTTCCGCCAATGAGGATGGTGCCGGTTGTAAATGTTGACGTAACAATTCGCTGGCTTGTGCATACGATAACTCCGAAGGCTTCTTTGGACTGGCTAGATTAACTAGTAATTCATACGCTTCATCGCCCATACTCGCGATTAGTGTGGGTAACTTCAATTCTTCCGCGATCTTGTTCACCACAAAATACATTTCAAGTCTATCTGTGTATGAAGACCACAATCCCGACCGCACGTCAAACTCCTTAATCTTCCCGATCGACATTTTGCGTTTTACGTATGTGGCCACTAATTGTTTTAGTAACTATATAACCACACGTGACACGTTTTATTATCCTCGTCGCCAATGTAATGTTCTTGAGCGCGGGGTTGGAGGGGGAGTGTCACAAAGAAACAACTAGTTCACAACACGGTTTATTCCAAACTGACGACGCATACAAAATTGTTCCGCTACCCTAGTAATAACTAACAAACAGAAAATTTTAACGGCTTGATTCATTGTTGCTATGTAGCTTCTAAAAGTATGAAAGGAGGTCTTAATAACCTGTAAAAAATAAGTTGGCAAAATAGAAACTATTTTCTACCCTTTATTAGGTCACTAACCTAGCTCTGTACCTCTGATACGCTTCGGTCTATTGTAATAATAATAATTGAGGTCACCCAAAATAGGTGGCTAGCTGTTGTTAAGCCAACGTTAAGCATAAAATTAAATTAAACTCAAACCTACGTTACCTAGCTATGTGTTAGATAAAACACGTACCAACTAAAAATAAAACTTTTTAAAAGTGTAAAAACCCAACTACAAATTGTATTAAGCACCTATACATACATATTTGTAATCTCCTTTTACTTTCCTTCATTTTGATACCCTACTCGATAGGTTTGGTTGAAAAAAAAAAAAACGACTAACAATTTAGCGCCAAAAATACGTTTTGTTTTTTTAAAAAAAACACCTATTTGTAGACAAACGACCAGTGGCCCACATTAGCCCTGGATCGTAGCAACTGGAAGTCATGGGGAGAGGCCTTTGCCCAGCAGTGGGGTGACTAACAGTATCAGTATCAGTACTTAAAGACACTTGGATTTCCGAAATGAATCTATTGATACCTTAATCGTAGAAATCCATCAAGCCATTTGGAACATACGAAGTAATAAAGAAATTTAACATTTAAAACAAACATACAAAGATACGCGCGAAAAACATAACTCTTTCTTGGCAGTCAGGTAAAATAAGCCGACAATAATACCTAGGTGCTACCAAGATCACTGACTGTCGTCTACTTTTCAACCTTATTACCTAGGACATAAGGGTGAAAAGTGGTCTACCGTCAGTAAACTCGGTAGGTCCTATCCTCGTTTGAAAGGTAGGCGTGATAATCCGTTGGAAGCCGTAGAATAGTAACATGTTAGGTACGAAACTAAGTGGCTACCGGCTTCCTAGTAACAGTCTATACGGTAAAATATCGATTACAAATAGGTCATGTAGAGGAGAATTAGAGGGTACAATCACCCTAAGACAACGTTGATCAATTTTGAACTTTGTGACATTGAACTAGTTAGATATACTTATCAACCGATGTAATGCCTAATGTATAAAAGATAACATCACGCCAGTAATCATCGAATGGTTAGACAGAGGTGTACCTAATAGTACACCCACATTTCGCCAGTTATGTTAAGTCCTATGTAATATGGGGGCTAGCCTATTGCCATCAACCGGACAAAAATCCAGACTCCGTGGCTGCTACTAAGAAATTCTTGATGGAAAAACCCAATAACAATGTGCCCGACGCGGGAATCGGACCCAGGACCAGATCAGCTCAGCAGGTGCGATTTCAACCCCTATAAAAGTCACATTAGTGGTAGCGACGTGCAAATAAATAGTTTTCACCATCTACTGCGGAAAACTACGTAAATTATCTATTTTTACCCGTCTACAGCAAAGCCAAAAGGAAGGGTTATGATTTTAGCAGTCCATGCATGTCTGTTTGCATTTACGTTTGTTCCTCCATAGCGCCTAAACTATTCATCCGATTTTGATGAATAAGGTGTCAATCGATTCGTTATTATGGCCCCTTTAATATATAGGCCACATTTTAACCGACTTCAACAAGACGAAGAGTCGATTTTACCCCGTTAACAACGATATTAATTTGAGCGTGATTTATCAGTAGTCGGGTTTTTTAGTTGTAGACCACACAAATTCTTGTTATCAAAGAAATACACTTCAAAAAATTTTACACATTTATCACCTTTTTTACAACGACCTGTGAATCCATTTTCCTTTACCAAACATTTCATTTTGTGATTAAGCTTAGTCGTAATAACATCGTACATTTCTCTTGGGAACTCCTCGGTTTCCTTCGAAGGCTGAGGTTGTTCATGCATTGAATTTCAGATGCAGCTCTGAAGAAAGTACTACGTTCGTCATGAATTTTATAAAATCAATCATAGAAAACTTTCTTTGTAAGAGTAGTTTGAGAAATGAATTCTGGTCCTTCTAGAATAGAAAGATTTAAATATTTAAATTGCCTTTTTATAGATGTACCTAGATAACACAAGAGCACCTACTTCGCGTGCCCGACTTAAGCATTTATGCTTAACGTGGCTACTGTCGCAGCAAACTAATTTGCTTAAAACAACAACGTTATATCTCAAGACCTTAATTCTAGTTATTTTTTTATCATCATTTACCTAACCTAACCAGTACAACATGTATTGTGGAATAGAAAAGTAATCTAAGACAGTGAAAAAGTAAATGTTGTAGAAAATAAAAAAAATATAAAGAAAAGTTACAATCTATTGAATCATAATGACGCATCAATATGTCAACAAATTCATTAAGAATTTAAAGAAGTTTTTTCAAATAAATCTTTTCAATTTATTTCAGATAGATAGAAATTACAAATCACAAGACTAATCCATTTCGATCCTTAATATCATCTATTACGAATCCAATTGCATTGAAACGATAAATCTCTTTCCAATTTTCCTAAATTCATTCTGTATTATTTGCTTCAGCAAACTTTCGTTTAATCGTTTCGCCGCAGCAACGCATACGAACAAATTTTAATGTTTCTTTCAATCTTTTACTATTCCATTTAGCATTTTATACACTTTTGTTCAATTTATAGTACTTTACCGGCCATTTAGCGAGTTTTTATTTGGCTTCAGAATCGCTGTTTGCTTCAAGTACCTTTTTGATTCAACTGTGAACGCTTTATTTCCGATTCTCTTATTGCTTTCTGTGAATAGCTCGCCGGAATGCATTTCTTTCCGTTCATTTGCAAATCTACTGTTTAATCTATCGTTGGCTTAATTTACTTTTAATTTTTTTTTATTGATCAAAGATTGAAATTGACCAAATAGTTAAAATTGCCTTTTTTTTTTTTTTTTTCTTGTGGGAAATCATCAAATGAATGAGTGGGGGGGCCCACTCTGGGCGGAGCGGAGGGGAGTGTCAGACTTGTGCTGACTAAAACCCATCCATGTTCCTTCTTTGCCCTTTGTGTTCCACGGCCGCGGTATCTCTTTCGAACAGTCCCGCAGCCCTGGCAGGCATCGGCCCATACGGACCCCTACTTGATTGCTGACATCTCTTTGAGGCGCGCGTGGAACACGAACGCGCCGTCGACACGGCCTGTCGTCATATGACGGCCGGACGGCGAGCTAGCCCATAATTCGCCGTCCACAGGCCAGCGCCTACGGTGGTCGGAATTCACCACGTGACCCCCGACGCCTAGGGCGTCTCCTTGCCTGAGACTTTATTTAGTTATTTATATTATCGCCAATTCCGTAAACTCGGCCCTTTTAATAGGTATTATTTATTGCTCAAATTCTTGTTTTTAAGTATAAAAAGAATTTAAAAAAAGCTAATACCGTTGTACCAATTAGGCCCCTTTTCTAAGTCAACATAGATTTATAAAAATATGTCTACTATTAGAGAATGAGTGGGTTAATTAACCTACCACACTTAATTGATGGTAAGTCAAACAAGAACTTCGAAAGTAGGTTAACCTCATTACTTACTATTAGTGATTCATGGACAAAACAATAAATTATTCCAAGAAACGAAGGAAGTATCAGGGCCAGTTCTTCACCACATAACTTCTTTTGCTGTAATTTACCGGTGAGAGGAACGTAGTGGCGACCATGTTATTAGACCGAAAGGTACATCCGGTACTTGAAACACTTCTCTTAGTAAACGAAATGATACGTTTTACTGTTTTAGACTACAATCAAACACATTAGAACACACACAAGACGAAGAAAATCGTAATCCATTGCTTGTTACTACTTAGTGACAAATCGGTCTGTCTAATGTCATACGCCCGCTTGTCAGGTGACATTCGTGTGTCAAAATCAAAAATGTTGAGGATCTAAAATATTCCAAATGACCGCTCTATAAATCTTTTAAATCTCCTTAAAACAGCCAGTTTATAATTTTAAAGAAATCAGTTCGTTTTCACAAAACAAATTAGGGCTGTGCCTATAACCAGCTTCTTGGTTATTTACTACTTATAATTTTCTCACAATTTAATAATAATGGCACTGGGTAAGACATGTTTCAATTTGTTCTCCACCCACACAAAACACGATCTAATACGCAATACTAACGTTCCCTTAGGAGACTAACCGCGATGTTTTCATTCCACCCGCATCACAATTTGAGATCAGAAAATTAATCCTCTAGGATTTTCTGAATTTCATATTTATTGCTACTTCGTCTTCCCTTCCAAAGGTTCAAGGCGGCAATATTTTTCGGATCTTTGAAAAAAATGGCCGGCATTCGTCCGTATTTTCTTGGATATTAGTTTTCTTTTTCTCACGTATTATTAAATCAAGTAACACTCCAATTTATTTCGTAGAAACAAGGCTATTAATAAAATGTTATTTGATTTGAAAGACAGGAGTTATTCGATCAACATTTATTTATACTTGAGTCGGGTATCAAACGTCTAAGGTTTCCACGGAAATCTAATTTGAGCCAGCGAAGTTTGTGAATTCCGAATTTTCTTGTAGCGAAATGATGGTTTATTTGAAACTGTTTCTGTTTTCGGTGTAGTTGCTATCTACCAGTATATTTATTACAAAGAATCTTTTTTACATGGGAATCACTGCTACAGGATATTGGGTTAGCTTTTAATGCAAAACAAATTAATAACCGCATTCTTTTATAGCTAGATCATATTAAGTTTAACTAAAAACTAGAAATAAATAAAATAAGATAAGTATCAAAATAAGGTTTTGCAAATAATTATGAAAATTCAGCAAGATTAACGTGTCTTTAACGGGTGACTTTTCCACAAAATTGCATCATAAACCATGTCTTCTACACCAATATATCATTGTTTTGTAACCACTGAGAACCAAAAAAAAACTCAATTTAGTGATCTTGCAATAAAGATCTCATTGATTTCAATAGTCTCTAAGACCCATCTATAATATCCATGACTTTATCGTAGGGCCCTCTCATATTTCCCCCAATTTATACGGGTTCGCTTTCTTCAAGAAAGAAAGAGAGAAAATACATTTATTTATTTTGCGGTTTCCTGACAGTTCTTCCCCATATTCGGATTAGATTGAATTTATTCGACTCAACCTACACCGATATTGGATCGTTCTACCTTTAATATTTCACAAACTCAATTTTAAATGTACGGGATTTTTGTTCCTCGAATATTAATGTTAAGTGGTTTAATTTTGAGTCGGATTCTGAAAATTAATCAAAACATAAAATTGTTTGTTTGGTGTGTTTTAAATTAAATGTAGGATCTAAAATTAGATAAAGGCAAATATTGTAAAAGTTATGAATTTATGATATTAATAAAACAAGATCGAGGAATAAAAGAAATAAAACAATTACCTAGTATACGCCGCCTAGTAGGGGTATTCGCAAATCGCAACTATTTTTAAACGCAACCAAATAAGCGCAACAAAATTATTTCTCGAAGCGCAACCATTAGTTGTGCTCACAAATTCTTGTCAAAATGTTTTTTCCTCAACGCGCAACCATGATTGAAAAAAAAATTATGAATTCACCATACCCCTCTCTATTTTTCATCATGGTTGCGCTTTGAGGAATAATTTAGTTGCGGTTAGTTAGTTGCGCTTAAAAATAGTTGCGCTTTGAGGAATACCCCGCCTAGTATACCGTAGTGCTTTTCTTTTATTGCTCCTAAGTGTAAATCTCAGTTCTCAGAAATCGGATTCTGTGTAGGAATTAAACCACTTCTTCATTTTACCACAACCTTTAAAATATTTAAAACGAGACAGGCCAAGTATAGTATTTATTTGTATTTCTCCGAGATTTTTAAAATCTCAGAAATCAGAATTCATGTAGGAGTTAGATAGATTATTAAATCTACCGCAACACATAAGTAAGTAGAAACCATGGATTTTTTTGACCATTCTGCATCATTAAAAACTACCTATGGAGATGGAATGCAATTAGCAACAATTTGACGGCACGGTTGGCGCAGTGGCTGAGCGATTGACTGCTGCGCTGCGTGTGACGGGTTCGATCACCACACGGAACAAATATTTGAATGATCTACAGGAAGTTGTTCCGAGTCTGGCTGTTTGTGTATTTAAATGTTTGTAAACGCACCCACGATACAGGAGAAATTCCTAGTGTGGGGCAATGTCTATTTAAAAAAAAAAACTACTTTGTACAGTTTGCCATTCAAAAGTGCCCATAATAATAGAAATAAATATTTTGACTTTACAATTTCCCGTCACAATAATGTACCCAAACACAACTCGTATTAAATCCTACACCCAGAAGATTAAAGTACACGCAATCTGCTTCCCAAATCCCGAGCTACATACCCAAGTATAGCATTCCGGTACCGCAGGAGCCAAGCTCCGAGGAATGCGGTAGAAGCAAGGGAATGCCCGACTCGCGTCAATGGGTGCAGACAATTGGAATGTTTGTGCCAACAAGCTGAATCTACGAACAGAATACTACTGGATTTTTAGTGTTCCGAACCAGTTAGTAGCGAACAAATGGGAGCTGAAACAATAGCAGTTTGTTTTTGTAGTTTGGCTACATTTGGGATGCGTTTCTAAACGAAAATACTACTATTAAGGATGATTTCCGCCAAACGGCTCGCATCGCATCGGATCGGAACGTATTTATAATCTTTTAACGATATTAAATTGTGAACACAGTATTTAAAGTCTATATTACCAAGCCGCGCACAGCAGCTTGACCACGGGCGTCTTACGACCACGGAAGGAACGCAACTATTTGACTGGGCGCAGAAATGGATACGTTCTCAAGCGACGGTACGGAGCCGACCGTATGCGTCGACGCATCCGTTCGTATTTGTTCCGATCCAATACGATGCGAGTGCACCGTTTGGTGGAAATCATCCTTTAGAGTTATTTAACAGCAGCGTACGTTACATGAGTTGATATGATACCATCTCATTTAATAAAAGATTTAAAGAACTACCAAGTTCTTCTCTTTGCCATCTAACTATACTTCATTTTTTATGCTACCTTCACGTTTCGAAATGTGATGGATGTGCGTCGACGGAAATTCGTCGTAGTGACTTATTTCTTTATCAGAAAATATAGTTTCCTTCATCCGTGTTCATAAAAAAGATTTGTAGCCGAATCTTTTTAGGGGCAGGTACGAGGACAGTGCTTTTTGTCTTCGGTATACAAACTTAAGCCACATTCGTGAAAATCTGCCTCAAAGAAAATAAAGAACGTCTGATTGAACCTGAGAAAAGTGGCAACACAAAAGAATTCAGATTTACGTTCAAAAATCTTTATTTGTTTCCAGCAATTTGCATAAAACTTTTGGGTACCTAAGTACCCCAATTTGTACCAGAAACCACCCTCGCGAAATTTCGTTACCTACCCGTATACCCCAAATTAATCGTCACTGATTCAGCTCGGAACATTTAACGCGGTGTTCCTGCAAACATGAATTGAATTACAAGTGTTTCGAATCGTGTAGCACTTGTTCACGAGATGTCTGGAACACGTTGCCTCCCGGATCCTCGCAGTTATTTGACGAATGTCTTGGAGCGCCACCAAATGGATGTAGCACGGCACATGCACTGTCTACAGCAGCTATTTGAAAGCTATTCGATCGTGCTTCGAACATCAAGTGTAGCCGTGACGACGGGGAGTTTTGTCTTTTGTTGAACTCGCTTGTTGCGAAGTGAGATAGATTGTTGGTTACGGTTCTGGAGCAACGTCTTTGCTACCAAGTTGTTCAAGTCAAAAACGAGTCTTATTTAAATGTAACACTGGTGTTTCCCTGTAGCTTCGCTCGCGTTATGGTTGGTAAGAATCCGTTGGCAACGTTCTAAATATAGCTATGATATTCGGGGATAACGTTTTGCGTAACGAACAGGACCAAACAAATGACAGTGGTCCATTTTTGACCTGGATCGTAAAACCTGGGAGAGGTCTTTAAGTTTTGTGTTTTTTGAAAGAATTTTCGGAATCGGTTCCTTTGGTCCAAAGATTACCTCCAAACATTACCTCTTTGTCTACGATTTATAAAGACGTTAATATCCCGAAATGATTACTTCGATACCATTGATAAAGAGTAACGACACTCGTATAAAAAATCTTTGTATAAAAACGTCAATAGTTGCATTGGAACGCTTTAAATAATAATATGGATTAACGATAACTAAAAGAAAAATTTAAAACCAAAATAAATCTTTTTTCCATTTCAAGACCCCTATATCCCTGATAACTACAATTTATCTTTCTTTCCCAAATTAATATTGTATTAGCGATGACCCCGATCCCATTTCTTCCAGTAAGGACCCCAATCAACTAAAATTGTTCGGCATTAATGAAAGTGACGTCTCTTCCATTATATTTCCAATACATCTCTTTGTCTTTGTTGCGAAACTGGATTTGGGTTGACGCGGACTTCGTAGCCTCTCTTTACAAAATAGATTGTTATAAACTGAATGTCCGTTCCTTGAGCAAAATGCACGCACAGAAAGAAGAAAATTCTAGGAGTGAGTGCGCTTTCACTCGCTGCACGTGAACCGTCTCTTTGTGCGCGTGCGGTTTCACTGATTGTATTGAGGTACAGAAAGCTGATTACCTTCTGTACCTGTCTGTTTTGTGGTTCCGTCTTCACATTTCCGGAGAGCCATGATTGTAAATTACATTATTAATACTCGGATGAAATCGTGAATTCTATCGTTGCGTTATGATATGATTGATACGCGTCGAAATTAGGTATTAAATTTTCATTCCGGGATGTAATTGGAATACCTGAAATTTATTAATAATTGGAATGATTTTGCGTCGCGGCTGTGACCTTGCCTGCTTTCATTTATATTTGACAGAGTTATTATCATTTATTCCACAATCGATCTTAAGTGTGGTTGTATTTAATTTGTGTTTATGCCTTTAGTATTATTTACAAAGAAATACATTTTCAATAGCATTATCGAGCCTATCTAAATCCCAGACCGTCCATTTAATTTTCATTAGCACTAAAACTTTTAGAATCTAACGATCAGAAGTCCGGGCACTTTATCAGCCTGGGGATAAACTTGGGAGCAGCCAAGTAGGGTTCCGTCGGCAAACACGGCACTGCGGAACCGTGATAGCAGTGTGGATGACGTATGACCGCGTTAGCGAGCTTTCACCATCTAGTTATTACCTACCTACCTCCATTTCTCTAGAATGATTTGAATTTCTGGCGCATGGTAATCCAAATTGTCGTAGAGCTACACTCTAGTGCATTGCCCAATTTATGTTCTCCATTGTAAACTTACTGTTTATGATACGGTAAAGTTGTGCTGTTTATTCAACAAGCACGTTAACTTGAGGACAGTTTGTATTATTCTGTATTTTGATAACTTTCATCATTGTGCATTTTACAGGGAGGTAGATTTCTTGATAGTGTAAACTTATTTTGGTGTAGTTAAGTTCTCATACAAGTTTAGTGGTGTGCTATAAGTTACTTATTTCAAAATAAACTCGAACAGTGAAAACACACTATATTTTACAATTTCAGTCATAAAGAAAAACATCCTCGCTTAGGCCCGATTGCACCACGAACCGCTTAACGCGTTTAACGCTAAACATATTAATTTAAAACATCATTCTGTCTCTGCCATCTTTAAATGATTGATAGAAACAGAACGATGTTTTAAATGCGTTCTACGTTAAACGCGTTTAGCGATTCGTGGTGCAAGCGGGCCTTAAAGTATGAAACATAGATCTTACTTCTTAAATCTTACTTCACAAACTTCCAAATTGAAAACATCTGGAAGTGTTCCAAGTGGGTGAAAAAAAAAATGACCGTTTCTCTAGATTGCAATCAAATAATTTTGCCAAGAACCCTTCATGCGTAACAAGATGGCGGACATATGTGAAATTAATTCAGTTGCCATTATTAATACTTACCTGCGCTTGCGTTCTGGAATTTATTACACATAAATTCCTTACGTACTGATTTATAGCAGGAAGATCCATTTGTAGGACGCTGCTAATGTAACTGGATATACTACGTACTCTCTATTTACTATCTATCTTAGTATATTTGTTACGGCTAAATATTGGTGTGAAATAAACTTAAGATTTACCGGCTAAATTTCACATTAGCATAAACACAACGGCTAATTGGTATTCGACCTGATCCTACTTAATATTATAAATGCGAAAGTTCGTGAGGATGCATGGATGGATGGATGTTTGTTACTCTTTCACGCAAAAACTACTGAACAGATTTGGATGAAATTATTAGCATGCAGAGAGCTTCTAACCTGGACTAACACATAGGATATTTTTGATCCCGGTAGTATGATCTGAGGGGCAATTATCGAACTCCACGCGGGCAAAGCCGCGGGCACAAGCTAGTCATTTCAATATATATGAAACTGAAGTGTTTCCGGGGTGGGGTCGTCTTGGCGGTGTCTCTTGACATCGCCAACGCCTTCAACTCCATGCCCTGGAGCTGCATTAGGGAGGCACTCCGGTATCACCGGGTGCCAACCTACCTTCGTCGTGTAGTCGGGGACTACTTGACGGATAGGGCCGTCATCTACCCCGGTCGGAGCGGAGAATGGAACCGGCGAGAGATATCGTGCGGTGTTCCACAGGGATCGGTTCTGGGACCGGCCCTGTGGAACATCGGTTACGACTGGGTGCTGCGCGCCGACCTCCCTACCGGCGTCAGCGTAGTTTGCTACGCTGACGACACGCTGCAACTGGCACAAGGGAGGTCGCACGAGGCGGCGGCCGAAAACATGACACGCGGGGTTGCGACAGTCGTGGAGAGGATCCGGCAATTGGGTCTCGAGGTGGCATTGCACAAGTCCGAGGCCATGTGTTTTCATGGGCCTCGGAATGCGCCACCGTCGGGATCCCTACTGACGGCAGGAGGGGTTTCCATCGGCGTCGGGTCGACGTTGAAGTACCTAGGACTCGTCCTCGACAGCCGGTGGAACTTCGTGGAGCACTTCCGACGTTTGGCTCCCAAACTGGAACGGACAGGGGCTGCCTTCAAGCGGCTCTTGCCCAACCTGAGGGGTCCAAACGCCTCCTGCCGGAGGCTATACGCGGGGGTCGGGCGGTCCATGGCCATTTACGAGGCCCCGGTGTGGGCGCGTTCTTTGAGGTGGCAAGCCGCCCACTACCTGAACGCGCCCCAAAAGGTGATAGCCATAAGGCTAATCCGGGGGTACCGCACGATCTCCGGCGAGGCGGCTAGCCTTATTGCCGGATTGCCGCCATGGGATCTGGAGGCGATAGTCCTCGCGCGCCTGCATGAATGGCGCGCGGAGGCACTACGTCGGGGGGAAACTCCGCTGCCGCGGCAAATTGCCGCTCAGCGGACAGACCTCCGGCGTGATCTCATGGCGACATGGAGAGAGCGACTGTTGCAACCCCGTGCAGGGCACGCTACCATAGTGGCGATAAGTCCCCTCTTTGCGAAGTGGCTAGAGAGGCGCCACGGCACCCTCACCTACCGCCTGACGCAGGTCCTCACCGGACACGGTTGTTTTGGGAGGTTCCTGCACCGAATCGGGCGGGAGGAAACGCCCGGGTGTTTCCACTGCGAGGATCGTCCGGAGGACACGGTGGAGCACACCATAGAGGTCTGCCCCGCTTGGGCGGAGCACCGCCGTGTCCATGTAGCGGCGATTTTCGGCGGCGATCTCTCGCGTCCGGCCCTGGTTCACGCCATGGTCCGGAGCGAGAGGGAATGGGAAGCCGTCACCACCTTCTGTGAAGCAGTCATGCTAGTGAAGGAGGTGGCGGGACGTGAGAGGGAAAGAACCTCACGTCCCAGCCGCCGCGGGAGACGCCCTGGGCATCGGGGGTCACGTGGTGGCTCCCGGCCACCGTAGGCGCGGACCTGTGGACGGCGAGTTATGGGCTAGCTCGCCGTCCGGCCGTCTTATGACGACAGGCCATGTCGACGGTGCGTTCGTGTTCCACGTGCGCCTCAAAGAGATGTCAGCAACACCGAGTAGGGGTCCGCAAGGGCCGATGCCTGCCAGAGCTGCGGGACTGTTCGAAAGAGACACCGTGGCCCTGGAACACAAAGGGCAAAGAAGGAACATGGATGGGTTTTAGTCAGTACAAGTCTGACACTCCCTTCCGCTCCGCCCAGAGTGGGGGGGGTCATTTGATGATTTCCCACCCAAAAAAAAATAAAAAAAGTTTTTTATTAAAGTTACGTTGGTTAGATGTGTAACCAATGATATGCGAGCCGAGACCATTGCAGTAATTAAGCTATGGTAACCCGCCTAAATGAGTCAGGATAGGTTAGAACTGTAAAAAAGCGCGCGAGCCGAGCGAGCGGTGCCGCAGAAGCGGCCGGCGAGCTACATCCAATTGGGTTGCATCAAATGGCCAGTACCAATCGTATTTTCATTTTTAGCCAAGATGTAGCGGCTACACGTCACATCCGTCTTTAGAAGTAACATATCTACTAACCGTTTAAAGATTCTCTTTCTGAGTTATGGGAGCTTATTACCTAGGCTTTAGCTGTAGTACCTAATCATAACTTATTCAATATTAAAGGCTCTGTCTGAGATTACTGTTAATCATACGTAGAGAGGTAATGTAGCCAACTGAGTCATGTCATCTATTTTTGTTTGCAGATTAATATGAAAATTTTCCTGGCGTATTTATATCTTTCACTGAAATAACTTTCACGTCATGAGGAGTTCTGGTCTTATTTTAGTATTGTATAATTACCACACAGGTTTTTTAACCGAAAGCTGCTTTTTTAACTTTGTCATTGCTGCCAAAGGTTACTTGCATTATGATAGGTTCCCAGATAGCCTTGTTAACTTTTTATTTCCAGATATAACTTATTGCTTTTTTCAGTTTTATACGATTTGTCATTTTGAATAACCAACATTAAATCGTAATAAATCCTAAATGGGCATTCGAAATAAGAAATTATTAGAAACCTAAAGATGATTTTCAAATATCTATTCAATGATACCCACTTAACAGGGTTCGTCAACATTCATTTATTTATTTTTCACAATAAGGCTTTTGGTTGTCGCCGTATTGAATTTTGATTACTGTAATGTCTTTTGTGACAATCTCAAGATAACGACAAATCGATTGACGTAAAAATCATCAAAACACATTACCCTCCTCAGTCGGGTAATTAAAATAGTATTGTATTGTAGTTTTACACACCTTTATTTTTATTGAAGCACCCATAGTTATGTAAGCCAAACTTAAGTGGCATTGGGCAGGGCACATATGCTCGCAGAACGGAATGCCGATGGGGCCGAAAAGTTCTGGAGTGGCGACCGCGATCCGGAAGACGTTGCGTTGGAAGCCCTCCCACTAGGTGGACCGATGACCTGGTAAAGGTTGCGGGGATCCGCTGGATGCGAGTCGCACGGGACCGGTCAATGTGGCGACACTTGGGGGAGGCCTATGTCCAGCAGTGGACGCCTTTCGGCTGCAATGATGATGATGATGAGTTAAGTAAGCACGTGCTTGCTTACTACTATAAATTAGTTTATATAGCTCACCAGGGGGGTTACTCTGACGTCTAAAAGCAGGAGTAATTCCAGTGTGGGAAAGAGACAGAGCTATACAGGTCGTTTAGTGCCATCTCTTTCCCACACTAGAAATACTCCTGCTGACGTCATGGTAGGCCACCAATTTCTTATACGTTAGTCATCGTCCACTAAAAGTGGCTCCCAATACAAAGCAATAAAAATAGACTTAAAACTTACATTTTTCAATATAGCTCTGTCGTTTCTGATTTTTCAATTAGAGCGCTGTTATCAGGAAATTAAGACTTTCACACTTGAACTGGTTTCGAAGATATTACGTTCTACCATTAGCTTGTATATTTTTGAACAAATACTTCTATGAAGATCAAGGTATAAATAAAGAGGAGCACTTGACTAGCTTAAATCCTTTGCCAAGTCAACAGTAGTTTAAGAGCACTTATTCTGTGTTCGTAGTTCAAAGAAACATCAAGGAGCGTTTAACCACCGCTTTTATAACAAAAAGAAATAGCTTCCTAAAATATTAATTTATTATCGATACTACCTACTCTATCGTTTCGCTTCGAGCCGATATTTTACGCTTACAAACTGAAGCCTTTGAAACATTGATTAATATTAATGATTTCCTTTGGGAACTAATTTGAGTGGATAATGGATCTTTTGTATTTCGTGAAAAAGTAATTTGTTAGACTCGCCGACCGGCCAATTAGAATACAGAAAGCACGCGGTGGTCGGTCGATTAATCATCATATTCAGGAACGCGAAGGTATTGAGATATCGCGTGTTTCAACGCAATTTGTGTACAATACATACTTGTGGAAATATAGTGGTCTGCTCCGTTCAATATACCTTCTCGTGATTGTTGTATGAAATTAGTTTTTATTAAAAAGAAACGTAACAGTATTTTTTGCGGGTTACGCTTCCTCGTTGGTCCAGTGGTCGCAATCGCGACTGCTACGATGAGGTCCTGGGTTTGAATCCCGGGTCGGGCAAATTGTTATTAAGTTTTTCTATCAGGAATTTCTCAGTAGCAGCCACGGAGTCTGGATTTCTGCCCGGTCGATGGCAATAGGCTCGCCCGTACATGGGACGTTAACATAGCTGGCGAAATGTGGATGCGCTATTAGGTACATCTCTGTCTAAACCTTCGGGGATTATAGGTGTGTTGTTATGTTATGTAATTCGCAATTATTACTGGTTTTCACATGGTTTTAATTGTTTTTGCAATACAATACTAAACAGTTTATCAGTTTTTTGTATCAATTAACATCATAAATGCACTGTAGTGACGAGTTTCACAGTAAATAATTCTATAGAGTAAATACGAATTCTAAAATTTATTTGAAATACAGAAAAGGTTGTCAACTCCGATTTATTGTCAGCCCTTAGACAAAAAGAATAAACGTTGATAGAGCTCAGATTTTAACAACTTTTTCGACTTATAAATCGACTTTTGATTAATGAACCTCGACGGTTCCAGGGGAAATGGACAACAGAAAAAAATATAGCAAGAACATGCTTCGTTTTGATAAAAAATATTTTGTTTCGAATAAAATACTTCCTGTTATTGGTGATCCGTATCGAAAAAACTCGATAGCCACGTTGAATTTTAACTTTGTATCAATTAGAAACGGTAATTTGAATGAAATTTGGTTTTCATTTCTTCCGTACCTGCTTACCTAAAAAAAATATTGATGTTAATTTTTGTTTTCTAGTTTAGCTATACCTTTCAAAGAGATCTAGGCAAAAAAAATCCTTAAGCGAAGTGAAAGAAATATTCAATAGAAAACTTCAAGATATTGAATTATATATTTCTGTCCACACGGAAAATAAATTCTTCAAAAAAAGTACAACGCTACATTTCCGCAAAACCGATATATCTAGATTAAAAGAAAGTAGCAACCAAACCGACATACGTTAGTAAATCAAACTAAATCCACTTTCGGTTCCGAAGGATAAAGTCGGAATCTTCCGACCGTTCTATAAGACTTCAAAGGATTTACTGTGAAATAAATAGAAATTATTTTCGTGGAACACACATTTTTGTGCTTGTTAGAAGATGTATGACAGTGATGGAAGGAAGTATTTCAGATCAGTTAGGGGATTTATGTCACTCTTAATATTCAGCGTGTAGCTCTTAATATAGATACTTTTGTTTCGAGTACTTATTAGGTAACGGATTTTTGTGTAGGAAGGATAAAACGATTCTCGGCGGTTCTTGATCTCACTTGAGATTGGCTTGAATGAAATGTGTGTTGTATGTGTGTGTGTGTGTATAATGTGGATGTCTAACACGCGCACACCGTTCGACCGCAGACACGGAGAAATATTAACCAATGGGATTGAATACTAGAGCGGAGCGGAAATTTCATGCAATCCTATTGGTTAATATGTCTTCGTGTCTCCGCTCCGCAGCCTCGCTCCGCTCCGGTGGACAGGCAGCCTAAATATTCGCCACCTCCGCCAAACCGCGCGGACGAGCGGTGTCGTGTGTGAATCGACTTAGGTACAATTGCTGGTGCCTGACAGAAAGTTGTTTAGTTTCATGTTCTGTACACACCCTAATATAAAGGGTGTAAATAGACCCTTAACATTAACGAAAGGCACTTGTTCTCCCCGCCTCTGCGATCATTTTTTTTGTTGTAGACCATACCTGGGAACCTTCTAGTTACGCAGATATTGGGGGTCAAATTTCCAAGTTTTTTTTTAAATACATGTTTTTAATGTAAGATTTTTACTTTACACACCTCCACGACCCTCGTACTATTCAATCCATTCATCAGCACAATGCTATGAGTGCTTTCCATCGAGTCGTACCGTAAAACGTGATTTATCACCCCAAAAAAAAAGTCGATTCCCACCAATATTTTTTGCGTAAAGTTACTTAGTTTGATGTACAGAATGCTTGGTTGACGGATATGTGAAGGGTCTGTTTACACCCGGTATAATGAAGCATTTCCGAGACCCTAAGAATTTATCGGTTGTTACCAGAATTTCATGTCGTCCTATTTGTAAATAAATTCAATGCAGTTACAAAAAATGCGTTACCATTATTTTTAAAGATCGTAATATGCCTTGATACGTCTACAAATAAAAAAGGTCTCTTCCATTCATGTGTTCATTTTCTTTGATTCATTCTTCAGCACATAAAGGACTAGGACCACAACATTCAATTACCCACCGTTTAAATTATACGTGGTCAAGAATCCGGAAAGTGAAGCAACTCTGGCTAACAATTAAACTTTAGGGCACTTCTTAGAAAGTGATTTAAGTTAGAAGAATCCTTAAGAAAGCCGGTATCCCGTCCACGGTCTAAGGATCCCTCTTGGCGTTAATGAAGGAATTCCGTTTTTATTATACTGGAGTGCTCCTGTCTCATCCATCTTGCCTTTTAAAGGTCTATCCTGGAAATGGAAAAGACAAAAAGGTGAATCGACAATAGATAGCTATAAATATAAGGCCTCTTTAGAGTTTTATGTTAATGCTCATTGTAAATCTTTTTTCGGCGAAGTTTTATTGGACTTATTACAACTTTAGACAGTATCTATCTACTTAAAGCTTCTGTAATTCATGATTAACAAAGGTAAAATAAACACTGTTTTAAGCTTTCACGATTTACAACTAAACTTATACTGTCACTTACGAGATATCTTCCGTGATTGTGTCAACCCGCGATCATGGCGCTTGCAACAGCGTCGAAATATCGTGAGCTCAAAATAATGAACAATCACGGAAGATATCCAGTAAGTGACAGTATAATTTTAAAGGTAAAATACATTACACGTGCCCAAATTAAACGATTGAATTAAATTACAAAATTCGACACAGCGTATTATATTTGTACCTGTAAATTAAACACGTGTAAGCGAGAATAAGGTTAGGCTTTCAATGAAATTCCTGATATTCTGAAGTTTGACAATTTAAATTGTAAACGGCCTTTACTTTGTGATAGGTGCTAACAATATCAATTGCTATCAATTTCTCAAAGTCATATGAAAACTATCGAGAAAGTTTTACATACTTGCCAATGCAATATGGTACTTACAGTAGAGACTTGACTGAAGTCAATGACCCGTCATCTCTGTTAACCTCTAGAGCGAAAATCTATCTCCATCCCTCTTCTCAGATACACTGGGAGTAGACCGAACTAAATTCATAATAAAGTTTCACAACTCTTAGAAAAGACGGACGGGGCTAGAGGGAAATATCTCGCGAGTAACCTCAACTTCGGCGGATTATAAAATACCTGACAGAATTGAAAATTGTATTTCATTCCCCACTGAAACTCTGAAGCTAAAAATCTGTAAGAAGCTGCGAAATACTTCTCCGGAACTTATATTGGGAATTGAAGGATTGTAATTCAATAAAACTCATGCTGTAGTGTTGACATCGATATCGATACATTTAAGGTTCAATAAAATAAGTAGTTGAAATAAATACTGCCTCATGAGGTTCTGGGTTCGATTCCCAGGCAGGGCAAAATGTTATTGAGTGTTTCCATCAGGAATTTCTCAGTAGCGGCCACGGAGTCTGGATTTGTGCCCGGTTGATGGCAATAAGCACGCCCCCTATTACATGGGACTTTAACATAACTGGCGAAATGTGGGTGTACTATTAGGTAGGTACACCTCTGTACCCCTGGGTATGTGGTCTGTGTCCATTGGGGAATGCAGCAGTGATGTGATGCCGTCCATGGATATTAGAGACAATATGTAATTTTTCTGAAGTATTGAAAATATTTTATTGATTGTACCGTGTGTAAGTTTTATTTCAATTAATAGAATCATAGCAATACCGATATTAAAGCAGGATTTAGATATCAACTGGGTTTAAAGTTTAATAAAACACGAAGGGGCACAATCTTTACCTGCCTAGTACACTCGGCGGCACATCAAACTATACATAACCAGTATAACTCGACTTCGCTTTGTATGAGCTTCCCGTACGATGAGAGCTCAGCTTTATTTGGATTTGCATAGCTTGATTGGCCGCTGTTCGTACACTCACAAACATAAGTTTAGTTATGGGATTGGAAGCTCTGACATTTTCATGGGTACCAATAAAAGTATATATATTTTTTCTTTCTTTCTTTTCTTTCTTTCAATACCAACCCATGATAATATCAGAGCTTGCTTAACCAATCAGATCCCAACAATACACCTTCAATATCACAGAGAACCAATAGCAACGGACTGCTGATTAGAAATCCGTACGGTTAACCAGGCTCTTATTAGTGCGGACCACAAATTTCGGCGCTCGCTGAGTCACGGATACTGCGAGCGTCTGCAAATAACTATGAGATACTACCTGGTATCTGTGGCTTATTTGGGCAAGCCCAGATACCGCTATTGACGACGGTATGGAGATAAGTTTGGTGGCTTGATTCAACCATATTGGTACAAGTTTCCATGATCTTTGTGTTAAAGAAATTATTTGAGACGGCCGAGAGTCAATTTTGCAATCGAAAAATTGACGTAAATGTTTTTTTGCAATCGAGGAGCTCGTGGCTAAGTAATAACAGCCGCCCGGATCAATCTTTAGGTTAAGCCGCGCTTGCCTAGGTTGGTCTGTGGATGGGTGACCACCCATTACATACCGAGTTTCGCCCGTGCCTCGGAAAGCACGTTAAGCCGTTGGTCCCGGGTGTCATTTGTAGATCTTTGACAGTCGTTATAGGTAGTCAGTGGCCCAAAAAGTCTGACAACCAGTCTTACCAAGGGTTATCGTATTACCCAGTACTAACTGGGTTGTGGAGGTTAGATAGGCAGTCGCTCCATGTAAAATACTGGTATTCAACTGCATCCGGTTAGACTGGATGCCGACCCCAACATAGTTGGGAAAAGGCTAGGCATATAATGACGTCAATTTTGCAATCCTATATTTTATTGATGTTCTATTTTGTCTCTTACGTCAATTACTTGTCACGTTACATGAAGAATTGATAAATATAATGATTTCATGTTTTTATCGGAATTATACCGACGCTAACTTTTACTTTGTAGCCTGAAAGCAAAAATAAATAAACTTGTAAGAAATAAATTGAACGCAAAGCCACAAATTCCGTATTTATGTGGTTTTAAAATAGAAAAGGCAATATATACGTAGTGAAAAGTGGAACCTCTATTTAGTAGAGATCCCTAAAATCCCGTACATTGTTTCATGGTAGGTGCTCACTTTCAACTTTATTTCTCGTTACAAAGTTATTTCTTTGCAGTGCATTGTCAAGGATACACATCGTCACAAGACATAGACACATAGTCAAAAGATTTAAAAACAGAAGTACGTGACAATCTCTATGAAAGAGGGTCCCAAGTTTTGCAAGCAATATTTTTATTTATTTTTTTATAAAATTATTTTTATCAACCTCGTTGGTCTAGGGGTCGCAAGGGCGATTGCTGAGCATGAGGACCTGGTTTTTTCATCAGGAATTACTCAGTAACAGCCACGGAGTCTGGATTTGTGCCTGGTTGGAGGTAATATGCTCGGCCATTATTATATGGGACTCAAACATAACTGGCGAAATGTGGGTGTACTATTAGGTACACCTCTGCCTTACCCTTCGGGAATAACTCAAGTCGTAGCTACCTTATCAATTTATAAAGGGAAATTATTAATTGGGCGAATAAAAATGTAATTGGCTACCAATATACTGACTGGGCGACTATTATACCAAGCAAGTAACTATTTATCCGGCAAGAGGTATCGGTGCGGCAAGGAGAACAAAGGAAACATGAGCGAGCGAAGCGAGCTCGGGACTTTTGGCACGCCGACTCGGCCAGGTTAGGCTCGAAGGGGATGTAGCGCGGCTACGTCGACTACGCCTTATCTATGATCTAGTGGTTAATAAGCTTGTTTTAGTTTTATTTGTGAGACCTTAAATTATCACACTGATATTAACAACGAACAACTAGTAACTCAAATTTGTATTTTCAAGTTGCTGCTGTTTTAAACATTTGTTATCGCCCACTGTTTGTCGCTCACTTAGTATGTCAGTAGCCCATTTTCAGTATTTTTGACACCTTTAATATGAATTTATTTTCGCTCGTTTAAATAATACCCATATTTATAAAGTTTAGTTTTTAGTAAGTAAAATCTTAAATTCTTTAAAACTGACAACGAGCAGTCGCCTTTTATTTATACCTAAGCTCCAAAGAGACATCTTTAGCCGGACGACGGATAGCCCCCGCGGCAGTGTCCCACAAAATGAAGAAAACATTTTTGTAAAACGATAACAATATTAAAACTAAAGTACCTACCACCCCCGCACCATCTTCTGTGTGATAAACGCGGCATTCTGACAACTTGTGTGGGCAGGTTAACTTCTAAAACATCATAAATATTATTCTTACCTCAAATTCTGTGATAAAATACGGTATGTTTATCTTCTTTTGAATATATTATAACATAAAGAGATATTTAAACATGCGTCAGTCGAGGCGCTTCATATATCCACGTTGTTCAGCTATTTCATTCCTGACATGACAGTTCGCTACCTCACCTAGAGCACAAACGTTTAAAATACTCTTGAAGCTAGTGATAAATTGTTGAAATTTATTTTGTGGAGCATTTTTGGAAACCAGAAGGGATGAACAGAAAGTATATAGGTATTTAGATAGCATTTTTATAGATGAAAGAATAATAGTTTTAGTCTTCTTTACCGTTTCTACAAAAACTTTTCTCATTTTACGTAATAATAAAAGCTATAATGCAGTGACCACTGATGATAAATTAATTAACACACTGACCTGTTATTAATTGGAATTGAAAACGTATTATTTTCAATTAGCTTTTGAATTTCAATGTAAATCTAAATTAAAATAATTTTGTCCATTTACTATTCATTTCAGCCACGAAACACATACATAACATAACATTACGCCTGTAATCCCCAAAGGGTTAGGCAGAGGTGTACCTAACAGTACACCCACATTTTGCCAGTTATGTTTAAGTCCCAAGTGTAATAAGGGGTAAGCCTATCGCCATCAACCGGGCACAAACCCAGACTCCATAGCTGCTACTGAGAAACCTAAACACAATCTAGCTAATAAAGGATTATAACATCAATACACGTATAGTATAGTTGAACACATTAATATTCGACATTCGGCGCAATGCAACGTTGTGCAAATACACCGTGGTTTGTATTAGTTAGTGTTTACTATCGTCACAGCATAGATTGATAGAGAAGGCTGACTACATCCAATGAGCTAAAACAGGTGCATGCACACATACACGCGGAGATCTCAGCTGTGGCCTCTGCACATCAAAGCCGCAGACCAGCCAACACTACCAAGCGGGCTTATACAGCAGGTATCAGTTATCAAATAATCTGCCATCCCATACTTTGGGTCGAGTAGGTATATTAATTTTTCGCGATTACGATATTGGTCCAATCGGGAAAGTTGTTCATTTTGATCTTCCTGATACATACCGTATTTAATAAATATCTGATATGTTGGCGGCATGTACCCGTCGACTTACGTGCGTGACACAAAAAAAAATCAATCTCGTGTCGCCGACAAAGTTTTTCGGCTTTCTATAATTTGAACTTTGAAGCCAACAACAAAGTCGGCGACACGTATTATGTCGGCGGGTCGGTGGTGTGTAGAGCTCTTGATTCAAACAAAAGCCGTTCGCGATTGCGCTTCTTTTCGCTGTACGTGCGTTTTCGCTAGTTGTATGCAGTTGACTTTCTATAATGAATTATTTAGTGGTATTAGTGTTTACTATCGTCCGTCTATGTATAAGCACCTGTGTTGGCACATTTACACCATTCCGGTGTAGTTGTGTAATGATTCGGTGAATTAGATTATTGTGCTGTGTGATTCTGGTTTAGTAAGTGACAATACCAATTCAAATGAGTGTATTGGCTATTTAGTGACGCATTTTTGTTCTTTCAGGTATTTGACCCTTTTGTATATATCAGGTTGAATCTACCACAGAGCATTGTATGTACTCAATGTAGGGTTCTTTCTTGACTACCAGAATAACTTTTATTTTCAGATATAGGCAGAATGTAACAGAATATTTTTTTATGATATAAACCGTACAAGTTACATTCATAAAAGAAAAAAAAAAATCACATACGGTGACGCAATGGGTGGTCTTATTGCTAAAAGCGATCTTCAAATGATTATTTTCAATACAGAAAATTGGCAGAATTACTTATAAAATATGCATAAGTAATCCAGCGAAATTCGACAAACTACTCAATACGTACACCTCTGCTTTATTACTTGCGAATAACAATTGATAATACTCTAAAGATTTTTATCATTTATTCAATCAATTTTAAAAATACAAAATAAATAATCTTGACAAATTACCATCACATCACTTAAACCGCACACACAAAACTAATCACCGTCCACAACTAGATGTTCAACGCAGCATGTTTCCGTGTCAATCGAGCTCTCATTAGAGAGAGAGACATTAATATTCACTTGTTCCGGCACGATGTCAATGCAGGCTCAACGGAACAGAGCTTTGATTTACTGTCTTGTATTACCGGTTTGTTGTGCTCTGTGGTCCCTTTTCAGCAGGAAACTGTGTTGTTATACCTGAGTAAGGTAGACATGAGCTAGATGTTAAGGTATTAGTGTTTTAGGCACGAGGTTATGGCAAATACCGATGTGTTTTGTTGTTTCATAATATGCGCTAGGGTAGCCTGCGAAATTCAAACTTTTCTTGCGTTTTTCGTTATTAGTCGGTCAGTGACTCCTCATCATCACCTGCCTAGCCTTTTCCCAACTATGTTGGGGTCGGCTTCCAGTCTATCCGGATGCAGCTTAATACCTGTACTTTACCTGGAGCGTCTGCCTATCTGACCTCAACAACCCAGTTAGTACTGGGTAATACGATACCGCTTGATAAGACTGGTTGTTAGATTTTCGGGCCACGGACTACCTGTAACAACTGTCAAAGATCTAAAAAAGACAGCCGGGACCAACGGTTTAAAGTGCTTTCTGAGGCACGAAGGAAACCCGGTATGTAATGGGCGCTCACCCATCCACAGACCAACCTAGGCAAGCGCGGCTTAACCTTAAGGTTCGATCGACGCGACCCGGCTGTTATTATTTAGTCACGAGCTCCGCCGGCCAGTCTCCGGTCAGTCAGTGACTATTCCATGAAAAAGTAATTCAATGGGATTAAATTAACTTATTATTGATGAGTTTAATGACTATAACTCAGTAAAGTCATACTTGTTACGGTCGCAAATCATATTTTAATAAACATACAACCTGGCACTGATCTGAAAATTGAAAAAAACACAACAAAATTTGAATTCGCGGGCTACCCTGCGCTTCCACAGACAGGATTTCTTCCGAGATCCGTATTAGTTAAATTGAGCTCTAATTCAAGGGCACGAGACTCAGGTTGTAGAAACTGTGTTGTAATACCTGAGTAAGTATAAAGGGTGTAAATAGACCCATAGCGAAACCGAAAGGCACTTGTTCTCCCCGTCTTTGCGATATATTTTTTTGTTCTAGCCATAACTGGGAACCTTCTAGTTACGGAGAGGGGCGTCAAACTTCCAACCTTTTCACAAGTTTTTTTTTTTAATACATGTTTTTAATGTATTTTTATACTTTAAACACCTCCACGCCCCCGTACTATTCAATCCATCCATCAGCACAATTTTTTGAGTGCGTTACATCGAGTCCTACCGTACAACGTGATTTTTCACCCCAAAAAAAAGAGTCGTTTCCCAGCAATAATTTTTGCGTAAAGTTACTTAGTTTGATGTACATAATGCTTGGTTGATGGCTTCGTGAAGGGTCCGTTTACACCCTGTAGGTATATGACCTAGATGTTAAGGGATTAGTGTTTTATGCGCGAGGTTATGGTTTCGAACGAGGCAAATCCCAATGTCCCAGTTTTACTCAAAAATCCACATACAGAATTTCTTCCGAGAGGGTTATGATTTTGTCGTGACATTTATTTCTTTATTTCGTTTTATTTTCGGCCACAAAAAAACAGTTTCAATAAAAAAAAAAAACTTCAAAAATATGTTAGTAAATATGCTGGTTTTAAGCTACGAGTCGACGTATTAATCTACCCAGTGTCTAACAATGAATTTAATGGATGGCTATGTATACAGTCATGTATGTTTGTAACATTAATTTGAGCCTTGATTTAGTGTTGACGCTTTGAGATTCAGGTCGTTGATAGTTTTGAGTTTAGTTTAAAATTCTTAAAAGTTCCAAAATCATAATAAAGTGTTAATGTTTCCACAATTGCCTCAAAAATAAGCAGCTAGCTTTGAAATCCAAGCAAGAAAGCTACTGTTTCTCAACTTAACAACAATTTCTTTGTAATAGTGCTTCATTATTTTCCAGAATGACAAACATTGTATAATGACCCTTCATCATCATCATCATTATTTCAGCCGAAAGACGTCTACTGGACATAGGCTTTATATAACCCTTATCTGTACTAATATAATAAAGCTGAAGAGTTTGTTTGGTTGAACGCGCTAATCTCAGGAACTACTGGTTCGAATTGAAAAAATATTTTAGTGATGGATAGCCCATTTATCGAGGAAGGCTATTGCTTTATAAAATCACGCTACGACTAATAGGAGCGGAGCATCAATGATTTCACGGGACCAAGGTCGCGGGCAATAGCTACTGTAATTATAAAGAGACATACAAAATCGTTACCCGTGTACCAGGCAACAATGAAATCAAGGCGGTTGGTGTTCAGCTAACATTAAACGCATCCGACTCAAAGCCACTTGAGTTTTGGCACAGTTTCCATTCGACTGCACTCAGTGTTGATTCTGTTTCCAGTTCCCTGTGCGCTGAGGTTTGCTTACTGTGTAGTAGGTAAGGCTGGGAAGTACACACGGCGGCACATGAAGCTGTGGATTACCAGTATAACTTGGCCTCGCTTTGTTAGATTTCCTATACAAAGAGATATCCGCATAAACTGTTTGTGTATAGCTATATTGACCGATGTGCGTACGATAGCCGTTTATTGACTTTGTTTTTTGATTGTGTAGACTATAGCGAAAACCATCTTTAAATAACCTTTCGGGTGGTTAAAAAATGGCTTAAAATTTTAGACTGAAAAACCACCAAGTCTATATTAAAAGAAGTTAATGAATTTTTATAGACATGTAAGAAAACTATAATGATCTTTAGATCTTATAAAGATATTCACGCATCATTCGATCTTTTCTTATCTTCTTGATTATAAACTCAAAGCATTTATTTCAATTAGACCATTACAGGCACCTTTGAATGTAAAAAAAAAAACAAAAATGCGAAGCTACAGTCACAGTCACAAGGCATAATAACTTGGAAGAGCCCAATCCAAAGCGCAAGCGTTGTTCTCTATGGAGATTGGAAAAACATGGACACTCTCTTTATATCTAAATATTGTTACAAAATCTTGGTTACATCATTTATGTTGAGATTATACATATCTGTGAGAACGTGCAAGTTAAGAGCGTCCAGAGGTAAAATATATACTTTAAAATACTTTTTATATTTTGTAATTTTCATAGATTCATTAATTTAAATATATACTATCACTACCTGTCGCCCGCGGCTTCGCTCGCATTAGTTTAGAATTTGACAATCAACTCGGGTTGTACTCTGCTTGTAATAACATAATTCAATCATGATTCGAAAGACACGTGGCGCCATCTAATATCAAAATTTCGGGATGATCGGTTCAGTGGTTTATTCGTGAAAAGATAACAAACAAACAAACAAACTTACTTTCGCATTTATAATAAAGGGTGTAAATAGACCCTTAACATAAACGAAAGGCACTTGTTCTCCCCGTCACTGCGATATTTTTTTTGTTCTAGACCATACCTGGGAACCTTTTAGTTACGGAGATATTGGTCAAAGTTCCAACTTTTTCACAAGTTTTTTTTTAAATACATGTTTTTAATGTAGGATTTTTACTTTACACACCTCCACTACTCCCGTACTATTCAATCCATTCATCAGCACAATGCTCTGAGTGCTTTCCATCGAGTCCTACCGTAAAACGTGATTTTTCACCCCAAAAAAAAAGTCGATTCCCAGCAATAATTTTTGCGTAAAGTTACTTAGTTTGATGTACAGAATGCTTGGTTGACGGATATGTGAAAGGTCTGTTTACACCCGGTATAAGCCAGTACAGTTTTCCTGTCACTGTAACAATTACAATAACCGTCCTTACCGCCCCGTTTCAAAATTCCGCTCTGTATTCGATCTCCAACCACTTTCCAAGTAGATCGTATTAATATCTAGGTCTCGACAAGACTCGGTATTTAGTCTGAAACAGTACATAGGTAAACCGATCTAAATCGGTTCTAAGTATGACACGGTTCACGGAAATTCCTCGTAATTGGAGGATGCCTTAGTCTATACTAAACTTTGCTTTACTACGATTAGTTGGAAGTTGCCGATATACCTATTGATGGTTAAATTGAGCTTTGTATCAATAAGAAGCCACATACATCATCCAAGTGATATTGAGTAAAGGTTATATTTACGCAATACTGACTGCCTCGTTGCGCGACTGCTGAGCATGAGGTCCTAATTTCGATTCCCGGGTCGAGCAAATTGTTATTAGGTTTTTCCATCAGGAATTTCTCAGTAGCAGCCAGGGTACTGAATTTGTGTCTGGTTGAAGGCAATATTCTCGCCCCATACACGGGACATAAACATAACTGGCGAAATGTAGGTGTATTATTAGATACACCTCTGCCTGAGACTACAGGCGTCATGTTATATTATGTTTCATTTACGCCTGTTCCACTAAGACTAAGTGATAACTAAACGAATATCTAAATAAAGGCGCGGTTGGATTTTTAGTGCTCGGTTTAGTGCCGAAAGTTCAGAATCAAGTATTAATTAGGATGAGAGCTAGTAAAAAACGGGCATTAGTGTGGTGCCTGCGGATTTACTCGTAATCTAAACGTGGCAAATAAAAATAATTCGAAGATTGAATTACTAAGACTTCATATACTTGTCTGTCAATTTTCACCAAAACCCGTTCAGCCATTAACACTTAATTGGGTAACATCTTCACAAACTTTCACACATAGTGAGATTAGACGAGCTCACTGTAATTGAAAGCCTGTCCATCGATCCGCTAGGTTAAGCTGCACTGGCCTCGGATAACAAGTTAAGCCCCCCGTCATACGACCTTTGATAGACGTAACGTTACAGACAGTCAGACAGATGGCTAAAAAACTGACAGCTGGCTTAACCTATGGATATTGGTAAGCCACAGTAATCCAATCAACTTTTAGGCGTATGGTATTCGTGGCTTTGTCTATGTCCGTAACAATACAACATTTCCTGAAACATCATAAAATTGTAACAGGCCGATGTCTGTACGTTGAAGATTTTGAAAAAAAAAATTATGAGTTTTTTTTTAAATTTTTGTTTGTCTGTCTTTCTGTCTGTATGTTTGTACGCGCATCACGCATGGATTTGAACGCAGTTTTCACCGCTCTGTTGCTAGGTGCTTAACTTAAAATATAGGCTACATTAGATATAATTTTGGACCCGATAGATGGCGCTGTGCGAAGCAAAGGTGAGTAGCTAGTGGAGAGTATGGGAATGAAAAATTAATCTGTTCTATGCCAGTGTCCGTATTCTAGTTATTCAGTTAGTTCAACGTTATATTGCTGTAATACTTAAGAGAGAAAGACAAGAAAGAAATAAAAAAATGTTTATTAGTCTCGCACAGGACAAAACAAAAAAAATGGTTAAATTAACAATAAAACAAAATTATGTAAAAAAGTAAACATAAAAACAAAAAAATAAGACAAACTAAAATTGGTCCTGTACGAGGCCAAAAGCACGTTGCTGTAACATTTAAAAAAAGTCAAAGGCGCTGGTTTTCTGATAGGGCCCAGATAGTATTACAAGTTTTTTTTCGACATATCGATGGCCGAAATGAAAATAATTTTGTTCATCCAACATTTGCTACTGACACTGTAAGTAGATGAACCATAATGCACCTTTCATATCTCAAAAAAATAAAACACAGTTACCAAGCAATCTTTCACACAAGGAAAAACTGCCGACCTGTCATTCGAAGACCGCTCACTAGATTGGTGACAGATGATTGATGAAACTTATCCCTCGCAGTGGACAGTCTGGATTCGATTGATCAATCAAAAACGAATGTATCCAGTTATTCTTTCGTTTCTGTGTGTGAGTGACGCATCAATCTTGTTATATGAAAGTTAAGGTAGTTAGTGAAAAAGTTTTGAGCTGACACTTGTCTGTGAAAACGTTATCGCTCCTTTTATGAAAGACTAGCTGTTGCCCACGATTTTGTTCGCAAAATTGACCAAGTTTCATACAAACTTTCAACCCCCGTTTTAACCAATTAGGGGATGAATTTCCAAAAATCCCTTCTTAGTGCACACTTACGTCATTTAAGGAACGTTTGTGCAAAATTTCATCCTTCTAGACCCAGCGGTTTCAGTGTGCGTTGATCGATCAGTCAATGGAACAGTCAGCCAGTCCGTTTCTTACTTTATTTATGTAGGTTCTGAAGTATTTAGTTGTTTTAGTTTTAGATGACTTTCAGTTTTTATTTTTATAAGCTTTTATTGAACTTGCGTTGTTAGTTAGTAGGTATGTCATATTGTGCATGGCTTAGCCGCTATCGTTAGGAAAAGATGCGAATCTCTACTCGCTCGCGTTCGTGGCAGTACCAACACTATAATCGGTGTTTTTACTGATCGATGGGAGTCCCCCATGCTGCAATAGTGGATGCGGCTTCATATCGTAATTAAATTTTGTTGGCAATAGTTTTTTAAGTCATTTGTTACTAACAAAATATGGACCTGATCTGAAATAAATGTTTATAATTCATTAATAAATTGGTTAAATCTTGCAACTAATTTTAAACCAGTGCCCTCACGATGGACAGACTGTGTGAAGGATGATATGGCTAGAAAGGAGATGACTGCTGAGATGACGAGTATTAGAGAAGTATGGAAGAAGAAGACGGGCTGCACCGACCCCAAATAAATTGGGATAAGTTCAGAGGAATGGAGATGACTTTTAATTTTTTTCAAAAATGCATCGTGTGCTAGTAAGTTTATCATACATTTTAACTTAGTTATTACATTTTTTCAGACAACGTGTAGGATTTCACACATCACATAGCTATATGACTCGACTTTCATTAATTTAAAGTCGTTAAGCCCGCACGACAAAGCGAAAAGTCGAAAATATTGCCACAGTCAAAAGTATCGCCGTTGGCGGCGAAAATTTAAAACACAACTAGTGAAAACAATTTCGTTACGACATGCAAAACATTTGAAGTAGGTTAGTTTTTTTGAGAAATATTTCACACGTGAAACCTGGCTGTATGATATTAATTTAGGAAAGATCCTATAAGGGCAGTTTCTCAGGCCTAACCAAATAGTTTCAATCAACGAGGATATCAGAGATGATTTTCTAAGTTTCAAAAGACATGCATTACAATTTGTCCATATTTAACATTATCAGTTTCAAAAATCAGTCTATAATGTTCCCACTGCTGGGACATACTGCATGTTGACACACGGTGTCCTCTCTATGAGAGGGAATGGGCTATAATCCACCACGCGGCCCCAGGGCGGTTTGGTAGATGTCACATATCTTCGAATTTTCTGGTTCTAGAACATGCCGGTTTCCTCACGATGTTTTCCTTCACCGTTTTTAGAGCAGTGGTGATGATGGTGTATGTACACAAAGTAATGCGCCTTAAAACGCTTTTAAAACTGTCAAATTAATATTAGTTTTCAAAGATTAATCGTTTCATATCACGTCGTCTATCACCAAATTACTGAAGCAAGAAACTTCACATCTTCTTGAACAACAATACCTAGTATTCGGAAGACTGAGACCCATCTCCCAAATAATATTGTTGTTCCAATTGTTCTACTGAGAACTTGCAGCCAGGTTCGAAGACTCAGTTCCTCGTACAAACACCGTTTATCAAGCGTTGATGGCAAGTTTGCTTTACAAATCTCTTGCGTTCACGACACCAAAGTCAGTTTCTATTTCGTTCTTAGCACTACAGATTTCCCTGTTGCATCGTTTGTCCTCAGTTTAAGAGGCAAATACGTATTCCCGTAACGCATCTAGACGACGGCGCTAAGTGTATTCTTTTGTAAGTCTTGCTGTACTGTTACGGTGGAATTTGTTTGCCTTTGGAATCACTAGAGTGGGGATTTCTTTATTGTTTCGTAAGATGATTTGATTTAGGATTGGGAAGTAGTTCATGTGGTAAAAATATTAGTTACGCAAGGTTACTTACTCATTAGGTACGAAATCTGTCATGTTATGCTACTTATTCAAAATTTAGTTTAGTTTTTTATTTTAAATTTTAGTATAAACACCATTCTGTTTATATTTGCTTGATTATAGCAATTTGTGTTTATTTATTACAATTTTTTGTTCAAATATTAAATAAGAATTCTACAACAACTTAATAATATCTTGAGAGCAAGTAGATTTTGAAGATTCAAGTTTGTCAATTTGAATCAACTTTTATGGGCAAGCGGTTATCAATAATTGTTCTTTTATTAGGCATTTGCTTTATAGTTCGAAAATCAGAGTATGTTTGTTAGATAGATATTGGTGAAGCCTAGTATGTACATACAATTAGGGACCTGTGATTGAACAACAGATCAATTGTTCCTGCAATTTCAGGAAAGCAGACGTCTGGAAATCAGATAGTACATGAAATAGTACATAAACTAATTCTGTTCTGAATAATGTATGCGATTATACCGTTATGGAATAAGATGAAAGGCGTATTCCCAATTGGTATGTTTGTCGTGATTTGGAAGCGACACGATGAATATTCTCATCAGGCATATTTAAATTCATTTTTAAGGAATACAGGGTGTAAACAGACCCTTCACGACACCGTCAACCAAGCATTCTAAGTAACTTTACGTAAAAAATTTTTGGGTGAAAAATCACGTTTTACAGTAGGACTCAATGGAAAGCACTCAAAGCATTGAGCTGATGGATGGGTTAAATAGTACGGAGGTGGAGGTGTTTAAAGTAAAAATCTTTCATTAAAAACATGAATTTAAAAAAAAAACTTGTGAAAATTTTTGAACTTTGACCCCAATATCTCCGTAACTAGAAGGTTCCCAGGTACAGTCTAGAACAAAAAAAAAAATACCGCAAAGACAGGGAGAACAAGTGCCTTTCGGCTTCGTTAAGGGTTTATTTATCCCTTTATAGGAAGAGTAGTATTATCATTATAATTTCAGGCCGCCGCAACATTCTTCTTCCATTCTCCAAGTTGTCACCAGAGACCGCATTTCTAACCATATCATCGTTCATACAGTCCATCAATCGTTTCTTTGGTCTTTTCCCCTGATTTAAGATAAATGTTAAAAATGAACAATAATTAATAACCGTTAAGCGATAGAGAGGTTTGGAAGGAGAAAAGGGAGGGCTTTTCACAGCAGTGAGACAAATGACCGCTAACAACAAAAAACAAGAAAAACAAACGTAAAACAACTGCAACGTACGTACTGGCTCTAGGGTGTTTGTATTATTATGTATTCAGCCTGTGTAGGAGGTTTTGGTGAAATTAATTGTTTACTATGTTTTGTAGCTTAACATTGTAGACATAATTTTGGAATAATGGTTGTAGACAATGAAATGGTTCCTAGTCCGTGTTTACATGTTTTTGAGGGTAACTGCACTTCATTACATTTTAAACAGTGTGAAAAGAAATTAGTATTAAAAAGTTTGAATACGCCTTTCAAATATGATTGCAAATTTTGCATATCTTTTAAACCATGCCATTATGAGCTGTATGCCAAAATTGAACTAAGTTTGAAGTGTTAGGAAATTTTACTCATCGAACAATAAGTTAGTTTCGTATTACCAAACTTAGATAAGTTTGTTCACCAGACTGTGCTTACTATTTGGAAGACTTTCAAATAGGTTATTTTCATAAGACGTTCTTGAAAGATTTTCAAACAATTTGTCAGCACTAGAAGCATATTCAATATTAAAGTGATAAGAACTTCAATCCTGAATACACTCTTTGCAAAGTTTGTACTTACTTTCTTTCTATCTATGGTTTCAAAACTAAAAAAAAAACAAATTAGTTACTAATGCCGCCATCTTGTTATTTCAATGTCAACGTCAGTCGAGCGCCATAAGATCCTTGTGGCATAAAAGCGCCATAGAAACTCAAGAGTCATGACTCAAAGTCACTCATGAGTTTTTATGGCGCTTTTTACCTATCAACAAACACATAAATATTTTAGTAAGTTTTGTACAATAAAATGATCCGTTTACCACTTACATGATCTTTCACCCCTCATTATGTCACAATAGATACCTACTCAAGAATGTCAGCTCCCGTAGACGTTATAAAATATTTATGAACCACGTTTTCAGTCTCTTTCATTTGCTCTTACATCTTTAGCAAATCTCTTTGGTGATGTTGGCGGAGGATAAACTGCATCATTTAATACCTTGGCTCGTCTGGATTATTATTTCAATAACTTTTGCAATAGTGGTGCTCGTTATTTTTGAGCATTTGTTTGTTTGAGACGGAAATTCTGGAAGAGGAGTTGTAGTGTTAGTTACTGTATTTGCAAGAAAAGTACGTGATTATGGCTTTTTGTTTGCATTTGAGTAACACTCAACATTGGGACAATAAACAAGTGATCACATTTACCGACGCGGAATCGGCTTAGGCCGATCAGAAAAACATTATAATAACATCAGGCTTGTAATCCCCGAAGGATTAAGGAGAGGTGTACCCACATTTCGCCAGTTATATTTAAGTCCCATATAATAGGGGGCGAGCCTATTGCCATCAACCGGGCACAAATCCGGACTCCGTGACTGTTCCTGATAGAAAAACCCAATAACGTTTTGTCCAATCCGGGAATCGCAACCAGAACCTCAAGCTCAACGGTCGCGCTTGCGACTACTAGACCAACGAGGAAGTCTAAAAAAAATTTTAGACATCGACTCGATTGACATCGTTTGCTTCGTTTTCTTTCGAATGACACGACTCGACATACTCGTAGCACCGAACTAAATTCGACTTTGATGAAAAATGTTGTGGTGTGGTCACTCCCTGATGGAGATGGTATCATCATCATCTGCCTAGCCTTTTCTCGACTATATTGGGGTCAGCTTTCAGTCTAACCGGATGCAGCTGAATGCCAGTATTTTACATGGATCGACTGCCTATCTGACCACAACCCAGTTAGTACTGGGTAATACCCCTTGGTAAGAAGACTGGTTGTCAGTCTTTCGGGCCACTGACTTCCTGTAACGTCTGTCAAAGATCTAGATGGAGATAGCATACCGTAATTAATATTGAACAAGTTTTGAATTGATAGTCAAACTACAGATAAAAGTCACAAATAATTTCACAAAGCTTTTCAAATACAGACGACGGCAAACTATATCAAAAAACCAACATTTAAATTTTTTAAACGTTGAATAGTCAAACACCTCTAACCGTTGAATATTGAAATTCAATCAAAATAATATTATGCGATATCATCGAAACAAAGCCGATCCTATTCTCGATATAATACAAACTGTATGAACAGTAGGTACTGTGGGACGGTACATTAATATGCATCAAGTGCAAACTATCGCCGACCGTAAACGCAGTGCAGACTGCAAACACGAACACAGTCGCTACTGTTCGCATTTATTGATGTAACCGTGAATGTCCGAAATGTGGAGTATCTAAGATTCACTGGTGAATGTCGACAATCACCAAACACGCTGGTGACAGTTATTCACTAGGTAATATCGAGAAACTTAATATTTTTTGTATTATGTATTTGTCAAATGCGATTTTTTAGCTTTCTATTGTACACAATGCAACACAGGAAAATTACATTATAATACTTGAGTACATAGGTACTGCTTATTTCCTAAGAAATTTCTGCCAGCAGACCTGCAAAAGGAGAAGTGAAAAAAAGAAATGTAGACAATAGTGTGCAGAAACGGAAGAGAATAAGGTGTTTATGTGTCTTAACTAATTTAAACTAAAATATTATATATAAATACAAATATTAATATATACTTATATAAATCTCTTATCTAATTCTATTGTTATTTTATTTTTAATTTATAATGTGCGTTGTTGCTGTGCAGAATAAACTATTTTTTTTCTTTAACGTGAATCTTAGATTCACCAGGACGACTGGGTCATTATCTGTTATGAACGAAATTTTAATGACTTTTCATGACCGATAGCCATTCAAGATGATCGCCTGCGCAACTGTAGGGCACCTATTACCTATTAATGTATGTTAAGATTCACTGGTTAATGTTCCATTGAAGTAAATCAATGAAACAATTTCGGACATTCACTCGCGAGCTTGGCGATTGTGGACATTCGCTGGTAAATTTTAGATTCACCAATTTCGAATATTCACGGTAACATAGACACCGAAACACTGTGTAGTGGTTGAGTACTGAATTATTTTGTAGCAGGTTTGGGATTGAGGAAACAGCGTGTCGCCCACTTATCTTCTAGTCGAGACAAGTGACGGAAATGAGTGACTTAATGGCGCTGCGAGCGATAGCAGGGTTGTTAGCACTTGTACTACAGCTGGAATTTAAACAATTTGTTATTTGTACTAAGATAGACAACAACAACCACTCCTAAATTCGTGTCGTCTGAAGTATGTATAAATGCTTTAGACCAACTTAATTTGTATAACAGCTAGTAAATTCATGCTTTAGACTAAGTATAGACCAACTTCATTTGTACAACATCTATTAAATTCCAGAAAGTTTTTAATTGAAAGAAAGAAGGAAAACATATTTATTTGGCACATGCCACAAGTGCATACAAAAACAAATTAAAAAAAAACTTAATTTTACGCAATAAAAAAGTTAAAACTAAACAGAAAAAAACAGATAATATTGTGTGTCTTACGGCTGCGCCAAATAGGCCCAGTTCAGCAAACTGCCGAGCAGTTAGTGCCCGACGCTGGTTTTCAACTGGAAATGAGATGGTGATGTGACTTGATGTGGTGAATTGAAACCTTTATTACCCGTTAAGGATGTTTTAAAGTCATTATCCTATTGTAAAAATCGACAGATTCTTTATAATATATTTCTGAAATCCACCACGGCAAATATCCAAAGTTAAATGTATGCCCAAGTACTGCTCACTCGTAAAATATGTCGTAAGAGACACTCCTATAAAATATGCAAGTTGATACTCGTATGACTCAAAAAATATGTATTTACATTTGCGGTCTTCACAATCAGAATATCAAAAAACATTTTCTGTTGCCTTGAGAATTTTAAAGTTCAGCTATATTTTTCAACAGGAGTTTAATTTCATTTTTTATGCTGTCGGCCGCTACGGGAGAATTGAATAAAAGCCATATGTGAATGTACTGATTCAATCCTGTACGTGTTTCAGAAAAATCTAAAAATCAAATGTGTTCGGCCCATTTTGATTCCTTTGACCGTACCGGCCCGTTTTACGTCCAAAAATGTTGGAAATTGAACGCAAATTATTTTTGGGAATATTTTATTTGAAAAAAAATTAAACTAGGAAAATGTACCTACGTAAATTAAATTGACATTTTAGTTTTACTTTGTGGGTATTAAAAAAAATTTAATCATCGAAAATTAAAATCCTTTTTATATTACTAACATGTATAAAGTTACCATGACGAATAAGCTTATATACACTACCGTTTATCCTCGGAATAAATGATAATTTCATGAAAATCAAAAAACAAAGATTTGTAGCGACACTGAAAAATGTAGAACAAAAAGTACTGCAGCGCCATCTATGACACAGACGATGAACTAAACATCGAAATACATCTAAATCCTACATCGCGCAAGTAAAGTTATCCGCGACTTAAGAGTATAATTATAGAAGAACTCGACAACAACTGCTGGGCAGCAGCCCACCAGACATAACACTCGTCTGGTCGGAGGATCCTCCCTTATCTAGAAAGAAAAAGAAAGAAAATTCATTTATTTGGCACATGCCACAAGTGCACACAGTATAAAAAAAAATATATAAAAAAATAACAAATAAAAAACAAAAAATTAAAAAACTTAAAATCTAAACAAAAAATAAATAAAATAGTGTGACACTGTGTGCCTCACGGCTGCGCCAATTAGGCCCAGTTCAGCTAAATGCCGGACAACTAGTGCCCGACGCTGGTTTTCAACTGATCTATGGAGGATAAAGAACTTTACACCCTGTTCTCTATGTACCCTAACATTTTAACAATGCACTTATTAGTTAACTAGCTGACCCGCGCAACTTCGTCTGCGCCACATCAGAGAGAGGGCTAGAGAGAGTGTGAGTTAACCTTAAAAGATAGACATATGCTATCGCGGACTCATGATTGTTGCGTAACTTTAACCGTTTACACAGTGCACGCAACGGAAGCTCTCAAAAGGAATACATTTTCCCTGTTTTTGCAATATTTTTCATTAATGGTGCGCTCTTATTGGTTGTAGCGTGATCTTATAGAACCTATAAGCATAACCTATAAGCCTTTCTCGATAAATGGGCTATCCAACACCATCCAACACAATTTTATCTTTTATCCAAAAAAATATTTTAAAATTATTTTATGTTCCTGAAATAAGCTCGTTCAACCAATCAAACAAACAAACTCTTCATCTTTATAATATTGATTAAGATTCAAGTATTTAACAATTTAATTTCTAGGAAATATTTGCATTAATCGCTAAAATATTCGACTTAAGTTTTTCCAACCTCGACAGCCTTAAGTCTTCATCCTTAGACACTCGATGACAGTTATACTCCAGCTAGGTCGAAAGTTCTCATCAAGGTGCATGAAATGAGCCGAGACACGATAAAGCTGCTGTAAACTGTTGCGGACCTCTTGCCACTGCCTGCCGTCTCCATCGTCAGTCCTTCGATGACAGTCATACTCAAGGCATGTTTAAAGTTCTCACCAAGGCGTATGAAATGAGCCTAATAACAATATAGCTGCTGTAATCTGTTGAGGACCTCTTGCAATTGCCTTCCGTTTCCATCGGTAGACCGTCGATGACAGTCATACCCCAGCTAGATCTAAACTTCTTATCAAGGAGCATAAAATGAGCCGCTGTAAACTGTTGAGGACCTCTTGTAACTGCCTTCCGCCTCCATCGTTAGACCGCCGATGAAAGTCATAATCTAGTTAGGTTTAATGTTCTCATCAAGGTGCATGAAATGAGCCCAAACACGATATAGCTGCTGTAAACTCTTGCGGACCTCTTGCAACTGCCTTCCGTATGCAAAGCGCATGGAAAGCGATCGAACACACACTCTACAGGGTATAGTCTATGTAGATTTTCAAAGCAGTGTCATGTAGACTAATCTAAAGTACGCTTTCATAACTTTTTAACAAAGCCGGTCAGTCAATTTTAAAGTTATCTTGTGAGCACATTTTTATTCATTACTACCATTTTGGTTCAGATGTCGCTGCATGTATCTTACATATTGATGATAAGTTCTTCTTGAACACTCAGTATGTTACTGTTACATAAATATCCTCGATAATAAAACTATTTATTTGAATAAGAATTAATACTACGATACGAATGTAACCAACTTTTTCTACCGGGGCGATCTAATGAAATTTTAGAACACAAAAGCTGCTATTGTGACTTAACTATGATAGTTAGATATATGCTCTTGTGAATTTTTTTGTAGGTAATAATGAGTACTTTAATCATGTAGTACATCATTTTTAAGTATCATCAATAGTTTTCTCAGCACACGCCAAATAATGAATTTTATAGGCAAAATTTTGCTCATTTGGGTTACATTATTGCAATTTTCTTAAAGATCTCTATTTTTTTTTTAAATAAATTATAGCCTATGTTACTTCCTGATAGTTTAGCTTTCTATTGGTGAAAAAATGGTTCAAATCGGTTCATTAGTTTCAGAGCCTATTCGGTACAAACAAACAAACAAAAAAATCTTTCCTCTTTATAATATTAGTATAGATAGTATAGAAGTATAGATATAGATATCTAAACAGGTGCTTCCCCCGATCCAACAACCTAACACAGCTCTTAGGATCCAAAGAAGGAGACTATTTTACTGCAACTATACCAGACCAGCCTAGATAACTTCGTAGCTGTTCTTATTAATATGCAACAGCTGACGATACCGAACTACAGATTCAATAATAAGAAACTGATGAACGAAGCTTCTTGCTACCGAGCGAGTTTCAATTATGGAGTCGAAGTTTCAATTCAAATTGGAAAAACAGGCTCACCCCCTATTACTTGGGACTTAAAACATAACTGGCCAGAACTATTCGGTACCTAACCCTTCGAATATTTATTACAGCCGTGGTTTTATGTAGTAATTTTCAAAAAACTAAGTAAGAGCTTAAAGAACTTCTAAGTAAATACTAAATTGACCAAATAATAAACGGTTATATTACAGTGCCTATAGATAGTAGAAATATTTATGTCACCGTAAAATTGTAAATACTGTTAGATTATAATCTATCCAACGAGATTGTAAACTGTCGAAAGATTGTGAAGTAAAATGAATCTGTGATTAACCACAAAAGTGTAGTTTGAATGATAAATAAGGTAGTGTTAGTCACCGAACCGAGCCTACCTACTGTAAGACCGACCAATCAGGGACAGCCTTCGGACAGTTGACAATTTATCGCGCGACAGATTTTGTTTTAACAGTTTCACTTCGATAGATTATAATCTACCGAAAAATAATGCGTTAAATAAGTTGAATTGTAAGCAGTATGTTACGTTTCACAATCTTTCGACAGTTTTCAATCTCGCGAGATAGATTATAATGTAACGGTATTTACAATTTTACGCTGACATGTACATAGTTTAGTAGAAATTCATTTTTCAAAATAGAATAGAATATTAATTTACTGTTGTTGTAGCTGGTTCACAAATAACGGTGGTCAAATGTGAAAAAGTATCTCACCAACGTCCCCGAAAATAAACCCTACTATATACCACACTGTATTATAAATTTTGCCCATAAATCAGGGTCTAACGGTTAGTCACAAATAGACCTGACATTTTACTCAACTAATCATAATTGCGTAGGATCAAAAAGATTTAAAAGAATTATAGAGCGGACATTGGGAATATTTTCATACAACAATTTTGATCCCGAACATTTTCGATTTTGTCACACGAATTCTACCTGACAAGTGGGCGAAATGACACTAGACAGAACGATTTGTTACTATGTAGTAACAAGTATTGGATTACGATTTTTTTCGTCTTGTCCCGTCTATAGCTCGTAAATATTTGAATGTATTTGCGTAGAATATAATTTTTGCGTGGGTATCCCAAATGAATATATTCTGAAAACACTTTGGGTTACCAAGGAGCTACAATAATATAATTCGCAAAGCAAAATAATGATTAGTTTTATGATAATTATTTATTGATGTATGTTTATGAACCACAAACTTTTATTAATTGAGTATCATCAAACAAATTATTTTTAGTACCATAAATAAACACTTCTTCTTCTTCAGCTTTGATCATCGTAAATTGGGTAGTTTCTAAACAAAAATAAGCATAATAAAGTAATATGTAGGCCGAGCCTTGTAAAAACCAACATAAAAAAGATATTTGTTATTTCTATGTAATTTTTTTTCTAGACAGTTATTTTATGTAATTAGGTAGAGTAAACTAACTAAATAGGTACATTATTAATTAAAAACTATTAAATAACCTAAAATAAATAAACTAACAACAAACAAACCATAAAAGGGCATCAAAAAACTCTTTCTCACCGCTGTCAGCTGGTAATGTACCCCAGAAAATGGCGGCGTTGCCACGTTGTATGGCAACAGTAGTCAGTGGCCAAAAAAGTCTGACAGCCAGTCTTACCAAGGGGTATCGAGTTACCCAGTACTAACTGGGTTGTGGAGATCAGATAGGCAGTCGTTCAATGTAAAATATTGGTATTCTACTGCATAAGAAACGATGGATATACTGTGTGAAGGATGATATGGCTAGAAAAGAAAGAAAGAGAACAGAGAAGAGAGAGAGAGTAATAAAGAAGCATGGAAGAAGAAGACTTGCTGCACAAACCCCAAATAAGTTGGGATAAGGGCAGGAGAATGATGATGAACTGCATCCGGTTAGCCTGAAAGCCGACCCCAACACAGTTGAGAAAAGGCTAGGCGGATTATGATTAATTTAAAATTTATAAGGACATGTATGAAACACCACATTTATTTATTTAGGATCTCCAACAAAGGATATACACACACACGAAATAAATAATCGACGACCAAAGTATCACGTAGGTGTACTCCTTCACTTACAGAAGACCACAGCATGCTTAATAAGATGTACAACTAAGCCAACAAAGTTATAGTAGCATTTAAAAATTCAAATCAAAACACATTATTTAGTACTAAAATTAAATTAGAAAAATAAAATAATTAACAAAGTCATAATAAAGTCAGCAATTGAAATATCGAAACACATTTGGAAGTAATGTTGGAAAAATAAAAATTATAAATAAATTAACAAAGTCATAACAGCAATTACAAAAATCAAAACACATTTGGTAATAAAATAGGGAAATAACACACATGAATCAAATAAAGACCTTTTCGTTCAAATTTGCAATCAATACCATTTCAGTATGCTGTTTGAAACACATCAGTCGTTGTGCTGAAAAGGAATTGTAAATTTCGTATTATGGTAATTCTCATGTGCTAGCATTAAATTAAGCCGGCTAGGGTTACATGGCGCAAAAAGTGAGCCTTGTTTTGAGGCCGTATGTTTCAACCGCCTTGTGTGTCGTCAAAATGTTTTTGGGCTATCTGCGTTTCCTTATTTATTTATTTAACACTTCAAGCAAAGTACAGAGGCGGACTTAATGCCATGGGCATTTTCTACCAGTCAACCTTTGAGTGATGCAGAGACAAGCAGTGGTAGGTGTATATCTGAAAATAATTTTAAATAATACTTAGATTAACTACAAGGATATATAAAATACTATAAATATATATCAAAATTTAGATATTTTTTATTTTTTTTATTACGTTTTCATATTCGTTTCGTGTTAGCTGAAAATATGTCTGAGACTAAAAATGTAGAAAGTTTTATAAATGCAACTAAAGTTTGATGTTATTTACTAAAAGAAAAACTAGCCCTTACCATAAATGTTACAGTGTTAGAGCATAATTCAGAATCAATTCAGTAGATTTGCTTACCGACTAGAGATAGGATTTCGTCATTTCTTGTGTGGACCTTAAAGCCTAGCTAGACAGTGAGACTTTATTCTGTAAGTAAAAACGTTGACAGATATGTAATGGAAATGTTAAAAATGTATTGGATTGACATCATTACTCTAAAGGACAATGAACTTATAACATGACATTTATTTATTTATTATTATATTTAGTACAGCATTAGTCATTTACACTAAATTAAGTAATCCTTTTACTCGCCATAAACGTCACATGCCGCGGGGATCGCATTATGTATACCTAGTTACAATACTTTTTTTTTTGGGACAAGCCCTCCTCATTATTTCCAAACCACTGCAACTTCTGAAAGCCATAATCGACAGTGACGACCACCTGAAAAGCGCCAAGACAATGAAGCGCGACGAAGACCCAGAGAAACAATTTATCTGTCTTAAAACAATACCCTTACGGTGTATATTCACTATTCAGCTCAAAAATCCTGCTAACGCTACTAAAATCTTATGTTTAATAAGCAAATCTACGTCGATTGTTGAAAATTGCAATAAGTTAATACTTTTACAGACCAAATATCCACCTTCTCTGATTTTAGGAAAAATCCGAGAAGCCATTTTCTCTTATATCATGCACGGAAAGAACCAAACAAAATAACAAACTTTATAAAGCACTAATATCATTATAAACAAAACTGTGCAACAACAAACTCCTCACAGAAATAGAATAAGTACGAAAAACTTCACCCGTACATACATACATACCTAGTTCCACGATTATTTCTTACACTGTCAACTCCAGTTAGATCGATCACAATGCGGGGATCCCACTCCAGGGAAACAACGGTAAGACAAATCTTACCCCGGGCTCTTGGAAAGTTTTCCGACTTTTCTGGACCGCGTATGTTGCTTACACCCATTGTATCGTACGGTTGTACCTTTATTTGTTGTTTTTTTTATAAGATACGGTATTCAATTACTTACAGCGGACTGGATCTCTGGATGTTAGACTACGTTTTCAAAGTTTTACAGAAAATTGTGTGTTTTATTTTTGTATAATTATTCATCATTCGTTCAGTTTGTAGCGAAACATGTTGACCATAAATTATTTAGTTTTTTACCCGACTGCGGCAAAGCCCAAAAGGAGGGTTATGTTGTCTTCTAAATATCATAATATTCATCTTGCCAATACTATAATTGTATTGTGGTCGCTTCCTAGATTATCCATATGCAACGGAAATTCAATACATATATTTACTACTACTGCTATGTTTTCGTCGCCTCGTTGGTTTAGACGCTACTGCTGATTATGAGGTCTAAGGTTTGATTCCGGTGTCCGGCAAAGTGTTATTGTATTTTTTCACCCGAATATGTGCCCGGTTGATGGCAATAGGCTCGCTTAGGGGTGACTTCCATGCCATTGCGAAATATTGTTGTACAATAGTTACACTTCTGCCTTACCCATCAGGAATTACAGGCGTCATATTTTGTTCAGTGTTACTTTCATATTGAACCACTCCGTTATTATTTATACAGTAGCTTCTTATAGGCAGCCGGATCGATATTCTACAACACAAATTAAATTTAAAAGTTTCCGTCGAAGTCAATTTACTGAATGTGATCGAGTAGCTGCAGTCAACTTCATCGAGCGATGTTATAAGTAGCTGGACTTTAATTTATGTTTCGTATTTGTTAGGTTGTTAGTTGATTTTGTGTTGTTTTATTTGTTTTGATTTTAGCTGTTTTATTTTTATTTTTAGCAGTTAAAGACTATGTGACCGTCGGACTGCCAAGTCATAGGTCTCGAAGTACGAACCAACCTTAGACTTTTCGGATTCATGTGCATTTTGTATAATTATCAGTTGTTTCGGTGAAGGAAAACATTGTGAGGAAACCAGCATGCCTGAGAGATTTCTCGGCGGCATGTAATTTCAAGTCTGAGGCCCATAGGCGGCATTAAAACACCGAAAAAGAAAGAGAAAGCTGATTTTGTCATAATGAATTTGTTTTTGACTAGTATAGACAGAAATAGTAAACGGAGCCGGGGAAAACTACTAAGGAGATGAGAGGATGTGATTAGACTTACAACGGTCTCTCCCGGTGAGTCTAATCCCTCCTCCCATCTCCTCCGACTGGAGGAGAGTGGCTCGAGATAGAAAACAGTAGAACCACCAAGCTAGAGGAGGCCCTTGCCAAGAAGCATACTGAATTAAAAGTTATACTTTAACAACACACAAAAATCAAAGAGAAATTCATGATAACGGACTTATAAATTTTGAAAAAATTAGGTATATTGATTTCAGACAACGAGAAGATTGTAGGATTATGTCTTCTAAAGAACCCATATGCTTTCTTTATTCAATGTGTTTTAATTTCAAGACTTTAATCAAACAACACTGTGAAAATGTTTGGTTCCGTTTTCCGAGCATTTCCTGTATTTAATTTAAAAAAAAACATTTTAACAACCATTCGTGACGTCATTAAAATGCTGGAAACGTCACAAAAACCAGGCTAACACGTGTATTGTGATGAAAATCGAGGTGGTCAAGCAAACCGGCGCTACCGACAGATTTGCAATTCACAGTACGTAGTGCTGGCAAATAGCCGAACGTTTGACGACTAGTGTTTGTAATCGAAAGCTTAACATGTTGTTCCGCACGACGATTAGTGTCGACGATGGTTTCCGATACAGTTGGTGCGGGGGAGTGGGCAGAATTTGTGCAATTTTCGATTTGTGCGCGAAATTTGTCAATTTTCGGTTACGTGATTTGACGGACTCGCGCTGCGTAATGAGTGGATGTTTGCATTGTCATGTTTTTTTTGGGATTCCAGTTGAATTTGCTTTGACGATAGTCAAAGTTTTTTTTGTAAACTAAGCTATCTTGCTGATTGCGGTCATGAAGTGAACTATTTTGGTTAGAATCCGTTGTTCTTAACATTCTAATGAAGCAGAGCATTGTGTCTGAACTAAGAATCAAAAACAGTAAGTACCCCAAACTGGACCATTACATTGATAACCACATGTCCATGTGGTCCAACTGCATAGATGGACATCCATGCAGTTTTGTACAGTCGCCAGCGCATGAAGTTACTACAAACTGCCAAATTTTCTCATTTGATTTTGAACTTGACGTACAACGTTTTATGGTTTAAAATCATTTGGAGAAATTTGTCAGTTTGTGGTAACTTGATGTGCTGGCGTCTGTACATAATATTACATTAGCTGATATACTCTACAAATCCAGACAAAATACTAGGCTATGAAAAAAACCTCAAAATAAAATATAACTTGTAGAACGGAAAACATACATCTAATTAAGTGACAGCTAGTACGCAACTCCACTGCGTAACATCAGAGACAGAAAACTGTCTTAACGAGTACAAACTTCTGAAATAACTTAATTTCCCCAGAAGCAAGCTACGTAGTTAATTAAAATATTTTATGTCCTAGATCGTATTTAGTACCTAACAAGTACCATAACATAAGTTTGTTCTAGCTTGAACTTTTGTTTGTATATTTTGTTGCTACATAACGCTTAAACTGCTGACCGGATTTCAATGACCACAGGTTCATTTTAAACACGTATTAAATTCACCTATATGCACGTTACTCACCTATTTGCAAAGTTTTATAGTATTTTATAAAACTAGTACTTTAAACTTGTTTTGGGAATAAACAATAAACGAAGACAGTAGACACAAAAATATGAGTAGATGTTTCTTACTTGCTGTAAACGTGCGGTGGGTAAGACGCCATATTTTTCACATTGTACAGTTTACCATGTATTTATATTTTGAATTTACACTATTTTTTCAGCTTTGGTGTCAAAAAAAAAAAAGATTCCAAATTCATAATATTGAAAATATACAAATCTTTTCCTATCAATAAAGAGATACTCAATCTACTTTTTCTACCGAAACTAAATGTTATTTTAGAAATTGATTCACACTAACACTAACTGATAGCCTAGTGACTATCAGTTAATGTTGGACGTCGCGCGTCGGACTGTCAAGTCATAGGTCTCGAGTTCGAACCCAAGACACGCACTTCTGATTTTTCTGATTCATGTGAGTATTGTAAAATTAACACTTGCTTCGGTCAAGGAAAACATCGTGAGGAAACCAGCATGCCTGAGAGATATACCCGTCTGACGGTATGTAAAGCCAAGTCAAAGGCCCATGGGCGGCATAAAAACTAACACCAACTACACGAAAAAGAAAGAACTAACAAAAAAAACCGCCCTCTTAATGCAACGAAACTCCAGTTAACCATTATCTTTGGTTAGTACGCACGACGGCCAATCAAGCTACAAATCCAGTTTATGCGGATCTCTCATTTTACAGGAAATCTATACAAAGCGAGGCCAAGTTGTTCTGGAAATGTCCAACTTCATTTGCCGCCGTGTCTACTCGTTGCCAAGTCTAAATAGGTCAGAAGGATACATTTCGTCTGAAACTAAGCTGTTTCTGCTTTTATTTTAACCTTTCTTTGCATTCTCATTCGACGGATATCGACGTGTGGATGATTTATTGTATCGAGTTCGAATGTGAGTGAATGATGAAGGAGTGCTTGCAATACGGTTTATAGGAAATGTTTATTCTAACGGATTGAAGAATGAAGGGAAGAGCGGTTAGAACGCGTTTGACTTTAAAATATTTTTGTTGAACTAAAGTAATCAGTATTATGACTAAAACAAAAAGTTAAAATGAAGGAGGAATTTTGTAAGTAATGGTACTGGAAAATACTCTTTTTTACGGCCGTATTTTTTGATTAATATTAAGGGGTTATTTAATATTTATATATCGAAAAAATTTAAAATTTAAACTGACTAATATTGACTGTCTCGTTGGTCATGAATTCCTGGATTCAATTTCCAGGTCAGGTAAAGTGTTATTCCACCAGGAATTTCTCAGTAGCAGACACGGATTCTGGATTAGTGCCCGGTTGGTGACAAAAGGCTTGCCCCCTATTACATGGGGCTTAAACATAACTGGCGAAATGTGGGTGTACTATTAGGTACAACTCTACCTAACCTTTTGGGTATTACAGGCGTGATGTTATGTTATATTATTACAATATTGTTACAAACAACTAAAGATGAGTTCACGGACTGCATATACACAACATTTTATTGACTTAACAAAAAGTTTTTGTCTTTTTCCTTTCCATTACTGAGAAAAATCTTAATGTCTCTTTTCCTGATAAAAAAAAGCTTTCAACCACATTACATTTACCGCCATAAGTGAAAACATTACGGACAGTTGTCGTTGACATAAAAACTACGAGACAAAAACAAAAATATCTCACCCCAAAAAACGGTAAGAAACTTGTCATCTCTGTCCAATTGAGTTGAGGTAGGGATGCCCAAAAAATGTCAATTTCAATATAAAAAAAAGAAAATATTATAAAAGTGATCATACTCAAGATAACCCAGTATAAGTTAACCTAGCATTGTATAAGCTTTCCAAACAATGACAGATACCGCCTCGCCGGGCACCTTGCGGGGATGGGACCGGATCTTGCGGAACACCAGTTTGGTTTCCGCAAGGGGCGCTCGACGGTGGACGCCATCATGCGCGTGAGAGCTCACCTCACGACGGGGGACACGGTGTCCAGGGGCGGGGTTGTCTTGGCGGTGTCTCTTGACATCGCCAACGCCTTCAACTCCATGCCCTGGAGCTGCATTAGGGAGGCACTCCGGTATCACCGGGTGCCGACCTACCTTCGTCGTGTGGTCGGGGACTACCTGACGGATAGGGCCGTCATCTACCCCGGTCGGAGCGGAGAATGGAACCGGCGAGAGATGTCGTGCGGTGTTCCACAGGGATCGGTTCTGGGGCCGGCCTTGTGGAACATCGGTTACGACTGGGTGCTGCGCGCCGACCTCCCTACCGGCGTCAGTGTAGTTTGCTACGCTGACGACACGCTGGTACTGGCACAAGGGAGGTCGCACGAGGCGGCGGCCGAAAACATGACACGCGGGGTTGCGATAGTCGTGGAGAGGATCCGGCAATTGGGTCTCGAGGTGGCACTGCACAAGTCCGAGGCCATGTGTTTTCATGGGCCTCGGAATGCGCCACCGTCGGGATCCCTAATGACGGCGGGAGGGGTTTCCATCGGCGTCGGGTCGACGTTGAAGTACCTAGGACTCGTCCTCGACAGCCGGTGGAACTTCGTGGAGCACTTCCGACGTTTGGCTCCCAAACTGGAACGGACAGGGGCTGCCTTCAAGCGGCTCTTGCCCAACCTGAGGGGTCCAAACGCCTCCTGCCGGAGGCTATACGCCGGGGTCGTACGGTCCATGGCCCTTTACGGGGCCCCGGTGTGGGCGCGTTCTTTGAGGCGGCAAGCCGCCCACTACCTGAACGCGCCCCAAAAAGTAATAGCCATAAGGCTAATCCGGGGGTACCGCACGATCTCCGGCGAAGCGGCTAGCCTCCTTGCCGGATTGCCGCCATGGGATCTGGAGGCGATAGTCCTCGCACGCCTGCACGAATGGCGCGCGGAGGCACTACGTCGGGAGGAAACTCCGCTGCCGCGGCAAATTGCTGCTCAGCGGACAGACCTCCGGCGTGATCTCATGGCGACATGGAGAGAGCGACTGTCGCAACCCCGTGCAGGGCACGCCACCATAGTGGCGATAAGTCCCCTCTTTGAGGAGTGGCTAGAGAGGCGCCACGGCGCCCTCACCTACCGCCTGACGCAGGTCCTCACCGGACACGGTTGTTTCGGGAGGTTCCTGCACCGAATCTGGCGGGAGGAAACGCCCGGGTGTTTCCACTGCGAGGATCGTCCGGAGGACACGGTGGAGCACACCGTGGAGGTCTGCCCCGCTTGGGCGGAGCACCGCCGTGTCCTCGTAGCGGCGATTGGCGGCGGCGATCTCTCGCGTCCGGCCTTGGTTCAAGCCATGGTCCGGAGCGAGAGGGAATGGGAAGCCGTCACCTCCTTCTCCGAAGCAGTCATGCTAGTGAAGGAGGTGGCGGGACGTGAGAGGGAAAGAACCTCACGTCCCAGTCGCCGCGGGAGACGCCCTGGGCGTCGGGGGTCACGTGGTGGCTCCCGGCCACCGTAGGCGCGTGCCTGTGGACGGCGAGTTATGGGCCAGCTCGCCGTCCGGCCGTCTTATGACGACAGGCCGTGTCGACGGCGCGTTCGTGTTCCACGTGCGCCTCAAAGAGATGTCAGCAAATAAGTAGGGGTCCGCAAGGGCCGATGCCTGCCAGGGCTGCGGGACTGTTCGAAAGAGATACCGTGGCCCTGGAACACAAAGGGCAAAGAAGGAACATGGATGGGTTTTAGTCAGTACAAGTCTGACACTCCCTTCCGCTCCGCCCAGAGTGGGGGGGGTCATTTGATGATTTCCCATCCGGAAAAAAAAAAAAAAAAAAAAAAACAATGACAGATCAACTTATACTAGACATGTATCTAGCTTAGTGTGTTGTCGTGTAACATTTTTCAGGTAGGAATCCAGTATAACCTGACCTTGCATTATATAGGCTTTCAATACAATGACAGGTCAACTTATAATGGACTATATCTAGCTAGTATATCGGTAAGGGCTGTTTTATTTTCAGCTTCAAATCGATTCTCATTTAATAATTTATTTCTTTACGGTGAACCCATAATTGCGGCATTGAAGAAGATCGATCACAGGTAATTATAAAGGCGTACCCAATCGGATTGATTTACTGTGTCATTTGTGATGTTGGGTATAAATATCTTGACCAATCACAACACTGGAAAGTTACTAGTTTATTTATCGAAGGTTTAGCTTCTATAAAAGGCATAATTATGGCTTTCGAAACGTAGTCTGTAGAGTGTATCGTGTATCATATTAACATCAAAGATGTGGTCTGATGAGATGACGATTAATAGAGAAGTATGGAAGAAGACATGCTGCGCCGACCCCAAATAAATTAGGATAAGGGCAAGAGAATGATGATGATGATGTGGAAACTCGTACCTATTTTTGCTTTAACTCTTCTATACCATTACTTTTAATAAATTTAGTTTTAGGATCATTTCCGTACTTACTCTAATAAACATTCAATCCGAAAATAATCAACGTATGCCTGTGTGATTTATTTTGTTATTTTTTCGGTAATCTAGTATTTTTGCAAGATTTTAATAGAATAGAATAGAATAGAATATTTATTTGCGCAAAACATGGTATTGGGTGTTAAATACAAATTGAGGCACAAGCATGTTTGCGGGACTGTTCGAAAGAGATACCGTGGCCCTGGAACACAAAGGGCAAAGAAGGAACATGGATGGGTTTTAGTCAGTACAAGTCTGACACTCCCTTCCGCTCCGCCCAGAGTGGGGGGGTCATTTGATGATTTCCCATCCGGAAAAAAAAAAAAAAAAAAAAAAAGGCACTAGCATGTTTAGCTAGGATAAAACATAGCATGCAAAATTTTAAAGACAAGTTAAGGCAACAACAACAATAGCTTTCTGAAATCAATCACACATTTTTGTTGCTAGATTGTAAATCCAGAATATGAATACCTGTGCATTGACAATTTTACAATTCAAACTTTCATTCAGATGCAACCGATAAAATGTGCCAACCTTATTAAGCTGCATGCATAAAATGCATGCGCCATTTTGTATTCAGCATTCGTCTATGAATTATTAATGGTAATGAGAATAAAATTTCGAAATGATCGTTACTATTTACTCACTAGTTTTTAGGAATGAGTTTCAAACGAGTATAAATTACTGGTTTACTAATCGTGCGAAAGTGTTCGCTCAAATCCGGCAATTGCTATCTTCGACTTAAACCGTTTTTATTCTGTCTGGAATATTCACTATGAAAAGTGATTTTATTCGTGCCTGAAATAGAGCTGAATTTAGATCAAAAGAAATAGGGTGCCATCTTCATTTTGTTTCATCATTTACAGACCAAAAGAAAACTGTAAGAAAATATTGTCTGCATACAAAATTTCTCTCTTCACAGAATAACGTGTGGAAAATTCATCATTTCAGAGTGACTTCAGTTTCATCGCAGTTTATTTAGTTCCATCACAGATATCTGCAAAATAACTGATCACGTTAGGACTTAGTATATAGGATTTATTTGTCATTAAAAATACATGACAGGCTTTGTGGACTGGAAATGAAACAAAGTAGCCTTGAAATAAAAAAGTAAACCTATCTACACACTCGTTATAACACAGATTTAGGACTAATTTTACATAACTCATATTCTGCCATACATTTGCAGTTTAACATGGCCTTGCTTTATATATATTTCCGCACATTAAGAGATCCGTTTAAACTGGTTTTGCATAGCTTGATTGCTCGTCGTGCGTGGTCTTTTCACAGTCATGTATCTTCTGCCGACAGCAATCCATTAGCAACCTTAATCGTGGGATCATAAAGATCACTTTGTAATTTTAATAGCGACGCAAAATAAAAAAGAGATTACAATATAACTGTGAAAGTATAATTCTCCTTTTTGACGCTGACACAAACCTAAAAATTCCCAGTTTTATAAAACACACAAAAATTATAAATGTTTAAAAATTTAAAATTTCCCTTGTAAAAAGTTACAAGTCAAAATCGCGAACAAAAATGAAAAAACGATGTCACAAAAAAAAAACATTGATAAATTGCTTAGAAAACCTAGCCAAAACCTACAATGTTATCATTTTTCTCAGAAATTCCCTTGTTGTACAAGAGAATTTCTCGCAGCCACATTATTTTCCCGATAAAACTAGATGACACCTTAATAAAGGCTTGTCTTAATAAAATGGAGTGCCATAAACAGGTTGGGAAACATTTATTTCATAAAATTGAGCCGCTAAAACTACGCAGCACGAAACTCACTAAACGATCGTCGGCCGATAGTATTGGTTATTCTTTTAAAATATTGCGACCACATAGTAGTTTTCAGTTTTCCAACCTCGTAGGTAGTTTTAAAACGGGGGTTTTGTAACGGATTTTATTTTTATTAGAACGTTGGGAACGCAGTTACATTTTTTTTTTTGGTTCCAATTTTGAAATATCAAAAATAGAACAGTTTGTTTAGGAAATGCTACGTGATTCTTTTCAAGTAGTTTGCAACTCTTTTACCACAGATAATATAATGCTTTTACCAATAACATGTTAAACGTGTTGATTGACTATGGAAATGGGATGCCCTGCCCCTATTTTCATCAAAACATATCCGGAAAAACAGATAAAAAAGACACAAAAAGTAACCCTACCATTGTTTCCTTGTTACAGCTGCACCCGAGGCGACTACCTGAAGGTATACTGGGAGGTCCAAGGCCCCGGTCCTCCTGGGACCCTCAACGAGCGCTCAGCGTGGGCTCGGGAGCTCTGTGGCAGTAGAGCCGACGCCCCTCCAGCCCTGTACTCACCTGGACCCTCACTAATCCTGGAGTTCCATAGCGGGGCTAAGCAGAACAACGCCACGGGATTCGTTGGTACATTCAGCTTTATTGATAGACGTGAGTACCTTTATCCTTTGTCTTTTGCTCTGCAATTAGTCACTTTGAATGCGGCTCAATTTGACAGGATCACCAGTCTTTGATTATTTCAATTTATTTGACATCGACGCAGTATGTCTTCTTCTCCATAGTTCTTTATAAGTTGTCTCCTTATTTTAAAGAGTGATGGAGCGAAGAGAAGCTTGAACCTAGTGATTTTGAAACTGGGGGGTTACTATGACATCCTAAAGCAGGAGTAATTCCAGTGTGGGGAAAGAGACAGAGCTATATAGGTCGTCTAGCGCCATCTCTTTCCCACACTGCTTTACTCCTGCTTTAAGACGTCATGGTAGGCCATCTGGTTCTAAATTCAAATAACTAACTAAACAGGATGTTCCGAGTTTGTTTTAGCGTTGCTAAACGTGTCAGATTGTTAGAAGGCTGTGAAGGGTATTGTGTTTTCTCCGAGGGTCTAGCTTGTGACACTACCGGCTTTTCTTGTTTGGTAAGTATAACTTACTTCTAAAAAAACGTCCAGTCATGTCGCTGAGTTTACAGGGAGGAATTTTGAGAAGGGGCAGTAAAGGCAAGGTACCTTAACCGTTGTTGCTGCAAAATACCACCATGTATATGGCATATCTGTTGGTTTTTTTCTTTTTCTCTCTAGGATTGTACGGAGACAAAGTTTGTGGCATAGTGCTGCATGTTGCAAAATATGTGTATGTTTCAGCGGAAATGACTTAATTAACCATTTGATTTTAAATAAAGGACCAATGCCATGTAAAGGAATGTATATGAAATCACAAAGACTAAACTCGAACATCACAGTCAAATTTCAACATAAAAAGAGAAAAATCTGATGAAGAAGTTGAGAATACTCATAAGCCGTATTACTCAAAGCGCTATTTCGGTAATATGATTTCATGCAGATGTGTTATTAATGAAGACTATAATTAATACTCGCTTATTAAAGCGTGTAAATAAAACAGGTTAATGAGCGAAACTGTCTCATATCTCGTAGGTGTACGAAATTAATATCTTTAGTGCTCTGCTTAATTTCTGAGCGGCTGACGGTAACATTTTGATGTCCACACTTCCGCACTACACACGGCGGCACATGAAGCTGTACATTTCCAGTATAAATTGGCCTCGCTTTGTATAGATTTCATATGCAATGAGAGATCCGCATAAACTGGTTTTGTATAGCTTGATCGGCTGTCGTGCGTACATATTGTAAGTTCTAGAAATTTGGCATACCTAATTACTTGCATACTGCAATTTCTATTTCAATTCTATGTCCATTTAATAAAGCTTTTCAGAACGGCAGTATCTTTGTCGTTAATTTGAAATAAAAAAACACGATACCAATAAAACAAGTTTTCTTTAACTGTTTATTCATAAAGACAATATTAAGTTAAACTAAAAAATATTTAATTAGGTATAAAGGGTGGCGAATTGTCGGCGCCACCCTGTATTGCATTGTATTTTACGCGCTTTAACGTAGAGTTGCGGGCACCAGCCCGTTATACAATACAATACAAAACAGGATGGCGCCGACAATACGACAATAAATGATAACACTGGTAATACTAGTTCATAGGTATTATTTTGAAACGATCAAATAATCCTCTCCGAAACTGTTCACCGCTGCACTGGAGGATGTCTTCAAGGTTCTGGACTGGAGAGGGCTAGGCATCAACGTCAATGGCGAGTACATCTCTCACCTTCGGTTTGCCGACGATATAGTGGTCATGACTGAGACCATGGAGGACCTCAGTACAATGCTCGATGAACTCAGTAGAGCTTCCGAAAGAGTGGGTCTTAAAATGAACATTGAACATGTACAAAACCAAAGTCATGTTGAATGCCCATGTAACACCCACTCCTATTAAGATCGGAGACTCTACACTCGAAGTTGTAGACGATTATGTCCACCTGGGACAAACGATCCAGTTAGGTAGGTCTAACTTCGAGAAAGAGGTTAATCATCGAATCCGACTTGGCTGGCCAGGGTTCGGGAAGTTGCGTGGTATCTTCTCGTTCAAATTACCGCAGTGTCTCAAGACGAAAGTCTATAATCAGTGTGTGTTGCCAGTGATTACATACGGGACCGAAACGTGATCGCTCACAATGGGCCTCATCAGAAGGCTTAAAGTCACCCAAAGGGCAATGGAGAGGGCTATGCTCGGAGTTTCCTTGCGTGATCAAATCAGAAATGAGGAAATCCGTAAGAGAACCAAGGTTACCGACGTAGCCCGAAGAATAGCCAAACTTAAGTGGCAGTGGGCGGGAAACATTGCTCGCAGAACGGATGGCCGATGGGGCCGGAAAGTTCTGGAGTGGCGACCGCGAACTGGAAGACGTTGCGTTGGAAGGCCTCCCACTAGGTGGACCGATGACCTGGTAAAGGTTGCAGGGATCCGCTGGATGCGAGACGCACGGGACCGGTCAATGTGGCGACACTTGGGGGAGGCCTATGTCCAGCAGTGGACGTCTTTCAGCTGAAATGATGATGATGATGAAATAAATCCTGTCATCGATATTTAAAAAAAAAACAAACATGATATATAATTTTAATTTGTGGTCGTTTTGTCGGCGCCACCCTGTATGAATAGTCAATTCTTCGAATACTCAATCCTGTATGAATTGCCAAAGGTACCTACATGAATAGCCAAAGATCTTTTTTACTTAAATGGGAGACCGTTAAATTGTATTGGTAGAGGGTAATCCTCCGTGATGCGTAACACAAACACACACCGAAAACATCGTTACACACCAACCAGTTTTAAAACCCTACAGCCACTAACTAACCGAATCGCAAATCGGATAATGAAGATTTTCACCAATCACGAGCCCCGTTACGCGTGTGCCATGCACGCCATTTTACCCTTTGTCTACTCTCCGAAATGCACTAAGCGGATATATTGATCAAAGCGAGTACATTCCAGTATTAAAATCCAATATTTATGCAAAGTGCGTGAATAATTTGTGAAGCATTTTTGTTTTGGGAACCGTACATTTTGATGGAGTGCTGGAGCCCCGGGAGAGTACATTTTGATGGTGGTTTAAGGACGTGTCTGAATTTAAATTTGGTTTTGATGAGAAGATAGTTTGTATTTGGTATTGAGTTGAGATAGTTATGCAGTTAACAGACGCGAAGCTTTGACCTTACCCAAAAAATGTCATTACTCAAAATGTTGTTTACATTATTATTTACATCCAAAACTCTGAGTTGATTAATCAAGTTTATAAAACGTAGTTCATGTAGTAAATACAATGCTTCACCACTGTAAACAATTGCCTGTGTTCGTCTTGGCATAAACAGCCTATGACGTCGTCAGTGCTGGCTTATATCACGAGGGCCCAGTCAGGATTAAAAGAGGTCACATGTCTTCAAAGTTTTGGTTCCATATTCTAACAGGCCTGTTTCCCCATATATATTTTTCACCATTTTGAGAGCAGAGGTGCTGAAATAAATTAAACAAATGTATCCTATCCGTCTTACGAATCTTAAATCAAGTCAAATTAACTCAAGAACAAAGCGAAGCCAGGAGTTTGTTTAACTTAAAGATTCCGAAATACACATACGTGCCGCCTAATACAGCTACCTTAATTTATTCAAAAACATTTTCTGTTCCTCCAGGCCCCGTATTCGTACTCTGTAATTTGTAATTTCTATAATCTGTTGCGTAAACTTGAGAGCTACTGAACCGATTTTAACACGGTTTTTACAGCTGAAAGCTTGCATTTGAGTGAAGTACTGATGTATGATATTTCACTTTTGTTCTTGAAATACTAAGCGTTAGCAAATATTTGAGCAACACACGTTAATATTGTTCACTTGACAAAACATGTCAATGTCTAGTAAGACATTGACATGTTTTGTCAAGTCAGGATGAACATTACCTTTACCCTTTTTTTACCATTACCCAAAAATCAGAGTTGTGTGTCGTTTGTTGTAGTAACAACAAACGACACACAACTCTGATTTTTCGGATTCAGTTTAGTTTATTTATTAATAATTATCAAAAATTACAGGTCATATTTTGAAAAAAGTAAAAACACAAATCATAATACATTAAAAAAAAAACAAGTCATTATACATTAAAAAGAGCATTAAACACAAATTATCATAAATTAAAAAAATAATAATAATACACAATAAACAGAATAACAGAACCTTACAGTATACTAATCACATAAATTTTCTTAAAACCATTCTTTTAGGTCATATAATGCCTGGTCGGTTAGCCAACCTTTCAGTTTAGTTTTAAAAACAGTGTCAGACGTCGCGCTCAAAATATTATCCGGTAGCCGGTTGTATACCGATGGACCCGTAACATGTATTAACTTTCCAGACTTAGATAGGGTGTGTGGGTAGCCAGCTAATTTGTTTCTACCACGAGTAATCATGTCTATCTCCGCGTCTATTGTATTCGTCTAGATGGTGCCTAACGTATACCACCGCCTGCAATAATATTTTTCATGTGCAAAAGGTTCAAATTAAATTTGTTTTTTTACTAATCAACCAACGACTGGCTTCAGTTGCTAATTATATCAGACGATTCAAAACTCCGGCAACTGAAGATTCTTGCAAACAGTCTCACATTATCACAAGGTTTCAAATTAACATAATTATCAAATAAGAACTGTTTGTATGTAAATTCGTATGTAAATGGGTAACTTCCGAAATTTTCACCTACTACGCAGCAAAATCTTCGGCACCATCGGAATCTGTGATTTTCTCTGGGGTTAATTAATGGCACTGCCGAAGTGTGAAGAGATCAGATCGGCCCTAAATAAAATATAATTATGGTGTTCATTGTTTGTTCAATATCGAGAATATACAAATTATCCAGAGTGGAAGGGACACCGACGCGAAAACGTTATCACGTATCCAGTACTCCTTATTCTGAGCCCCGCTACAAAGGTAATGTTCATCGGTTATTACCAGTAGCGAAGGGTCAATTTCTGTAAGAAGTAAGCCGGAGTACATATTATCTTTAATGTGGTTATATTATTTGTCTATAGAATGCTGACTGTGCTATTTTTCAAAGGGAATCCGGTAGGAATCGAGTTGCATGGAACCTTCGCCACTGATACCTACTCGGGCAAAATGTATGGAACAGTTGTTTTTTTTTTTCAGAATGTATTTCTGAATACGTGGTAACCGTTTTCGCGTCGGTGCTCCTCCCAGCCTGTATATTCATCAAATTGAAGTTATTACGTTATCCATTAATAAATCTTTAAATTTTTCACACGCACGACAACCAATCAAGCTATACAAAACCAGTTTATACGGAACTCTCATTGCATGGAAAATATATAAAAAGCGAGGCCATGTTATACTGGAAATATATAGTCCGCCAATGTGAGGAGTCTCATCTCGACACTCGTAAAACCGATGTGTTCGTACTTCTCACCTAAAAGTATATCCATAAAAGTATTGTCTAGGTACTTAAGATTGAACCTTGTATCCAAACTGATAAAGTTCATTACAAGACGACAACCCAAGCCGTTAACACTTAATTTATCTTTCAAATATTTCAGTTCTCCAAAGCATCTCGAGAATTTTAACACCGCTGTGATTGAGTTCAGGAATTAATATCACAAAATGAATATAATATCATAGTAAAATGCCTAGTTATTCAGCCAAATAGCTTTGTCAACTATACAAAGTCCCTTTATTTATTCGTACGTAATTTATTCAAAGACGTTAACTATTCAAAGAGTAATTTGTAGAAGTATTATAAATTGAATTAAAACAACTGAAGTAAGGAGATTAGAATGTAATATTGATTGATGACTATAGTTTTGCGTCTTCTGTGAGTAATTGAATAAATATTTAAATTGGTTTTAAGTTTTTAAGATAGAACTAAAACCACTTCTAGACTACTTTATGCTGTTAGTTTTGAATGTAGAATAAAATGGGATGAATAAATTATTTCACGGATCATCTGTCAAAATTATTTTCTGTGTAAAGCCTAGTCTCATTAGTGAACAAAGTTAAGGCCTGAATATCCTAATTTTTTTTCGCATGTTTGTAAATTAACGCATTCGTTATCCTATAGTCTTATCCATACTGTGGTATAATGATAACCAAAGTATAAATATGATAAATCATGTTTATTTTACAAATAACTTTTTACAAACACTTTTACACGTATTTTTTTTAAACTTGATGGGGACGTTGCGGTGGTTCATACTCCTTTGAGAAAAAACAGCCGAATCAGACTCAAAGGTCATAGTCTCTTTTAAGGTCCAAACATAATCTTGGTCAACTCACATGAGGACTGTGCACAATAGCGTCTAAGATGGTCTTTTGAAGAAAAAACCACACAGCTGTGAGTGAACCAGTCCAGTCAGTGCAAGCATTTGTCAGTTATCGTGTAGCTCGACTTATAACGCAAGGAGCAAGGAGCTCAACACTTATCCTACTTAATATTATAAATGCGTTTGTGAGGAAAGATGGAAGTATGTTTGCTACTGTTTCACGCAAAAACTACCGAAAGGATTTGGATGAAATTTAGCACACATACAGTTTATAACCTGGATTAACATATAGGATACTTTTTATCCCGGTACTACGATCCCGTGGGACAGCACTGAACATCACGCGGGCGAAGCCGAGGGCATAAGATAGTGTAATTATAATTATTTAATCATCAGCCATTCAAAGTCATTAGTAAAAAAAACAAATCGCAGACGACTCCATCCCATACCTAATCACCCTATCGTTTACATACAAATCTGGCGAATCGTTAAGACTAAACGGAATTTCTTCACTGAATTAACCACTGAGTTTTAATTACATCCGACTTTAATGAATGTCCGGGCAAATGTTCGGGGTAACAAAGGAGCGTCAACTGTTCTGGAGACATTAAGATGACTGGACTGAGAAGCTTTGTGGATACTGTAATCGCCTTCAAATGATTAAGATCTGATTTTCTAGAGAACACTCAGTTACAGCTTTATTCAGTGTATTCAGATATATCATACTTTCTAGTTAGATAGCTACTAGCTATCTGATAAAACGGAAAAAAATGTTATGATAAAACATCACGCCTGTAATCCCCGAAGGGTTAGGCTTAGGTATATTTGATAGTACACCCTTCACCTTTTACCAGTTATGTTAAAGTCCCATGTAATAGGGGGCGAGCCTATTGCCATCAACCGTGCATAAATCCTGACTCCTTGGCTGCTACTGAGAAATTTCTGATGGAAAAACCCAATATCAATTTGCCCGACCTGGGAATGGAACCCAGGACTTCTTGTTCAGCAGTAGCGCTTGCGACCAAGGCAGTCAATTACTAATGCAGCATATTTTTGACCTTTTTTCAAGTTTTTTTGTACGGTATAAAATTTTGCGTGATGTAAGGTGTGAAGCGAAGTACTCAAGTATGTATGGTGGCATTGTAGATTGGAAATCAGCATGCCTGAAAGATTTCTCGACGGCATGTAAAGCCAAGTCAGAAACCCATGGGCGGCATAAAAACTCTGGTTACACCACGTTAAAGAACACACGATAAAGAAGAATATCCTTCTCCCGCCCTCATCACAATTTATTTGGGGTCAGCGCAGCATATCTTCTTCTTCCATACTTCTCTATTGCTCGTCATCTCTCAGATTCTAGGTGTTGTTCCTTTGTGTCAATCGCAGGATTGGATAACTAAAGCTATCAACCGAAGTCGTCCTTGCCATGTCACTAATGTATTTCACATCAGGCCCGTGACGGCCAAACGCAAGCTTATAACGCATAAAAAAAATTTTTGTTCCGTTTCATCCTGCTATCGATGTCTCCTTTAGATTTTTCCATGAAAACACTGCAAATTACTAAACAGAAAATATTTCTTTATTGCAATATTTGTTCCCATCACAACATTGCATTACTAATTTTTTAGGAACTGCTACAGAATCTGTGTAAACCATGAATTTTCAGTGTAAACTTCATTCAAAATTTTTATAAAAAATATTTTCTTTATTCAAAAACCTTATTGAGCTAGAAAACCTATTTTCGATAACAATTGCAAAAAAAATCATCCTTTTATATTCGCTGAAGAACTCCACCGCACAATGACTCTTCAATTTTTCCGCCATTTTGAAAATGCTGAAAACAATAGCTACAAAACGAAATGCCTAAAATCCTTGCATTGTTTGAGTAACAAGACCTCTGCAAATGATATAAAAGAAGGTTTGTGAACAATAAAGTTTGGGGTGGGTTAGTGAGAGAATTTTGAAATATTTAAACTAGTATCAAAGGATTATTACGGACACATAAGGGTTTTTATAAGCCTGACAAAATGGACAATAGAGAATTATTTTAATGAATGTAAGGAAAATAAAATAACTGAAAGCCTATATTGTCCCACAGCTGGGCAAAGGCCTCCCCAATAGCCTTCCACTCTTCTCTCTATGCGGTTTTCTCCACCCAATCTGTCACAAACGTGTCTATGTCGTCACGCCAACGTTTTCTAGGCCCCCCACGGCGACGACACCCGTCTTCTGGCACCCACTGCGTGACGATTCTGGATTCTACGGTGCTCAAACTTGGTCCCTGACCGAGTCGCAAAATTCCAAGCTCAAGGTTTGCCAAAAGCGCGATGAAACGTAGCGTATTGGGTATTAAATATATTATTTTAGGAATTAAAAATTACGTCACGCCTGTACTCCCGAAAGATTAGGCAGAGGTGCATTCTCCTGAAGCCAAACAGCAAGAACACATCGTGAGGAAACCAGCATGCCTGAGAGATATGACGGCATGTAAAGCCAAGTCTCAGAGGCCCATCGGCGGCATCGAAGCTCTGACACCAGGTTAGGCACTAGACTATAAAAAAGAAGATCATTCTACTGCCCTCATGCCAATTTATTTGGGGTCAGCGCAGCATATCTTCTTCATCCATATTTCTCTATCACTCGTCATCTCATCAGACACCTCCTTTCTTGCCATATCATCCTTCACACAGTCCATTCATCGTTTCTTTGGTCTTCCTCTACTCTTTTAGCCATCCTTCAAGTTTCCTCACGACATTTTTCTCATTCCCCGCATCACTCATCAATGAACGTTATACATCTACCTCCATAATATATTTGATGTATCAGTAGTAATGAAATGCAACCTTAACTATTAGGCAAAAGGTGTAATTCACGTCGTCAAAATGTTTAAACCCCGCCTAAGCCTTAATTTATGACCGTTCAAAGTTCCAAGTTACACCATACAGAGTTGTAAGTACTAAACATATCACCACAGTTTAATTACCCGGTTTATATGGATTTCCTATCTGGAGCTCGTAAATACGACCGAGTTTTGTACTAAAATCTTGATGACGTCTTACGGTGGAACCATTGTTCTGATGCAAGGACATCGATTACGTAATGTGGGACGAAGTTATAGTAATTGCCGAGGTGAAGGAGATGGAGAGATGAACGGCTAATTGGTGCTGTTGTTATCATTTTAATTTACAGCGAATTTTTCGATTACAGCGGCCAATCTCAACGGAGATTTGCCAAGTAGATATGTACCTGAGTACATCAATACTAATATTATTAAGAGATATTTGTTTGTAAGTTTGTATGTAGGGGGTTATCTCTGGAAATGCTGATCGATTCCAAAAATTCTTTCGCCAACGGGAAGCTACATTATCCCCGAGTATCATAGGCTACATTTAAAACGTTCCCGTGGGTAACCCCACGGGAACGTTTTAAATGGTACATAACGGGAGCGCAACTGCGAGCAGAAGCACTAGCTTTTGGTCGCAGCTCAGTGTTATTATTCGGTACTAACCTAATATACTAATTACGTAGGAGGTATATCATATAGTGTAAATAGACCCTTAACATAAACGAAAGGCACTTGTTCTCCCCGTCACTGCGATAATTTTTTTGTTACAGACCATACCTGGGAACCTTCTAGTTACGGAGATATTGGGGGTCAAAGTTCCAACTTTTTCACAAGTTTTTTTTTAAATACATGTTTTTAATGTAAGATTTTTACTTTACACACCTCCACGACCCTCGTACTATTAAATCCATTCATCAGTACAATGCTATGAGTGCTTTCCATCGATTCCTACCGTAAAACGTGATTTTTCACCCCAAAAAAAAAAAAAAAGTCGGATCCCAGCAATAATTTTTGCGTAAAGTTACTTATTTTGATGTACAGAATGCTTGGTTGACGGTTATGTGAAGGGTCTGTTTACACCCGGTATAATCCATAAGACTAGGCATCAAGGAAGTAACTATTAAGTTACAAAAAGTAATACAAGAAAGATTATTATCAGTAGACAGACAACATTTTCACAAAAAAATGCAATTTAACTTCCCTTTTGTTCTACAAGAAATACTCCTTCAAAACAGCTCTATTGTCCCATTCCATACTTTCTAAACAATAAAGCCTATTTTACCAAAAACTTTGATGAACTTCCCGACCCACTTAGAACAACGAACAGATTCTTAGATAACGTTATCATTCTCGGAAATCTTCACTTGCCTCTTGCTAGTCATTGCGTAAAATACGCTGTCATTCCTCAAATCCTTTATCTTAGAAGCTCAATGTGCCCGCATACTTTCGGCTTTCAGAGGCATCACTTTTGTTAGCTCTTATTCCACAACTCTGAACTTGTCTACTTTTCAATTCGTGGTTGTTAATGAGTTGGCTTCATCTGTAACGTGGTCTGCTTTCAGTTTTATGTTTTAGTGTCTATAAATTGGGAAATTACGGTTATCTTTGGCAATTGATAGACACTAAAACATAAAACTGAAAGCAGACCACTGCTTTCAGTTTTATGTTTTAGTGTCTATAAATTGGGAAATTACGGTTATCTTTGGCAATTGAGAGTTAGAAATCTTATTTAAGTTGTGTTTGGTTGGTCATAACAGACATGCCCAGACGTGGTAACATCGTGGTAAAACCCAATGCGTCATATCATGAGCTTTTATAGCATGAAAATAGTTGATGTTATTGATTTGCTGGTTTATTTTTTTCTAGAACTTCTTGCTGCGTTGGAAACCTTAATGATAGTTACAGCAATAGGTATACAGGGTGTTAGAGACATTGGCACTTAATTCTAGTACCTTCAGCATCATCAGCAGCAGTGGCAGTATCATGGAGCAGCAGTGGCCCAGTGGTGGAGCCCCCGACTTACGAGCAGTAAGTCGTGGGTTCGAACCCAGCCAGGTGCATTACTTTGTGTAAGTTATTTCATCACCACTGCTCTCAAAACGGTGAAGGAAAACATCGTGAGGAAACCGGCATGTCCTAGAACCAAAAATTCGAAGACATGTTACATCTACCAACCCGCAATGGGCCCGCGTGGTGGATTATAGCCCATTCCCTCACATAGAGAGGAGGCCAGCGTCCCAGCAGTGGGAACATTAATAGGCTGATTTTGCTATGTTATGCAGCATCATCATGCTTTGTTTTTTAAAAATAATCGGCTGTTCTTTACTAAAAAAAATCTATGCATATTCTCAAGATACCCCATGTCTAGAAACAGTTTGCGATATCCGTTACACAGTGTAGACAATGGAACAGCTACTTTGCGCAAGTGTTGATAATATCCCTTAATTAAGTAACGAACAATATGCACCTCAGTTGTAATAACATCATTACGCGGTCACCAATTCGTTTGCCAACTGCCGTGGTTATGACAGTATTCGCCAGGATCGTTTGGTCGTAACGGCCTATAGACCAATTTCAGCATCCGACGGGTTGATAATTTCTATGATTATGAGTTAGAACCAGAATAATACAATGCTCAGTCGAAATACGTATGTTGATTTACACATACGTATTTCGACTGAGCATTTGTAATTCTGTTATCATTATTATAACTAGAAAACGGGATGTTTACCATGTTTATTGCTTTCTTTGAGTTCCCGATATTTCGGCGCTGTTGCAAGCACCATGATCACGGATAAACTAATAAATCAAATATATAATAATGTTAGTGACCATCATCTGCCTAGCCTTTTCCCAACTATGTTGGGGTCGGCTTCCAGTCTAACCGGATGCAGCTGAATACCAGTATTTTACATGGAGCGACTGTCTATCTGACCTCCACAACCCAGTTAGTACTGGGTAATACGATACCCCTTGGTAAGACTGGTTGTCAGATTATTTGGGCCACTGACTACCTATAACGACTGTCAAAGATCTACAAATGACACCCGGGACCAACGGCTTAACGTGCTTTCCGAGGCACGGAGGAAACTCGGTATGTAACGGGTGGTCACCCATCCACAGACCAACCTAGGCAAGCGCGGCTTAACCTAAAGATCGATCCGGGCGGCTGTTATTACTTAGCCACGAGCTCCTCAATAATGTTAGTGACCAATATAGTTTAAAATCTGTTATCATTATTTATAGGTAGGAAAATAGCATTGTTAAACTAACTCCAGTTGAATGCTTAATCAATCTAATCATTTATTTACCAGATCATTCAATCCAATTTGTTATTAATAATACATACACATCTTAAACACGAGTGTTAGCATTATATTTGAAAAATTTTGGTACTAATTACTAATACGGCAAAGTGTTATTGGGTTTTTCCATCAGGAATTTCTCAGTAGAAGCCACGGAGTCTGGAACACGGGGTCTGTGTGGTCTGACCCGGTTGATGGCAATAGGCTCGCCCCTTATAACATGGGACTTAAAACATAACAGGCGAAATGTGGGTGTACCATTAGGTACACCTCTGCCTAGGCCTTCGGGGAATACAGGCGTGATGTTATGTTGTGTAGAAACAATTTGAAACTTTCACTAACATCTAAATCGTCGCATCACCATCAGCATTCCTAAAGATAATCTCGTGATTGCGTCACAGCTTCCAAGGGTATCTTCATTACATCTAAGTGAGATGTGACCTGAGATTGAAACACTTCAGGCATGCAGTATGCCACGTGTAACACATTTACTCACAACAACTATTTCTGAAATGTCAGGTGAAATCTCGCTACAACAATATTAAGTGTTGTGTGTACCTTCAAATATTTTGTTGTAAAGTGTACAACTTAAAATTTTTTTAGAATTCAAGACAACAACTTTTTCAAAGAGTTTGTGAAACTGGACTTCATAAAAATAGGCGTAGGTACTCTCCCATAGTCACATAATCAGCAATTCCCGATAGCGAGATAAATTTACCGTAAAAGTGTCATTTTGATATGGACCTGCTTAATAAATAATATACAGTTTAAAATGAAATTTTTATTATTGTTATTTTATTACTCAAGGACCGTGGGGTCCGAGTGCTCACAGCTTTTTCAAGGAAATTTCAAAACGCTTAGTTGACACTTCCCTTGACCCAAAGGCTGGCCTTTACTTTGGCAAAAGGCTTAGCGTTGCCATACAATGTGGCAACACCGCCAGTCTCTTGAGGATAGTACCAGTTGACGCAGTTTATTGTTAAGTTAGTTTAGGTTATTTTAATTTATAAATGTAAATATTATTGTTACCTTAAATAATAAACTTAAAATGAAATTAAATCTATTTATTCACTTACCTATTATAGAAATGGAAAGTGAATTTACACTTTAAGTCAAAATAATTTATTTGAAATACAAATGAAAGTAGTTCAAGAGAAATACTGTTAGAATTTACATTAAAAAAAGCATTTTCTTACAGGGACCTTTAGTAATAAAGATAAGCGTTGTATTTGAATAACGTCTTCTTAGAACTTGATAAAACACTAGGTTCTTTATGGTTCTTTAAGCGTAGTAGGTACATACTAACCATCTTGAAATACCATTCATCTATATGATAATCTTAGAAACTATTTGTATGAAAATTTCATAAGGGTACCACTATGTGCATTCGAACCAAGCACACATGAAAAAGGAATTTTGTAAACATCTGAAATATACATACGGCTTTTAAAATGTTCAAGAAATGGTAGTATTTTTTTAATGGTTAATGCTTAATCTACTTACGTTTATTCACAGTTGTTCTTTAAAACAATAAAATAATTCTGTGAATTATTTTTAAGTGACCTTTTACGTGTCACGATTACATAATTAATAACAGTAGCTGTTAATGACAAAGCTTAAAATTAAATAATCCCACTCTTTACCAAAAAATTTCTTATACAAATTAGTTAAGCACTATCAAAATGTATATTAACAACAACAATATAACAATATAAACTTAATATCGAAGTTAGTAAGTAGTAGATTTGTGTGTAGCTTTGTAATTGAGGTGGTAGGTACTGATGAGGTGCTGGTACGTTGGTGCCGAGGAAGATAAAATGAAGACAATTAAATTTACGTCTGTATTGGACGAGTGTCAAAGATCGAAGGGAAGAGTGTTGCCACAGCTTACTTAATCATTTACATTTTAAAGTTGGTGTTGCAATATTATTAATTAAAATGTAAAACAATTTGAGAGCACTATTAAATTACAATTATATACCATTCCTGTACCATCTGCTCCAGTATTTGTTCTAATAAGCACTTACAACTTATCTCAGTATGACTTATTTCTCTTCGCATACAACTATGCGACAGACTTTTCGCCGAAGTTAATGCTGCGTTCGTGAAATAGACATTATATCTTGTTGCGTAGTGATATGGTTTATTATTGTGTTAGCGACTGGTAAAGTTGGGTGGTGTTGAGTCAACTTAGACAAATGTTTGTTGAGGAGTTTTCGCACCTGTGCCCATGTTATATGTCTCTGTCGGAAGATTTCTGCGAGCTGCTCTGACAATGATCGAAGGTATCGTGAATTTGACCTGATGACTCCTCTGCTTATTACTCGAGTAGGGTTTGTTTCAGATTTAAGTTAATATGATCGGCAAAAATATTAATACATAACATGACGCGTGAAATCCCCGAAGGGTCAGGCAGAGGTGTACCTAATAGTACACCGGCATTTCGCCAGTTATGTTTAAGTACAATGTAATAGGGGAGAGCCTATTGCCATCGACTGGACACAAAATCAAATTCCTGTCAGAAAAACCCAATAACAGTTTGCCCAACCTGGAAATCGAACGCAGGACCTTATCCTTAGCAGTCGCGCTTACGACCCTAGACTAACGAGGCAGTCAAAAATAAAATAACAAGCAAAAGTATGAATCTAGCTAAAAATAAAGACCAGTTTCTTAACTAAAGTCGTCTAATTTAATACTAAAAACTTGTAGAAAACTACGTTGTCAGGTAAATATGTCACCAAAATTCAAAGTAGTACAGTTGGTATTCGTCGAGCTCTTAAGAACATTTAAAAGCATCAAGTCTAAAACATTCAAATAGAATACAATTGACTTAGCCGTAACTCCGTAAGCAATATAAAAGTATGCAACCACTATATTTCTCAGCATTTGCGAAGGGTAAATCTGGTGTAAATCTGTGAAAATCCTTCGGGTAGACGGCCCAAGACGCTCAAATAGGATCAGGTCAGGCTTTGTAAGGACGGCTTATCGGCAGCTGGGCTCCATGTATATTAAAACCACCTGCAGAACCAAGTTGAGCCAGAGAGAATATTCTATTAGTTTGAAAAGAACCGCAGGCGACGGATCGAGCAGACGAATTATTTGCTTCTTTCTGATCTCTGGGGGCCTAAAATGGTCGCTTTAGCAGAAAAATAATATGAATTACATTCATCTTCATCTGCCTAGCCTTTTCCCAACTATATTGGGGTCGGCTTCCAGTCTAACCGGATGCAGCTGAATACCAGTATTTTACATAGAGCGACTGCCTATCTGACCTCCACAACCCAGTTAGTACTGGGTAATACAATACCCCTTGGTAAGACTGGTTGTCAGACTTTTTGGGCCACTGACTGCCTAACGACTGTCAAAGATCTACAAATGACAGCCGGGACCAACGGTTTAACGTGCTTTCCGAGGCACGGAGGAAACTCGGTATGTAATGGGCGGTCACCCATCCACAGACCAACTTACTCAAGCACGGCTTAACATAAATAATAAATAAATAAAATAAAATTCATTTAATTCAGATAACTTGATCCATACACTGAAATTAAAATTAAATTAAATTAACATTGAACTGAAATCAGGATTAAAAATAAAATAAGTTAACATTTAAAATTTAAAAAAAAAAAAAAAAACAAATAAAATAAAATAAATTACTATCAAAATTAAAATGAACATTAAAATCAGAATTAAAATAAGATAAAATTAAAATTCATGCAAAATTAAAAAGATAAAACAAAACAATCAAATAAAATAAGATAAATTTAATTTAATTAAAGATCGACCCGAGCGTTATTATTAAAATAATATGAATTACATTATTATTTCTTAAAATAGTCACAAAGTGAAAAGTCATAATAATATCACCGTTTGTGACCGTTTTAAGAACGTTAACGTGATTCATATTATTATCCTATTATGATTCTGCTGTAGCGGCCATTTCAAGCCCGAACATTATTATAATTTTACTATTAATATTACCTCTGAATATTATCGCTGATATAGTTTTGTCTCTCTGAGGAGCTCGTGGCTAAGTAATAACGACCGCTCGGATCGATCTTTAGGTTAAGCCGCGCTTGCCTAGGTTGGTCTGTGGATGGGTGACCACCCGTTACATACCGAGTTTCCTCCGTGCCTCGGAAAGCACGTTAAGCCGTTGGTCCTGGGTGTCATTTGTAGCTCTTTGACAGCCGTTATACGTAGTCAGTGGCCCAAAAAGTCTGACAACCAGTCTTACCAAGGGGTATCGTATTACCCAGTACTAACTGGGTTGTGGAGGTCAGATAGGCAGTCGCTCCATGTAAAATACTGGTATTCAGCTGCATCCGGTTAGACTGGAAGCCGACACCAAAATAGTTGGGAAAAGGCTAGGCAGATGATGATGATAGTTTTGTCACTCTTGATTATGTTATAATCCGGGGTGGAAGGGACACCGACGCGAAAACGGTTACCACGTATTCAGTACATCATTCTGAGCCACGTAGAAATTTTTCATCGGTTTTTAAAAAAGAATCAGCTGTTTCCTACAAAAGTGCAATACTTACTCGGTCGAAATGTACGGAACAGCTGTTTTTTTTTAATAATCGATGTACTGAATACGTGGTAACCATTTTCGCGTCGGTTTTTCCATCCTGTATACCAGCTTTTATCCGCGGTCTCGCCCGCGTGGAACATAGAAGTTTTAGACTAAGTTATTTTCATATTTATAATATGCTAGCTTCTACCCACGACTTCGTCTGCACCATGTCATTTACCGAAATTAAACCTTATGTGTTAATCCAGGTTATAAACCATCTTTGTGCTAAATTTCATCCAAAGCAGTTCAGACATTTTCGCGTGATTGAGTAACAAAAATCCAACATTACAAAAATTTATATTTGGGAAAAAGGTAATTTCCCTCACAAAACTGGCTCGATTTTTAATCAAGCTGTTCTTAGTGGTGGGTAGTTTCAGTGCTGCTGCAAAAACAACATAAAGTTCTTGCGTTCATTTTAGCTGTAAAAATGTTAAATATTTTTATTTTTCCTTGGAACTGCAGTAAATAGGTACCTTATTGTGATTAGTTGAATACCTAACATAAGATCATGCCTGTAATCCCCGAAGGGTTCGGCAGAGGTGTACCTAAAAGTAGGTACACCCACATTTCACCATTTATGGTTGTCTTATGTAGTAGGGGAGTCCCCTTTATTTTTTTTATTTGTTGTTATAGCTTTCTTATAGGTTTTCCTGTAATCTATAGCAAAGAACTATTTTTGTATTTTTTTCAAAATTTTCGGCCCTGTCGTTTCGGAGTTAAGCCCCACTTAACTCCGAAACGACAGGGCCGAAAATTATCCCGGAATGATCAATTTTCGCCTATTTTCTTAAATAACTTCAAAACGAATTATCTTAAAATTATAAAAAAATATATTTGAAATTCTCACAATAAGTCCTTTCATTTGATATGTGACACAATATAGTTTGCAAAATTTTTTTCTTTCATTTTCTAGTTTACACTTTAAAACTGGCCCATATTTAAAATTCATTGATTTACGTTACATGTCCGGCTTTGGGTCACCGACTTACTGTGACCAAATTTCGACTCAATCGGTCCAGTAGTTTCGGAGACAGACAGACACACGAGTGATCCTATAAGGATTCCGTTTTTTTCCGTTTGAAATACGGAACTCTAAAAAACAATTACAAATCGTAAAAAATAGACAATTTCTTAAAACTATCTCTGATTCAATAAAAAAATAATTCAAACCGAGGAGCCTACGCGGGTAATAAAATTCTCGTCACTCTTTCGAAACCCTAAAAATGTTTTTACACGAAAAGGTTTTAAAATTTTCTCAGCAAATTTAAAATTTTCTAGATCGTTCCCTTTATAAAAGAATCCAAAGAGTGCCTCTTTGTATGCTAAGTGATGGAACTCAAGAGCAATACGACTGCGTTTCTATAAATACTTATAAAATACCTATCTACGATGTATGACTGTATACATTATTGTTGCCAGTTTCACGCTGACGTGAAAATAGCGGTGGAAGGCCTCCCACTAGGTGGACCGATGTCCTGGGGAAGGTGCGAGTCGCACGGGACCGGTCAATGTGGCGACACTTGGAGGAGGCTTATGTCCAGCAGTGGACGTCTTTCGTCTTTTTGAAATGATGATGATGATGATGTGAAAATAGCATAAATATTGTTAATACCCGGCATAATCACTCTAAGACGTTACTACTACGTTTTCTTAGTATATCCACCATGATTATCTGTGCTAGCCTTTCCCCAACTATGTTAGGATCGGTTTGCATTTCAACCGGATACAGATGAATACCACTATTTGACATAGAGTGACTGCCTAACTGACCTCCACAACCCACTTAGTACTAGGTAACACGATACTCCTTGGTAAGACTGGTTGTCAGATTTTCAGGCTACTGACTACCTGTAAAGACTGTCAAAGATCTACAAATGACAGCCTGGACCAACAGGCAGTCGCTCCAAGTTAAATACTGATATTCAGCTGCATCCGGTTAAATTAGAACCCGACTATAACATAGTTGGAAAATAGCTAGGCAGATGATAATGGTGGGGCGGAAACCTACAAAATGAAGTAGGAAACAAAACTTCGGTGTAGGTAACTTATAATTATAATGATGATCAACAATTTCTACTGTAGATACCGTATCAAGTTTGACCTTAAACTTGCGAAGACCTTGTTTATCAGTAAGAGATAACAGGTCAACCGGCGGTTATCAATGTTGTCATATATTTTCGCATAGGCTCATTACTTTACTGATAACGTTATGAGCAAATTAAATATGTAGGTACCTTATATCTAGTCGCCCCAGGGATGTGCCTTAACAGGCGTTGCACAGGGGGGGCTCCGGTCAGGTCTTATAAGAAGAAACGGTGCCTCCTCTCATGTGCGGATGGTGACCACCGGGGTGGTTTTAGTGCGGTAAAAAGCCTACACTCCGCGGTCTTATCCCCAAAAAAGACCGGTCGCAAAAACCGTCGAAAAAAAAGGTACCTTATATCTGTGGTCTCTCTGCCTACCGGTGTGCGTGTATGACCAGATGTATGGACGTAAACGAGGCGAAAGGAGTATGTAAGGATCGTAACTGGTGGCGTTCTGTGGACATAACATCACGCTTGTAATCTCTGAAGGGACAGGCAGAGGTGTAAACTCACATTTCGCCAGTTTTGTTTAATTCCCATGTAATAGGCGAACCTATTGCCATCCACCGGGCGCAAATCCAGACTCCTTGACTCAGACTCAGTAGAAGACTGAGAAATCCCTGATGGAACCCAATAGCACTTTGCCCGTTCCGGGAATCGACACCAGGACCTCATGCTCAGTAGTCGCGCTTGCGACCACTAGACCAACGGGGCAGTCAAACCCTGAAGTGTGCCAATATTATTTTTTTAATGCATAAACTTACGCATTTCTCCCATGAGGATAGGCAGAAAAATAAAGCGCTATGCTACGATCCTTACATACTACTATCGCGTCGTCCACACGCATACATCATTATTAAATGTCGTTCGTAGTTTTTTAAATTCTTGAAATTAAACGACCCCGAAATGCAGACCCAGTCGTTTCCCTTTTTGAAAGTTCTTTATTGATGAGCACTGCACCACACCGCCAGCTAGCGAGCGAGCGAACGAGCCGGGCGACGCATCGTTTCACCTCCGAAGTATGAAAAGAGGCTCGCCCGACTTTAGAAAGCATATTTATTATTATTTAAGATCGAAATCTCCTTTTGTATTTAGAAACAAAAGGAGATTTAGAAGAAGTGGAAATGGCTGAGATGAGTTGGTTTACTTGTTCTGTGCCATAGACTACCATTACAACCGCGTGGATGTCGGGGTGACCGGCTCTGAGAAAAACAGACACGTTGTCAAGGTTCAATTTCATGAATGCAACTGAACACGCAAGTCTAAACTGGGTTCAAGAAGCTGTCAGTGTTGTCGTTGTAGTGGAATAATTACACTAACAGCTCATGAACGCGGTTTAGACGTGGTAAACGGGTGAACCCCGTGAACCATGAACTGAAGTTTCATTGGTGAAATTCGTCCTAAGAAATTCCATCACCTGCCTAGCCTTTACCCATCTATGTCAGGGTCTAGCTGATGCTGCTGAATACTCAATATTTTACTTAGCCCGACTGCCTATCTGACCTCCACAACCCAGTAACTGGGCAAGACGGTACCTACCCCTTGGTAAGACTGGATGTCAGACTTACGTGTACTTTTGTGTCAGGACTGTCCAAGATCTATAGATGACAGCCGGGAGCAACGGGGTACTCAGTTTTCTTAAACAGGGTCTCGGTATGTAATGGGTGGTCACCCATCCACGGACTGACCTTGGCAAGGGTTGTTTGACCTTGAAGATTGACCCGTGCGGCTGTGTTATTGTTACTAATCGACCATGTTTTGATTAATTATGAATGCAGCCTGTTATCACTTTTATAATCAATCATGCCTGACACTCAAACTATAAACCATGTTAATAAACGTAAATGTTATAATACCCAAGCTAAATAAAAGAACACTGATATGTTTAATAAAAAATCTATTTGATTCTAACTAAAAAAAAATGTAATACATATTTGCGTGATTTGGCCTCAAAGCCTATGAAAATGATTTGATGTTGTGATAATAACTCTATTGTATAAGCAATATAGAATAAATTCCATTGTCATACGAATCTGTCTTATTAGGCTGCTTTGGGTTGTGTCGCGGCTTTCATGTCGTTCATCTGAAAAAAATGCAAACGTTTATTAAAGACATATATTACACAGGGTATTAAAGGACCCATCACAAACCCAAGAATTCTGTACATCAAACTAAGTTAATATTATTGCTGGGAAACGACTTTTTTTTTGGTGAGCAAAATATTCATGGAGGGAGATAATAACAATCCGGCGTCATGCAGGAATTTAAAGTACAGTTAAAACATGTATTTAAGAAAAACGTGTGGAAAACTGTGACCTTCAAAATGAACTAGAAGGTTCCCAGGTATACAAAAAAAAGTTGCAATGACGGGAGGAACAAATGCCGTTTTAAACTATCACGGTTTACAACTAAACTTATAACAATCACGGAAGTGTGAAGTGTGTGTATGTGTGTTATAATGAACAATCACGGAAGATATCCCGTAAGTGACTGTATAAGTTTTGGAACAGATGCCTCTCGGCTTCGTTATGCGTGTTTTTACACCCGTTATATTTATTTTATTTTATTTAAGCCTCTTTTATTTCTTAGCAATACAATACAGTCTTTTTTCTATAATTTTAACTAAGGACCTCTGGAAGAGTATAGGCCTCCGCCATCTCATTCCATTTTCCTATCTCGTTCTCATTCAGTCGTTGCAACCCTCCACAGCCGTTATTATAATATTTAAATCAAAAAGATTCGGCTGTCTTGGTTCTGACTGTCGTAATGGCCAACGCAGACAAAAAGTCATGGCCCTTCGTCAGGTGACGAAGTGGCTCAAGGGCTTGCAAACCTAAGAAGGTTTTTTAGAACTTTAGCCCTTGATGTCGTCCGCTTGAAGTTTAGAACGTTTCCCCCCGGTATGTACTAACAGGATGAAAATATCTTATCCCAGGTCAGGTCTGTCCAGTCGTTAAGGAGTGAAAACGTAACAGCTAACTTCGCAATTATAATATTGGTATGTGTTTCTAAGTTTATCTTGGACAACACTGACATCGGTGAAGGAGAAGGAAAATATTATGAGAAAACCTGGAGGGTTACTATGACATCTTAAATCAGGAGTAATTCCGGTGTGGAAAAGAGACAGAGCTATACAGGTTGTCTTTCAATGGTAATAATTTTCCTACGTCAAGACACTACTATAAGATTTATGAGCACGGGGTTTTTGAATGTTGGTTTAAGTTATCAGTGATCAGGGGGGTTACTATAACGTCTTAAAGTAGGAGCAATTCCAGTGTGAGAAAGAGAAAGAGCTATATAGGTCGTCTAGAGCCATCTTTTTCGCACACTGGAATTACTCCTGCTTTAAGACGTCATGGTAGGCCACCTGGACTTATAATAATTAATGTAAATCCGAAGACGCCAACCCGTTGCTGCTCGCGCCTTCTTTGTATGAGAAACGGCCTTTGCCCAACAGTGGGAAATTAAATAGGCTGGTATTATTATAATATGTGTTTCTGTGGATTACGAGTACTATATAATAACACTATTTCTTTATCGGTAAATTTGAGAGAACATGTAAAAACAAAATATTGGTCACTTTTTCCACAATTTTACTGAATTGAAATTTCAAAATTTTTGAATGGAATATCGGCAATTTCCTAATATAAACTGTAAATTATTAATGATGACTTGTCTGATCTTCTTAGATTCTTAAAAAAACCGTAGTTACTATGCATGTACACTATTCAAATTTTCTTTCACTTTGGTTCAAAGATAGTAAAAACAAAAAGGCGTGTCATCAAAAGAAAATCTATGAATTTAAAGGACATTACACATCTTTGGTCGGCTCTGTTAAAATGTGTTCACTTTCATAGAAATAACATTTTTTATCCTATACTAAGGTCGTTGCACAAATGACGTAAAACATGAATCTATACCAATATTAAAAAGCTGAAGAGTTTGTTTGTTTGGTTGAACGCGCTAATCTCAGGAACTACTGGTTCGAATTAAATAATTATTTTAGTGTTGAATAGTCCTTTTATCGAGGAAGGCTATAGGCTACATAACACCACGCTACGACCAATAGGAGCCAAACAAGTCAGAAGAGGTGTGTGAAACCGGGGGCACAGCTAGTAAGTTATATCTCTTACCGTCTTAGTAACACCGTCAACAAATTCGTTGAAGTTCTTCTTGATAACGTCAGGGTCGAAGGCTTGGGACACTTGGTTGTTCACAGTCTTGCCAAAATCTTGAATCTGCTTCTGTATCGTCTCGAGATAGTTCTTGTTGTCAGCCGGTGGGGCATCGCGTTTCACGAAAGCGTGAGTCTGTTTGAAGAAAAACATTTAAAAATAAAATTCCTTGGTCATGGCGACTAGAATCGGCAAAGACTACCCGTCGACGCAGGAAGTATTTTAGTGCACAGATGAATGCGCAAACATAATCTCTCTATTCCCTCACTTGCCAATGGGACAACGATCACAGTCAAACAATTTTTTGTTAAGACTCCCGAAAATTTTCCAATGTGAAATCCCCTAGGAGACTTATACAGAAAATAATATGGCAAAAACCAAAGAAAGTTTAAATAAAACTTACGCTGACAAGGCACACGGCCAAAAGGACGATCAACAGCTTGTTCATGATGAAATAGGTACGTCTTTACGAACCAACAACACAATGCACACTGCACTCGCGACTGCAGAAATTCCCTTTATCTTGATGCTATGCCGTCCGGGAGGCGATGTATGTACCTACAGCCTGCAAGTTATCTTAATGACCCCGGGTCGTTTGTCCTAGCTGATTAATAAATGAGTTTGTAATAAACAGTAATTGCTGAAGACTTCGGACTTCCTAAGTTGAATCCTGAGGCCCTAGCAGGAGCGCGCGGAGTATACATCGATTTTAAAATTAAGGCTACCTCGAAAATATGTCGTAGGTCGACTGATCTACTAAGCGAGCGCAACGAAACGCAAAGAAGAGATGGCTATAATGTGCGTGCGCTCGGAATAAAACAATGTATGTGCCAAAACGAATTTACTCCTTTCTTAACAAAATAAATGAATTAAATTTAAAACTGCTTTGAGTAAACTTTGATTTGATAATTTTCTACCTTTTAAAGTAAATTCTATTTAATAACTCTTAAGCGTTACGCCGTGATGTTGAAAAAACTAAAAAGATTGGCATAACTTTGCATTTTTTTGTATCAAGAAAAATTCATTGAATCGCGTACTCCTTTTACATGTACTAGACCAAAGAGTCAAAAAACATATATCAAAATATTAAATCCCTATATTTTTTTCAATACCTTACCTTAAATATAGGTACTCGTTTCACATATAATGTTTTCATAATTTTCATAATTTATTCATGTCTATAGTTGATACTGATTCTGCCTGTAGCAAACAATTTAACTAAAATGTGGTTTCTGCCTACACCTATGGGAAAAAGGCGTGAGTTTATGTACCTATGTATGTGTTGAAGGGTGGTTAATACCTTTTTCTAACATTATTACGTATAAATAACTAATTTAAGATAAAATTCACATGTTACTTACTCCTTTAAAGTGTAGTTAAATATACGGGCGGCACGGTTGGCGCAGTTGCTAAGCGATTGACTGCTGTGCTGCTTGTCGTGGATTCGATTCCCGCACGGAACAAATTTTTGTATGGCCTACAGGTAGTTGTTCCGGGTCTGGCTGTTTGTGTATGTGAGTTTAAAAACGCAATGTTTGTAAACGCACCCACGATACAGGAAAAATTCCTAATGTGGGGCAACGTTTAAAAAATAAAAAAGAATATAGGTACTCGGTTCGAATGATTTTGATAACTGTGTATGTTTATGATAAAGTTTTTACGATTATGCAACCTTATCTTTTATGAGATATACGGGTAAAATCGATTGAACACTCGCTTTTTAGGCATTCATGTTGTTTTATGTTTCTTTATGATTTCTTTTACCATTAACCACTTACAACAACAATAAATTATTATATTCTATTTATTGGTTCGTTGACATAAGCTTGATAACTTTAATATGCAGAAATAGGCAATGATTGTAATAATCGGGTAAAACGGGATGAATAGAGACAAAAGTTTTGTGTCCATTCAACCCCGCGTTTTTTTTTTGCGGTATTTGTATTATGTAACTATTTTACATATACAGGGTGTTTGGTAATTAATGGTTAACCTTGAAATAGTTCATTTAAGACTAATGGCCAATCAGAAAAAAAATACAAATAAAAAAAGTACCAAAAAATAAACCCATAACAGACTAACCAATTTCAATTCGTTAAAATATTTTTTAGCGAATGTTAGGCATAAGCTGGTTTTGAACTTTGCTAGTACCTATAGTTTCGAATTTAGCCTTGCAAAATCCCATGTTCGTTTATGCAGCTGACGTATATACCCGTCACATCCATGCAACAGACTATTTTTAGGTTTAAAGTGAACCCAATAATCGTCTTAAGAGGTTTTGCCACAGTATGAGCTTGCTTTTTTATCATATTTTTTTCTACAAATTTGACATGCTGTATTTTTGTCTTTGGATTCTCTCAAGGGTGCGCCCGCTGACATTAATTTTGATGATTCTTCTTCTTCTTTATCGTGTGGTTAGTGCCTAACTTGGTGTCAGAGTTTTTATGCCGCCCATGGACCTCCGACTTGGCTTTACATACCGTCGAGAAATATCTCAGGCATGCTGGTTTTCTCACGATGTATTTCATTTTGATGATCAATGCATATTAAACCACTACTAGAAATTAATTTCATTTGGTATAAAATTGCTCGCAAAAGTTGTGAAAACTGCCTCCCGTAATAATAGTGCGACGAATTCCGCATTCGTGCCTATCCGACAAATACAATCAAAGAGTACAAAAGTGATAATAAAATTTATTTCGTGTTTGCCTCTTAACACTCTCATAAACAAGGTTTTATGGGCATTTGTGGGTGGTTGCAAGCGCCACAGCTGAGCATAAGGTCCTGGGTTCGATTCCCAGGTCCGCGAAAGTATAATTGGGTTTTTACATCAGGACTTTCTCAGTAGCTGCCACGGAGTCTAGATTTGTGCCTGGTTGGTGGCATGACTTTTATGGCGATAGGCTCGCCCCTATTACATGGGACTCCAATATAGTGTGGATGTACTCTGTTAGTTACACCCTGTCTAACCTTTCAGCGATCACAGTGATGCAATTCATATTCTGGGCTTCATAACAATAATAATAAAACAGGTGATCAACATGTGAGATGTGAGCTCTGCGATGTTGGTGCCGATAGTCGTTTCAGCCAATGGCTTCATTACCAAGACCAATACCTCGTAAGGTAGCTGGATGTACCGTTTATCTAACCTGGACACGGCTCGTATTGTTAGGATGTTCCTCTCTTTGGAGCCCTGACCCGTAGCTTGGACCCTGTTCCCGATACCGGTGGCCTTATTTTTTATATTTTAAAATGTTATTATAGATTGAAATATTTAAAAATGTAATTAATGTGTACAGAAATAAATAAAGGAATAATAAAACCAAATAGTGGAGTTTATAAAAATCTATTTCATACAAGAATCATTTACTAAAAAGATAAATGTAATGCAATATAGATTTATTTGATGTTTTATTTTATGATATAGGGCAATAACGAATACATTCTATTGTCATAAAATGATTTATGAATTTACTCTTTATTGTCCACAATAGGTACGCACGACGGCCAATCAAGCTATACAAAACCAGTTTATGCGGATCTCTCATTGTATAGGAAACCTATACAAAGCGAGGCCAAGATAATTTGGAAATGTACAACTCCATGTGCCGCCGTGTGTACTGACGTCTTATAGACATACAAATTAGGCTGCTGGTTTAGGTGCTTCTGTTGTTGGTACGAAGCTGCTCACCTGAAAAGAAAAGAAAAAATCAGTATCTGATCTATTTGTACCTCTTACATTAAAGAAATAAAAATTGAAAATTCATTTTTGGACTGAATTAAGGTTTTGTTTTGTTGGTTTTGTTAAGTTCTAATAAATCAAAAAAAAAATTGCAATACTGCAAATACGATTATTTTTTAAGAAGAAGAAGAAATAAAATGCAGGGGACTGAACATCAGAGCAAGTGATAAATTAAAATCCTGAAGGAATGATAAAATAAAGTGTTTTCAATACACTTTCTCGATAACTGGTTCGTATCGCACTACGATTAGGTACAGCATGCAATGTATTTTTCATGTGTGGCTTTTTAATATTTTTCCGCACACGTGCCGAAATATAAAAAATCACAGATAACTATAAAATTATGCTAAGTCCAAATGGGTTCTATTACTATAGTCAGCGGTGATTGTTTTTTTTTCAAATCTCGTCTTTACAGCATATTTTTTTTTGAGTATTTAAATTGTGTTTATATATAAATAGAAGATCATAGATCATGACAAATATTTACTTTTATGAACAAATTAACACTTATTTGTGTTCTAAATTCAAAAATGTATTGAATTTTTTATTGTTCATATTAGGCTGTTTAGCGGTATCATACCTTTGCTTCTTCTTCAACCTGGCGAAAGCAAAACGCGGAAAAAAGCAAATTAAATCATAGTTTCCTAATTATTCCTGGCAAAAATACTTTCCGTTCTAATATTTTATTTCTTCGAAAGTGTATTGAAAAACATCGTTTGATACGCGTGGGGATTTGTTACTGCAGTTCTCGGCACCATAACACCCTCGCCTGCAGCTCGGGTGTTAATTCCGCCTCGAATGCAATAACAAAGTTTCCCACTTATATCAAATGTACTATTTCAGTTAAAACGCTTACCGCTTTGTTAGCAGCATCAACTAAGTCATTGAAATTCTGCTTGATTGCGTCGGGGTTCAGGTTTTTGTTAGCTTCTTGGCTCAGTTTACTGATTAATGCTTCAATATTGGTTTTCACAACATCAAGTTGCGCCTGTAAATCTGCAGCTGTTGGGACATCGCGTTTCACGAAGGCGTGGGTCTGTGTGAAGAACAAACAATATAAATAAGAAAATTGTTAATTTCGTTAACTTAAATTAAGTACAGATTTCCAACCAGTTCAGTAAGACGAAAAGAGTGAAAAATATCTAGTAATGTACAACCCTGATTTGACATTTGTCACTCTGAAAATATACATTTAGGCATGGTATAATAATATACTTCGTATACCATGCATTTAGGCAAAACTATAAATTCTACATATTCCCAAGTCATCATCTGCCTAGCCTTTTCCAACTATGTTGGGGTCGGCTTCCAGTCTAACCGGATGCAGCTGAATACCAGTATTTTACATGGATCGACTGCCTATCAGACCTCCATATTCCACAACCCAGTTACTACCGGGTAATACGATACCCCTTGGTAAGACTGGTTGTCAGACTTTTAGGGCCACTGACTACCTAACGACTGTCGAAGATCTACAAATGACACCCGGGACCAACGTCTTAACGTACTTTCCGAGGCACGGAGGAAACTCGGTATGTAATGGGCGGTCACCCATCCACAGACCTAGGCAAGCACGGCTAACCTAAAGATCGACCCGAGCGGCTGTTATTATTTAGTCACGAGCTCCTCCACACAGACTTGACAGGTACAGAAAAAAAAAACTTACGCTGACAAGGCACACGGCGAAAAGGACGATCAACAGTTGCTTGTTCATGGTGAAATAGTAGTTTGGTACGTCTTTACAACACAACAACACAATGGTAACTGAGCTTTCCACGGCAGTATTCCCCTTTATCTTGATGCGGCCGGGCTCTGATGTTTGGACAGCTTATCTTAATGACCTCGGGTCGATATTTTTCTGGCAAGCTAATCTTTGGTAATTACCAAAGAGCTCGGACGATCCTAATTAAAACTTACGTGGTAATTTTTCGGAGTATTTTGTTTATGGGCGAAAAAGATTGATGAATAGGAAAATATTATGAGGTTTAACAGTTTAGTCAAAAGGATTAGGAACTCTCCGATGAGTAGAATTTTGCTTGCATGTACAAGGTGTTAGGTTAAAAGAGAGACATTATTTTAAGGCGATTCTCACAAGAAATCGTTCGTCCGCGCAGTCGAGCGGAGGCGGCGAATCAAATGTATTGGCAGTGCGCCGCGCGGATAGGCGGTGAGCGCCGCTCGTCCGCACGGATCAACGGATTTCATAGAAGCCAAAGCGACATGAGATCCGCTTCACCGCCCCACCGATGATTGAATAAAAATAATGAATCCATCACACCCCTCACAATTTTTCGTCATGGTTGCGTTTTGAGCAATAAATAGACCTAATATCCCTTTGCCTTCACCCCAGTCGATCCGGGAGAGATCAAAAAGGTTATCCTTTCCATTAAATCCAAAGCCGTTGGCTGTGACAACATCAGTCGGCAGATCATCGTGACAGTTGTTGATCAGCTCCTTCCTGCAATTTCCCATATAGTTAACTTCTCCCTGTACTCCGGTGTCTTCCCTTCCCTGTGGCAAAAAGCCCATGTCCAACCACTACCTAAAATACCTAATCCCACACTTCCCAGTCAGTTTCGTCCAATTTCTATCCTTCCCTTTTTATCCAAAGTATTAGAGGCCTTTGTACACAAGCAATTCTCCCATTTTATTCATAAAAAATCCCTCATCAGTCCATTACAATCCGGGTTCAGGCCCGGGCACAGTACCGTTTCTGCTCTCCTTAAAGTGACTGACGATATAAGGCGGGGAATGGAATATCCTTCTCACCGCTCTGGTTTTATAAAATCTTCTTTCTTTGTCCAGGCGGTTTTCCTCTGGAATGCGCTCCCTCAGAGTACCAGGACGGTGACCAGTCAATTCACTTTCAAAGTGAAAGGTCGGGAACATATACACAAGAAGTTGGCAGATTTGTCTCAGAACTAAGTTGTTGTAGTTTTTCTTGTTTATCTCTCTTAACTTTATAAAGTTTAATATATGTATGTATATAAGTATCTATTCTTATTTGTTCTTATGTCTTTTTTTCTGTTATTGCACCTACTGTATATTGTCTCTGCATCACCCCAAGGTAGACAGGTAGAAAATGCCTATGGCATTAAGTCCGCCATTGTACATAAACAAAGCTACAATTTTATAAAGCATTAATAAATAAATTTAAAAAAAAAGTAAATATATAATATTTTTAACTTGAATTTGTTCAAAAATAGTTGCGTTATGAAGAAGACCCCCTTTCCTTGGGGATACTAACCTTTCCGAATAGTACAAACGGCACACTTTAGGTACCCACGATTTAACTTGAACCCAAATCCTTTATGTAGTTTTTGCGTGAAAGAGTAACAAATATCCTTACAAACTTTGACATTTATAATAGTAGTAAGATAATATAGTCACAATAATAATATAAGCCAATATATATATTTTTTAAACCGTGCGTTTACAAACATTTAAACTCACATACATTAACAGCCAGGCCCGGAACAACTACCCGTGATTACCCGTCATACAAATATTTTTTTCCGTGCGGAAATCGAACCCGCGACACTCAGCACAGTAGCCAATCGCTCAGCCGCTGCGCGAACCGTGCCGTCAATTTATGACACGTCATGATTACTGACCTACTGCAGGGCATAGGCTTCTTCTCATACAGAGAAGGCACACTGAGCACTGATCACCACGCTTACTAAAGACGGATTGACGATTTCAGACTGACATTTTACATGGCGGTCATATTCAAAATTCCACCGCGGGCATCCAGCTGTTGTGACTTGTGATGTCAATGAAGAAACAGCGATGGGGCGACCCCAATATGCACATTAACAGCTTTCACGGTTTACAACTAAACTTATACTGTTACTTACGGGATATCTTCCGTGATTGTTCATTATTTTGAGCTCCCAATATATCGATGTTACAAACGTCATGATCGCGGATTGACTGGATGAACAATCACGGAAGATATCCCGTAAGTGACAGTATAAGTTTATTAACACTCTTTTTGGATTTGAGAATTTGCAGAAACCATTATTTTATTGTTATGTATTAGTTTAAAAAGGATTAATGCAATGTTTTTTTTTGCTGTAGCATCTTTGTAAATACTAAAACTTTTTAAAATAAATACATAGTTTTGCAAGTCCGTGGGAACAACGGAATCAAACTAATAAAAGTCACTGAATTCTCTATTAAAATTAAATATGAAGGTTGGGTATCGAGCTCGTGGCTAAATAATAACAGCCGCTCAGATCGATCTTTAGGTTAAGCCGTGCTTGCCTAGGTTGGTCTGTGGATGGGTGAGTTTCCTACTGAGTTTGATACTGAGTTTCCTCCGTGCCTCGGAAAGCACGTTAAGCCGTTAGTCCCGGCTGACATTTGTAGATCTTTGACAGTCGTTAGATTGTCAGTACCAAAAAGTCTGACAACCAGTCTTAACAAGGGGTATCGTATTACCTAGTACTAACTGGGTTGTGGAGGTCAGATAGGCAGTCGCTCCAAGTAAAATATTGGTATTCAGCTGCATCCGGTTAGACTGGAAGCCGACCCAAACATAGTTGGGAAAAGGCTAGGCAGATGATGATGAGGGTCGGGTGTATGACGTCTTAAAGCATGATTGATGAAGACCGTAGATACAGTCCTGTGATAGACGGAAAGACAAAAAGATCAGGATTCTGAAGATTGTGTATATTTTTTTTTACTTGATATACCTTCACGTCCCCCCGTACTATTCATTGCATCCATCAGCACAATGTTTTGAGTGCGCCACAATGAGTCTTACCGTAAAAAGTGATTTTTCATCCCAAAAAAAATATCGCTTCACAGCAACAATTTTGTGCGAAGATTTATTTAGTTTGATGTATAGAACACTTGGTTGACGGCTTCGTGAAGGGTCCATTTACACCCTGTATTGTAAAATGATTTGGAAAGGTGATATTTTCAAAAAACTAATTTTAGACGCCATTATTCCAATATTATGGCAAAGTTGAAATTCGGTAAGAGCACATCGAAATCTACAAAATTACCCATATCCAAAACTCCCGGTAAGTTTCCAGGTATAACTAACAATACTGGTGATGTTATAACATTAAGGTGTAAGTGCCAGGGTAGCAGGGTAGCCGCGAAATTCAAATTTTCTTAGGTTGTTTGCAATTTTCAGGACAGTTTCAGTCTATATGTGAAAAAAAATATGATTCGCGACCGTAACACGTATGTAGTTACATAATTATAATCATTAAATCATCAACACAACCCTTTAAGTTCATTTAGCATAAGCATAAGTATAATTAGCCTATTAATGTTCCCACTACTGGGACGCAGGCCTCCTCTCTATGAGAGGGAATGGGCTATAATCCACCACGCGGGCCCAGTGCGGGTTGGTAAGTTCATTTAATCCCATTTAATGACGATTTCATGAAAAAGTCACGAGTTCAATAACTATAACTCTGTAAAGCCGTATTTGTTACGGTCGCGAATCATATCTTAATCGACATACAATCTGACACTGACCTGTAAATTGCAATAAACGTAAGAAAAATTTAAATTTCTCGGGCTTTCCTGGCGCTGCCACCTTAAAAAGATGACTTATATTAGGGTTGTGAAACAAGAGTAAAAGAAAATAAAACCAAAAACATGAGGTCTATAATAAAATCTATTTCATTCACGAAACATTCATGTTTTTAAAATATAAATGCAATGCAATACAGATTTGGTAGCTAATAAAATTATGGCTTTGTTGAATGATGTGGACTATAAAGAATAAATTCTTTTGTCATATTAATCAGTCTTCTTACTGGGATGGTGCTTGGCCTTCAACCGCTGATCTGAAGCTAGACACCTGAAAAGAAAATAAAAATCATTATTTAGTTATCAATGTTAAGCCTTTAGTCTCGGCTGTCATTTGTAGATCTTTGATAGTCGTAATAGTTAGTCAGAGGCCCCAAAGGTCTGACAATCAGTTTTATCAAATATTTTTTTTTTTTTTTTTTAATTATGTTTCTACCGCAGACAGAGCGCGGAGGTCCGCGCTCTTTTTTAATTTATATAATTTTTTGCTTGTCTAGAAAAAATAAATATTTTTTTTTTTCCTACATGCGTGCTCCTACATAGGACACGTTACATTATACTTAACTTATTGTAGTACAAAGGTAACTTAAAAATCTACGAGAGCCCACCGATAAAAAAATTTTTTTCAAGATATATTACCCAGTACCGACTGGGTTGTGGAGGTCAAATAGGCAAATGCAATGTAAAATACTGGTATTGTTCTGTATGCGGTAAGACTGATAGCCGACCCAACTTAGTTGGGAAAAGGCTGGGCAGATGAAGATTTAGTTATCAATGTTATCATACTTATCAAAATTACGATCAGTTTTTGTTAACAAAATTGTGCCTGTAATCCCCGAAGAGGATCACCCACATTTCGCCTGTTAAGATTTTTAAGTCCCATGTAATATGGGGCAAGCCTATTGGCATCACACGTTGCCCGACCTGGAAATCAAACACAGGACCTTATGCTGAGCAGTCGAATTCGCGACCAATAGACCAATGAGGCAGTATAAATAATAATAAACAGTTCTCTAAAGAACGGCTCTCGTTTAAAATAGTTTTCAACGAAAACACTTACCGATTTGGAAACTTCATCCATTGCCTTGGAAGCCGTATCTTTTATACCGGTGCCTACTTCTGCCAGCTTTGCTGCCGCGGCGTCAACTTTCGACTGTACATCTGCCGCCGATGGAGTGTCACGTTTCACGAAAGCATGAGCCTGTGTGAAGAACAAAAGATTTAATATTAAAAAACTTAATTTCATTATAATAGTTCTGCTGCCCGCACTTCAGCCACGACGGCCAACCTAAGCGGTCATCAGCCATCGCCGCAGGAGATATTATTGTGCACAAGTGTGTGCGCAGGCATAGTCATGTGCACTCCCTCTTTCCTCGCTCTCATAGTCCTCGCTCTCATAGTAGTATGGCGGCAATCCGACACGACCGGTGAGATCAAGCGCAGGACCAATAGTTTAACATGCTTTACGAGGTTTAAACAAACTTTCAAAATTCCTACTGCGAAGCGACTAATGGGAAAAGCCAATGATACTTTGCCCGACCTGAGAATCGAACTAGAACTCCACTCTTAAAAGTCGTGCCTTCGTACGTATAAACACAATAGTAAAGTTATTTGTTCCGAATCGTACAGACAACAATAAGTTGCTTAATGCATGTAGTGCAACGCTCAGTCTATTTCAACAGGACTCAACAAACAAGAATACGAGTTTATATATTCAAATAATATCATATCAAGTATAGGGTTTTTCAATAAGGGCGGGTAGATGTTGAAATGAAATAAAACAAACTGTGTGTGAGGTATTAACAAAATTCTTTTTTTATTTGAAAGGCCCACATCTGCCATTAAGTGAGGAATATGACATAATTCAAATGCCTTCCTCGGGTTCTGCTGTACACTTTCACGAACCGCGACGAAGTGATCGGCCGATCTTGAGTTCCTTGAACGTACGGATGTTGGCTGATTATTTACCGAATCGGTCGTCTCAAATTTGGCTACCAAACGTGAAGAGTCGACTGTGAAGAGCCACCACGTCTGCCGTAAAATGGGCGCAATGCGCGCATTTGCACTAACGAGCACTCATTTTGATAATAAAGTTTTATCATTTGAACGTGCTGTGCAATCGTGTAACTTTCCATGGTAATTTGACATAAGTAACTGAATAATAAACAAAAGATTTGATAGATATCACCAAAACAAATTGGCCGCCACGGGCCGCCAAAATCTACCCGCGCCTATTGAAAAACCCTACGATACCCCTTGGTAAGACTGGTTGTCAGACTTTGTGCTACTGACTACCTGTAACGACTGTCAAAGATCTACAAATGACAGCCGGGACCAACGGCTTAACGTGCTTTCCGAAGCACGGAGGAAATATATAAGATCTCGGTATTAACAGTTATAATGTGTACCTAAAACTAGTCAGGTATAAAGTGCAAATGGAGCAAACACGCACAGATACACACCTAACCCAAAATAATCTTCACTAGTCTCCACTATAAATTGTCTAGTTTGGAGCTCGAAGAAAATATAGATGGATTGTGCGAGGAATGATATGAAAGAGAAAGGAGTTGTAGCAGCTGGCACCAACTTTCAACTTCATCTTCAATTAAATAATAGTGATAGGTTTACACTTTATACTTCCATGTATACATATTTTTAGTACTTAAGTTGGCTGTCCCTGGTGACAGGCGTCAGTGATTTTTAAGCAAGCTTTTTACATTAAAATTAGGAAACAGATATCGTTTTACTTATCTCCTGACAACTGGTAAAGAGTCAATGATGCCGTAACGTCTGACAGGGGAAAATGGAAGAAGAAAACGTGTTGCGCCGACCCCAAGTAGAATGGGACAAGGGCGGGAAGATGATGATGGGGCTCACTTGCCAGTGAGCCTAGTATAACATTTTGTAACTATTTTCTATTTCTAAAATGTTTAGTATAACAAGTGATAAAAAATACTAGCAAATACAAAACTCGAGCACCCAGAAGCAGACATTTTTGTTACCCAGAAAAATGTAACTTGCGAAATTACTGTTCCAATTAACACAGAACTTAATAGCAAGTCATACAAATATACAAACACATTGGCCAAGAGCGAGTAGGCATTACACAATCAAGGTTCCGATCCAAACTACACTCAGCAGTCTGTTCAACGGTCGCCTACCGTAATTACAGTCATCTGCTTAGCCTTCTCCCAACAATTCGAGGTCGGCTTCTAGTGTAACCGGATGAATGTATTTTGACGTTAATACTGTATAACATGTATCAAAGTGAATAAAAAGGCAAAGAGAGGCCTAAATCCAGCAATGGGTGAAGTTGGAGTGTGGTTGATGATGATGAATTGAATTAAAATTTCTGCTAGCTTCTAAACTATAAATCTAAATGGCATAGTGTCAAGGTAAAATTAGTTTGCACTGATTCAGCAAATTAACCACTTTTATTTATTAAAGAACATACAGAATTCAAATGGTTTCATTAGCATATTTAATATCTCTATTAAAAAATAAAATTTTAGCTTTAGAAAAGGATGGGAGAGGCTTGAAGGATCATGTTTTGCAAGTGTACTGTATATTTTAGGCCGGTAAACCAAACATTAAAAATATATTTAAACAATCCTTAAAATAGCTCTTTTACCTAACCTAGTTATTTAAAAAATAACTCATCCCCATAGAGTCCTAAGAATTAGTCCATAAGAAATTCAATGGAGCACATGGCTTATACAGATATTGTCGTGAGGAAAGTTTTGAGTATGAGTGTGGATGGGTATAAGAGTAGAGGAAGACCGAAGAAATGATGGATGGACTGTGTTTAGGATGTTATGGCAAGAAAGGAGGTGCCTGATGAGATGACAAGAAAAAGAGAAGAATGTAAAAAGAAGACATTCTGCGCCGACCCCAAATGAATTATGATAAGGGCAAAAGAATGATAATGACACGGCTTATACAAAAAATATTGACAAAAAGCAAGAACTGAAACTTACGCTGACAAGGCACACGGCCAGAAGGACGATCAACAACTTGTTCATGGTGAAAATAGTAGGTAATTCTTTACGTCTTCACTACACAACAACACAATGGTTACTGAGCATTTCACGGCAAGGCTCCCCTTTATGTGGGTGCTACTGGGAGCCAATTTTTGAACAGCCGATCGTATCGTCCAAGGAGTTCGGATGGTCCTAATTGGAACCTACCTTGTCCTGATTGGTTGAAGTATGGAAAATAACTGAAAATTTTATGACGTTTGATTGGTTTAATCTCAGGGTTAAGGATAATGGACTGTAAGATGGTTGGTTTGATTCAGCAAATAACTTTATTTTCCTTGACAGGATATTACCAGTTTTCGCACTGTTCTGTGGTATCCGCATCACTCGACGATATTGCTCTACGCAACGTTAAAGAAGATCATTTCATTTAAAATACTCTTCTACTTGTTTGGTTCTGTAAACAGGAAAATAAACTATCTACCTTATGTGGTCACACATTACGCAAAATAATCTGGAAGACAAATAACATATTGGTCTAGTTAAAAATTTTGACGTAGACACGATCTCCAAGGGCGAGATATTCTGGGCCAAACTGAATTAAGGCAAAGATCACTATGAGGTTGTTTTGAGAACTTTAACTCCAAATAATGCATCACTTTAGGCTGCAGGCTCTACCGACAGTCACTAATTTGGCCACAGTGAAAGCAATAATGTATTTTTCAATACACTTCCTCGAAAACTGTTTCTTATCGCACTACGATTAGGTTCAACATGCAATGTATTTCACACGCGTGGATTTTTTTCATTTAACACGTGTGCGAAAACAAAAATTTCCACAGATGAATAAAACTATACTTAAACTAAGTCCAATAGTTCAATGCCTACAGTTGGTGGTGATTGCTTTTTTTATAATCTCAGCAAAGAGATATGTTAATATTGTATTTACGGAGTAAATATTTTTTGAATATTTAAATTGTGTTTATAAATAGAATATATAGATAAACAGGATTATTTAAAAGAAATATTTACTTTTATGAAATTAACATTTCTGAATTCATAACTATTTGAATTTATATATTTCGTATTAGGCTATTCAGTGGCTTCATACCTTTACTTCTCCCTGGCGGAAGCAAAGCGCGGAAAAAAAGCAATAAATTGATGTCAAAAATACTTCGTTTTCTATTATTTTGTTTGTTCGAAAGAGTATTGATAACATAGTCGTTTGATACACGTGGGCATTTGTTACTGCAGTTCTCGGCTCCCTAAAAAACTTCGCCTGCGGCTCAGGTGTGAATTCCGCCTCGAATGCAATAACAAAGTTTCCCCAATTACATCAAAATGTACTATTTCATTTAGTTCTTCTTTTGGGTTCCTCACTAAAATTGTAGATAATTTTTTTTCTATCATACTAGGTTCGTTATTTTTAGTCTATTGTATTTCACATGTCACACAAATTCGTGGTTCACTGCAGATTGCTATGTGAATATTAGGTAGTAAGAACAACATTTTCAACTACCAAACATAAATTTGCGTTAGGACAGTTATGCCTCATCGCTTCTATGGGTCTATACACGGGTATACTGTGACCTGGGTGTGGATATAGGGTTTTTTTTTTATCCGGGTATTACGTTTCTATGGGATAATGTTAAACCAAACTCACGAAACCGTAGGAAAAATCAGGTGGCCTACCATGACGTCTTAAAGCAGTAGTAATTCTAGTGTAGGAAAGAGATGGTGCTAGACGACCCGTATAGATCTGTCTCTTTTCCACACAACCACCAAGGAATGAATAAAAAAAAATTGTTTAAGAATGTTCTATTTCATACTAAATTAATTAAAACTAGTATTTTATTTATAGGCTCAGGGCCTTTCCATCGTCGTTCTATATAAGGATTAACTTCGCTGTAAACAAATCAGTCTTGTTTCCTACGCTGCTGGTTTGGCTTTCATATCGGCCATCTGGAAAATAAAACATCAACATTAGTGAACCGAAAACTTAATTTACTTATGAGGAAAAGCTTTAAACAGTCAGAAATATTTTGTTGATTAGAAGAAACCGAGAGAGAATGAAATGAAGTCTTTGACTAAGAGTAGGACAGTTCAGTTTAAGAAAAAAAAGAAAGAAATATAGCCTTGCCAAGGTAACAGACAGTCTTTTTAATAAAATCAACAATACTAACATTTTAAAGGTGTTACAATAACAACGGGCTTCTTCTTAAAAAAATATCATCATCTGCCTAGCCTTTTCCCAACTATGTTAGGGTCGGCTTACAGGATGCAGCTGAATACCAGTATTTTACATAAAGCGACTGCCTATCTGACCTCCACAACCCAGTTAGTACTGGGTAATACGATACCCCTTGGTAAGACTGGTTGTCAGACTTTTTGGGCCACTGACTACCTAACGACTGTCAAAGATATACAAATGACACCCGGGACCAACGGCTTAACGTGCATTCCGAGGCACGGAGGAAACTCGGTATGTAATGGGTGGTCACCCATCCACAGACCAACCTAGGCAAGCACGGCTTAACCTAAAGATCGATCCGAGCGGCTGTTATTATTTAGCCACGAGCTCCTCTTAAAAAACGTCTTAAAAAATTATGATTTTTCAAATAACATACATACATAAACTCACGCCTTTTACCACGGGGGTAGGCAGAAACCACAGAACGCTACCTGATACGATCCTTACATACTTCTTTGGCCTCGTCCACGGTCATACATCTATTCATACACGCCGGTTGCGAGTACTACGCACCTGACCTTTTTGAAGAACCTCACCAATAAGGTCAGTATGTGTGGTTCTAGGGCGTCTCCTCCTGGCCTTGCCACGCACATCTGCCTTTTATTTGTCGCCTTTCACTTATCCTCTCCACATGACCAAACCATCTAAGCATACTCTTTCAATTTTTGTCCCTACATCTTCTTTTAAACCGCAACGTTTCCGTATAACCTCATTTCCAATTTATCATTCAGAGTTACACCACACATACTTCGCAAGGAACGCATTTCCACAGCATTAATTCTACTTTCATGCCTCGTTTGCCACACCCAACATTTACTTTCATACATAAATGTAGACACCAGCACACCATTGTGAACAGCCAGACGAGCCTTCTGTAAAGGTTTGGTGCAGTACATATGTTACCGGCCAAACCCGATTTTAGGCCAAACTATTTTGTCCTAGGCCAAACTAGGCACTCTGACTAAATGGGTTAGGTTAGGTTAGAACTGTGACCAACCACGCGCTAGCCGAGGGTGCGTAGCAGGGCCGATGAGTGCCACAGCAAAGTTGGGCGCTTTGTAATTGCCTTGTTTGTGTTAGTGTATCCTGACACGATAAACACGTGAACTGGTTTGGCCTAGGACAAACTAGTTTGGCCTGAAATCGGGTTTGACCGGTAACACATACAAATACTAAACCAGGTACGGACACCGGACAACTTCATACAATATCTGCCTGAGTACGGTGTTAGGAGCCTCGACCGAAATTAGTGCTTACCAATTTGACCGGACCTGAGGCTAAGCAGTATGAATGATTGTCCCAAGAAGACCCATAGCAGTTAAAATAAACCTGCTTGAACCCCATATTTTTCCAGGGAAGGTTTCCATTTGTCCTCTCATAACAATAAGTTGTTAATGACAGGTTAACAAGCAACCAACCATGATCAATTGTTCATTCAAAAATAAAATACAACTGCACGCAATTGCAACCGGATAAAAATAATTATGAGCACAAGATCAGACGTCGAAATCTGTGTACGCACGTACTCAGTCGTACATAATACAATCTTCACACAATTGGTCGCCTTAAGTGACAAATTGGTATCAAGATGGAACTTCTACGCCTTAAAATAAATATGCTATGTGCGTATATCGTTGAATATTCTAGAAACTCTATTTTATACGCACGTAGCTGACGGACTGCCTCTTTGGTCGAGTGGTTGCAAGCGCTACTGCTGAGCATGAGGTCCTGGGTTCGATTCTCGGGTCGAACAAAGTGTTATTGGGTTATTCCATCAGGAATTTCTCAGTAGAAGCCAGGGAGTCTGGATTTGTGCCCGGTTGATGGTAATAGGCTCACCCCCAATTACATGGGACTTAAAACATAACTGGCGAAATGTGGGAGGTACACCTCTGCCTAACCCTTCCGGGATTACAGGCGTGATGTTATGTTACAGCTGACGGATAAAAATTTGTTTCATAGCATGATACATTCTAAAAGAGTCTAAGAACAAGAAGTACAAGGAGTTTCTAAAAAGCATAGAGGTGAACTGATGGTACACCCACACTTTACCAGTTATGTTAAAGTCCCATGTAATAGGGGGAGGGCCTATTGCCAGCAGCCGGACACAAATCCAGACTCCGTTACTGCTACTAAGAAATTCCTGATGGAAAAATCCAGTAACACTTTGCCCGGTCCGGGAATCTAACCCAGGACCTCATACTTAGCAGACCTGCTTGCGACCACTAGACCAACGATGAAGCCTTAATAAATCCTGTGACATAACTCACCGCTTTGTTTACGCTTTCGGCAATAGCATTCAAGTTTTTCTTCATAGCTTCTGGGTCGAATGTGGTCGACAGCTGGCTGTTGAAGTCCTTGGTGAAGTCTTGGAGCTTCTTCTGAATGGTCTCCAAGTAATTGGTGTCGCCGGCTGCAGGAGCATCGCGCTTCACGAAGGCTTGAGTCTGTGAGGATGATGAGAATTAGTTTAAAAAAACCGACTCGATGGTATTGGAAGAAAAATTTCAAACAAAAAAATTTCAAAATGGCACCCTTAATCCGCCATTTTTCTTTGTTTTTCATTTCAATGTAACCATTGACACTCGCGCCACCAAGACGAATCTAACGACGTATAATTTTTCCAAATCCGTTCATCCGTTTAGGAGTTACGAGGGAACATAGAAACAGACATACATACATACAGGTCAAACACATAATCCTCCTTTTGGGCTTCGCCGCAGTCGGGTAAAAATACGAAAACATAATTGGGCTTTAGTACTGCAGCTGCTGAAGAAATGTAACTTCTCATACCAAGAAGTTAAAGGTACTAATTTAGTACCGTGTGGTGATGTTCCTATACCATCGTACTTCTAGTGCAAGAATAGTACTGTGGTAAATCCACGCTACATCCCTTTTTCGGATTGGAATCATGATGCCATTCATAAATACTTCATAGCTTCTGCTGATCAAATGTTATATCTAAGCCGGAGAGGTGATCTGTACCTCAGGACCTTCCTACTTTAGACACCTTTCTCCATATAAGATCCTGCACCAGCGCCTGTAATTCTTGATGTCGAGATAAATAAAGATTTATGATTATGATCACCTTTGCCCCTATGTTGGTAGTAACTCATTTCAAAATCAAGTCGTTGTTGAAGACTTACACTAATTATTGATGGACTGTGTTCGGTATGAGTTCGGGAGAAATGACCTGTTTAGGGTGTTGAGGTTGAACAGACTTGAAGTAGGCACATTCCATAAAATCCTGGGTCAGCCAAATGGCGATGATGTGAAGAGTCTGTTTAGGTTCATGGCCCAGATATGAACAGTGTGTATTAAGGGTACGATGGGACTGATATACGCCTTGGGATTATACATGTCCCTAAAAAAATCAAGTCTAGGGAAAGATATTTTTTTTTTCTCTGTGTACAAGAGATATCCGGTTATTATTGTTTCAATTAATAAACAATTAGATAAAATTTTGATTAAATTAGTTATTGAAACAGACAAGATGTCAAGATGATTTGTGACCTACATCCGCGACGGATGGTAATAAAAATTGGTCGAGGATGGAAAATTAGCAAAAATATTTTTTAATGAACTACTTACGCTAACAAGGCACACAGCCAGAAGTACAATCAGCATCTTATTCATGTTTAAAGAGTTTTTTTTTATACAACTTCACAACGCAACAGTAACATGCACACTGCGTTCATCACGAAAGCAATCCCCTATATCTTAGTTTTGACCGAGACGATGCATGTATGGTCAACTCATTACAGTGCCACTAGGTCATCTGATTTTGCAAGCTTATCAGTTAATAAGCTTTAACTGCGATTTTGATCGTAATTATAATGCTATACGTGTTAAGTTCATGATATTACTTAGATCTGATTATATAAAATACATGCATACATAAATGCATGTCTGTTATTGTTTGAAAGACAAAAAAGTATCCATCCTTGTTAATAAAAAAACTAGTAACCTTCTCCTGCTTTAATCTGGTGCAAATATCAATGATTATCGAAGCATCGAGATAAGTACTAACCTCCTTCTGCGAAGCAGTCATGCTAGTGAAAGAGGTGGCGGGACGTGACAGGGAAAGAACCTCACGTCCCAGCCGCCGCGGGAGACGCCCTGGGCGTCGGGTGTCACGTGGTGGCTCCCGGCCACCGTAGGCGCGGGCCTGTGGACGGCGAGTTATGGGCTAGCTCGCCGTCCGGCCGTCTTATGACAACAGGCCGTGTCGACGGCGCGTTCGTGTTCCACGCGCGCCTCAAAGAGATGTCACCAACGATGTAGGGGTCTGCAAGGGCCGATGCCTGCCAGGGCTGCGGGACTGTTCGAAAGAGATACCGTGGCCCTGGAACACAAAGGACAAAGAAGGAACATGGATGGGTTTTAGTCAGTACAAGTCTGACACTCCCTTCCGCTCCGCCCAGAATGGCGGAAAAACCGCTACCAAATCCATTTTTTTCCAGTGGTGAATGCCTCTTTTCTTTTTTGTGTGGATAATGTCAGAGTATAAGTTTAAGTTGTCTTTGCATGCCATCGAGAAATATCTCTCAGACATGCTGGTTTAGTTCCCTCACGATATTTTTTTCATAGAAGCACGTGATAGTAATATACAATAAGCACATGAATCCGAAGATCAGAGGTGCGTGTCGTGGGTTGGACTAGTGACCTTTGACTTGGTAGTGTGACGATCACACCACTAGACTATCACTGTGTAAATCCATTGTGGTAGTTTCGAAGATCCAAACGAACACACAGACAGACAAACACGAAAACCGACTTTGTGTCCGCTTTTGCTTCGCTAGATTTTTACGACAAGCAAAATCAAAACTAATCAAGATTTATTTATTATCTGATGGGGCTCAGGTTTTATCACAAGATGTACCCAAGTAAGTTAATGCATTTAGTCTTGCTAGATAAAAACTACCACGCGACATGTTAAATTTAGACATCTACTAGCTAGAAATCTATCGTGATGATGTTATAACTCCCGTGAAAATCCACCGTGCGCTACACACGTGCGGATCCAACATAGATTTTGATTTCTAACAAATTTTATTCAAACTATGCATGTCAAATCCGACCAACAATAGGCAAAGCGACAATTCGTTTGACCTTCCAAGTCAATTTATTATCGCACAACACAATACTGATATTCAGCTGCATTCGCTTCGACTGGAAGCCGATCACAACATAGGTGGGTAACAGTAGGCAGATCAAAGATAAATATGTACACAGTAGAGGTTCTGGCAACGCCTGGAGGGTACGCCTTGCAAGGACATACACTGATCTTATTGGTGATGTTCTTCAGAGAGGTTAGGTGCTTAGTACTAGCGACCCACGTGCGTTTATAACCTGATGTATGAACGAGGACTTGGTGAAAGGACTATGTAAGGATCGTAGCAGGTGGCGGTCTGTAGTTTCTGCTCACCTCTATGGTAAAAAGACAGATGATAATGAAAAACACATAAACTCACTTTCGATTTATAGATTTTTTTGCAAACCACACATCAAAGGTCGCCAAACGGGATATTGCATTAAGCCGGCCCCTCGGGCCGTTTGACTCATTTTAATGCCCCAGTTCCGGGGCAGACGATCGAGATAATTGAACTACAATAATCACGAGTGTCGTGTCCCTTGTAGTATTTCAATCATTTACAATAACGCCAGATAGAATCAAGACTGTTTTCCTCGAAACGGTAGGTAAAAGTGCATACAACAAACTGAAGTATGTAAAAACCATACTTAGCAAATAACTATATATTTGCGTCATACAAACCGCCGTCAAACCGCCAACATGTCTTTGTTTTATTTTAACAATCGTCTGCCGTCTACCTATAAGAAAGTCAGCACTCTGCATGGCGACCCTGCCAGGAACTATTTCGCCAGTTTATGCTCTATTTCTATTAAAGGTGCAAGCCTATTAAATTGTGCAGCAATCCAGAGTGGGGACTCTGGATTGCTGCACAAGTTAAGTTATTTAGTCTACTCAATGAATTCAGACCCAAAACCTCTCTGAAGTCGCCCACCAGCCCATCCAGGCTGGTAATCATAATGCTATGCTAATAGCTATATGACGTATCAGGAGAGCCGATTGCCATCAAATAACCACAAATTTTGCTCGTACCAGTATTTTACATGGAGCGACTGCGTATCTGACCTCCACAACACAGTTAGTACTGGGTAATACGATACCCCTTGGTAAGACTGCTTGTCAGACTTTCGGGCCACTGACTACCTGTAACGAAAAAGATTTAAGATTTTTAACGGCTCAAGGCATCGTTCGTCGATCGATGCCATCGATCGATGGTAGAATGGATTAATCGACGTCAGCCAAAGCTATGCAAGCGTGGCTTAAGCTGAAGATCGACCCGAGCGGCTGTTATTATTTAGCCACGAGCTCAGCCTTAGGTAGACCACCAACCAAACTAAAACCCGGAACCAGTTAATCATAGGTATTTTGTGTTGTTATTGCTTTGTTTGTTGACGCGTATCGCAGTCATTCAATCAATTATGTCTAAGGTTCGAGGTGCACTAGATAGTGAGATAGTGCTACATCCGTCAGCTGTTTATCAAAGACTCGAAGTCCATCAGTGTCTACTGTGGAAAATAATTACCAGAGATAAGGATGCTCTATATAGGGTGACTGGTAATTGGTGACCGATACTTATACACGTGATTGTACTCATGATAACAAACAACTTTCCCAAAGAAACATTTTTTAATACTCATTCAATGTTATCACAATAACACAACAGCCACTGTTGCACGGTACGATAGTAATGAGACAGAACGGCGTCACGCAGTTAACAGCTGATAGGTCACAGGCGCGTGCGCGCGAATTTCATACAGCTGTTGTGTTATTGTGAAAAAAATGAATGACTATAAAAAAAATGTTTCTTTGAGAAAGTTGTATGAGTACAATCACGTATATAAGTATCGGTCACTAAGTACCAGTCACCCTATACAACATTAGTTTTAGTATTATGCGAAACCCGAAACACGTTCCTAGTATTTTTATGTAAAGAATCTATGTACAAAATTTCACAACTGTATCATGAAAAATCACAAAGTTATAAGCTTGTTCTGTTACCTGGTTGTCCGCTGAAAAACGTGGTCACCACGCAGCGCGCCCGCGCGCCCCTCCAGCGTCGTCTTGAGCTCATTGATAATAATAATTTGGCAGTAGGTACTTAAATGATTGCGATAGGTATTCAATATCGCTCGGTGTCCAAATAGTAACTTTAAAAAAAAAAAATTGACAAAAATAAGATGGTTTAAAAATGATTGGAATCGATTCAGTTACTTATTCTGAACAAACTATATTCAGGTTTCACGTATACTAAAAATAATATTGTATATTGGTAAAACACTAGAACTTGAAGATCTGCGAATCGTATTTGTTTATATTATAAAGAGGTAGGTAAATAGTCAATTTCAATGAGGGGATTTTTCTTCGGAACTAATGGTTGGATTCCGATAATTATTTCACTAATGAGAAGCTTGTATTATTCCAAAGTGTCATAGGCCCTGGCCTATTACACTCGGGAATAATATAGCTTCTTGTTGTTGATAACTAGGTATTTATAGATATAGACCATATAGAAATACTTATCAACAACAAAACAAAAACAGGGCGTTCTCTTCGAAGAATCAGCATTCCAATTGCACAATACACTTGCAATCACAATCTAAAGGATTTTGAAGACAATTCATGGATTCTAATCCATCTAATTCATTTTCTGCTCGAGAACCTAATGAATGTGGTTTAAGTGTCAAAATAGCATTACAAGCGTACTTCGCTTCATTTTTATCTAACTGCGCCAAAGCCAAAAGAAGGGTAATTTTTTTTTTGCAATAATTGTGTATTATTTTGTATGTACTTACATATGTTTTAGATATCTCTAATTTCTTTATTATCTGTACGGATGGGGATATTTTTCGCTGTCATCAAAATTACACATAACATACCACTTGTAATTCTCGAAGAGTTAGGTAGAGGTGTAACTAATAGTACACCCACATTTCGTCAGTTATGTTTGAGTCCCATGTGTGTGTAATAGGGGCTGAGCCTATTGCCATCAACCGGGCTTAAATCCAGGCTCCGTGGCTGCTACTGACCAATTCCTGATGGAAAAACCCTGTAACAATATGCCCGACCCGGGAATCGAACCCAAAACCTTATGCTCAACACTCGCGCTTGCGACCACTAGACCAGCGAGGCAGTCCTGAAAATTACAGTCCAGTAATTATTATTTTCAGGGTAGGTCTACAACATTATAAAAGGGTATCGTGTTACCATGTAACTGAATTGAAGAGGTCAGGTGCGCGGGCAGTCGTTCCGAGTTCACTGACAGTCGACCATTTTCAACCTTATAACTTAGTGCATAAGGGTGATAAGTGGCAACGTCAGTGAATCAACAGCACCGAAACAATGAAGCTTGACGAAGTCCCAGAGAAATAGTTGAACTGTCTTGGGTCTCGCAATGAAATTAATCAGAAAAGAATAGCGGAGGAGTAGGAAAAACATAACACGTTTACAACTGGGATAAGCCCAGTTGCTTGACATCAACACCACTGATAAAATAATATTATCATTAATGGGTTCTAAGTTGTGAGCTGTTATATTTGATTCTGATAATAGGTATGGCAGAAACGCCGACTTATTCGGCAACTGGCGAGTCTGAAACTCGCGAGTGCGCGCGAGTTGACACCTCTCGATTTTATCTATTTTTTTTGTCGTCAACTCGCTCGCACCTTATAAAGCCAAAGCCAAGCCAAATGAAAATTGATTGAAACTAATAACTATAAATAACAAGTTATTGCCCGCGCTGGCTGATTCGGTTAAGTACCGACTATCTACTTAGATTTTGGGATGCGTTAAAACCTATGTTGGAGGTGCGTAATGAAGCGAGGGGGATTCGGCCGATGATGCATGATACTCAAGCATAACATGCATTTTATAAGAAATTTTTGTAGCTGACTGTACATCTGACGGTATTAACGTCAGACTTTCAAGGTCGAGCGAGTTGACGACAAAAAAAAAGGTAAAATTGAATGGTGCCAACTCGCGTGCACTCGAGAGTTTTACACTCGCCAGTTGACGAATAAGTCAAAACGCCGCCACTTGTGGTTTCTGGTGGTCGTCACTGTTGATTATGGCAATCAGGAGTTGCAGTGGTTTGAGAATAGTGTGGCGAGCTTGTCCCAAATGAAGACCGACAGTGAATTCGGTAACCTACCTAAAAATCACGAGGGATTTAATGTCGCCTTTCAACAAAACATTCTAATTACTTCTATGAATACAGTAATTAGAACCCTAGTTAATTGTTAAATCCTACAAAATATGTTATCAGCGGTCACAACAATGTGTTATTAGAAGGTAAACAAAGTTTTGTACAAAATAACATTATTATACTCACCTAGATGGTTCATTATGAGTGCGCGCGAGTTGACACCTCTCGATTTTATCTATTTTTTTTGTCGTCAACTCGCTCGCACCTTATAAAGCCAAAGCCAAGCCAAATGAAAATTGATTGAAACTAATAACTATAAATAACAAGTTATTGCCCGCGCTGGCTGATTCGGTTAAGTACCGACTATCTACTTAGATTTTGGGATGCGTTAAAACCTATGTTGGAGGTGCGTAATGAAGCGAGGGGGATTCGGCCGATGATGCATGATACTCAAGCATAACATGCATTTTATAAGATTTTTTTGTAGCTGACTGTACATCTGACGGTATTAACGTCAGACTTTCAAGGTCGAGCGAGTTGACGACAAAAAAAAAGGTAAAATTGAATGGTGCCAACTCGCGTGCACTCGAGAGTTTTACACTCGCCAGTTGACGAATAAGTCAAAACGCCGCCACTTGTGGTTTCTGGTGGTCGTCACTGTTGATTATGGCAATCAGGAGTTGCAGTGGTTTGAGAATAGTGTGGCGAGCTTGTCCCAAATGAAGACCGACAGTGAATTCGGTAACCTACCTAAAAATCACGAGGTATTTAATCTCGCCTTTCAACAAAACATTCTAATTACTTCTATGAATACAGTAATTAGAACCCTAGTTAATTGTTAAATCCTACAAAATATGTTATCAGCGGTCACAACAATGTATTATTAGAAGGTAAACAAAGTTTTGTACAAAATAACATTATTATACTCACCTAGATGGTTCATTATGATATGAAATGACAAATGCATGCTCGTAATTACAAGATAATAATATACCTAAACTTGTATGGGGTGGTAATTGCTGTTATCATAACACATTATTTCAAGAAATTAGGTAAGTACGTGTCATCATTCTCGTGCAAACTCAAATTCAAAGCATTTATTTCAATAAGACCATTACAGGCGCTTTTGAATGTCAACAAAAAACTAAAAAAAAACAAGCTACAGTCACAGACACAAGGCATAATAACTTTTATTCCAGTTTTCTAGGAAACAGCAGTATTTTTTTTTATTACTCATGACAAATTTATATGTGGGGGGTGTAGGCGGTACTGAACTTCACGAGAAAGTATTGTAGTTTCACATTCCAAAGCCTAGATCTCTGTGGAGTAGAATGGGCAAGAAACTCCATGGACACTCTTTTTAAATCAAAATATTGTTACAAAATAGACAGTGTTAAAAATATAAAATTATAAAACCCGACAGGGTCCATAATGATCAAAAGATCATTATGGACCCTGTCGGGTTTTATAATTTACCTTGTTACACCATCTATGTAATACTTATGGAATGCAATAAAAATTTGAGTATTGAGTATTAAAAAAAAAATCTTGGTTACATCATTCATGTTGAGAGACATACCAGCACGATGTAGAAAGACGTACATATTAAGAGCGTCCAGAGTAAAAGATTAAATCAACAATGAAAAAATAAAGTAATTTAAATAAACCGTGGCAGCTAAGAGATGACCAGTCAGTAATTTCGACCGCTAAGTGCTAAATCTATCAAAAAAAAAAATAAGAATTCGGATTTTGATTAAATTGCATATTTGCGCAGCAGAGTGCAGACAAACTAATTTGAATAATGGTAACAAATAAAAGAAATTTTAATCAAACACACTCTATTAAATTTTAAAAGTTACAGCTTGGGTACCGAACATACACTTGGTTCAACATTCAACTTCATAAAATAAATGTGAGACAAAATTCCGCTATTGGAGGTATAAGTCCTGTTTACTACAAGCCGCTGATTTGGGTATGATTGTTAATCTGAAGAAGAAAAAAACAATTTTAATAAGTAAGAATGATAACAAAAAATTATAATAGAAGAGCTCGTGGCTAAATAATAACAGCCGCTCGGATCGATCTTTAGGCAAGCATGCCTAGGTTGGTCTGTGGATGGGTGACCCATTACATACCGAGTTTCCTCCGTGCCTCGGAAAGCACGTTAAGCCGTTGGTCCCGGTTGTCATTTGTAGATCTTTGACAGTCGTTAGGTAGTCAGTGGCCCAAAAAGTCTGACAACCAGTCTTACCAAGGGGTATCGTATTACCCAGTACTAACTGGGTTGTGGAAGTCAGATAGGCTGTCGCTCCATGCAAAATACTGGTATTCAGCTGCATCCGGTTAGACTGGAAGCCGACCCCAACATAGTTGGGAAAAAGCTAGGCAGATGATTAAGAATGATAACAAAAATGCTAATTACTTTCTTGATTTTTTTACATGCTATCCGGCAAGAATTAGGGTGCCAAACTCAGGTGAGCCGTACCTGACCAGGGTATAGAATAGACGATTTGCGCAAGTGCTCCAAGTGCCTAGTTTAGAAAGGGTTGAACATCACCGCGTGTGTTTTATTAAGAATCTGACAGAACCATTGCCTACCCCAGGGCGGTAGCCATTCACAAGGATTTCCAGGTGCCAGGAAACCGGTCAATACATGTTCGGGATGAAAGAGGCTAATTGGCGTCGTTCTGGAGTGGCGACCGCAAACCGGAAGACGTTGCGTTCGAAGGCCTCCCACTAGGTAGACAGACGACTTGGTGAAGGTTGCGGGGATCCGCTGCGAGTTGCACGGTCCGGTCAATATGGCGACACTTGTGGAAGGTCCAAATCCAGCAGTGGACGTCTTTCAGCTGAAATGATGATGATGATGAATCGTATGACCAATGGGTTTTCCCATCGGCATCAACTTCCTTACAAACCTTCTTTACAACCTTTAGAGGATGAATATCATCAAAAAATCTTCCTTAGTTTCACTTTCAGCCAGCGGTTTAGGTTCTACGTTGTGAGTGAACTTGATATACATGTGGCATTCATCAAACAGCACAGGTTCCGTGGTGTGGATTGTGGCCCACACCTCATGATTTCAGCCGAAAGACGTCCACTGCTGGACATAGGCCTCCCCCAAGTGTCGACACATTGACCGGACCCGTGCGACTCGCATCCAGCGGATCCCTACAACCTTCACCAGGTCATTGGACTCTGGCTTGAAGGATCAAAGCTGCGCGTATCTGCTGCCCAGGGTGACTGAGCTCGGTAAATAACACGACGACTTTGTAGAACAATTACTCAGTATATTATTAAATTAAAAAAAATTACAAGAATGTGCAATGGTTATGATGGTGGTAGAGTTGACGATGTGCTCCCGGCTTTGAAAACATCAGGTTGAAACCAGTAAAAGGAAACACCCCTCAGCATGATGTCATCAATGATCAGTCAGAGGAAGCGGACAAATTTTAGAGAATGGCCGTCTGTCTATGTCTATGCTTTGCGTACATCAGCAAGACGTGACACGCCATCCCTTTCTAGATAAGATTTGAGAATTCTTCCTAAGCCCGACTCTAATGGCGGCCTATTATCATCCTTTATTAGAACTAACGTGTTTTCTTTGAGGTCATCTTTAAGCTCAGGCCGCAAGCTCAAGCTGCTTCTGGACTGCAATACCGACCCGCATTTCTTATGCTCAGGCCACCCTCCTTCGCCCAGCGCCGCATTTGCTGCACCGCCACATCGTGTATATCAGCTGTTACAGGTGCAGTCAGTGGACGACTAAAAAAAAAAATGGGCTGGGGTAAGGGGAAGGAAGTCGGACGGATTAGAAGACATAGGAGTCATGGGTCGGGAGTTCAAAGCTGCTTTGACTTGTACTAATAAAGTAGTGTACTCCTCGAAAGTGAGATGTGCATTGCCCACCACACGCCGGAGATGATGCTTACAGCTCTTTACCCCAGCCTCCCACAAACCCCCGAAATGGCTAGCGTAACATGGAATCATCTTAAATTTTATGTTTTGTGAAGATGCGTATTCTTTGATATCATCTGAACAACCTTCTAGAAATTTTGTGATATCTTTCATCAAACCCGCGATTTTTTTTCCGCTATCGGAGAATATCTCAATCGGTTTAGCGCGCCACGAAATGAAACGCTTGAGAACCAGAAGATAAGCTTCTGATGGGAGGTCGCCAAGAAGTTTCAAATAAACAGCGCGTGAAACAAAACATACGAATAAACAAATATATGATTTTTGTAATTTCGCTCCCCTTCCCTAACGGTTCAATGTGAACACTGGTCCCGCATAGTCCACGCCACAACGCAGAAAAGGAAACCTTGGATCTAGCCGCTCTGGAGGCAGATTACCCATAATTGGATTTATCGTGGTTGCTCGCAGTCGTGCACATTTAACGCAGGCATGCACGACCCCTTTTGCTAGGTTGCTACCATCAACCGGCCACCAGGTTTCCCTTAGGGTAAACAAAAACAGCTGTGGCGCTGCATGCATTGTACGGGAACAGTGTTCACATTGGCTCACACCTGCTCTCAGAGGATCGACGCCTACAGGCGTTTTTATTACACTAGTTTACAATTTTTTTTTGTTCACAAGGTAAAACCGTTGGATTTGTTTTGTGACTAACTTTTAATCAGTAAAATTAAATGTTAAATATTTTTATCACGTCAGGTTTTTTTGTAACACCCACAAGAAGTTTTTTTTGTCTTAATCTGGTTACGTAGTATTCAATTCCTTATCCTAAAATTCTAAAAGCAAACATTTAATGTAATTATATTTTGTTCAAAATGTTCTCCATACCGTGTAAATTGGAATTTAAAAATTTTCTTTGTATTTGCAAGAAAAATATGTACTTAGTAAAAAAAAGAGATCGATTACAGAATCTATAAAAATGGTTTACTTTCAAATTTCGGTAGAAAATTTTAATAAAAAAGGGTTTCTCAAGTAGGCCCTGTACGGCAAACGACACAAATATGTGACAAAATGGTAGGTAAAATTGTGTCTTGGGGTGTGTGTTTACGCTCGTGCGATCAAAAGGTTAATTCCAAAATAGAGAATTATTTAAATTAATTAATAGGTTAGACGTTAGAGGTCAGATAGGCAGTCGTTCCATGTGAAATAATGGTATTCAGCTGCATCCGGTTAGACTGGAAGCCGACCCCAACATAGTTGGGAAAAGGCTTGTCATGATGATAGGTTGACACTTACACTGACTACGCTTGCGGCCCGAAGGAGGATTAACACCTGTTTCATGTTTAATAGTTGGTTTATACAATTTCTCAATGCAACTGAACAACAACGCTGTAAGACAGACGCGAACTAAAAGTAATATTGTAATGAGTAAATTAACAAAAATTTGATATAACGTCATTGGAATGAGTTTTTCAAGAAGTCACTATTTATTTTTATAAGTTTATGTCGTCGGCATTGTCTATTCCTAATATTGTCCATAGACTATCAAATCACAATCAAATTAACCTTTTTAGAATATTAGAATACTAATATTCTCATCATATCTGCCTAGCCTTTTCCCAACTATGTTAGGGTCGGGTTCCAGTCTAACCGGGTGCAGCTGAATACCAGTATTTTACATGGAGCGACTGCCTATCTGACCCCCACAACCCAGTTAGTACTGGGTAATACGATACCCCTTGATAAGACTGGTTGTCAGACTTTTTGGCTGGCCACTGACTACCGTTAACGACTGTGTATACTAATATTCTAAAAAGGTTAATTTGGAAGGTTTGAATCTAGGGGGTAATCTTCGGAAAGTTACTGATCCAATTCTGACAATTATTCTTTCATTATTATAACTAGAAGACGGGATATTTACCATGTTTATTGTTTTCTTTGAGTTCCCGATATTTCGGCGCTGTTGCAAGCACCATGATCACGGATAAACTGAAGTTATTGCGGGTGGGTGTTTATGAGCAGACAAATCGGTCTACCCTCTTTCTTGTTCGTTTTTTGCACTCAGCGCCGAAATATCGGGAACTCAAAGAAAACAATAAACATGGTAAATATCCCGTCTTCTAGTTATAATAATGTTAGTGACCATGAGTGTTTAAAATTATTCTTTCATTAATGACCCTCATTATCCCCGAGTGTCATCAGCTTTGATAAAACGTTTTCGTAGGTAGAAAAGTTGTGACTGGTGCGCTGGTGCACGGCAGTTGTTGCCAGGTTTTTCTACATTGTCTTAGGTCGTGAATAACTTTAATAGCGCGATTCAGAATTTTTAAGTTAGTTCTTCATTTGTGTCATAGATGGCGCTGTAGTACTTTGTGTGCTATGTCGCTTTAGTATTTTTTGTACTATGCTGCCATAGTTGTATTCTCAGATAACGATACTCGAATCATGTAACTGTAAAAAGAGCTTGAGGTCAGCAATAAAATTCATGGAAACTTTTTAATAAATATTTATTCAGCTAGATGAACTTCGTGCGTTTTCTTCATCATCTCGTATTAACTTGTATTGCCAATCATTTAGTCTTCGTCCGGAGAAGGTTTCGGTTTCGTTATTTCGTCAAACTGTAAAGTGATAAAAAATATGTTTTATACACCAAGTTCTTCACGTTATCCATAAACTTTGGCAAACGTTTCTATAGCTTTTACAAATCAACTCTTACAAAGGAAGTAGTACTTAAAAAGGCTTCGTTACAAAGATATTTGTAATTTCATTTAATGAAATTTAATTGAGCTATGCAGTAAGAAAGTGCAGTACAGTTAAAAATATTAAAAAAATAAGAATTCATAAATGTGTCCATAATGAAAAATGCTTATTTCCGTGGTCTAAACATTTGGTTGAAGTTTATGTACGTATGTTTGTATACCGGAACACGGTGTATAGCAACTGTGTGAAATGGTGGAAGCCGACCCCAACATAGTTGAGAAAAGGCTAGGCAGATGATGAACGGTTTGAAACGGTGCAACATGCCTCATGTCATTTAAACGTACAAAGTTAAACAAAAACTTAATATTCGTGCAAATGGTCTAAGTTATGACTGGACAGGATAGATGAATGTACGATGCTTAGGAATGAGGAAAATGTAGTGAGGAAAATGTTGAGTATGAATGTAGAGGGAGACCAAAGAAATGAGGTTGACTGCTAAGATGACGAGTAATAGAGAAGTATGGAAGAAGAAGACATGCTGCAACGACCCCAAATAAATTGGAATAAGGGAAAATGAAGATTTCGTATGTTACCCCTGTGCCTTGCAAAGCACGATTAGCTATTGGTCCAGCACCTAATTTCTGTATGATGATGGTCTGAGATATGAATATCTGTCATTATATCTCTGCAGTAGGTTTTATTTGAGAGAGTTAACAAACACAATTCACCCTTCCAATCAAAATAAGGAGGCCAGGCTAAGAAGCTGTTCATTCGGTATTGAAAATCAAAAAAAAATCAAAATCAAAGCATTTATTTCAAGTATGCCAGTTACAGGCACTTTTGAATTGTCGAAACAAAGGCAACAGTAAAATAAAGCTACAGTCCCAGTCACAAGGCACAAAAACTGTGAAAGTACTGTAGTTGCCCATTCCCTAACGTAGATCTCTATGGAGAAGAACGGGCAAGAAACTCCATGGACACTCTTGAAACCAATCAAATGTAGATACCCCTATTCGCCTTTTATTATACAGTACTAAAAGCACATCATATGTGACTGCACTCTGGATTAGACTCTAGCACTATCGAAGAGAAATTCAGAACGTAAATATTAGAGCAAGGACCGAGGTCGGTCCGTAGATTACCGAGTTTCCTCCGTACCCTAGAAAGCACGCTAAGTCGTTGGTCCCAACCGTCACTTGTAGAGTTTTGAGTCTGACAACCAGTCTTACCAAAGGGTATCAAAATAATCAAATCTAACTGGGTTATGTAGGTCAAATAGGTAGTCGCTCCAAGTAAAATAATGGTATTTCAACAGCATCTGGTTCAGACTGAAAGGCGACCTCAACGTAGTTGGGAAAAAGCTAGGCAAATGATGTAGAAGTTAACCTTGTTTAGAACATAGGGATATCTTTCATCCCGGTCGTATGTTTCCGCAGGACAAAAGCTAATGTTTTTATACAGGGTAGCGCCAACAATACGACAATAAATGAAAGTGCGTATACCTCATGACATTCCCAGTCTGCATACAAAAATTCATTCGAATGTATCCAGTAGTTTAGTCACAGGACATTATTTTTCATTTACAGCATTTTCTACATGATGTATATCAATAGCTAACACCGCCAGGTTAGTGACTCCGGCGTCGGTATAAACACTAAACACATTTTGCAACTCGCTACTTCAAAAACCTTTGCCAATTTCGTTCCTTTTATTTCCTGACGCAAATTAGTGCAAATTATACCTATGGTTAGTAAATCAATATTTATAAATGGTGTTGTATTTCGTCAACAGTTTTATGCTATTTAGTTTGAGTATTTTTTTTTTAAATATCGATGTTAGGACGTATTTAATAGTTTAAAAATATTCTTTTGAACTAGTATTACCAGTGTTTTCAATATTGTCGTACTGTCGGAGCCAGTGTGTATATCAGGTGGTCTTACCGCTCTTGAGAATCTGTCCAACTGATCCCCAATGACGTTGAACAGGGGTTTCAGATGGTCCTCGTTAACTTCTCCGACGACGTTAGCCAAACTCTTGTCGATACAATTCCTGAACATATCCATGTTCTTCTTCAACGCGTCTATAGTAGTAGCATTCACATCTCTTTTGACGTAGGCTTCAGTCTGTGGAAATATATTAGGTGTTAGTTAAGGATAACAGCAGTTAACTTATCACGTCTTGACGGATAAGTCTGACCTCCAGTCTAACCAAGGGGTATCGTGCTACCTAGACAGGTTGTGGAAGTCAGATAGGAAGTCTTACCTAAAATACTTTTATTCAGCAGCAGACGATGAGACTGGAAGCCGACCCCAACCTAATTGGGAAAAGGCTCGGCATTTGATAAGATGAGCGACTCCCAGCGCTTTTTGGTCTCAGAGCTTTTTATAATTAATCTCGGTACAGTTCAAATCACAACACACCTACATTTAGATTGGAACAGAAAATTCTACCCCCTTCTGTTAATATTAAGGTTTATTTTCCATAATCATGCCTAAATCACAAATCTGATATAGCCTTGAGTGAAATTGAACAAAAATTGCTACAGTAGGTAACTACAACAAAGATAGGCCATAGAATTGGCATTTAGTAGCCCTGTATACGGTCTAACCTACCTCACATAGTAACCACACAGTAATGCGGCTATCCACTGAAAACCGCAGTTAATTTTACTTCGTACCAAAGTGGTTTTGTGGACGGTTATCACACGGCCTACAGAGTGCTAAAATACCATTTTGTGTGCTCATAGAATCATGAAACCTTGCATGTTGTTCTGTGCAAAATTTTGATGAATATAGAGAGAAGATAAATAGATAAACCATATGAATACTGCGTTTTAAGTCTGTGCAGTGACTGTACAACATTAGTTTTAGTATATACGAAACCTGAAACTCGTGTATTTTTATGTAAAGAATCTATGTACAAAATTTCAAAACTGTATCATGAAATATCACAAAGTTATAAGCTTGTTCTGTTACCTAGTTGTCCGCAGAAAAACGTGGTCACCGCGGAGTGCGCCCGTGTGTGCGCCTCCAGTGTCGTCTTGAGCTCATTGATAATAATTATTTGGCAGTAGGTACCTAAATGATTGCGATAGGTACTTAATGGCGCTCGGTGTCCAACTTGTAACTTTTTTAAAATATTTTTGGGAAAAAATATAACATGGTTCTAAAATTATTGGAATCGATTTAGTTACTTATTCTGAACAAACTATATTCAGGTTTCGCATATACTAAAAATAATGTTGTATAATGTTTTGTATATAAATAAACTCACGCATTTGTCCCAGGGGGCTAGGCAGACACCACCTGTTAGCCTACATCTATCTTATATAATAGGTCTTTACCTATGTAATTGGAGATTTAATAACCAGCATTTTCAGATTTAATTATCTGTGGATTGGCGCGCAATTCGAAATTCAAATAAATTTTATTCGAAAGCCGTGTTCTTTTAATTTCAAATTCAGTCATTTGTTTTTAGATAGTTTTTGTTTTTGTGAAATTGTGGTAGTTTTTGGCGCCATGGATAAACTGAAAATTCGTACGATTTTCGAATATGAGTTCCTACGTGGACATACCGCTGCGCAAACAACACGAAACATTAACGACGTGTACGGGCCTAACACTGCTTGCATAAACACGGTCCATTATTAGTTCAATCGTTTTAAATCTGAAAATTTTGAGTTGAAGAATGAGCCTCGCGGTCGGCCGGTAATCATTGTCGACAACGACGAATTGTAGGCGGTAGTGGAAACGGATCCAACTCAATCTACGGCTGAGCTTGCTGCGGGCCTTGGAGTTAGTGTCAAAACGACATTGAAGCACTTGCGTCAAATCGGAAAGATAAAAAAGCTAGATAAGTTAAAATAAAATAAAAAATACAAAAATAAATATTTATTAAATTTTCATACAAATCTCTAATTTCATAGGTCAAGACCTAATATTTACATCATATCTTTACATCCTCGTATCGCCTCATCCACGCTCATACATCTGGTCATACACACACGCTGATTGCGGGTACTAAGCACCTGACCTTACTGAAAAACATGACCAATAAAGTCAATGTATGTCCTTCTAGGTCGTCCTCTGCCAGCGATGCCACTCACATCTGCCGTGAAGTGACAAATTTACTGAATCAACTGTGTGTAACAAAGCATAACTAATAATGCGACAAGAATAATTTTCAGTGACATCCAAATTGGCATCAAAACATGCAGATTTTTTTAACATTAATGACATAATCATTCGCATTCAGTACAATTTCAAAATCATTGTGTACACACGACGGCCAATCAATCTTTACAAAACCAGTTTTATGCGGATCTCTTATTGTATAGAAAATCTATACAAAGCGAGGCCAAGTTATACTGGAGATGTACAGCTTCATGTGCCGCCGTGTGTTCGCATAAATTATTTTAATGCAATTATCTTTTTTACACTAAATAGGCTTGCATTTGGCCGTAACTCTCTTTGTGAAGCGATGATGAGGCCCTGGGGTGGAGCACGCTTGCCTTGAAGAAACCGAACTTTGAAGAGATCCTGAAGATAATGATCGGGAAACAAAGAATTAGGCAGTGAAATCCACAGACTGGCGGTTCGCACAATAAATGTAGAAGCTAAGCGCTTAGTTCGGGTCCTTGGGATTTCAACCCTATATGTATAGCATAGCATAGCAGCAGCCTATAATGTTCCCACTGCTGGGACACAGGCCTCCTCTCTATAAGAGGGAATGGGCTATAATCCACCACGCGGGTCCAGTGCGGGTTGGTAGATGTCACATGTCTTCGAATTTTTAGGTTCTAGGACATGCCGGTTTTCTCACGATGTTTTCCTTCACCGTTTTGAGAGCAGTGGTGATGAAATAAATTACACAAAGTAATGCGCCTGCCTGGGTTCAAACCCACGACTTACTGCTCGTAAGTCGGGACCGCCACCACTGGGCCACCCCTGCTCTATGTATAGGGTGACTGATAATTAGTGACCGATACTTAAACACTCATGATAACAAATAACTTTCATAAAGATTTTTTTTATACTCGTTCAGTTTTATCACAATAACAAAACAGCCATATGAAACGCGCGCGCGTGCCTTTGACCTATCAGCTGTTAGCCGCGTGACGTCGTTCTGTGTCATTATTATCGTACCGTGCAACAGTGGGTAGGCAGAGCACCCGCGCGGCTCGCAAGCCCGCTCCGTAAGTTTTATTGTGATAAAAGTGAATGAGTATAAAAATATGTTTCTTTGGGAAAGCTGTTTGTTATCATGAGTACAATAAGGTGCGAATAACGGTGACGCTGCGTTGTATCTCTACTAAATACAGAAATATTTTTGTATTTTGTTGCGGTGTTATAATGCAATCAGCAATTATAATAGTCTTTTGGAATTTGCATTGTGTCATTGAAAATCACCATTAAAACACTTCGGATAATTAACCCAGGGGAACTATTACGAAGGTTAGATCCTATGAAACAGTTTCCAATAGATTCTCCGACAATTTCCATTTTACTGAGTCCCTAGTGAATTTTATCCCGAGCCAAGGTAGGTACTTCCTTAATATCTTCATCCCATCTCTTAAATAGGTATCATATGCAGGGTGTTAGTGTTATGACACCGCTTGTGGCGATTATTGTATGCGTAATCAACATAAAATTCTATCTGTATTGTTAGATGGAAAAGGTTAGGACGTAAACACAATATTGGTAGGGAAAATGAAAATACACGGGAAACGTAACAGAATATTTTGTCTACTTTCAGATTTGAAGCAACGTTGTTGATATTTTGGGGTATTCCTCAAAGCGCAACAATTTTAAGTGCAAACAACTAAGCACAACTAAATTACTCCTCGTAAATAAAATCATGGTTGCTCTTTGAGGAATAAACATATAATATTTTTAATTTGAATTTGTGAGCGCAACTAATGGTTGCGCTTCGAGGAATAATTTAGTTGCGCTTAAAAATAGTTGCACTTTGATAAATACCCCGATATTTTTCGTTTTCTTGTATTAAATTTCCGACACGTTATCTTGTTTACCACATCACATTTACTTATTCCCAGTAATACTTACATCAACAAGTAAAAAGCAAACACAGAAAAATATGACGTATTTAAAAAACATTTTTGCGAAAAACCAACTTGTACCTTCTACGTGACGATTAGAACCACTGACCTTAGTACTAGCAAACGTTAAGTATAAGTACAAACGTAAAACGGCTGTTTACATTGGTACAGTCATAGACATATGGTGCAGGTGACTAGTAAGTAAATAGGTAATGTGTCAGTACATTGTAAATAGTAATAAAACCAATATTCCATAGATCCTTATGTCTAGATTATTCTTGCGAATGTGATGTTCTGCAAAAGGAAGAAGAGCTCGTGGCTAAATAATATCAGCCGCTCGGATCGATCTTTAAGTTAAGCAGTGCTTGCCTAGGTTGGTCTGTGGATCGGTGACCACCCATTACATACCGAGTTTCCTCCATGCCTCGGAAAGCACGTTAAGCCGTTGGTCCCGGCTGTCATTTGTAGATCTTTGACAGTCGTTACAGGTAGTCAGTGGCCCAAAAAGTTTAACAACCAGTCTTACCAAGGGGTATCGTATTACCTAGTACTAACTGGGTTATGGAGGTCAGATATACAGTCGCTCCATGTAAAATACTGGTATTCAGCTGCATCCGGTTAGACTGGAAGCCGACCCTAACATAGTTGGGAAAAGGCTAGGCAGATGATGATGTGATGTTCTGCAAAAAGACGAGCAAAAGCAGCATCGATCATTGTTTTTCAACCACATCTGCAATCCTCGAAGGTAACGCAGAAGAGGAATTTGCAAACGGTTTGAAGAAAACCAAAGTTACTTTTAGCGGTCAGGTAAATATGACTTGCCATCTACCTGATTTGATCCATAGTCGGGTCCTAGCATACTGAAAAGCGGGTTTTTTCTTATTAGGAACATCTTTGAACACAATGGACCACGTCAATCTAATGATGACCTCGAACGTAAGAGAGCAATATTATAATCAAAATCTGCAGAGTTTCGACCGAACCTACAGATACCGGATTCGACGTATTTGCGCGACGTATTTGCGACGTTTTTATCGCTTATTTAGTAATACCTCTTTGGTGTTTCATTGATATCTGAGAATTAACAAAAATAGAGAGGTTATCAGCTGAATGTTCTGTTCAGAGGTTATTTACATTGTTACCCAGATTCTACAGCAATCTTACTTACTGTTATATTTATATGACTACATAGTGTATTAAAAAAATTAAAATATAACGCAGTTTTTGCAACCTGGAAGTCAGTTTTGAGAATAGGCCTTTGCTTGTCTAAACGTCAAACATGTTTTGAAGTTAGTGTAAAGTGTTCATTAGTAGATTTTGATTTAAGGTATAAGTTTTTAAACTGTCAGGGTCACAAACATTATCATCAACACTAGAAACGGGATATTTACCATGTTTACTGTTTGTTTTGAGTTCAAACAGTAAACATGGTAAACATCCCGTTTCTAGAGTTAATGATAATGTTTGATTTAAGGTGTAAGAGAAAATCCACTCGATTTTATATTTTTTTATATATTCCTACACTGTGTTATTTTAGTAACAAGGGCTTCTATTGTTGATCGACTCTCCCGTAGAAGAACCACGACTTTAACAAGACTATTGTGAAGGAAAATTGCAATACTCCACTTCAAAGGGTATGGGTACTTATGATAAGGAACATAGATCTCTCCTCGGAGCTTCAAGTTTGATTTCTAATCAAAAGTCATCGGAACATTTGATTTCAACCAAATCTACTCTCAGGGCATTGTGTCTACAACAGATTTTCGCACAGGTAATCCTTAGATATACAGGGTGTAAGGGACAGCCCTCCACAAGCTGATGGGTGAATTCAGTATATCATACTAAGACGGCCGGTATAAGAAATTATTTCAGGGATGTTATGGGAATCCAATAAATTTGATTTATTTTATTTCCTCGTACGCAAATATATCGTTACCGTGGCAAAACGCACGTAGCGAACGGCAAGCGCGACGACGAGTTCCTTGAACTCTGTAGCTAGGCAGAAAATGAACAGCTGATTTCACGCGTCGTTCGTTAGAGTATTTCAACATCCATTAGTGGATTTTTCATTATAGCCGTATTATTTACATAAATGGAGTGATGCGTACAGGGAATGTAATTATCCATTGAAATAAAAGACCTGAACCTGACCTGTTGAAGTAACTGAAGAAAAAAATTAAAAAAAAAAATATTCCGAAGAAAAATTCCGGTGAATTATGATCCAAAATAAGGAGCTAAATGCACCCTGTCAATTTGAGGATACAAACTAATGGCCGCAGTTGCTAAAATTGTATTGAACTTATGTATTTTGCGCTTGCTTGTACCGCGAACCCCAAGAAAGTAGTATTGAACAACGGCTGGTCGATGATGATGATGATGATTTGCGCAATATGTTGTCCCTACAGCAGACAGACCGAATTATGAAAAAAAAACCTTTGTAACGGGTGATTTTTCACCGAAGGCGGTTTATTTTTTTTTGCCCAAAATGGAAGAATTGGACATGCCTGACATGTGGTTTTAACAAGACGGTGCCACATGCCACACGGCACGCGAAACAATGGCCCAATTGAGAGCCGCCTTCGGTGAACAGTTTATCTCACGTTTTGGGCCCGTCAATTGACCGCCTAGATCGTGTGATCTAACGCCTTTGGACTATTTCTTGTGGGGCCATGTTAAGGCTCATGTCTACAGGGATAAACCAGCAACGATTGACGCACTGGGAGCCAATATTGAAGCATTTATTCGTGATATACCGGCTGATATGTTGGAGAGAGTGTGCCGAAATTGGGCCTTGCGAATGGGCCATCTAAACCAGAGCCGCGGCCAGCATTTACATGAAATCATCTTCAAACATTAAATTATATTGATCGTTCTATCGATTCCAATAAAGATTTCATCAAATTTTTCAATTTTTTTGTGTTTTTTTTGAAAATCAAATCCAATACCTCTTAAAAAATCACCCGTTATAAACAAATAACAAACCGGTTTACTGAAAAACCGTGAACTTCTCCACATACAAGTAGGTATTATGTTACCGACTGTGCGCGCCAATTGTGCTAATAGTCAAAGTGCTCCGGCCTAATTGTTTGAAGAGATCAAAACGTTGAGCTGGTATGATATCTAGGATAGGATCCAATAATGGACTTCGAGTGGAGTACTGTCGATTAAGAATCTATGTCGATGAGCTATCAAGTTTGTAACGAGAACCTACCTAAATGGAGCTACTGGAATGGGAAAAGATGGCTCATTGGTATAGTGATCGCAAGTGCTACTGCTGCATGAGCTGGGTTCGATTCGTAGGTCGGACAAAGTGTTATTGGGTGTTGCCATCTGGAATATTTGAATTTCATCCCCGAGTTTGAATGTATGGCCGGTTCAAGACAGTGGCTCGCCTACTGTTACTTGAGGTTTAAATATAAAATAAAAACGAAATGTCTAATGTCTATTTCCATCGGTTAGGTTTGCTAAGGTACTAATAAAAAAACCGACCAAGTATGAGTCGGACTTCCGCATGAAGGGTTTCGTACCATCGTAATTTTAAATTTATTTTTATTATTTTTTGTTAAAGCGGCAACAGAAATACACATTCTGTGAACATTTCAACTGTCTGCCTATTACGGATCATGAGATACAGCCCGCTGACAGACGAACGGACGGACATCGGAGGCTTAGTAAGAGGGTCCCGTTACTTACCCATCGGGTACGGAACCCTAAAAAAGATAGAATAAAACAATGTATGCCATATTTTGGTAGGTTTTTTTAAAGCTGAAGAAATGACTAAGCCTGGTTACGATAAAAGTTTATTAGGTTATCACCAATTAACGGAAATCTATTCCATTGTAACAAAAACAACTGATAAAACTATTCGTCACCGCCTAACATTTTAGCTTTTTAACAAATCTTTGAACATTTACTAATGAAAAAGTAATTGATAAAATTTTTTGTGATTCTGATTGGTTTTGCAACTTATCAATGAAATTCTTGCATGTATACGCGGTATAAGGGAATTCTTCGTTGGTTATGAAAAAAACAGCTGTTCTATACAACATTAATTTTAGTATATGCGAAACCTGAATATAGTTTGTTCAGAATAAGTAACTGAATCGATTCCAATAATTTTTAAATCATGTTATATTTTGTCCCAAAAATATTTAACAAAGGTACAAGTTGGACACCGAGCGACACTAAGTACCTATCGCAATCATTTAGGTACCTACTACCAAATTATTGTTATCAATAAGCTAAAGACGACGCTGGAGGCACGCGAGCGGCTGCACCGCGTGGTGACCACGTTTTTGTCCGGACAACTAGGTAACAGAACAAGCTTATAACTTTGTGATTTTTCATGGTATAGTTTTGAAATTTTGTAAAAATACTAGACACGTGTTTCAGGTTTCGCATATACTAAAACTAATGTTGTATATCCAGACACTATGGACACTACACACTAATTTAATATTTCAACAAATCTTAATTATAAACATAGTACGGTGTATTTATATTGACGTCGTTCATGAATTCCAATTCTTCCTTTATTCTCGACCAAGCTGAAACAAAATAAACCGTCATTAATTTTATTATACGTTTAAATTCTTAGATCATTTTAAAGGGGTTTCAATCTTATGAAATCTTTTTAAGAAGAAAGAGTCCTTTAGGAATCAACCTCACTTTTTCATATCAATTCTTGGAACAAAATTGTCTATGAACAACCTGATATCATGAACTTAGGTTTCTAAACGTATTATTGGTATTTTTAAAACTATTCTATTGGCAAAAACTATAATAAATAAGCAAGATAAACTGACTGCCTCGTTGGTCTAGTGGAGCAAGCAGTGCTGCTGATCATGAGGTCTTGGCTTCGATTCTAAGGCCGGGCAAAGTGTTATTAGATTTTTCAATAAAGAATATTCAGTACCATCCTTGTCTCCGGATTTGTGATCGGTTAGTGGCAAAAGGTCAGTCACCTAATTACATGGAATTTAAACAAAACTGGCGGAATGTGGTTGTACCTACTTCTACCTAACCTTGCCGGGAAAATACAAGCATGATGATGAACTGATGATGATTGCATTGGTCGCAGAACGGATGGCGTGGCGACCGCGAACCGGACGACGTTGCATTTCTAATAACCCGACCAGATTTCGTCAGTTGTAAACGCTCCTTGAAAGGCCTCCCACTAGGTGGACCGATGATCTGGTGAAGGTAGAGGGGACCCGCTGCTTGCAAGTCGCACGGGACCGGTCAATGTGGCGACACTTGGGGGAGGCCTATGTCCAGCAGTGGACGTCTTCCGGCTGAAATGATGATGATGATGATGACAAACATGATAATATTATGTTACGTAAACGAATACTGCCTCTTTGGGTGTCCTATTAGGTACACCTCCGCCTAACCCTTCGAGGATTACAGACGTGATGTTATGTTATGTAAAAAAATAAAATAAAAATTAAAATTAAAGTACATAATCTCTTTATTAAACAATAATGACATAGGTATTTACGTATTTCTGTTAGTTACATGAGAACTTATTTCATAAAACTTTTCAGTTTATTCTTCAGCAGCTTCCTCGTCGTCGTCGTGTTGAGTATCAGCAATGAATGGAGTGTCTGGGTCCAAGGGGTAGTAAGAATCAAATTGAAGCGTCATTTCGTTTCTTGGCATATTATCTTCGTGGGGTTGGCTATTCGTGGATTTTTCTTTCTCCATTTTTTTTTCTTCGATTAGCAGAAGCTGAAATTTAGTTATGTTTTTTAGTTTTAGTACGATTAGTATTTTGTACACACAGACAGACAGGCCTCCTTTATGTAGAAGGGTATCTCACAGAGAGAAGGCCTACTCGTGAATGCCAGCGTTGAGAATAATGGGTGAAAAAGACTCTTAAAGAAGTTCAAGTTCTTGTTCTCGACCATATCTGGGAAGCTTCTACTTACGGAGATACTGGAGGTGTTTCCCCAAGTTTTTCTTAAATGCAAGTTTTTAATATAATTACTTTACTTTAAATGCCACCATGACCATACCATGTACAATGTTTTGTGTGCGTTACATTGAGTCCTACCGTAAACCATGAATCATCAACCCAACAAAAAAAAAACGTTTAAAAGCAATAATTTTTGCGTAGAGGCTTAGCGTGATGTACAGAATGCTTAGTTGACGGCTTCGTGAAGAGTCCATATACACCATGTAAAATAGGCTGATTATGGAATAATTTATTTTAGAAGTTTAGTGTAAAATCACTATTTGGACCCAAAATTACATATCTAGAGAAGCATAATTATATATTTCTGAATCAATAAAAAAACCCGAGATATCGAATTTTATATGGGTTTAAGTGCATATTGATAGAACAGAGGTGGAAGGGACGCTGGCGAAGAACTGAAAAATTTAATTCAGATATTCCATTAGGTATTCTGTATTAAAATTCAGTGGAATATTTTACAATTCCAAAAGTTCGGAGTTATTTATAGTTAAAATATTTTTACAGGTGCTAATGTTACGACATCCTGTTAATTTACAAATTATTTTTATTTGAAATTCATTCATTTTAATCCGTTCCAAGATTTCAAGGCAAATATACACAGCAAACATACCTATCTATTTCTTTTCTGATTAACAAACAGCTGTCAAATTCAAAGGAAATCAAAATACTTTGACTAAATAAATTATTTTTGTTGATTCATCATTAAACTTGTTTCCATTTTCTCCTAAAAGATTTTTTGAGTAAGTAAAATAAGTTCCTAATAATTTTGTATTTACAAATGTGTAATTAGGCAAATATAAACATAGCCTTGGATCTAATAAATTGTATTTTCGATCTTCAGACATTTATATAAATAAACTAGTAAAATACACTTTTAAGTAAAAAGTGTCGCCAGGGCTGCGGGATTGCCAGGGCTGCGGGACTGTTCGAAAGAGATACCGTGGCCCTGGAACACAAAGGGCCATGGATGGGTTTTAGTCAGTACAAGTCTGACACTCCCTTCCGCTCCGCCCAGAGTGGGGGGGGGGTCATTTGATGATTTCCCATCCGGAAAAAAAAAAAAAAAAAAAAAAGTAAAAAGTGTCCTATGTTCTAATTCAAGCAATGGTCTATCCGTGTGTCTTTCCAAATCCGCTCAGACGTTAATGCACAATAAGGTAACAGACATACAGACAGACAAACAGATAGAGTTAAAATTAAAATTATTTATTTGTGAAGTACAATATATAGTTAGTAGGTAGGTAGGTAGTTACTCTCGCATTTATAATATTAGTAGGTATGAAAGTACGGCGTCATTAGTCTAGTGGTCGCAAGTGCGACTGCTGAGCATGAGGTCCTGTGTCAGATTCCCAGGTCGAGCAAAGTGTTATAGGGATTATCCGTCAGGACTAACTCAGTATTAGCCACGGAGTTTGAATTTTCGATTCATGGCAATAGACTTGCCCTGTATTACATGGGACTTAAACATAACTGGCGAAATGTGAGTGCACCTCGGCCTAACCCTTCGGGCATTACTGGCGTGATGTTCTGTTATGAAAATACGATTGACAAATACACGGGTGAGAAATCCACAACAAGAGAATATGGTATTGATCATTCAACTCACGAATACAAGTTAGAAGCTGGTTCTACCTATAAAATATATCAAGGAGACGCTGGAAGCACCTGTAGTAAATTCCAGCCGCTTTATTGCTAAGTTACTAGTTGACATTTATAAGCCTTTGTCACCAAACGTGTGTTTAATTATTCGTCGGCTGCCGCCACTAAAGCCTTGGCTTCTAGATGTTCCGTATAAATTGGGAGTAAATGTAGCTGTATAGTTTCGTGTGGGGAAGTTAGTAAAAATTTAAACAGTTCATAGGACGAATTTGGGTGGTAAGAAGATAGTGAAATAGAAATTTTAAAATTTATTTTCCATCCACCCGCATTCTCGAGTCAACCCGCCATCATGGCGCATGCAACAGCGCCGAAATATCGGGAGCTCAAAATAATGAACAATCACGGAAGATATCCCGTAACTGACAGTATTAATTTAGTGAAACAGAAGTTTTAAGTAGCCTCCTCCAGTTTGAAGAAGCACCTTAGGTTGTGATTTTAAAGTTGTATTAGAGCTTGCTCATCAAGTACTATATTGTAATGCGCTGAAACTATAATGGCAATAATAAATTTAACAAATCTGGGGGGTTACTATGACGTCTTAAAGCAGGAGTAATTCCAGTGTAGGAAAGGGACAGAGCTAAACAGGTCGTCTAGCGCCATCTCTTTTCCACACTGGAATTACAGCTTTAAGACGTCATGGTAGGCCACCCGGGGGGTTACTACGACGTCTTGAAGCAGGAGTTATTCCAGTGTAGGAGAGGGACAGAGCTTTACAGGTCGTTTAACGCCAACTCTTTCCCAAACTGGAATTACTCCTGCTTTAAGACGTCATGGTAGGCCACCAGGGGGGTTACTACGACGTCTTAAAGCAGGAGTTATACCCAGTGTGGGAAAGGGACAGAGCATTACAGGTCGTCTAGCGCCATGTCTTCCCACACTGGAATTACTCCTGCTTTAAGACGTCATGGTAAACCACCTGATCTAAAAATGTAGGTTCATCTTAGTACTTAGGAAGTTATTTTCGTAAAATGTACTTCATAGTTTCGTCCTTCCGTCTTCATACTTCCGTGTTAATCCGCCAATTACGCAAGTAGACCCTAAATTTTCCGACTTCACACTTCAAAAGTAAACAAAAAGACAAAACTACCAATCATACATAACACTAATACAATTCTAAAAGGATAAACATAAATCGCTTTGAGTACATTTGGTGAGCAAACAGACCTTCGGTTGGTAAGTAACTGATCAAACACAAGAAGTTTGTGTTATGTTATGCATTGTCTACTTTAGAATAGGGGGGTTTACTTAAAGCTTTATAGGTATAGGAAGTTAGTAGGTGTTGTATAGTCAATACATATACCAACTATTCAACCCTTAACGAAGCCGAAAGGCATTTTTTTGTTCCAGACCATACTTGGGAACCTTCTAGCTAAGGAGATATTGTGGGTCAAAGTTCCAACTTTTTCAGAATGCTTGATTAACGACTTCGTGAAGGGTTACACCTTGTATTTAAATTACATTTTAGTGGAGCTTGGGATCTATTATAAAAAATCCCAGTGGCTGTAATAATTATATTCATAATTATAGCTTATTCATCAAGGAGGAGCTCGTGGCTAAATAATAACAGCCGCACTGGTCGATCTTCAAGGTAAAGCCGCTTTTACTGAGGTCGGTCTGTGGATGTGCCTCGAAAAAATGTTAAGCCGTTGGTCCTGTTTGTCATTTGTAGATCTTCGACAGTCATTACAGGTAGTTAGTGGCCCGAAAGTCTGACTACCAGTCTTACTAAGGGGTATCGCCGTATCGTACCGTATCGTAGAACTAACTGGTTTGTGGAGGTCAGATCCATGTAAAATGTTGGTATTCAGCTGCATCCGGTTAGACTGGAAGCCCTCCCCAACATTTTTCTTTCTTTCTTTTTTTTCTTTTTAAAAAAAACGTTGCCCCACACTAGGAATTTCTCCTGTATCGTGGGTGCGTTTACAAACATTTAAACTCACATACACAAACAGCCAGACCCGGAACAACTACCTGTAGGCCATACAAATATTTGTTCCGTGCGGGAATCGAACCGGCGACACGCAGCGCAGCAGTCAATCGCTCAGCAACTGCGCCCACCGCGCCGTCACATGCCTCTTAATCCTTTCGATTCATATCGATTTCCAACATCATTTTGATCAGCTTTTGCCAAAACAAAACTCAAACATTTCACATCAATCGTATAAATCCACAGAGAGATTATGCAGCATTTGTACGGATTATCTCAATTACGGATTTCAACTTTTTTTAATTGTCACTCCTTTTTACTCGCAATCATGACGCATCATCATCTGCCTAGCCATTTTCAACTACCTATATTAAAGACGGCTTCCATTCTAACTGAATGCAGCTAAATACCAATATTTTACAAACAGCAACTCCAAACTGACCACCATAACCCAGTTACTACGTAACATGGTTAAGGTCTGAACCATAATAAAACCATATAAGATTTTAAACTATTATGGCCACTAACATTATTATAATTAGAAAACGGAATATTTACCATGTTTATTGTTTTTTTTTAGTTTCCCGATATTTCGACGCTGTTGCAAGCACCATGATCACGAATAAACTGAAGTTATTGCGGGTGGGTGTTTATGAGCAGACAAATCGGTCTACGCTCTTTCTTGTTCGTTTTTTGCACTCAGTACCGCTACCACTGTCACTCACAACTCGATTCTGTTCCCGACACACGAAACTCACTGTGTCTGCTTGCGAACTTTTTTCGGCACTATTCCGCTTTTTACACAGCTGGACCATTGGTTTCCAGGCTTTCGACAGTTGAAACCCATTCTCCCGATTGAAGTTCTTATATTTGGTGATCTCAATAGCTTCTCTAACTAGTCTAGGAATATAGTGGCGTTCTGTCGAGAACAAACAAACAACAAACAAGGTAAACAATAAACATGGTAAATATACCGTTTTCTAATTATCATAATAAAACCATGAAAATAAATACTAACACAAACACAAAAATACATAATGAACACTTACCCAATAATTAATATAGCTCGCAATTCCGTTCATGCCCATATTCTTCAGCTCGTCTTGCTTCGGCTTTTCTAACTTTGACATCAAGGGCGTCATGTATTGGTCTACCGATTTGCTAATGTCTGCCATAAAGCCGTAAAGCTGGTGCTGGTAATCTGCAGGATCTGAGATTGGTGCTGAGGATTCTTCTGGAACTGCTGGAGCTGCAGGATGTTCCTCTGGGTAGGTGTTATTAGATTGGACTGTACTGTATGGATCAGACCATGGTTGCGAGTCTGGTCTGGCGTGAGCCTGGAAAAGTTGATTTTTTGTTTAACTTGGAGTGGTGTTGGAAGTTATAGTCTGGAGCAAGATTTTTGAATCGCCCTTACACAAAAGCACAAAATACACAAGACTTTTATGTGATTTTAATGTTTCAAGTAGATTTTTATAAATGATTTTAGCTTTCTAGAATATAACAATAATAACAACCCTGTTGCCGATGCTGGTGGGCTACTATTTTTTTATATTTTTTAAAGTTTTGTTTACATTACTTTGTATAATTTATAATAATAATAAATTATATGTAAAGAAAATAACTTAAGGAAATAAAGATAATAATCATCAATCAATCAGAAAGATTAAAGAGCCAGCACGTTAAAACAGGGACTTTAATGTAACACTTGTTAAGCTAAGGTAGGAGTCGCGGCTAACAATAAATTTAACCAATTAGGTATGGGGCTTCAAGAATCTAAAAAATTCCAATAGTGCTTTTTTTTTGAACAAGCAATTCAAAAATCTTGCTCCTTAACCAATTTTCAAGAACATACATCTTGACGCCAAGAAGTAGATAACATTTAGGGATGTCAGGTACATTAATCCTATATCTACTAAGTTCTACTGTTTCGTAACATTAATGCTAATGACACGCCAAATTATACATTCATTCGGATGCCGTTATTCTATTTAATGGACCACGATTATCATATAAATGGAACATTGTATTAATCTATGCTATTCCTAAATTTAGGAGAGATGTATTCAATTAAATGTATACAGAATTACCTAGTATTTATTGAAACTTATTTTTTTGTTGGTTTTTAGTTTAAAAGACACTATACTAAAAATACACATCTGCTTTACTCTTCGGAGATTACAGGCGTGAAGTTTATATGTTAAGTTATAATATTTTGTTTTTTTTGTTACATATCTTACGAATATGCCTAAAAAATTAACGAAAGAAAGCGCCATATTAAGTTCCCGATTAAGATATCCGAACAGAAGAAAACGGATCAACCGTATCCGAAATAAAAAACGAATACGACACCACACTCAAAATACTCACAAAGTAAAATGCGGACGAAACTAATAATATTGAAAGAAACGACATCTTTAACTTACAAAGACTAAAATAATACGCAAAGAAAAACCTTGTAACCCCTTTTTATAAATAGAGCGGTCCCTTTATTACCTGTGAGTGAATAAGAAATGTCACGTCTGAATGATAAGGCTAATCTCTGAAGTATGGTCAACCATTGTTTGAAGGAAACTGGTGCACATGTTATCAGGAAACGCTGAGAAAATTGTATTTGTTGACGTAAGAATCCGTATATAAAAAGTCCTTTGTTTTGATTTTTTGAGGCATTGTATTAACCCATTTACGCCCAATACTAAGGTTTTTTTTTGATAGCCTACTTTGTGTCCCACTGCTGGGCAAAGGCTTCCCCTGTCTCCCTCCAAACCTCTCTGTTCTGTGCAACTTCTGGCCACGTTTGCCCCACGAACATGATCAGATCGTTACACCACCTTCCCCGCGGTCGACCTAGTCGGCGATGTCCACTCTCAGTCCTCCATTAAGTGACGATCTTTGCCCAACTCTCCGGGTGCATCCGTGCGACATGGCCAGCCCACTCCCACTTTAGTTTGAGCGCTTTAAGACTAAAATAGCCGCAGGAAAATGAAATGACTTGTGTTATTTGGTGGAGAATATGAACTATGGAAATAAAGGAAAAAAATGGTGTTTTTTATTTAGTCAAAAAAACGGCTGACATGGAGACACTTGGCACATTCGTATGAAAATATTTGATATAAAACGTAAGAGCCACTAGAGCAGATTTGAAGGTGTGCCCAATTGAGGACGGCAGGTGTTAATAAGGCTATAATTCCAGTACACAAATCAGTCTAACGCTGCCCGCTGCTGGACATAGGCCTCTCCTAAGAAGCGCCACCCCACCTGTCTTCCGCCTCCCGCTCCAAGTCTGGCTCAGCCACCTGTTCAAGGTCATAGAGAGCACCCCAAATTCAGCTTGCCGATACGCAGTCTCGTAAGGACCGTTTATCGCACGGTATCCATACACCATTGGTCCTTCGAGCTGAAGTTGTAGTGGGCCGGTCGCATAGGCCGGCCCACAACAACTTCAGCTTACCTACTCTGCAAGCTATGTCGGTACGATACTGAATAATGATTTCAATGAAACATTCCTTACCTTGTACATAAAATCTTCTGCTCTATTTATCTGCGAGTTTGTCCATTATCTCTAGGGAATAATTGTAGGAAGCAGCTGTTGAATTCTTTCGCTATTTTATGCGTTTGTCCAATACAAACTCATAAAATCGATATAATATGAACTCTTAAAAGGTTTCAGGTTTTCCGCTTTCTACAAATCTATATATATAAAATGGTAAACTGACTGACTGACTGACTGGGTGATATATCAACGCACAGCCCAAACCGCTGGTCCTAGAGACATGAAACTTGGAGGGTGTTTTCTTTGTGAAGAGTAAGTATCCACTAAGAAAGGATTTTTGGGAATTCCACCCCTAAAGGGGTAAATAGGGGATGGAAGTTTTTATGAAAGTTAGTCAGTTTTGAAGTTAGGATCTTCAAATTATGTGTTTAGGCTGACGATTGAAAATTAATCTAATACGTGTCTCAGCGTATTTGAATATTCTACCCCCGAAGGGTTAAAATGGAGGATGAAGGTAAGTAATCCGATATTTTTCGAGATCCACGCGGGCGAAGCCACGGGCAAAAGCTAGTACTTAACAAAATCATTTGCAGAACGTGGTAACCTCGACATCGATTTTTCGTAAGGAAAATAAAGTCACATAAATATCACGACCATAATACAGCGGGCTCAGAGTTAGCAAAAACAATAACTCATCATGCAAAACACAGATTGTTTCACAACACAGATTGAAAAATATTTGTCACACTCTATATTACAAAAGTTGTTTTGAATTTGTCAAAATTGTGGCATTTCAGTCCATCACTGTGGGAAAATAAACGGGAAACTCAACGTAGTTACCATTATGTTAAACTGTGCGACACATTATTAATATTAAAGGTTAGTTTAATTATTAGTATGGAATTTTCTGGATCATTTAGGAGAAAGCAGATAAATCCAACCGGTAAATCCATGCAATCCGACTGTCATTGCAGTGTCAATGACAGCTGATCTGCATTGATTTGCCCTCAGCATCTTATAGCAGCCCGATCTTACTTTAGACGCAGCAAGAGCTCAATAATGCGTACCGAAAGCATGAAAGTTGGTCTCGCAAGACCGCAGCCCAATCAGCGTTAAAAGCCATCACTCCACTAGGTGCGATGCTAAGCACCATGTAAAAAGAGCTAGCCCGGGATGCTGAGCCAGTAGTTTTAAACCAGCTCCTAAATAATCTCACTCAGATCCAGCCTGTCCCTTTGCTGCCCTCCCCAGCGACGCCCTAAACCAAAGCTCGTACCCCACAGAGGGTGCCCTAAGCGCGCGGTCCCTTAGTTTATAACTTTTAAGCCCCGTGCTGGAGGCGTTACTCTCAAGGCATCCACAGCATAGTCCGGTTAAGCAGAAGCCAGCTTCATAGGAAAAAATTGAAGTCATTAGTATTTCTAAACGTTTAATACTTACAGTAATTTCATCATTCGTGCAAGTGTGGAAGCTAGTGTATCCATTTTCTTATAACTTCCACGATCACTAAATACCCAATTCGCTCCAACCCACCACCCAAAACAATTCGAAACTTTCCACTAACACATTGTGATAAATCCTCTTCATTAATCGGCTTTCAAACTTTCTACCTGACCATACTGTCCAGACTACCTTGCTCAACCCTCCTTGTCCCCACGTCTTCTCCCGACCACAAAGTATGCGACATTGTTTCTCTCGGTCCTAGTTAACAATTTTGCACCTTCTACCCTTTTAGGGTCGATGCCTACTTCATTTGTACCTAATACCGTGCTCACTGACGGTCAACGACTTTTCACCCTTATGCACTGAGTAATAAGGGTGAAAAGTAGTTGACCGTCAGCACGTCAGTCTTGCCATGCCAGCCTGTGGTATCTGTTTAATAAAGTGTTAAATGTTAAGTTAGGTGGTACTTGTGACTAGAAATAAATCAAAGAAGCTAGTGTATAAATCATAACGACACGGTACGGTTGGCGCAGTGGCTGAGCGATTGACTGCTGCGCTGCGTGTCGTGGTTTTGATCCCCGCACGGAACAAATATTTGTATGGTCTGCAAGTAGTTGTTCCGGGTCTGGCTGTTTTTTTTTTGCATTTATCTACATAAATTATTTACGCATTTTATAAATTAAAGTCGTTCGTCGTTCTGTGTGTCTGTGCGACCTCGTTGAACTTCTAAACCATCGTAGGTAACGGATCTGGATGAGGTTTCAGCATCATTTTGAGAATTTACTTCGGAGGGTTTATTCTAGTCCATTCATTCATTTGCCAAGCCTTTTCCCAACTATGTTGGGGTCGGCTTCCAGTCTAACCGGATGCAGCTGAATACCAGTATTTTATATGGAGCGACTGCCTGCCTGATCTCCACAAACAGTTAGTACGCACGACGACCAATCAAGCTAAGCATAACCAGTATAAGCTAAACTTTCATTGTACGGGAAGTCTAAACAAAGCGAGGTTATGTTATACTAGAATGGATAGCTTGGTGTGTCGACGTGCGTACTGGGTAATACGATACCTCTTGGTAAGACTGGTTGTTAGATTTTATTTATTTATTTGGTGCACAACAGCAGTACATATTAAGAATTCATTTGAAATAATAAAAATAACATAAAAGTGCTGGTATGTATACCCATTATGGGTCGGGCCACTGATTACTTAAGGACTGTCAAAGATCTACAATTGACAGCCGGGAACAACGGCTTAACGTGCTTTCCAAGGCACGGAGGAAACTCGATAAGTAATGGGTTGTCACCCATCCACGGACTAACCTTTTTTTTTTTTTGTTTTCGGGGGGTAACCTTCAAAAGGCGACCGGTATTTGGGGATATGACCGGGGAGTGTGGGATTTTTACCGCACTAAAACCACCCCGGTGGTCACCATCCGCACATGAGAGGAGGCACCGTTTCTTCTTAAAAGACCTGACCGGAGCCCCCTCTGTGCAACGCCTGTTAAGGCACATCCCTGGGGCGACTATACAGAGATCTCCCCTGAGCCTCGCTGTGCAAGTGTGCACGGCAGCACGTGACCACTGTGCTGCCGGTCATATCCAAGGTCACTTGGTGAGCGCACAGAGTCCCCACTCTGGACGCCCGTGACCCAGTGTCCCACCTGCTTTAGATCCACGGACTAACCTAGACAAGCTCGGTTTAACTTGAAGATCGATCCGAGCGGCTGTTATTATTTAGCCACGAGCTCCTCGTGTATGTATAAAACATAAACGTTAAACTTGCACATAATAAAGAAACCTCTATGTTCAGTCAAGTCGTGAAAACTGTGCGAAGGAAAGGCGGGTCACAAGTTTAATTATAAAAGAAAGAAAAACTACAGGACCATTTTATTAACGATTTTTCTTCACCAACCACTTGTTTGGTTTGACTGCCTCGTTAGTCTAGTTAGTCTAGTAGTCGCAACTGCGACTACTAGACTAACGAGGCATGAGGCTCTGAGTTTGATCCCCAGGTCGGGCAAAGTGTTATTAGATTTTTCCGTTAGGAATTTCTCAGTAGCAGGCAATAGGCTTGCCCCCTATTACATATGACTTATACATAACTGGCAACATTTGGATGTACTATTAGGTACACCTTTGCATAACCCCTTTGGGGATCACAAGCGTGATGTTATGTTATGTTTTCTTCACCAAACAATGTTAGTTTTTCATTCACGGTCGACGTGTTCCGAACGTGACTCGGTGACATTTTCTAAACGAACAGCCAAGATAGAGGGACACGTGATTAAGATAAAGACTTCATTATTAATTATTACTTTACTTTACTTATCTCTACACAGCTGTTTCTTTTTGTTTAATATTAGTTTAGTATAATGATTCATTAACTTGATACAAGCAAACTATTCAATCTTTTACGTTCTAACATTTATATTATATAAACTTAAAATTTTAAATTGTCAACTACTATTAGACATGAACTACTTAGATGTGGATGAAATAAGGCTTATTCATCGGACATTAAATTCATTAGGTCATCATCTGCCTAGCCTTTTCCCTACTATGTTGGGGTCGGCTTCTAGACTAACCGGATGCAGCTGAATACCAGTATTTTACATGGAGCGACTGCCTATCTGACCTCCACAACCCAGTTAGTACTGGGTAATACGATACCCCTTGGTAAGACTGGTTGTCAGACTTTTTGGGCCACTGACTACCTAACGACTGTCAAAGATCTACAAATGACATCCGGGAACAACGGCTTAACGTGCTTTCCGAGGCACGGAGGAAACTCGGTATGTAATGGGTCTTCACCAATCCACAGACCAACCTAGGCAAGCATGGCTTAACCTAAAGATCGATCCGAGCGGCTGTTATTATTTAGCCACCTACTTAAAAAAAAAACATTTATTATTTCTGAAGGACCAACTTTTTACCTCTAGGACCAAAAATCTAGCAAATTTTTTTTCAGTATGTATTTTTTTATGTGCCTTGTTTTTGTATACTTTTTTGGGTTTTTGATATCGTTTACTCCTTTTAAACTGATCGAAAAACAAGCATACTTACCTATCATTATATATCCTACTAAGTGCGCACACTCTGCATAACCCTTTGGGAAACACAGCCGTTATACTATCATCAAGTTACTTTCTAATAAAAAATAACCTGAGAGAATCGAGTTACACCAGTATTTGTAAAGCACTTCAATTACGTAGGGATGCTGTTTATTTAACAAAGAAAAAAAAACATCTTCAACAAGATCCAATATTAAAAAGCAGATTAAAAAACCTAATTGTAAACAAGTCCCAGTTAATTGAACAACAGGCAAATAAAAGAAAAAAAAAAAACAATCAAGTCTGAATGGGTTTCATCGAAAAACTGGCCAGTACCATAAAATTATTTGCTTTTTTGGAAATTGTTTCAAACCGCAACGGAAAAATCAAATTAAATGAGCCTTTTTCATTAACCTACGAGTTTTATTATTACTTTTTGTAAAATTGAGATGAATGAAAATTAATTTCATTGTGATGAAATATTACGATATTAAGTTTAAAGGAACGGCTGGGGCAAAACAGCAAAGCGCTATAATTATAATGACGCTACTTGACTAATAGCAAATTATTAATATTACACAATTATAAATACAACTGGTCCAGGACCTTCAATTGGAATCAGGAAAATGATACTTCCCTATTTGAATCGGATTTTTTTAACAATTTAAAAGATTATTTTTCTGCACGGAACCCTAATCTTTTTTCTAAAATATAAGTAGCCTTGTTACTATGCCAGTAATATTCGGTCCAGCCGTTTCGGAGATTAGCCGGAACAAACACACAGAAAGACAGAAAAAAAAAGATAATTCTGTTATACTCGTAAGTAGGTACCGTATATAGAGGTACTTGTATATGCAGTCAGTAAAAACCTGTTATTTTGAAATTACAAACAGACACTTCAATTTTATTTGTTTGTATAGATGAGGTACATAAACAAACACCTTCAGTTAACAGTTTTTATAGAACAACCTTAAACAATCAGATGTATCATTAGATCCAACTTTAGACACTGAAAAATAACAAAAGTTAACACTTACAAAATTACTAACAAAAAGTTCCCATCGTTACTAAGACTGAAGAATTAGAGACACCAATTTGCGCCGCAGACACTCACTATTCACCAAGACAGACGGACATTTATCAAGTACAATCACACCTGCGCAGCGAAACTAAATTACCTAACTCACAAGAAAACCACATCTGAACGATGTTTTCCAATAAAACAGTCTAGGTATAACTATTAACATTCAAGTTTTAAACTATTCAACACTCGAAAAGCCTCGTTGGTCTAGGGGTCGCAAGTGCAACTGCTGAGCGTGAGGTCCTGCGTTCGATTTTCAGGTCAGCCAAGGTGCCCAGTAGCAACCATGTTATGATATTATATCTGTCGGATCCGGTCATTAGTACGGATATAAAATGAATCGCAATCGCGCCGGTGGTGACTATACACACCACAGCGTGCTTCTACAGATCCCTGATGTTTACAGCTCGAGGCGAGGACGACAGTCAATGTGTGATCGCAACGGAGTTGAGACGTTCTGGAACTGTACCCGATTCATTGTGCCCGGTGTTATTGTGTTAAGTTGTAATTTCCAGTAATTTGTTAGTTTAATAGAAACAGGGTATCCCAGTGTATTTTCATAGCACGAAACCCATCGTCTACTCACATGATGTACGAGCCTACCGGAATAAATCCTAACATATCCGACATATCTATAACCGCAAAGTAAAGCCGACAAAAGCCCAAAACAGTTAGTAAATAGGTCCCAACATAGATTCACATTTACTTCATCACCATGATAGTCCACGCACCGTTTATTAAATTAAACCCTCTTAATATTTCAGCAGGGTCGCTATTTACTTAGGATGCCAAGTTATGCTCTCATCTTTCATATAATGCGCCACTGAGATTATATGAAAGCACTTTCCGAGGGCAGTTTTGTGAGGAAATCTCGTGTAACATGGATTTTTTTGCTGACCGTGTTGATTAAAGGAGTGTAGTCTACTAACAGCTCATTTAGAGCACCTTCTAGCTTTCTTTTAGTACTTGTTCTAGGTAATGTTTTGAATTTTATATTTTAGCTGCTGGCGTTTCAGTGCTGTTTCCAAGGAATTTTTTTCGGGAGATTCTTTTCAAAAAGCAACTAAGGGAACATTTTGGTGTCAATGTTTGATGAGGACTTTTGGGCATAAAACATTATTTCCTCATAAAAATAAGAGACTGCCTCGTTGATCTAGTGGTCGCAAGCGCGACTGCTGAGCATAAGGGCCTGAGTTCGATTCCCAGGTCGGGCAAAGTGCTATTGGGTTTTCCCATCAGGAATTTCTAAGTAGCAGCCACGGAGTTTGGATTTGTGCTCGTTTGATGGTAATAGGCTCACCCCCTTTTACATGGGACTTAAACATAACAGGCGAAATATGGGTGTTATTAGGTACACCTCAGCCTAACCCTTCGGGAATTATAGGCGTAATGTTATGTTATGAAAATAAGGGATTTTTTTTAAATGTTTTTTAAAATAAACATACCTATTTTGGACTACAATTTCAAAATGCAGGTACCTCTTATCGTTGACTAAACTGAAGGAACAGATTGTACTCCTTCCATTTTTAGTCTTATCTTTAAATTAAAACAGTTATTAACTTTAAATACTCATTGCACGACACTGCACTCAGTAATGTATCTACTGTTAAAGATCTTGGTGTGTTGATTGATGATAAGTTGTCCCTAAACCAACACGTAGAAAAAATTGTAAATAAAGCATTTAAGATGTATGGTTTCGTTATGAGATCGTCCACTGAATTCAAGCGGGTTTCCACATACCTTTACCTATATAAGACCCTTGTACGATCACAATTAGAATATGCCGTCCCTATCTGGAACCCGTTTTACCAGAAATACATAGACGAGATTGAAAAAGTCCAACGTAAGTTTCTACGAGCTATGCATTATAGATGCCATAAAACGTATTTGTCGTACTCACAATTACTGGATAAATATGGGCAGGTCAACCTGGAATCTAGACGTAAGTATCTAGAGGCTTCTGCACTGTATGGTATTGTACATGGTGATTTTGATTGTATCGATCTCACGAACAAGCTATGTTATGTAGTCCCACGCACCGTTAATATACGTAGTACACGTGCGAATACCCTATTTGCTGTCAATACCTGTCGAACTAATTCTGGTTTGCGCTGCCCTATCCGTCGAATGGTTGAATCCTATAATTGTAGTTTTGTTAATATTGATATTTTTGTATGCTCGAAATCCAAATTTAAATCTAACGTTAAAAAATTTAAAAAAATCTTATTAACCAACAATGTTATTAGGAATGTAAGCTAGTCTAGATTTTATTGCCTATTATTTATTTGCTTTTAGTGCTAATTATTACTCTGTTGCCAAGCTATCAAATCAATTGGGGTTTTTATTCTATTTCTATTTTGCATGATGTAATTAATATTTCGTTTAATTAATTGTTTAATAATCGCTAATTGATATTTCTATAATTATTTGTTATTAATGTGACACCTAACCAGTGGCACTCATTATCATATTCTGTTTTGTTAATACGCGGATAATGTAGTGGGCTGCAATATTGTTAAAATTTTGTATTGTCTTTCCTCTGTTCCAACATATATTGTAGCTGTTTATTGTCCCTGAATAAATAAAATAAAATAAAATAAATTAGCATCAAAATCTATACACAAAACGCTCCTTACACACACAATTCTCCACCCTACGAAATCCCTCGAAACTAATGTCGATGTTAGCTAACAAGCCACGTATTCAATATGGAGGGCGCGGCGGGCCCAGCATCATGAAACGCTCATTCGTTGTCATCACCAACCCTAAAATACGTTACACGTGTTGTTTGCACTTGAATTGTGGTGTGGTTGAGTTTAGAATGGAAAGATAGTGTTTTGATTTAAATTGGGATTTGAATGAGGTTATCTTCTATGTTCCGATCCAGCCTGTCCTTTGCTGTCCGATGCCCTAAGTCGAGGCTCGTTGCCCACAGAGGGTGCCCTTAGCGTGTAGTCGCTTAGTTTTTAAGTTTTTTGCCCCTGGCTGGAGGCCTTACACTCAAAGCACCCACAAGATATTCCGATTAAGCAGACGACAATCTCCTAGATCGCGAGATGCCATTCACAAAAAAAATCGTATCATCTAGTCGAGCATGCAATTGCTGTACAACTTTTGACAAAATTTCCTCAAAATAAAACGTCAGTAAGGTTGAAACTACCGAACTATTACAAAAAAATCATTTTATGGCGTGCAAGTAACTTTCAATTTTAGGGTGTTAAGCAATGAGGCACGAGACCGATAATAAAATGTAAAAAAAAAATCTTTGTTTTTTTTAGTACCTCAAACAAATGAGGATGACAAAATTAAAGGATTCCTAAAATGCAAAACCGGAAGGTCTATAGTCCAATAACAATAAATAAAGCGCCACAAATCTTCCCTTTTAAATCTCTAGTAGGTAGTCCCTCCACGGAGTAACAGAAAATCTACTGGCTTTTACACTTCAACAGTAGAAGAGAGCACAGCGCTATTCATCTCCAAAGAAGAAATTACGGTAACAATGCATATTTATGAAGGAAAACCCTCATTTATTTCAATTTCGCCTCGAACACAATGTTGATGTATGTAAAATATAAAACGTTACAAGTTTCGTCGTTAACTGCCGCCGTTTCACAGCGAAACGAAGTACCCTTTGGCAATTATAATTCATTTCCATTTCGGAGGAGCTTAATTGAATAAGCAGTTAGGGCCATCGTTTTTTCAATTATGTAGTTACCTCCTTCGTTGAGGATGTTAAAAAAGATTTTTATATTTTCCGTATTTTGTGATAGTCTGTAAACTGTTGCTGTAGCGATGTCGAGAAGAAAGATGACGACAAGATGCTTCGATGAATTTTTAAACTTTCTCATTTCTTCTCAAACAGTGGAAAGTTGTGCAAACGAACGGCTTATAGGGGCTGCAGTCAATTGTAAAATGTTGTGGATGGCATTTCAATATTTGCGTGCGATTTCCATTGTGTTCTTTTCTTTTCATTGTTGAGAGGGAATAGGGCTGTGTTCTCCATACAAATGTATTACCCTTTTTTCTTCCTGAATAATGCCTCTACAGCATTTTTTTTTTCATAATATCAAGGTCTACTGGTCATGAATCAAGGTAGACACGTCTCGGTCAATAACTTTTTTTCAGCAACTAGTAAGTAAAGAAAATATGACCCCCCAAAAATGACAAAAAATGCTAGATTTTTACGGCCGTGATTAGGGACTGCCAGACAAATTTTTAAATGTTTTGAACATAAAAGAAATCGATAGGAACCTAGACATACTTTGTCTGAAAATTTTACCGTCAAAAATTATTGAATCGGCTCAGTTGTCGAGGAAAAAAGGAGAAAAAAACAGAATACGAAACGTCGATCTCGTCAAATTTTTTGTGAAATAATCGGTCCGAGCTCCAGCTGTCCCTATCGCACTCTACGGGGGAAGTCTTGACGCAGCGCGACAGCTATAGTTTCTTCAAATACCTATTTTTTCAAATTCCTCGAAGGTCCTGTTCCCTCTTAAAGCCCGTTTGTACCACAAATCAGAACGTAAATAAATCTTCGTTCTCTTTCTGTCGTTTGAAAACGACAGTTTAAAGAATAATATTTTAGATATTATTTATAGAAAATTAATTTGTAATCAGATGCAGATCCTGTCAGTTTTTAAACCTCGACTCACGTTTATGAACCTCCGAAGCATCACGACTTAATTTATTAAAGCTCGTTACACATTTACGTAAGATGTAGCAGACTTCAAAGGCTTGTCCGTCATCTCTACTTAGCCTTATGTGAATGAACATCAAGGTGGACAGCTTACGTCAGTTCTCTGTTTTCTTTAGACGAGGGTTTTATATACATACAAGTTATATTTTACATACTACTTATATTATGGGGAAAACATATGACAAAGATAATATACGTTAGGTTTTTCCAAGACTGGTATAGTAGAAAATCTCTAAGAGAATTAGCAAGAAAAAGAGTAGAATTCTTGTTAACATTAACAACAAAATACGATCATGAAAAAAGCGTAGATTTAAATCACATATGTCTCTTAACTTTCATAATATTACGTGGTAATTGAAACTCCATCTTCTTCCAGTCCTCTATCTTAAATTATGCTATTTTAAGCTTTCATGGTTTACTACTAAAGTTATACTGTCACTTACGGGATATCTTCCGTGATTGTCCCCGCATTCTCCAGTCAACCCGCGATCATGGCGCTTGCAACAGTGTCGAAATATCGAGAGCTGAAAATAATGTATGTATAAGTCTAAATAATGCTAATTATAACTATTTTTTGAAGGAATTTTAACGAGAGGAACGAGATTTAATCATAACGAGAAGATTTATTTTTCCAACAATGCAAGAAAATGTATATATTAATACCTCTAAATAAAATACTGAAGCCCCAAATGATCTTAAGTGCCTTTTCTCATAACGCAACCGATACACACTCAAGAAACAAAGCATGTAAAAACAAACTATGTAAGGCACAGTTCAGACGGTATGAGACATAAAATTCCAACAGAGTTTTCTTCCAAGAAAAATTGAATATTCATGTCGGGAGATGAGAACTATCCTTCATACAGGCGCTCGTTTTAAATCGTTATACCGTAGCTCAATGTTTTATATTTTAAAAGTTTCAGCTCTACTAAGTCATTTATAAGACTTGGAATATCTTGGCACATTTATTAGGCGCTGTTTTAAACCCAGAATATTGATAAGACTAGTTACTTAGATTTACGTAAAAACAGTTTTAGAAACTCGAAGAAGAGACGGGATATCTAATTATTTATTTACAAAACAGTCGGGCAATTTAGATTCTCACTAAATTTCACTGAAAGATAAAGTTCCAAATGAGTTAAAATCTATTCTATTTTAATTTAAAACTCAGTGAAATGTTAATAGAAACGAATTGAATAGAGGTCTCTAGAAGACTGAACTTGAAATGTACATGAAGATTTTGTGAATAATTCTATTTTCTGTGTTATTTCACGGGGAGAATGGAAAACTACGCGAAGGTCGAGGAGTGTTGGTGAAGTCGGTAAAGTAGTCGTTGCAGGTTGCTTTACAACCTTACAGAATAAACAACATGAAATAAATAACATTGATAAATTACAAATACAATTTTTACGCGACCTCACCAGGCCCTGGACAATCGAAGATAAAATTATTATTAAAACTACTTGTAACTACCAAGGTATTCAAAATTTCAAAAATAAATATAAAAAATCTTGACTTGAATGTGCCCTGGCGGTTAGGACTGGTGACTGGTCATCTACTATTTGCCACGGCTTATTTGAATTAATTATTTTATTTTTGAATTGTTTTTACTATGGACACTTTTAACGCACACATCTTGCTGCATCGTTCTCTCATAATGTACCAACATGAATTATGTAACCAAGGTTTTGTTAAAGTATTCTGATTTAAAAGAGTGTCCATGGAGTTACTTGCCCATTCTTCTCCATAGAGATCTACGTTAGGGAATGGGCAACTACAGTACTTTCACAGTTTTTGTGCCTTGTGACTGGGACTGTAGCTATATTTCACTGTTGTCTTTGTTTCGACAATTCAAAAGTGCCTGTAACTGGCCTACTTGAAATAAATGTTTTGATTGATTGATTGATTGATAAAGGGTCAAACAAATTACATTTGAAATACTGAAAACACAAATGAATGCTTTTAGTTTAAAGACAGACGACTCGTTGTTGTTTAGAAAAGCCATTCACGAGGTAGCGCATAATATTTTACGATAAGTATATTGTAAAGACCTTTATTCTAATATCACCTTTTATCAAAGTAAGACAAAGATCACGAAACTGGAAATCCCTTAACTCTTTACCCGGAAAATGAATCATAAAATCAATACGAAACCAGCAGAAAATTTTCCAATGCAATTAGTGTTGCATCGATATGAAAGTGGCTCTACTTGAACAAATTGTCGATACGGTACGAAAGGTGCTCAATTAACTCCAAGTCATACACAGGTGTTTGATTTTAAAACCCGGTTTAATTTTGTATTTTCGCCTGGAGTTACATTTTCTCTTTGGATTGTATTGTAGGTACAGTATTCCGATATCATGTTTGTTCATTTGATTGGGTAGCTTTTGAGTTTATGCTTAAGGAAGTTTCGTTTTGTTCTTAATTGACCTTTTTTAGCAACGAAATTGGTAGTTAGGAGCTTGTAATTGAAAAATACCGAGTAATATTTTTACTGGTGCGTGAAGTCCTGGAGTGGAGAGCAGAGGTGGCCCAGTGGTGGCGGCTCCGACTTACGAATAGAAAGTCGCGGGTTCGAACCTAACGCAGGCGCATTACTTTGTGTAATTAATTTCATCACCAAATCAATCTCTCAAAAAGGTGAAGGAAAACATCCTGAGGAAACCGGCATGTCCTAGAACCAAAAATTCGAAGACATGTGACATCTACCAACCCGCACTGGGCCCGCGTGGTGGATTATAGCCCATTCCCTCTCAAAGAGAGGAGGCCGTCCCAGCAGTGGGAACATTACAGCCTGATTATACTATGAAGTCTTGGATTCGATTCGCAGGTTTGGCTAAATCTTCATGAGTTTTTACACCAAGATTTTTCTTAGGGGATTACGTTTGCGTGATTTTATACACATATTTCCTGTCGTTTTATATATATCTAAAGAAGTACGAAACCAGGACAACAGTTCATGGAAAAACTTGTGAGGCCTTTGACTAGCAGTGGGAAAGAATGGACTAGACAGAAAAAATCAGTTTACCATACCAGAAAAAAAACAAGTTAAAAATTTTAATTAAACAAGCCCCATTTAACATAGTAAATCTTAGCGCACCCAAGTTCGTCACGAAAGAGGCGTCGTCTCATAATCGGGAGTATCCCGGTGAACATCGGCGCAAACAAAGTCGAAGGTTCTCGAACTTCACAGTCTCAACATGGCTCATAGTTGTGTTTGTATTCCGTTACGTCACTACTTGTGCGAGGATATGGACACGTCCTTTTGATATGGATTGTAGAAGGAAGATTTTAATTTTGTTTCTAAGATTGGAAGAATCTTCATAAACTTTAAGGTCATTCTCATTTGTCTGGTTCTGTCTGTTAAAATACTCTTTTCTTGATGGATTTTGAGAATTTAGGTCCTGTGAAAGAGCTCGTCTGAGAGAGAACTAGCACTGTTATCCTTATATCTGCCTCTAGGCATCATTTAATGTGTTTCAGTTAGAAGGAGATTGGCAGGCGTTCTACTTATACTAGTTGCTCCTTTGTATCTAAACTGGACGATATTCCTGAGTTGGCTTTGGTATTGCAGGTACCATCAGTTGGTATTTTGTCATTGTTATCATCCTTATTCATATGTGCACCATCATCTATACTAGTCTATATCTATACTAATATTATAAAAGAGGAAAGATTTTTTTGTTTGTTTTTACCGAACAAACTCCAGAACTACTAGACCGATTTTAACCATTTTTTCACCAATAGAAAGCTAAATTATCAGGAAGTAACATAGGCTATAAATTATATTTATATCATGCAAATTAGCCGAGTTATCACAATTTTTGCGGACGAAGTCGCGGGCGATGTGCTAGACAGGTTAAAATCCTTGAGATATTGAGAAAATGCTGAAATAGATTTCTGAAGCAGTTGCAAGTCAAGCTCAACACACTGCGTGACAAATCTCTTGTGATCGAAAACCATCGTGTCATGATCCTCAAGAGAATCGACTCAAACATGTTGAGGTTCCTCGACACGGCACGTGTGTTTGTGTTCCATTACGTTGCACGTACTTGTAGTAAAAGTCATGTTGCTTTTACTGTGCAGTTTGATGTTATCGTTTAACTAGTTTTCTGCAAGATTTCTTTAGAGCGAATTCCACCAATGGAACTGAATGGAATTATCACATCACACATAGCTGTCATTCCATAGCTATTATGACACTGACAGCTCTTGAACGCCATTTAAGTGTGTTGATTAAGTTCAACTTGATTGGTGGATTTTTTTCTAGGGCCAAAGTTATTGTTATTTATTGCTCAAGACAGTTAATCCCGATTACATGTTTGTATCATTAGTGGTTTAAAATCGTTTTCTGTCGGTTGATTGAAAAACAGCAAACAGATTTTAAAACACTATCTGATTGATATTCCTAATAAAATATATTTATTTCAAAATAGGTGTTAGCTAAGGTGAAAAAACAAAGACAACAATGAAGAAAATCGGCGTCGTCTCAATATTTACTTTCAAAATTCCGTTCAAGTTAATTATATATCAAATAAATTATCTTTAGAAAACTTTACTTAGGACTCTTTTCCGGATGACTTGTAAAGTTAAAGAGTCACATGGGATCTGGAAAAGAGAACTGAAATGACGGGATCTAATAACGAATCTTAATCCTTACTAATCCTAACTATAACCGACGGAACAGGAATAGACTAATACTACCCATCACAAACTTAAAAGTTACCGGGAAAAGCCCATACTCAAGACTAGATAACATATTTAATAAACTACCTGAAAGATTAAAATCCCTACCAAATGACTTAATTTTCTCTAAACAGTTGAAATATTTGTTAATAAAGAAAGGCTATACTATACCGTTGAGGAATTTCAAACTGACAAATTGTGAATCGATCGATCTTGTATTAATGTTAACTTGACGTAAATGTGATATAATAATAGATACTACCTTACATATACCTTTGACTAAAATGAATGAACGAATTGATATTATTTTTTTATTTTATTAATGTTTAGTATAAAATAATGTAATAAGTTGTAATAATTAGTCAATATTATAATTTAATAATATGATATATAGAATTTGCAGTGCCCTTACAGGGTGCATGCCTTAATACTGTGTCATGAAATTTTAATGCATGCCTACTAACCAGTGTTTTACATGTTTGCAAATAAATAATTAAAATAAAATAATTTACATAACATAACATCACGACTGTAATCCCCGAAGGGTTAGGCAGAGGCGTATTTAATAGAACACCGACACTTTGCCCGTTATGTTCAAGACCCATGTTATAGAGGGCGAGCCTATTACTATCAACCGGGCACAAATCCAAACACCGTGGCTGCTAATGAGAAATTCCTGATCGAAAAACTCAAAAACAATTTGCCCGACCCGGGAATCGAACCAAGGACCTCATCACTAGAACAATCACTAGACCAACGAGGCAGTCTACTAATTTATAAATGTATAAGAGAGTTTGTTTGTTTGTCTTGCCTTCGCGGCATTCAATGGAACACTTAAGCCGCGTTGACACGATCAGAGTATTCTCGGACCGAGTGAACTGAAGGTTGCAGGGATGCGCTGGATGCGAGTCGCACGGGACCGGTCAATGTGGCGACTCTTGGGGGAGGCCTATGTCCAGCAGTGGACGTCTTTCGGCTGAAATGATGATGATAATGAGTGAACTCGGATACCTACTCGGAAGGTATCAATTTAAATGGAATATTCTGAAGGTTGATCACGTATTGGTTCAATTAGTACGTAATAGCTACGTGGATTATGGTTATTTTAAAGCAAATAACCTGTGGGATATTGTTAGGACTTTGTGGACGCTTACTGTGCCTTTGATGGGGCAAGGCGGAGGACTCATCACTCATCGGTTCATTAAATAAAAAATAAATAAAAAAAATCATTTATTTCAGATGTCTAAAACATCCATATTAGTTTCAAACATTCATTAAAGCGGTCGGTCTATAATTTAATAAGTGTAAATAGTTCTTATTAATAATTAAAAGTGAAAGTTAAACTATTTATTTCAATAAGACCATTAAAAGGTACTTTTTAACGTCATTAATTGATTCTAGTTTCCCGTGTAGTGTCGTACCTAACTCAATGATAAACTTGCCTAAACATGCAAATATCAGAGCAAACTAATCCCTTTATTTCAAAAAGTTTGAACACCATTTGCAAATTCCATTTTGTTCGAACCAAACGGTGTTACCTCCTAAAATTATTTCGGCGCTGCTGTGGCTGTCAAACTTTTGCATAACATTTAATTTTGCTCAGCATTTTAGTATAGTTCACAGATAGTGACGCCGTCAACGCTTGCTTGCTATATTGAAAAAGTCATGAAAAACTCTGGCGCAGCAATTTAAAACTCTGGGCGTTATTGAAAAACTATTTTTATTTGAAGCGAGAGAAATTTCTAGAAACTCTCAATGTCTCTTGGGTAGCAAGCAGTCTATTTGCGTCCTGATTTTTATACAGTTATGATAAATATTTTATCATAAAAGCGTACGACTGGCGAAACCAATGGGGACGGAATTATTGAAAAGTCGTGTTTAAAAGTTTCGTTGATCCTGCCTGGACTGAATAAAACTGAGTACTGTTCCTATTTTATTTATTCCCACAGTTCTCAGGTATGCAAAATAGGAATATATTAATAATTTATTCAACCTGTAAATGTCCTTTACTTGAAACTCCTTAAACGGAGTAATCACCTCTTGGTGAGCACTAAGAACCTTGTATCTATGATCGTATCGGAGCTCCTGTATTGGTACACTTCCTCACTAAATCCCTCAACCGCTAGACGCATGAAAATTATTATACCCGTCACAGACGTAGCACCTTATCCAAAGCATGAGATATCTACCAAAATAGTATATGTAACCGTTGAGAAATATTGCATTGAAAATTCACCAGCATCATGTAAGCTTTTTAAAACTAAACCAGTAAAGACATCAATAACATAACGTCACGCCTGTAATCCCCGAAGGGTTAGGCAGAGGTGTTACTAATAGTATCTACACCCAATTTTCGCCAGTTTAGTTTAAGTCCCATGTAATAGGGGGCGAACCTATTGCCATCAACCGGGTACAAATCCAGACTCCGTAGTCCTACTACTGAAAATTTCCGGATGGAAAAAACCAATAACACTATGCCCGACCTGGGAATCTAACCCAGAACCTCATGCTCAGCAGTCGCGCTTGCGACTAATAGACCAACGATTCGGTAAAAATGTCAAAATTCTATTAATCTGAAAAAATATATAGGTACTAAAGGAATTAATAGCATGAACCATTTTTTTTTTCTCATATTTTCAAAAGAACACCTAATTACCTGGGTGTTGTTCATTGTAAGTGCGTTACACTTTGACAAGTTAACAACATTAAGTTAATTAGGTACATAGTCGAGCAGGTGTGAGGAGCTCGTGGCTTAATAATAACAGTCACTCGGATCAATCTTTAGGTTAAGCCGTGCTTGCCTAGGTAGGTCTGTGGATGGGACACATTACATACCGAGTTTCCTCCGTGCCTCGAAAAGCACGTTAAGCCGTTGGTCCCGGCTGTCATTTGTAGATCTTTGACAGTCGTTACAGGTAGTCAGTGGCTCAAATAGTCTGACAACTAGTCTTACCAAGGGATATCGTATTATCTAGTACTAAATGGGTTGTGGAGGTCAGATAGGCAGCATAGCATAAGCATAATCAGCCTATTAATGTTCCCACTGCTGGGACGCAGGCCTCCTCTCTATAAGAGGGAATGGGCTATAATCCACCACGCGGGCCCAGTGCGGGAGGTAGATGTCACATGTCTTCGAATTTTTGGTAAGGGATAGGCAGTCGCTCCATGTAAAATACTGGTATTCAGCTGCATCCGGTTAGACGGGAAGCCGACCCTAACATAGTTGGGAAAAGGCTAAGCAGATGATGATGACTCGAGCAGGTGTACAAACATTACGAAGCAACTGATAAAGAATTTTCTTCAAAATCCTTAGGATTGTACACACCTAAGTTATCTATGAGTTTTGTCAAGGCTGATTTGCGAGGAACACGTTTAATAGGTACCTACTTGATGAGATGATAAAGTACCTCCCTATTACCTATGTCATTGTAAGGTCACGAGCATTAATATGTATACACTTAGCAAAACTCAAAAGCGATTTTCTCGTGAAATAACAAATTCTGTTTTTAAATAAGAACTATTTAATAATAATATGGCTTCCAAAATACCATGTTCGTGAAAACTCAATACAGTAAGAGAAAAACGAGCAGCGGTGGCCCAATAGTGGCGGCCCCGACTTACGAACAGTAAGTCGTAGGTTCGAACCCAGCCAGGCGCATTACTTTGTGTAATTTATTTCATCACCACTGCTCTCAAAACGGTGAAGGCAAACATCGTGAGGAAACCGGCATGACCTAGAACCAAAAGTTCGAAGACATGTGACATCTACCAACCCGCACTGGGCCCGCGTGGTGGATTACAGCCCATTCCCTCTCATAGAGAGGAGGCCTGTGTCCCTGCAGTGGGAACATTATAGGCTGATTATGCTGTATATGCTACATTTACAACATGTAACATAATTAACGCACATCCTGAAATTAGTTTGTTCAGAATCGTTTACTGAATCGATTTCTATAATTTTTATTATTTTATATATATATTTGTATTTTTTTTTCCCAAAAATAATTGAGAGTTTTAACTGTAATTTACGTAGTTTTAACTACGTAAATTACAGTTAAAACTCGTTAACTCGTTTCGAATGCGAGCGAATACCTACTAGGCTAACAAGACCCTCATACCTACGTGTGCGACTGTCTGCGTTCGTGAATTTGTACTGTGACCACAACATTCTTCCGGAATTAGTATAACTAAATCAATCAATAATCAATACTCATATTTGTTTAACTAAAAATTCAGTGTATGTATTATGATTATAACATAATATACTAATTGGGGTGTCTGAGGGTGTGTGTTAATTACGTTACATGTTGTATAAGTTGCATCGTGTATACATTATTGCTCGAGACTGTACGTCCATGCACTTTGCTCACACATTCACGTGCCAGACACTTATGTTACACATCTTCAACAAATCACAATGCTCCAACGATGTACAGAGTCGACTCTTAAAAGATTTTATTTGTTCTCCGTGTAGAAATCTCACAAAGCGATGCACCGAGAGCACTTGAGAGTCGTGAGCCTCTTCCGATAGAGGGCGCACGATCTTTAAATTCAACATAGTTACAAGAAGTGACGTGAGATACTGGAAAGTACTCAACTATTCTGGTTTAAAGTGCTGGGAGGATTTGAACTGTTTGGGTTAAGCGGTTGATGCCAAAATTGTATCAATGAGATCGCTGTATTGGTTATGGAATTTATATTTGTCGGGTTGTCAGGATTTATTCCGTAAGGCTCGTACATTATGTGGGCAGCAGATGGGTTTTGTGCAATGAAAATACACTGGGTGCGATACGCCGTTATTAGCAAACTAACAAATTACTTGAGATTACAACTTAATACAATAACACGGGGCATAATGAATCATATACAGTTCCAAGACGTATCAACTCCGCCGCGATTAGACATTAAATGTCGCCCTCGCCTCGGGCTGAACATCAGGGCTCTGTAGAAGCACGCTGTGGTATGGGTAGACTTGTAAGTAGGTTCCTTGATGTCACCACTGGCGTACTTGTGATTCGTTTTATGTCCAAACTAACGACCAGATCCGACATATTTATACTGTAAGGGCATTACCTCCCCTTGATTTCAAGTCAGCTCGCCCCGCCATCTTCTAAGAATTCTGCCACGTCGGCGTCGCCTTCTGGCTGTGTCGGGGTATAATACATGGTGAAAGGTCTTGACCCTTAGCTGCTTAGCTTATTGGCCAGCCCAGTCCCACTTCAACTTAACGGCTTTTTGTAAATACTTCATCATCATCTTCCTTTTCTTGTCCCATTCTATTTGGGGACGGCGCAATGGGTTTGTGGAGGAAATTATAGTACTGAAGATACTGTTGTAACACTTCCACTCAAACCATCGGTTTATATAACCAACTAATCTGTCTTATACATTTCTAGTGATTTAATTGGAAATTATTATTTTGATCAAGCAAACAGCAGCCGAGTTGATCTTTGAAATCAAAGCTGTTACTTATTGTAGGGGTTTTTCATCAAAAAACTACACAAAAGAAGACATAGTTTCGTTACAAAAAAACATGGTAAATTCCACTAACTGGTACCGCAAGAAACCGATCTTGAAATGATTTCCAAAGACGGACTCCTGAATATTTTTTTTCGGTTAGCAACCAAAACTCAATTCGTCTACATCAGTCATTTGTCAAAGTGAGTTATTTCGCGCCTAAAGTTACAAATCCGGCTATATCTAGACATCTGTCTGGGGTTCGTTTCGGCCGACGATAATGTTTTATGTGAGTGTTTGATTTTTTTGTTTCTTTTCTTTTCTTTTTTCGTGTCGTTTGTTACAAAGGTATGAAGATTTTTTATGGATATTTTTTTGTTTCTTTTTTTTTTATATAAACAGCTGCCATACAGTGTATCTATATGGTGTAATATAATAAACGCAAGATCTTTCGTATGGGGTCTCGGACCATGAAACTGAACAAATTTTGTTCTACGAGTTTTTAAAATTCGCAAAAAAAATTGACTTTCTATTTTAATTGAGGCGATCTGCAGATCAACATGTATGGTAAAACTAAAAAAAAGTTATGAATTTCTAAAAGTCAAAGAACAAAAGTGGTTTAGTTTTATGGTCGTAAGAATGATTTCCACCAAACGGCTCCCATCGCATCGGATCGGAAAGGATACGAACGGATACGACGAAAACCGATCGCGTCCGGCAGGATATCGACGCATATGATCGGCTCCGTACCTCCGTATCCGTTTCTGCGCCTAGTCAAATAGTTTCATTCCCCAAAAGTATCCGATCGGATACGACGAGAGGCGAACGGAGCTGATCGCAGCATACTTTTGATTTATCTATATCCTGGGAGCCTAATTTAAAAACCCTGCTGAGCACTGTTTTTCTGTGTCTATGTGTGTCTTTACACCTTTCTGAAGCAAATGGTACTGTGACACCACGGTGCAAACCTTCACACGATTTTAACCTTTATATTACATATTTATTAAGTTAGTGTTAGCCTACTACGTTATCTACAAAGGCACTTTAAAAGATAAAAAAGGGTAAACTTATTACAACACTTTCTTTCTGAATACCAATCTTATCCAATAAACTAACAAAATGCAATTTGAAGAGATTTTATAAGATTTTTCTTTTATTGGCTGTAGTGTGATGAAGGTACACCGTGATGTATTCTGGCAGCTAATTTGAATTGTATTGAACTTTCAATCCTATTACTATCAAACAGCAATTATCTACTCGAAAAGTTTATGTTTATAACTTTATATTGACAAATAAATGTGTTATCATCTTATCAATCAAATAGAATAAATGACTTTTCTATTACAAATGTTCATGGACACAAACTGCGGTTTTTTGTTGTTGTTGTTAATTTTTAGATATTAACACTTATCACGCCTGCAGAGTTTCACTCGCTAATTTTATTTGACCTTGTACTTACTAAAGTCACATTCAATTCTTCACTTTCAATTAAAACAATCGGGCATGTTGGTCATGTTGACATATCCATGGCTCCTTTGGGACCAACATAAACAGACGTGGCATTAACCCCTAGAGAGCGTCACATACACAGTGACGTACATCGAGCAAAGGGCTATACTACACAGTAGACTTATTAACATACAGTATTTCAACTATGAACAAAATGGTAGGAATCGGCTCACACACACTTGCAAAGTGTTTACACGAATTCTTAGCTAGCTTCAGGTAAGAGGGTACTCGTGAGTATAATTCGAACTGTCGCATTCTTCTTCTTTCTTTATTGAGTGGTTAGTGCCTAAACTGGTGACCGAGTTTGTAAGCCGCCCTCTGCCTTGGCTTTACATGCCGTCGAGAAATATCTCTCAAGCATGCTGGTTTCCTCACGATGTTTTCCTTCACCGAAGCAAGTGATAATATACAATACGCACATGCATCCGAAAAATCAGAGGTCCGTGTCTTGGGTTTGAACTCACGACCTATGACTTGGCAGTCCGACAATCACACCACTAGACTATCACTGTCGCATTGAGACAAGTGGGTTACGTTTTATGTGTGTAGTGTAAAATCACATAAATTTAAGTAACTTTAACAATGATCCTGCATCGTTTAAATCGCGCGTTGCGATGCAAATTCGTCTAAAGCACGATAGCAATAGCAACGATGCAGGAGCATTATGCTTATGAAACGCACAACAGGATCGCTATTAAAAGTCGCCGTGGCCGAAGCCTTTTGAGTGTTTTTTTTTTTTGTAATGACACCGCGCAGGTCAACCTTCTAGGTGGTCGTCTGCTTAACCGGACTATCCTCTGGGTGCCTTGTGTGTAAGGCCTCCAGGCAGGGCCAAAGTCTTACAAACAAGGACTACACGCTAAGGGCACCAACTGTGGGGACCAGCCTCAGCTTAGGGCGTGGCTGGGGGAGGACCGCAAGGGACAGGCTGGATCAGAACGGAGGCTTAGTTGGTTTACTATCTATCTTTATACTGTGGTTACAGCCAGTTGTTATTAAAATTTTCATGAATTTCGCTCAGACTGTGACAAATAATACCGTTTTGGGAACGCTACAGTGAAGGAAAAGTTTAGGATGGTTACAGTTTCGTGTTTGTGCTATTTGATTAATTTTGGACACATTTTGCTGATACGAAATGTTGTTAGTACTGTTAGGGGAGATAGTGACATTAGCGTGTGTTGACTGTGCTATGATGAGTACCTAAGTATGTAGCTGTATGTAGCAGTTGTAGGTAATGAGGTCTTGGGTTCGCTTCCCGGGTCAGGTAAAGTGTTATTGGGTTTTTCCATGAGACATTTCTCCTACCTACGCCTATCCTAATTGGAAGGAATGCCTTCCAAAGTTCAGCCTTAAAGATCAGAAAAGGTGCATAACAGAAAGGCTGACAGACAGTTACTTTTATATGTAATATTAAGTACAAATTTGAAAAAAAAACAGCTGGTCGTTTTTATGATTATTCGATGAATGATGTGCCGTATAGTCGAAATATCCTAATAAAGTTCTATAAATATAAAATTTTACGCACAAATTCTTCAACGTAACCGCGATCGTAAATTGTAATTCATCTCTTTGTTCAGAGACGCAGGAAATAAGGCAAGTTTACACATCCGAACTCAATATTCGATAAGGCGTGGTTGGTGAGTGAATAAGCTACTGCGTGACATGCCTAATTCGTCGCGCGTGTGTGCACAAACCCTTATTGGAAGGAAATTTCTAGTAAAAAGTATTTTGTTAGATGTGCATTTAAAAAAACGCACGCAGATGTAACTCTTTGTAATTTTATTAAGCAGCAGGGAGATGATGACTTTTATTTACATTCGATAAAAAAAATTGCCTGTATTATTATTTGATCTAAAGCGAAAAACGACTTTACTTGACCTGGTGGCCTACTATGACGTCTTAAAGCAGTTTTTTTTTTTTTTTTTTCTTCGTAGTGACACTCTGTCACTTAGGAACTCAAACTCGCATCTTACCTTATGCGAATGTAATTTGGTCATTACGTAAGTATGACCCCAGCTAAAAATAAGCCGTGGTTTACTTAAGATTCATATAAGAATCTACTTTCCATGAATAGCATCTGTGTGTTCATGAATTTAAGCTTAAAAATAAAAAATCGGAATGTCTCAGAGGACGTTCACATTTTGACAGCTTTTTTTAGGGCGCCATTTTGTTATTAGTTTTTTTGCGATCCTAGCTGTACTTTGTGTCAAGATGCCAGTCTCCTGTACCAGTTTTTTACTAAAACGACTACCACATTTTCTTGGAAGTAAAATAAGCAGCTGTTCCACATTTTTTCCAAATCAACATACCACTTTAATTTTTAGTCGCCATCTTGAATTTCTAAGTCGCAATCCAAGAGACTTGTCGTCTCATCATTTTGGACTAAGTAGCCTATCTCGAAATTTTTTCCACATATTTTCGTACACATACGATTATTAAGGCTCAAGCCAAGTGTTATGTTAGCAGTTAGACGTGCCTCCGAGTATATTAACGGAGGGAACGACTGAATGGCCATAATTTAATATTACTGAAGAAGGTTTTATAGCAGGGAGGGACGGTGAAATGTTACAATGAAATGAATAAAGATTACAAAAGTGAAGAACGTGGATGAGAAACAAACATTGTTGCATTATTAACTGCTGTTGTTTGGGTAACTTTCATATCCTGTTTTTATTACCCGACTACGGCGAAGTCAAAAAGAAGGGTTATGATTTTAGCAGTCTGTGTATGTTTGTTTGTATTTACGTATGTTTCTCTGTAGCGCCTAAACTATTCATCCGATTTTGATGAAGGTGTCAATCGATTCGTTATTATGGCCCGGGTAACATAGGCTACAGATTTTATCTTGCAACGCCGAATTTAGAGCGTGATTTTTTAGTAGTCGGGTTTTTTAGTTGTAGTATACCAAACAAATTCTTATTTCTTTTTAGAACTGTAATGACTGTCTCGTTGGTCTAGTAGTCGCAATCACTACTGCTGAGAATGGGGTCTTTGGTTTGATTCCCAGGTCGTGCAAAGTGTTACTGGATTTTTTCATCAGGAATCGCTCAGTAGCAGCCATGGAGTCTGGATTTGTGCCCGTTGGATGGCAATAGTATGACGTGCGAAATTTGGGTATACTCCATATTAAATACACCACTGTGTAACCCTTTAAAAATTAAAGGCGTGATGTTATGTACAGTAGACCTCAAAAGTGCAGCACCATGCTAAAGATTACATTGCTATGAACTGTGCGAGCGCGATACAGCAGTGTGTGTGCGTGTGCGTGTATGAGTGATGTCTCAACATTCTACACAACACACACTAATGAACTGTCGTCACACTACGCGAAATAGCATTATATTTCTGTTGCATTTAGAATACACATCATAGTGATGACCTGTTCTTACCATTGCATTGTTAAAATTCGCGTAGTATTAACATGAGTTGGTAGCTGTTTGGGCTGAGCATGGGTTCACGATCAATGAAGTCCAAGTTCGAATCCATGTTATTACAATGTGTGGCTGTTTTTTGTTTCTTTGAAACCTTAATTATATTTGTATTTTAAGCAGAAAGTCGTTAGGTATTTATGTTTATTTATGATATAGTTATGCTTATTATTTATTTTTTATAAGAAGTTAAATATTAGATACTTATTGTATTATTATTTAACCTCATTAAATGATTTTTATTTATGATTTCGGTGTTGGAAGGTGGAAATAAAAAAATCATGCTGAATGATTACAAAAATGTTTATTCGTTTTATTTATTTATAAAATTAACAAACTTTTATGAGAATGTGACGTCACATTCCTATCTAGGCAAAAAAAAGTTCTCTTATCACCGTTCATAAGATTTTTTGTTGTATACCCACTTAGTCAATTCATAATAAGAATAACATAACACGGAAAGGATATTCTAATAACACAAATATAATTGTTGATACCCGCTTATTATAGGTATCAGTATTCAGCAGAGTTAATTGAATACTATGAGTATGAGTATAATATATGAGTTAGACTTTATGAACGTGTTTTTTTAATGTAACGTCACATTGAATGTATTGAGGTTATAGCTTAAGTGTTCATTTTCTTGACGAAAAGAATATTGAAACTAAACCCCAATTTAAGATCATTAAATTTAAAATTTATTTCTTAATTTTTTATTTTTTATTTATGGTTATGTTAATATTACTAAATATTTAGTTACCCGGTCTACTTATTAAATTAAGTATTATTATTTTTTCGCCATAAATTAAGTCTTCCTTTTGGCAAGACTTGAAAGTCTTCTCGTCAGAAAATACAGTCACCTCCCAGTTAAAATGTAAATAATCTCGAGCAAAACGTAGTCTTTCCTCCCTGTGTTTTTGTGTCAAAAATGGTTTTTAGCTGGCTTCCGATGATGTAAACCTTCAGCATGGAATGCATGGCGAACAGTCTGTAATGTAGTATCCAATTGCTCTGCAAACATTATAGTTGGAATGAAACCATTTGTTTCATATTCTTCCACCATAAAACGTCGCTGAGTCGGGTTAATAAGCGGCGGCCTTTCACTTCTTAGACGACTCTTCAGACTACCTTCTTCCTCAAACCTCTTTACCCAACGGCTAACAGAATTTCTAAAAAAAAACAAAATATGATTACACACTTGCAACTAGCAATTTATTTAATAATAAGAAAATCACACACCACAACTATCATCATAATAATTATAATTTTTAAAAATAACTTACACATTTTAAGCCAGTTTCAGTTGAAATTTGAGAAATATTAAGCCCATTTTTACGCAAAGTGACAATATTTGTCCGTCATCAATACTAATATTAGCTTGCATCTTGAATAAAGACAATCAAACAATACGCTAATCGTAATAATAACACAAACGCTCGAAACAAAGTTCACCAACTAACAACGTCATAACTAACTACTTTGTTCAATCCAGAAGTTTATTTTGTTTCACATTCACCCTCATCTTTTTTGTTAATAATAAGTTCCAACTAATATTTAGAAAAACATATCTCATCGGGTCTAACGTATCATTTATAATTAAAACACAAAAAGAGTAATGTCACTTGGGTTCGAAAGCAGAGTATACAGTGCGAGACATTTTATCTATAGCGTTAACCGCTAAGCCAGATAGACACATAATTGTTTGTTTGAAATTAAATATCACTAACTTAATACTCCGTCGCGACATGACAGGCTTGTCACTAAGGCAAATGATCATTATATCGCACTCTTTCTGACTAGATAATTATGAAAGAGAGCGATATACGAGATCGTGTATGTGTGCAAAATATTTGTTATGGAAAAAGGTCGTAAGTGCGACTTGTTTTGATGCGATCGTTTTGTGAAACTGCTACTGCACTTATGGTCTCTACTGTATGTGTAACAGTGATATCTGTCTTAAAAATAATTAAAATCGGAAGGCTATCACAACCTCCAGAGAGATCACGAGAGGTATTATTTTAATCTCACTAGAATGCGAGAAAGCTATACGTCCTGCATAGTTCAAGGAAGATAACTCTTCACTAAATCCACTATCGAACCGTTGACATACCTACATCATAAGCCAGTCAAATCTCTTGTCAAGCGGTTGGCAACCGGTTAAATTGAATAAGCTTTTAGAAATCGTGGTTGATCTATTTGTATGTTGATGAGGTTTTGCGTCTGATTTACTCCCTAAACTAGTTTTAGGGGTAGCCGTGCAAATATTTCTTGCGATAATACATCTCTTAGTGACTAGGTTGTGTAGGTCAGATAGGCAGTCGCTCCATGTAAAATACCGGTCTTCAGCTGCATCCAGTTAGACTGGAAGCCAACTTCAACATAGTTGGGAAAAGGCTTGGTACAAGATGATGATTATGATAACATCTCGTAGTAGCGGGTAGAATCTTCCTGATATTCAAATAAACTGTACAGTCAAAATATTTCTAAAAAACTCCTTGCGCTTCCAGTTTAATTTCTTCTAGTGATCTTTTCTTCAGACAGCTTTCTGAAGGATATGGAACACTTTGGGGTCCATTTCAGACTGTTCAAAGATGGAAGTCTCTCCTGTGGATAGACGAAATTGTTATTTAAGCTTAGACAGTGGAAAGTGGAGTAAAAAATAAATTAAACATTTTTTTAAAACAAGGTTTTATTCAAATGAAAAGAAGACAATTCATTGAACGTGAATAAGTTACGTGCCCTTGCTGTTAACCGTTGAGGAGTTCGGTCGTAAGGAGACGATCCTGGCTGTAGGATTAAGTTATGTCTGCCATAAAAATATATTGTCGCCGGAACCACAGATGTACGCAAAATATCAGGTCAATCAGTTGGGGAGAACTGGTTTGAAATTCAGTTGCAAGATTTGTCCAATACATACTAACTAGCAAGGCAAGTTAAATAAAAACAGCTTTTTTTTTATAAAAACTTTAATTTATATTATTTTTTGTTCAGCCAAAAACAAAAGATTCTCCCGTCCTAGGCGTCTAGGCGCTAGTCAAGTCATAATCCTACATCCTCATAGCATTTTCTCTTTGTCTACAGGTATATTCGACACGGACGGCGTCCACGTGCCGGGCACGGAATGCGACTTCCAGTTCAGCCGGTCCGGCAGTCGGCCGACACACGGCCGGCTGTACAGCCCCCGGTACCCGTCCATCTACCCCAACAATGTGCGGTGTTCCTACCATTTTCATGCGAGGTAAGATTAGGAGGAAAGGTGTTTTTTTTCGCAGCTTGGCGAAAACAAAGAAATTCGTAAAAATGTAGACTAAACAGTTAAACTTAGTAGTCTAATTTTGAGCCAACTCAGGTAAGATTGAAATCGACACTCTAAGAAGAAGTAAAAATGTAGCATGAAGCCTTGTCGCCCAGAGTGGGCCCCCCCACTCTGATGACTTACAATCTGAAAAAAAAAAAAGGCCTTGTTTCCAAAGAAGTTAGCAAAGGTACTTCGCCAGCTACAGTTTACACAACATAACATCCCACCAGTTAACCTCGAAAGGTTAGGCAGAGGTGTACCTAATGTACATCCACATTTCACTATGTTATGTTTATATGTTCCCTATAATAAGACCCTCTATTCACGTCGGCACTGTTCGGTTACAGCAAGTACCTATTCCGTTGGTGATAACATCAGTATTTTCTTTGATGTGAGTAGATGACCGCACATAGATAAATTCAACTACTCGTTGTATTGCCAAGCACTTCGATTGCTTTTCTGGGATATCCTGAATTTCATACATTGAAATTGCATTCTTGTTACGGCACTACGATACTTCCAAAGACATTCTGTATAATTTTAACTATAGTTTGAGTAATCCAGGGTTCATTAAAAGCAATTTAACTCTTTTTTTTTCAGACCAAAGGAACGTGTGAAAGTTGTGTTCGAAGAAGTTGCTCTTCAAAAAGGTGACATAAGGTTTGTACAACATTGTACTCTATTTGATTGTAAGAAGGAATATTATGAAAAAAAACAAAAAACCAGGTCTCTAAAGAGAGGTACTCGGGACCCTCACGATATATTGTACCATATTATGACGTCATCATCATCAGTGTACTCGGAAACCGTCCACTGTTGAACGTGGCTTTCCCTCCCCTAACATAAATTGCTATTATTATACATAGCCAGACATCTGGTAGCTTCCATTTTTGTAAACGGTCCTCTTTATTTCTGTCTGTGAAGGAACATAGTAATTGCAGTTTTAATGGTGTTCTTTTCATTGTTAACTGCAGATGCGTACACAAATTGACCTAATAAAAATATGACGCAGAAAAAGAAATATACAAATTATTACAACAATAAAAGTTACTCCTAAAAAACCAAACGCACTTAACGAAATTAAACTGAAATAAAGACGCATTGACGACACAATCATAAAACACTTCAGAAGCCATAATTCTTGAGCAAAAAATCCATCTATAAAAATAAAATTGCACGTAAAGTTATTCCATAAAGTCACCTTCATACGAAGACTGGATGATAAAACTGGGAAGGTAAGCGTCATAATCGAATTTCTGATCGAAAATATTGAATGTGATGACGGGCGTGCAACGAGAATCGTGGGGTAGAGATACCAGATGGCGCCACTAGTTTTGAGACGTCTTGATATTTTTGTGACCCATGCTAATACCGCTATTATCTTATATCCTTGAGGATATTAGAACCCTGAACAATATAGGGATTTAAAGGTTCACATATTTTTTCTCGATCGAGGAGCTCGTGGCTAAATAATAACAGCCGCTCGGATCTATCTTTAGGTTAAGCCGTGCTTGCCTAGGTTGGTCTGTGAATGGGTGACCACCCATTACACACCGAGTTTCCTCCGTTCCTCGGAAAGCACGTTAAGCCGTATGTCCCGGCTGTAATTTGTAGATCTTTGGCAATCGTTACAGGTAGTCAATAGCCTAAAAAAGTCTGACAACCAGTCTTACCAAGAGGTATTCGTATTACGTAGTACTAAATGGGTTGTGGAGGTCAGATGCCTATCTCGTCGCTCCATGTAAAATACTGGTATTCAGCTGCATCCGGTCAGACTGGAAACTGACCCTAACATAGTTGGGAAACGGCTAGGCAGATGATGATATATTAGGTCTTTACCTATGAAATTGGAGATTTGTACGAAAATTTTAAAAACAAAAAATTTTGTATTTTTTTTTTTTTATTTAACTTATCTAGCTTTTTTATCTTTCCGATTTGACGCAAGTGCTTCAATGTCGTTTTGACACTAACTCCAAGGCCCGCAGCAAGCTCAGCCGTAGATTGAGTTGGATCCGTTTCCACTACCGCCTTCAATTCGTCGTTGTCGACAATGGTTACCGGCCGACCGCGAGGCTCATTCTTCAACTCAAAATTTCCAGATTTAAAACGATTGAACCAATAATGGACCGTGTTTATGCAAGCAGTATTAGGCCAAAAACAAATGACTGAATTTGAAATTAAAAGAACACGGCTTTCGAATAAAATTTATTTGAATTTCGAATTGCGCGCCAATCCACAGATAATTAAATCTGGAAATGCTGGTTATTAAATCTCCAATTATATAGGCAAAAACCTATTATTTTTCTCGATGGTAGAATATGTAACGTTTTAGCATAATTCTAGATAATTAATCTAAGTCGTAGTGAGACAAACCCACATACTTGCTTACCAACGTAACTTTTGAATATGTTAATGTACTTCTGGGGTAGGTAGCCTAAGACACCGCCCACCCACGTTGGTTCTTTATTAAAACATCTTAAGCTGAAAGCACCAGCGTAGCTTGCAAAAATTCAAATTTTCTCACGTCTTTTTGCCATTTGCAGGTCAGTGTCGGGTTGTATGTTGATTAAAATATGATTCACGGACGTGGAAAATATGGTTTAAAAGGTTTATAATCATTAAAACCATCAATACAACCCTCTAAATTCATTTAATCCCATTGAATGAATGACTTTTTCATGAAATAATCGACAAAATTATCAAGCTGATTCCTGGTCAATGTTCGTTCCTTCACTGTGTGACAAGAGATTTTGCTCTGCTGTGACGAAACAAATTGAAATATACTATACTATTCATTAAGTTGTAACAGAGAAAGGAAGAAAACTTATTTATTCATCACCGTGATATGTCCAAACGTGCATTACCAAGAAAAATTCAACAAATATAAAACACAAAAAAAAAAACATAAAAAGTCGGATCTGCACCTCGTGATTGTAAAAAGCAGCCCAATCAGTACAATGCAGTGCTATGAGGGACCCACAGAGCAGCGCTGATTTTCAGTGGTCACACAAAACTAGAGATAATAAATAAACAAGTTGAAATATACCATACTATTCATTAAGTAGTAAGAGAGAAAGGAAGAAAACTTATTTATTCATCACCGTGATATGTCCAGTCGTGCATTACCAAGAAAAATTCAACAAATATAAAACACAAAAAAAAAAAACAAAAACATGAAAAGTCGGATCTGCACCTCGTGATTGTAAAAAGCAGCCCAATCAGTACAATGCAGTGCTACGGGAGACCCATAGAGCAGCGCTGATTTTCAGTGGTCACACAAAACCAGAGATAATAAATAATGGCTACGTTTCGTTTGTTATATGAAAATTACTTAGCAAACATCTGTTAAAATGTAAATGAAAGCAGACTGTTCGTACAATATTGCGTTAATGCACAGAAGAGTAAATTATGCCATGCTGACCGCCAAGCGATTTCGGGTTTCGGTTGCTGGCTTGCTTCGTTATTCCTCTCTGCTTTATTTTTAACATTAAAATGAAAGCTTATGAAATTGTTTTAATTTTTATAACACAGACAATGAAGAAGATTTTTTACTTCCTTTACACAGATCAGTAGACATAGATCAAAACCGGCCAAATGCAAATCGTACTCACACGCACACAGACTTTCGTAGCCAAATTTTTTTTTAGTTTCAGTTCCGTGTATGAGGAGCCCTCCCTTAATCTTTTTTTTTTGTATAAAAATCGTAAAGTGGTTCACAGTATGCATCTACTTACCAAATTTCAACTGTGTAGCCCTAATAGTTTCGGAATAAAGTGGCTGTGACATAAGGACGGACGGATAGACAGACAGACATGATGAATCTATAAGTGTTCCGTTTTTTGGTACGGAACCCAAAAAAGTGCATTTTGAGATTAAAACTTTCGAATAAATTGAGATGACTAAAGCATTTTTTTTCAATAATCATATCTTTTTTCAATAGGTATACACAAAAATATTGAAGAACACTTTCCGTAACAACACTTTCATGACTAACAAAATTCATCCCTCGAGAATACATGCTCCACGCATGATTTCGGTTTTTGCGTAAAACCGGTTAACCGAAATAGCCGAACACCGGGTAGTCGAGTTGGCATAATTAAATTATGGTTATAACGGTCGACTAGTGCTCCCGTAAATGAGCCCGGTTCATAAACTATACGTACTTGTTTAATTAAGCGGATAATGCATGAATGGCCTGCTTTAGGTCGCTACGTCATAATGCAGCCTGGAGGTCTTTTGCATAATAATTTCGGTCAAGTCGTGTGGAGAGATATTAATTACCTATCCATGGGTGGTTGGTAATTATTTTTCAGTTATTTAGTGAGGAAAAGCGATTTTGGTTTCAAAATTATCACGTCCTCTTTGACTGGTCATATAGGTGTCTTTACGAGACCTCCGTGCCTCGAAATGCACGATGAGCCGTTGCCGCATTGGTCCCGGCTGTCATTTGTAGATCTTTGACAGTCGTTACTGTCAGTGGCCGAAAAATTCTGACAACCAGTCTTACCAAGGGGTAACGTATTACCTTGTTCTAACTGAGTGAAGTTTTGTGTTATAAAGGGTGTAAAAAGACCCTTAATGTAGCAGAAAGGTACGAGTACTTGTTTTCCCCGCCATTGCGATATTTTTTTGTTCTGGACCATACCTGGGAACCTTCTAGTTAAGGAGATATTGGAGGTCAAAGTTTCACCAGAACTTTTTCACAAGTTTTTTTAAATACTAGTTTTTTCGGTTAGTCAACCAGTCTTACCAAGGGGTATCGTATTACCCAGTACGACCTGGGTTGTGGAGGTCAGATAGGCAGTCGCTCTATGAAAAATACTGGTTTTTAGCTGCATCCGGTTAGACTGGAAGCCGACCCGAACATAGTTGGGGAAAGGCTAGGCAGATGATGATGGCGAGACCTATGATCACCATTGATTAGCAGTGAATACAGATGTCCTCTAGATTCCGTATGCTTTACATTTTGTTTGTATTCGAGTTCACGAAATGAGGAGGCACGGGGTACGCGGGGAGTGTCAACTGCAATCTTTAACAACATAGTAGTCAGTTTTTTAAATGTAGTATACATTTTAGTTAAAATCTTTTCATACATACTTCTCTAAATTGCTAGCGTTATCACGGTTCTAATGTCTGGTCGAAACTAATGAGATAAATACGAGCATCGCGTTACATCAGTGCGAATTCATTAATGTGTGGAACGCATAAGTTGCGATCTATGCGGAATCTAGAGGGGGTTACCTGTAGCAGTAAATATGAATCTTAGTGACATTCTATCAGAGAAAACGATAGACGAAAAGACAAAATCAAGTCAAAAGTCGCTGTAAAAATTAGAAACACATAGGTCCCGTCATGTAAAAAGAACGCTGACCGATCAAATAAACATTTTATTTTTCATTTCAGCCTATTTCAAAGTACTAAGTAGCTAGTAAAGTATTATGATTCTACAATAAAACAATTACACTTATATTATAAAACAATTAGCCTAGTACTTTAGGATGCGACTGTAGCCGTGCGAAGACACATTTTTTCCACTGTCGCTCAGCGTTCTTTTTACGTGACGGGACCTATAACAAGGCCTTTTGGTCTAAAAATAAAAACATTTGCAGTCGAGTAACCGCACTGAAAATTTACACGCAAAATGCCTGCTTAATCTCTACATACTAAAACTGAATTACATTTTGCTACATCAGTCACAAACATAATAATACGTCCCAATAATAATTATTGTTTGTACCTAGATAACGGGCAAGCCTACACGATCTACCTGACCGCTATCGTCCTATAAGCATAACACAACCCGCTCCACCCCCTCCACCCCACTCGACTTTACAACTGGGTCAACCCAAATTACTTCCATTTCATTTACCTTTGCTATAATAACAACAACCTGTAGACAGTTTGTTTTTCAACACAATGTATCGCAACGTGATCTAAAAATTCTAAAACACACCCGAAAAATTGCTGAAAATATTTTAAAGGTGCTTTTGCTGTTGTGCAATAAATGTTGTTCATATTCATGAATCACTGAGGATCTCGTGGCTAAATAATAACAGCTATTCGGTTTGATCTTCAGGTTAAGCCGCGCTTGCCTAGCTTTGTCCGTGGATGGGTTAATACTGGCGACGCGGCTATAAAGAAAGGGAAAAGACGAAAGGAATGAAATAAAGAATATTTATTTGTCGCAGGGACATGACGTGCATAACAAAACAATAAAATCATAAGCAATAAACGCACAAAGCTTTACAAATATTTACAAACACAACAGGACGGAATAAAAAAGTTCACAGCGTGCACGTCGTGACTGCCGCGAGCAGGTTAACTCTCAGCATGATACTGGGCCCCCATTGGCTCACAGCACAGCGCTAGTTTTCTGTGGTCACCAGAAGCAACGCGTCCTCCCTGCAATAGAATAAAACAGACTCATAATAATATAATAAAGAATAGGTTAATACGCTTGGTAAGCGTCGTGTTGAGATTTTCTTTGAAGGCAACCCCACCACTATATTAACTTAAGCCTACGTTACAACATTTACCTCCTTGCGTGTTTACGAGCCGCTAAAATTTTCCTCTAACCAGTGCTCCACTAAATTTAGTTACGGTGCCACCCTTAAACGGATTAGCTGGATCAAATACCTTTACAAGGTGTTCCGGTTTGCCGATGTCAACGCCTGAGGCATACACGGTGGTAAAATATTCAGTCTTGTTTCATTTATTTATAGCTGTACTGGCACCACTGTATTGATTAGTCGAAAAGAGAAATGTAGGCTGTGCGATTTGAGTCGTTGTTTTGACACTGGATTGTTTGTATTAACTTGAAAGGGAATTTGAATTTATTTTTAACATCCAAAATGTGATGTAAACAAAGTTTAAAGAATTTGTTTTTCGTTAACTTATAATCAGGTATAACAGCGTGTTTGTTTTATGGTCTAATAACTATATATGGTATGTTGGTATCACAACGTTTGTAGCCACTCATCCAGTCGGTATTTCAAAAACCATATAAAGAACCAATTTCTGGCTCATACAAAATACAAAATAGTTTATTGTGACAATTAGCGTAATCAGTACATTTAAACGTGTTTGGAGCCTCCTTTTAAGCAAAACAGTGCCTGTATTAGGAGACTCATCATCATCACATTTTAATATTAATAAACTAAAATTGACAATCACAAGCTTAGAAATAGTTACATCATGGTTAGATAGATTTGTAACATCCAAAGAAGCGCATCCAACAAAAACGTTTGATTGTCTCAAATAGCAGTCAGATTTATTGGGCCTTTCAATCTGTCTAAAACAAATCCAGCGCCACTAGCATCCTTATATTTTTCAATTCACAAAGTAGCTCCGACCTAATTTCGTATGTCTCGAAACACTGCAAAGCCGTTCTACAATTCCGAGTATATATTCCGACAGCCGTCCTTAACATAACTTCACTAAACTCAGGACATTCCTGCAAAGGAATTCCTTAAGTCCGGCCAGTGGAACTTGACTAACTAAATTACCTAACTGAATTATTCGTGCAGTAATATTACGTTGGCTGTATTATTAATTAACTGTGTAATCTTTGCTTTGATTATGTTGTAATATTCGTATTATATTCTATTGTATTGTATAACGGGCTGGTGTCCTCAATTCCACGTCATTTATAGTATCCGCAAGTTCACATTAAATTAGCTAGCGAAATTTTGCAGACGCTATGTAAAAAACCGGCCAAGTGCGAGTCGGACTAGCGCATGAAGGGTTCCGCACCATCGTAGTTCTCCTACAACGCCCCCGTTAATTTTTAATTTAATTTTAACTGTCTACCTATTATGGATCACGGACGGACGGACGGACAGCGGAGGCCCCGTAATAGGGTCCCGTTGATTACCCTCCGGGTACGGAAAAGGAGTTTCGTTAAAGAATTGGGACAACGACCGCAGGTGAGTATTTAGAATACTTCGAGTAACTACAAGTTACTCAAAGTATTCTTAATACCTTGTATTGTAAAGTTATAATTACAACTATTTGACAGGCAGATCCATGCCTGCAATCATTATGTACAATCAGCATTGAAAATAAGTCGTCATCGGTGAAAGTTTCACAAGCTGCTTATAGGATTTCTTCATCATCATCATTCTTTTCATGAAAGCTTTAAGACGTCCATAGGCTTCCCCCAAGCATCGTCTCATCGACCTATCCAGAGCTTCTCGCATCCAGCGGATTCCCGTATCCTTCACAAGTTAATTGGTCCACTTAATTGATAATTAAATAAGGCTTATTGGAAACAAAACAATCTACTGTTGACGTTAAGTTTTCACCAGACTGAATCTTAGATGAAAACTGTGAACTATTCATGGAGAATTTGAGAGCTTGAAAAGTACAAAGTTACCTTCATTCTTAACGTGGCAGGTTCCTAGTTCCCTTAAGCTGGCAGACACTTAATCTTTGCCGTCCTTTACACCGACCACAGCGCGGTGTGGCTGGCAAGCCGTCATCAATTCCACCGATAAAATCCTTTAGTGGACTTCCTCGTCTAGCTATGAAATAATTAAACGATAGCCTTTAGTTTTGTTCTCCTACTTCGATAAAAGCATTTTCAATGTAATTTTTGTTTGGCTTGACCTACACGCGGCATTTTAATCTGTGTGTACCTGACATTAATAAAAAAAAAGTAATATACGTGGTTTTTTTTTAAATAAAAATAATAAAAAAAACGTGTTTGAACCTAATCACCCTGGAAATAAAAAATAACATCTAGGTTGTTGGCTCCGAAGCGGTGACTCGAAAAATCGCAAAGTTATAAGCTTGTTCTGTTACCTAGTTGTCCGCACCAAAACGTGGTAACCACGCAGCGCGCCCGCGCGCGCGTTTCTAGCGTCGACTTGAGCTCATTGATAATAATAATTTGGCAGTAGGTACGTAAATTATTGCGATAGGTACTTAATGACGCTCGGTGTCCTGTCCAACTTGTAACTTTTTAAAAATATTTTTGGGAAGAAAATATAACATGGTTTAAAAATTATTGGAATCGATTCAGTTACTTATTCTGAATAAACTGTATTCAGATTATGCATATACTAAAAATAATGTTCTATAGTCTATTGGCATCAAACGGGCGCAGATTTTGACTCTGAGCTCTTACTGAGAAATTCCTGTTGAAAAAACACAACAACACTTTACCCGACCCTGTAATCTAACTAAAAATCTCACGCTCAGCAGTAGTTCTTGAGACCACAACGCGCATTCAAGCAGACTATCATCTGCCTAGCCTTTTCCCAACTATGTTGGGGTCGGCTTCCAGTCTAACCGGATGCGACGAAGTACGAAGTACTTCATCCAACTTGATTTGGCTCGCGAGGTTGTCGACATGTGGGATGTGAGCTCAGCGATCATTGAGCCGATAGTCGTTTCAGCCAATGGCTTAATTGCTAAGAGCCTCGGCCAATACCTGAGGAGGCTCTCGTTAGGCAGCTGGATGGCTTGGTTCAGAAAGCAGTACTCCTGGACACGGCGCGTATTGTTACGAGGTTCCTCTCTCTGGAACCCTGAAAGACGGTAGCTTGGACCCTGTTCCCGATACCGGTGGGCTACTTTTTATATTTTTTAATGTTTGTTATATTACTTTGTATAGGAATAAATATAAAAAAAAACATTTATAAATATTTTCAGTAGTTAAAAATTTAATTTATATGTGTAAATACGAATAAAGGAAATAACACAAAACACTTCTATCAATTTACAACTTACCCTTATTTACTCAAAGCTGCTTAAGTACATACTCGTCACGTTTAAAGTGCAATAAACATATAATTACGTCGCAGTTTCCCAGTTTGTCAACATTACATTACCATAATGACGGGGCTTCCATACATACTGCTTATAACATAGACCCTGATTTACTCTAAGGGGTGCTACACATAAGTTCGGGTCGGCAATATTCGGCACAACCGAATATACAATTGTTAATAAAATGTATGGGGCACCTGATTTGTTTTTCGCGTCTAAAGATGGTCTCATGGAGAAAGTTCAGTGCTGTTTGATGCACACTCTATGTTCGAAAAAAAGCCGCTCGGCTTAGTTCGATTTCTGCCGAACCGACTCCGGCTTGATTCAGCGATAATAGATGCCCGACAAAGTTTGCCGGTCGGCACGAGCCGAATAAAACATAAATATGGTACGTAATAGCTTCAGGTCGGCTTTATTATTCAACAAATACTACTGAATCGGATGTGCCGACTCGAATAAGAATGGAACAACCCTTAAAGCAATTCAATTACTTGTTTATCTTTATACTCTTCTTGCTTAATGGATTGAGAGAATTTTGAACGCTGTCCAAGTTTCGGCTTGAAATCTTGTTTAGAGTAAATAAACCGGTTTTGCATTTTTCTTAAATGTTTATTTTACTAAAATGGAAACGGTTTTCTGGTAGTAGTAAAGTTAATAGTTTTACAGTTATTCAAAAATGGTGTAAAACTAAGTCAAGTGTGGTACTACTGAATCGTTTGGTAGTTCTACGGATATTTTTTTCCCGTGGTACTACTGGTTGTAATACTGGTAGTACCACTGTCAACAAACGTACTTAAGTACTACCATGTTATTTCTAAGTCTGCACTGCAAGTGTACATTCGAATCTATAATCATATCATAACTATTTGATCGGTCTGAAAACTGATGCAACCAGTCATTATGAGTGATCCTATAAGACCCTTGCGTGAACGTTATGTAAATTCCAATTATTTTTTTAATTAGACAATACAAATTATGCAAATTTTAACCCAGAAACAACTTCCTGGGTTTAAATTTTTGCGATAAGCACTTTAGAGACCCAGGTAGAAAGTATACTACCTGCCTCCTTTCAGGCGTCTGGAAGGGAAGGTTGTTGATGACGAGCGGAAGTGAAAGTCCAACTTGCAGTACCTAGAACGAATAATATTAAATAAACAATGTATCGGGTGCTTAACACATAAAACTAATTTAAAACTATACAACTGAAATAATAACGAAATAAAAACAAATGAATACATGGCTCGCGACGGTCGACAAGTGAGAGAGGGACGCTATGGGAAGCACCCGGGACCGAAGCCTGTCATTGCCACTAAACAAAAATGCTATATTTTTGGATGGCTTACATAAAATGTACATACGACGCCACGTAATCTAAGGTGCGATCATACTGCACATTACGTGACGCCACAGCACTATGGGAATTGCCAACCAATCAATAAATAATATGAGTATGACCAACATTTATTAATATTTTTAACATTTTATATGATGTATAAAACAAGTATTTTTAATCATTCTAAAATCGATCTAATTTCTAAGTTTACGCTATGCGTTTGTGCATGGCCTGCGGGTATTCTTTGACGAGACCTACAATTTTTCAGCTCAGCATAAAAAATTTAGACTCCAGTAACGTGTTCTTACGAAAAAAAAAACTCTAATTTCTATAAATATTTTACCCCACCAACATAGAACTTCCATAGCTGTCCTCAGAGCTCGGCTAATAAAGCAAACACGACAATTTGCCGTAACGAGAGTGTTGCCAAAAAATGTATGAAGCTACGACGTCATGTGTGTCACAAGCAGAAGCCGGCGATATATTGCAGTAGGCTTTCGATTTCATACGGGAAGTTGCCCGCGGAAAAAATGGGATTTTCTTTTTGAGTGGCGTGGAGGAATATTTCAGGGGAGCAATGGATTTTGATAAGGAACACGTGTTTTTAATAATATTAGAATGTTTGATGTAGGTGTGTGTTGTTTTGTTTAATGTGGAATTCCCTGCCTGCGTCGGTGTTCCAAGTTCATATGACCCCAAACGAGTTAATAGGCTTCTTTTGGGTTAGCTGGTTCCATCGTCGACCTCATATCTTTCCTCAGGACAAAATTAAGGTCAAATGTAGGCCCAATTAACATTCAAAAAAATGTGGGGTGTATTAGGTATACCTCTGCCTAATTCTTTTGGGATTACAGGCGTGATGTTATGTTATGTTTTATGTAGAATATTTAAAACATTCTACCCATGACGAGATGAAAGGGGACATTTGGAAGAGACCTCCTCTTACACTCAGCATTGGTTGGCTAAAAGTTCAAGAAGAGAGAGAGTGAGTTGGTTTTGCGGCGCTGTTTGCATTAGTAAAAATGAAATTCTACAAAATTGAATTTTAGAATATTTAGGCATAAGAAAATATAATACGACTTTTACTTTTAATTCTGTAAAGTCAAGAGCAATCAGATTGGTAACCACCAAACAAAAAGGCTAAGAAAAACAAAAATATTTGGGATGGGACATCATTCGACGACAGCGTTGAAAATCCCAAAGACAAAGTGGATATAATTCCAATACTTGTTAAATATTTTGTTTTATACATGAGATCACGCCGAGAAGGGCTCGTGGTTCAATAATAACAGCCGGTCGGATCAATCTGCAGGTTAAGCCGCGCCTAGGTTGGATGGGTGACCACCCATTACATACCGTGTTTCCTCCGTGTCTTGGAAAGCACATTAAGCCGTTGGTCTCGGCTGTCATTTGTAGATCTTTCACCGTCGTTACATGTAGTCGGTGGCCCGAAAGTCTGACAACCAGTCTTATCAAGGGGTATCGTTTTACACAGTAATAACTTACTGGGTTGTTGAGGTCAGGTAGGCAGTCGCTCCATGTAAAATACCGGTAATTAGATGCATCCGGTTAGACTGGAAGCCGACCCCCACCCAAATAGTTGAGAAAAGGCTAGGCAGATGATGCCATAAGATCACTCCAATATGCCCTGGCGGGTAAGGCATCATCATCTGCCTAGCCTTTTCCCAACTATGTTGGGGTCGGCTTCCAGTCTAACCGGATGCAGCTCAATACCAGTATTTTACATGAAGCGACTGCCTATCTGACCTACACAACCCAGTTAGTACTGGGTAATACGATACCCCTTGGTAAGACTGGTTGTCAGACTTTTTGGGCCACTGACTACCTATAACGACTGTCAAAGATCTACAAATGACACCCGGGACCAACGGCTTAACATGCTTTCCGAGGCACGGAGGAAACTCGGTATGTAATGGGCGGTCACCCATCCAAACCTAGGCAAGCACGGCTTAACCTAAAGATCGACCCGAGCGGCTGTTGTTATTTAGCCACAAGCCCCTCCTCCCTATCTAAAATACCCCCACATTTTAAGCATTTCCCCATTTTTTACCATTTGTACCATACAGAAAATCTGCGGTCAAGCCGTCACACGGTCACACCCATCCCGTATAAACCATAAATGTCGTGTTAATTATGTCGTTCCGAGAATCCGAGGTTACAACCACGCAACCACTCAACCACTTCGGTGACCACAACCCTATAACTATTTGTGGTCACATTATTGGTCGCAAACACACCGGAGGTACGATATATAAAATTAAACGAGCGATATTATATTAAACCCTTATAGCGGCGGCACTAGGATTTCTATTTTTGCGAAATACCTATCATCATCTGCCTAACCTACCCCAAACTACGTGGGGTTCGGTTTCCAGTCTAACCGGATACAGCTGAGTACCAGTATTTTGCATGGAGCGACTGCCTATCTTATCTGACCTCCAGAAACTAGTTAGTATTGGCTTATACGATACCCATCAGTAAGACTGGTTGTCAGACTTTCGGGCCACTGCCTACCTGTAACGACTATCACATATGAATAAGATTTCATATTGTTTATTTGTAATTATTATAATTGTTTCTTGCTACGGAACCCACAGACAGAGTCCGACTCGCAGTTGATCGGTTTTTACTCACAAAAAAAGTTATACCTAAACTTCACCATGATTCTAAAATCCATCATCATAATCATCCTGTATCATATTTCAGTGCTACACACAGCGTAACTATAGTTTATACAGCGTGTTATATTCCATCTGCCTCATAATTAATACAGCATGTTCTCCCGTTTCAGTTGCCTGCGCCGCGCGGACATCATCAAAGTCTTTGATGGGAGAGATACTAACTCGCCAACTATAGCCATGCTGTGTAACGAGCTTACAGGTACTTATTTGTTATTAGTCATGAAATGGAATACGACAACACTGACGCTACGATTCTGGCACGTCATGCATTTTCGTCAAAATTGTTCCGAACTATAGTTTCATTTTGCATAATCAGCCTATAATGTTCCCAGTACTGGGACACACGGCCTCTTCTCTATGAGAGGGAATGGGCTATAATCCACCACACGGGCCCAGTGCGGGTTGGTAGATGTCACATGTCTTCGAATTTTTGGTTCTAAGACATGCCGGTTTCCTCACGATGTTTTCCTTCACCGTTTTACAGAGCAGTGTTGATGAAATAAATTAAACAAAGTAATACGTCTGCCGGGGTTCGAACCCACAACTTACTCTTACTTGCTCGTAAGTTGGGGCCGCCACCACCAGGCCACAGCCGCTCACTTATCATTTACTCGTACATTAATATTGAGGAAAACGTAATAGGTATAGTGCATTCGGATATCGCTAGTTACTTTTAATCCCCATTGTAATATTATGTAGTACCCATAGTGTCTTTCTACACCCTTTAAAAACGAGTGCCTTTTCTAATCTGTAAAAAATCACATAGCAGACCTATTAACAAATGTCCAGTATTTGTGCAAAATAACAATTTTTCTTTTTTTCATCAAAGCACTATGAGCCTTTTAAGGTGAAAACGACAGCGTAGCCCGCGAAATTCAATTATTCCTACGATTTTTGCAATTTGCAGGTCTGTGTCGGGTTGTATGTTGATTAAAATATGATTCGCGACCTTAACAAATATGAGTTTACAGATTTATAATCTTTAAAATCATCAATACAGCCCTCTTTAGTTCATTAACTATTTCATGAAAAAGTCATTAAATAGGATTAAATGAACTACCCCGACGCTACCCCGTTAACCGAAATCAGGCAATTTAAACCAAACACTGTTTTAAGCTTTTACGTTTTACAACTAATCTTATACTTTCACTTACGGGATATCTTCTGTAATTGTTCCCGCGATCATTGCTCTTGCAACAGCGTCGAAATATCGGGAGCTCAAAATAATGAACAATCACGGAAGATATCCCGTACTCAAACTCAAACTCAAATCATTTATTTCAATTAGAACATCACAGGCACTTTCGAATGTCAAAAAAGCGAAGCTACAGTCACAGTCACAAGGCATAATAACTTGAGAAAGTACTGTAGTTGCACATTCAAAAGCGTAGGTGACTGTATAAGTTAAATTTAAACCAACGCTCTTTACAACAACACTCAACATTTATTCCCACACATTTCCACAAATATCATAACAAGATTTTATTTCTTGACTTCCCAACACACAATACTAATATAAGTGACGTTGAGAAATCGGTTAGGAGATCTAATTTCACGGGATCCGACGATGCGGGACATTGCATTGCTCTGCCCGGCAGTCCCGGCATCACGGGATTTTTTGTCGCTTTACACTCCTTTGCACTTATGGGGCAAACAGTTCTCCTACACAGATCTGGAACATAAATTGTTATGTTCTGTGAAGCAAGAAATAATAATAATGCGGGACATTGTTTTAAACATTTTAACAAGAAAGGGATCGATTAACTCAACAAGGATCGAAGAACTGAAATTTAAGAGCCTATTGCCATCAACCGGGCACAAACCCAGACTCCGTGGCTGCTACTGAGAAATTTCTGATAGGAAACCCCAATAACACTTTGCCCGACCCGGGAATTGAACCCACGACCTCATGCTTAGCAGTCCCGTCATCTACCCCAGTCGGAGCGGAGAATGGAACCGGCGAGAGATGTCGTGCGGTGTTCCACAGGGTTCGGTTCTGGGGCCGGCCTTGTGGAACATCGGTTACGACTGGGTGCTGCGCGCCGACCTCCCTACCGGCGTCAGTGTAGTTTGCTACGCTGACGATACGCTGGTACTGGCACAAGGGAGGTCGCACGAGGCGGCGGCCGAAAACATGACACGCGGGGTTGCGATAGTTGTGGAGAGGATCCGGCAATTGGGTCTCGAGGTGGCATTGCACAAGTCCGAGGCCATGTGTTTTCATGGGCCTCGGAATGCGCCACCGTCGGGATCCCTACTGATGGCAGGAGGGGTTTCCATCGGCGTCGGGTCGACGTTGAAGTACCTAGGACTCGTCCTCGACAGCCGGTGGAACTTCGTGGAGCACTTCCGACGTTTGGCTCCCAAACTGGAACGGACAGGGGCTGCCTTCAAGCGGCTCTTGCCCAACCTGAGGGGTCCAAACGCCTCCTGCCGGAAGCTTTACGCGGGGGTCGTGCGGTCCATGGCCCTTTACGGGGCCCCGGTGTGGGCGCGTTCTTTGAGGCGGCAAGCCGCCCACTACCTGAACGCGCCCCAAAAGGTGATAGCCATAAGGCTAATCCGGGGGTACCGCACGATCTCCGGCGAGGCGGCTAGCCTCCTTGCCGGATTGCCGCCATGGGATCTGGAGGCGATAGTCCTCGCGCGCCTGCATGAATGGCGCGCGGAAGCACTATGTCGGGGAGAAACTCCGCTGCCGCGACAAATTGCCGCTCAGCGGACGGACCTCCGGCGTGATCTCATGGCGACATGGAGAGAGCGACTGTCGCAACCCCGTGCAGGGCACGCCACCATAGTGGCGATAAGTCCCCTCTTTGAGGAGTGGCTAGAGAGGCGCCACGGCGCCCTCACCTACCGCCTGACGCAGGTCCTCACCGGACACGGTTGTTTCGGGAGGTTCCTGCATCGAATCGGGCGGGAGAAAACGCCCGGGTGTTTCCACTGCGAGGATCGTCCGGAGGACACGGTGGAACACACCGTGGAGGTCTGCCCCACTTGGGCGGAGCACCGCCGTGTCCTCACAGCGGCGATTGGCGGCGGCGATCTCTCGCGTCCGGCCTTGGTTCAAGCCATGGTCCGGAGCGAGAGGTAATGGGAAGCCGTCACCTCCTTCTGCGAAGCAGTCATGCTAGTGAAGGAGGTGGCAGGACGTGAGAGGGAAAGAACCTCACGTCCCAGCCGCCGCGGGACACGCCCTGGGCGTCGGGGGTCACGTGGTGGCTTCCGACCACCGTAGGCGCTGGCCTGTGGACGGCGAGTTATGGGCTAGCTCGCCGTCCGGCCGTCTTATGACGACGGGCCGTGTCGACGGCGCGTTCGTGTTCCACGCGCGCCTCAAAGAGATGTCAGCAATCAAGTAGGGGTCCGCATGGGCCGACGCCTGCCGGGGCTGCGGGACTGTTTGAAAGAGATACCGTGGCCCTGGAACATAACGGGCAAAGAAGGAACATGGATGGGTTTTAGTCAGTACAAGTCTGACACTCCCCTCCGCTCCGCCCAGAGTGGGGGGGGTCATTTGATGATTTCGCATCCGGAAAAAAAAAAAAAAATAAAATGCTTAGCAGTCGTGCTTACTACCAACGAGCAGGGACTGCATACCGATACAATTTTGATATCGATATCACATTATCGATATAAATACTGATATTTCGGTATCTCTTTATCGATATTGGTACCGATATTTTTATTCAGTATACTAATATATATACTTTAGTGTGCCTATATCAGTATCGATACCGATACTAAAATACCGATAAATTACCAATAAATACCTTTTTCCGCGGCCGCGTCATCTTTGCGATTCACGCCATCCGCTCCCGGCCCGCCTAGGTACGGTCGTACGTGTGATACCTACGTGAATTTTGGTTTCTGGTGATTGGTGCTTCAAGATGGCTGGATTGACTAGTTTGTATTTTTTACCTTTAAAGTTTTTTTTTTTTTCGTTTATTTCTAGACCGGAAAGGCATGTAAGCACCACGAACGAATAAAACATGATGAACACAAACATCGAATACGAAACATTTGGTTCGTACGTGTGGACGTAGATTAGCCAAGCGAACACGAACACTATACCTACGAACACAGTTCGGCTTGTGTTGACGCTCAACCACCCGGCTCTCTTTAGTAGCCATGGATAATGGATTCGCCATTGGAAGTGGTCGACAGCGAAGTAGCCAAAAATATTTTGCGATTCGTAAGATTCACGAAATATTGTTTCCAAAAGAAGATCCTATGTGGTGAGAAACAGTTTTGTACAAAAAGTACAAAAACCGAAAACAAGATGATGCGCCGCGCCGCCCCGCGCTCTCTCCTCGAGTTCGGTACGAATCTAGAACGGACGGAAAGCGCGCTAGTTTAGGTATTTCGTTCGTATTATTAAAAAAAAAAAAAAACATTTTGAAAATTTCAATGTGTGTGTTGTGTTTGTAATTTCAGTTAGATATATTATACTGTTTTGTCATTATTCAAAAACCAATTACCTTCCGTGAAGTATTTATCAGACGGCACGGTTGGCGCAGTGGCTGAGCGATTGACTGCTGCGCTTCGTGTCGCGGGTTCGATTCCCGCACGGAACAAATATTTGTATGGCCTACAGGTAGTTGTTCCGGGTCTGGCTGTTTGTGTATGTGAGCTTAAATGTTTGTAAACGCACCCACGATACAGGAGAAATTCCTAGTGTGAGGTAGGTAGTAGGTAGGTAGTAGGTAGGTGGTAGGTAGTCGGTAGGTGCGTAACTCCTATAGACTTACTCAGGTACTTACCGGGCACGGTTGCTTCGGTGAGTACCTGAGAGAGCCGATCCCATTAGGAGAAGAAGTCGTCGGGGAGGCAACCGCCTCGCCGCTTAACACGCCGAAACCCCGCCTGCATTAACTAAAGCAGGTGGGACACTGGGTCACGGGTGTCCAGAGTAGGGACTCTGTGCGCTCACCAAGTGACCTTGGATATGACCGGCAGCACAGTGGTCACGTGCTGCCGTGCACACTTGCACAGCGAGGCTCAGGGGAGATCTCTGCATAGTCGCCCCAGGGATGTGCCTTAACAGGCGTTGCACAGAGGGGGCTCTGGACAGGTCTTTAAAGAGGAAACGGTGCCTCCTCTCATGTGTGGATGGTGACCACCGGGGTGGTTTTAGTGCGGTAAAAATCCCACACTCCCCGGTCTTATCCCCAAAGACCGGTCGCCTTTTGAAGGTTCCCCCCGAAAACAAAAAAAAAAAAAAAAAAAAAGGTAGTCGGTAGATAGTAGGTAGGTGGTAGGTAGTAGGTAGGTAGTAGGTAGGTAGTAGGTAGGTAGTAGGTAGGTAGTAGGTAGGTAGTAGGTAGGTAGTAGGTAGGTAGTAGGTAGGTAGTAGGTAGGTAGTAGGTAGGTAGTAGGTAGGTAGTAGGTAGGTAGTAGGTAGGTAGTAGGTAGGTAGTAGGTAGGTAGTAGGTAGGTAGTAGGTAGGTAGTAGGTAGGTAGTAGGTAGGTAGTAGGTAGGTAGTAGGTAGGTAGTAGGTAGGTAGTAGGTAGGTAGTAGGTAGGTAGTAGGTAGGTAGTAGGTAGGTAGTAGGTAGGTAGTAGGTAGGTAGTAGGTAGGTAGTAGGTAGGTAGTAGGTAGGTAGTAGGTAGGTAGTAGGTAGGTAGTAGGTAGGTAGTAGGTAGGTAGTAGGTAGGTAGTAGGTAGGTAGTAGGTAGGTAGTAGGTAGGTAGTAGGTAGGTAGTAGGTAGGTAGTAGGTAGGTAGTAGGTAGGTAGTAGGTAGGTAGTAGGTAGGTAGTAGGTAGGTAGTAGGTAGGTAGTAGGTAGGTAGTAGGTAGGTAGTAGGTAGGTAGTAGGTAGGTAGTAGGTAGGTAGTAGGTAGGTAGTAGGTAGGTAGTAGGTAGGTAGTAGGTAGGTAGTAGGTAGGTAGTAGGTAGGTAGTAGGTAGGTAGTAGGTAGGTAGTAGGTAGGTAGTAGGTAGGTAGTAGGTAGGTAGTAGGTAGGTAGTAGGTAGGTAGTAGGTAGGTAGTAGGTAGGTAGTAGGTAGGTAGTAGGTAGGTAGTAGGTAGGTAGTAGGTAGTTAGTAGGTAGGTAGTAGGTAGGTAAAGGTGCATTGCAAGGATCAGCTAGTAAATTATATTACTAAAGGTTAAGTAATAACGATGCAGCACGGCATCAAACGAACGCAAATTACGTATCACTTCCTCGGTTTTTTTTTGTAGGATTAGATACGATCAAATGACTCCTCCCGCCCTGTTTATTACGGACTTACGGTACGTACATGCGAACAAAGTGTTCGTTATTATAACTAGAAGACGGGATATTTACCATGTTTATTGTTTGGTAAATATCCCGTCTTCTAGTTATAATAATTTTAGTGACCATGAAAGTTTAAAATCTTATATAGTGTTCGTTGTTCATGTTCACCATGTCCTTGTTCGTTGGTGTGTGCACGCCTTTAAAGTGTCTAAAGTCTAGTCTGCATATTATATTATAAATACCAATTTGCCTTATTTCCGTATAAAGGTAGATAAGTAAGTAGCAATATTGTAATCTAAAGTTAAAATTTGAAATTGTTAGTTGTCCTACGGCAATACAGCAAAAATACAGAAGCTAAGCACCACGGCGTCGGGCGTACACGCTGCGTTTGATGCACTGCACTGTTGCCGTTCCGTTTCGGGCCAAGATAGCGCGCCGTCCGCCCGCGTGACGGGCGATCTCGCAACTTCGCGTTGCAGCCTGATATCAGTACTGAGTATCGATATAATTATCGATAATTTTATATGGATATTCAAATAACTGATACAAAATATCGATATTTACCCCAGTTATCGATTCTGGTATTGGTATTTTCTTTAAAATATCGATATATTTCGGGTATCGATATCAGTCCCTGCCAACGAGGCAGTCAATGGGAGAGCGTTTCTACTCTTATCTAAAATCACGATAGAACAGAAATCGTATCTAGAATATCTCAATATAGCTAATCTCTCAAACTCGTCTGACGAAGCCTGTGGTCCTAGATTAGCAGTAATCGCTTTCAACACGTTTTGTATTCCACAGCGACTTTCAATATTGATTGGCTGGAGTTACAAGCATTTCGATAACTCAATACGATTTTGATTTTTCCAGTATCGTAAAATATATCTTTATCTTAGCGAATTCGGCCAAACAAGACAAGCGATGGTCTAGCTTTCGCTGATTTTTTAAGCAAAAAACACAGACGGCTCATGATAATGAGGCGATACGATTCATGACTGGGTAAATACTTGAAATGTATGAAACAGTAATAATCGTGTTATAAACTAAAGTATACTCATCATCTGCCTAGCCTTTTCCCAACTATGTTGGGGTCGGCTTCCAGTCTAACCGGATGCAGCTGAATACCAATATTTTACATGGAGCGACTGCCTGTCTGACCTCCACAACCCAGTTAGTACTGGGTAATACGATACCCCTTGGTAAGACTAAAGTATACTGTTGTTACATTATCACTATCGCGGGAATATCCTAGATGAGGCTGGCATAAGAACGTAGAGCTTACCACGAGCAAAGAGAGACCTATACCCAACAGTGGATGGAGTCGGGCTGTGGATGATGATGATCCAGTAATAACAACGTTACAGTTTAGCGAAGGGTCAATTTTAGTAAGAGGTAAGCCGGAGTACATATATTTAATGTGATTATATTATTTGCCCTTAGAATACTGACTGTGGCAGTTTTCAAAGGGAATCCGGTCGGAATCGATTTGTATTGAACGTTCGCTACTGCAACGTTACACTACGTTGATATTACCGGATAATTTTCACAGAAGACTACACACATAATTCCTAAAATTTTGTCTCGTATAATAAAATGTTTAAGTAGAACATGATAAGAAAATCACTTTTCCCTGAAGCAATACATTAGGTTTTTTCCTAGAATACATTTGGGATTTGGTTCCCTTTAGATTACATAAATAATCTTGAGTACTCAAGGTCCTGTCTGTAACAGATCGTGTTTTGGAACATTTTCTAGGTATTGAACCAGAAACCCGTACAAGGAAAAGATTCCTTTTAAAATGATGTAATCAATAAGTAATTACACGGTTCGTATATTTCGTGCATATCATATGTCTGGTAGATAATCGTAAAATCCAGAGGACCTACTCAAGTTACCATCCTAAAACCGATGACGGCGATTATAAAAATGCTGAAAATACATCGGATCTTCTTCTTCTTTCTTCATTGTGTGGTGGCCTAACCTGGTGTCTTATGCCGCCCAAGGGCCACTGACTTAGCTTTACACACCGTCGAGAAATATCTCAATGTTTTCCTTCACCGAAGGAAGTGATAATTATACAATACGCACATGAATCCGAAAAATCAGAGGTGTCTTGGGTTCGAAATTTAAATTATTATCAGCCATTTGTGTCCTACTTCAGGGCAAAGGCATCCCTTCCCACTTTCCTTTCTTTTGATGATTTATTTTTTTCAACTTTACACTAGGGATTTCTCCTATATTGTGGCGCGTTTACAAACATTTAAACTAACGTACACAAGCAGCCAGACCCGTTACAATTATCTGTAGAGCATACATATAAGTATTAATTTTTTTTCCGTGCGGTGATCGAACCCGCGACACGCAGCGCATCAGTCAATAGCTCAGCCACTGTGCCAACAAATGAATTTTAATGAAAAATTTTGACACTTTGTCTTCTACAAACCACCAGCCACATTTTGACTTAAAAATTCTTCCGTATGACATGTATCCTGCTACAACCGTAGCTAGCTCAGTATGTATTCGACTCACATTCGTATCGGCTGTCACCTAGCTCCTGCGACGTCCACCACCTCCCTTTTTGAATGAATAATGTCGCGTCAAAGCAGTACTGACTTTCGGGGACAGGGGTGGCACGTGGTTATCTGCATAATTTTCTTGAGCATTATGCTGTTTGCTTTGCTACATTTTGAAGAATTATTTCAAGACGTAAAGTCACGAATTCAACACATTTATTTCAGTGGATCAATTGGAAATACTTTTAAACAAAGTTTTTATGCCTGGTAAAAGATGTACAAGCTACCCGAAACTTTCAAATTAACCTTGAACCTAATTCTTTAGCGATAAAGTTGACAATCTCATAAATAAATTTGACAGATTGTAGTGGCTTGATGTGCTGACGTCTGTACTTATCCAATCTTCTTCATCATCTTTTGGCTTAGATCTGATCGACAATTGATGACGCAAAATCCTGCTCAGTCATTGTCTTAAATATTAAAACCACGTTTGTTCGACGGGTAAGATTTATGTCTTGTTTTACCCAGATAATTGATGAATTTATTGTATGGCGTAAATATGAAAGATGTCATTATTTCACCATAATCAATTCATTTAATTATTCCTTCTGTATTTTCGACTGCTTCGTTTTTCTAGTGGTCGCAAGCATGAGGTTCTGGGTTCGATTCCCGAGTCGGGCAAATTGTTATTGGGTTTTTCATCAGGAATTTCTTAGTAGCAGCCGCAGCCAGGACTTGTGCCCGGTTGATGGTAATAGTTTCGAACTCTCGACCCCTATTACATTGGACTTACCTAAGCATAACTGGCGAAATGTGGGTGTACTATAAGTTACACCTCTACCTAACCCTTCGAGGATTACAGGCGTGATGTTATGCTGTATTTTCTTAGAGTCTGCTAACCCTATAGGGAACCCACTCGCTCCAGTTCCGCAGCGCCGTGATTGCAGGCGGCACACTATACCAAATTTCCAGGTTTTACGTATTCAAACAATGGCCCCTATTTCTCCATTCAAGATGTCCGTGATGTCAGCGTTTTCATTAAAATTACCAAATATAATTAATCATTTCAGACTTCTATTCAGAGAATTCAATAGTAATTGTGGGCCACTATATTCAGCTGTTTTTGAAACAATAACATTGTTGCTTAGCAAAATATTAATTTGAGATAATAAAGGGAAGCTCAATTGATTTTCTTACCATTTTGAAGATTATTTTGTACCGATATAAAGAGTGTACTATACTGAATATACCTCGTTGGTAGAGTGATCGCAAGCGCGAGTGCTGAGTACGTAGTATTATATTATCTGTGGTATGGGGTTCTGGTTTTATTCATGATGATCCATCATGAATTTCTCAGTAGCAGACAGATTTGTACCCAGCTGATGGCAATAGGCTCGCCCCTTATTAAATGGGATTTAAAACATTACTTGCGAAATGTGGGTTTACTATTAGGTACCTCTGCCTAACCTAACCTAACCATAACTTTTATGTTATAAATAGTCAATAGATTGTGGAAGCCAGTTAGAAAAATACTAGTTTTCAACTACATCTGGTTAATTAGGGTCCATCAGTCAATGGACCCTAACTAACATAGTTGGAAAAAGTCTAGGTAGATAAAGATAAATAGAATAGAATAGAATAGAATAGACAGTTTTTATTTCAGACCAGGGTCCATAGGGTTAGTAACAATTTTACTTAAGTTCTAGTGTTAGTAGGTTACAGACACAGATGAAAATATTATACAAGTTAAAATACAGCATGGAGCCGCATCCACCTTCGCAACATCGGGGAATCCCACCGATCTGCGAACACACCGAGAATACTGTTGGTGCTGCCGCGAACACGAGTAATCAGGGATGCACATTGCACATCTATTTCTAATAATGGCGGCAAAACCATCAATATTATTATCCGCAAACATCCCCGACGCACTACTACGCCACGGCAGCCGCAGCAGCACTCTCAGTGCATTATTGTATTGAACGCGTAGGTCGCTGTATGTCCGCTGAGTAAAGTTGACCCACAGGCTGCACGTGTAGAAGGACTGGCAGTAAGCTTTGAAAAGCGTTACTTTAACTGGCTTCGTACAACGTGCAAACCTGCGAGCCAGCATGTTACAACGGACAGCCAGCGACCTACGTTCCCTTTCAATGTCACAATTATCTTAGAGATCTTCAGTGACCCAGTGGCCCAGATATTTAAACTTGTCCACCCTTTGCAGTGGTTCTCCACAAAGAGCGACAGTCGGAATACATGAATATGTCACATTTCCTGCTTTAAAAACCATTAGTTCGCTCTTTGTGACATTATATCTGAGCCCATGATTCACCGCATAGCATTCGCAAATAGCGATCAGTCGCCTCAGAGCACCGATCGATGGGCTCAGCAACACTATATCGTCAGCATAACTAATATTGTTAATGCACACCCCGTCAATATGACATCCGACACTGGTGCTGCTGAGCTCAAGGATCAGCTGGTTCATGTATAAGTTGAAGAGCCTGGGGTAGCTGAGCCCCCCTTGCCTCTCCCCGTACTCCAACCGGTACACGTCCGAGTGCGAACCATTCCACTTCACGCTATTGCTTTGACTACCATACCAGTACTTAAATATCGACACTATTTGAGATGGTAAGGTAGTTTCACATTCAAGTTTACCCCACAATACATCATAACATACAAGATCTAATGCCCTTGACAGATCCAGAAAACAAGCAAAAATAGGAGTCTTCCTGTCTGTGTAGTATTGGACAGTCTGCTTGAGGCACAAGATTGCACTCTCAGTTGATAGCCCAGGCTTAAAACCGAACTAGGCGTCATGTAGTTCGAGGTGTTTAGCCAATTGCTTATCAAGCAGACTGTCCAACACTTTTGCTATGACAGTGGCCAGAGAAATGGGCCTGTAATTGGATATGTCAGAGACATCCCCGGTTTTATTTTTCACAATAGGCACTACCATTGTATACATTACGTCATCAGGTAAGTAACTGTGACTAACGCACAGGTTAAAAAATAAAGCCAGCACACGCGGCAAGTGTCCCCCCGCATACTTCAGGTGTTCGATGCTGAGGCCATCATGACCTGGGGATTTACCCCTCTCCATTTTCTTTATGATGGCTGATACTTCTTGTGCCGTAAAAACAATAGAAAGGTCCCCAGAGTTGCCTTCAGCATCAAACACCCGCACAGGTCTAGTAAGAGGTGACTCAATCTGGAAATGACGCCGAAATGCATTGGCTATATCCTCCGGCTCGTGCACGCCCGTCACGCTCACAGGGGGACTCAACTTCGGATCCAAACTATTTGTTGATTTCCAAATAGATATTTCCAAATAGACACATTTTTTTTTCTTTCTTCTCAATAACGACAGCCAAATAAATCCTTTTTGAATTTCGAAAACGTAACCATTACATTTCAAAGCCAATTTGAATCCACTGCAAGAAAACTGCTCTTCAATTTTTTGTTCCGTCCTGTTGTATTTATAAATGTTTGTTATGCGTTGTGTGTTTATTGTTTATACAGTTTTTTGTATTCTTAAAAATTGTATTCTTAAATTTAATTTTATAAAGTCAATTAAGGGAAGGAGCGAGACACCTAACACAATAAGTATTTTTCATTTATTTACTGGGGCTGTTTCATTCAAATTTGTAAATGTAACCATTTGCGAAACAATATTTTTTTTAAAGTTTGTACACACGTCAGGTCCCTGCGACAAATAAAAAATTTCTGTTTCTCTTATTCTTCTCTGTTTAGTGCCCATCGAGTCCTGTTCATGTGATTAAGGTATTAACCAGCAACATTGAATAGCCATCTATTTTAAACCTGCTTGTAAACAGATCCCTAAACTTCATCCAAAGTTCATCATGCGTTACCGAATTAGCTAATACAAAATCAATAACACTAGGTATCACACCAACAACTGTTTGCTTCTAAAAGGATTTATCACCCTCTCGACCTTAAAATAACATTCCTAAACAATTATTTGTTTAGGTAATTATACAAGTAAGAAACTGTTAATAAACATAAAGTGGCGATAAGTTATCAAACAACATTACTCTTGACATTAGCGGTATGTAAACTGAACTCAAACCTTGAACTCTTATCGGTACGTACCTACGTGTTAAGGATGATTTCCACTAAACGGCTCGCATCGCACCGGATCGTAAAGCATACGACAGCCGGTAGCAGGATGTTGACGCATACGATCGACTCTGTACCATTTCTGCGCCTCGTCAAATAGTTTCATTACTACTGTGTTCCAGACGAAAGGATTCGATCGGATATGACGACAAACGAACGGAGCCGAACACGCGTCGCAGCATACTTTTCGGCTACGACCGCATGTCGCAGAAGACGCCCGCGGTCAAGCTGCTGTGCGCAGCTTGGTATTATACACTTTAATTACAAAGGACAAGGAGAGACAGTGCCGACACGGAATGTGTTTAAACGTTATTGTCCAGTAGGACAATAACGTTAACTTTTATCTACCTGGTAGAAAGATGGGCCAGTCACTAGGAGTCCTGGATACAATTCCTTTATAATAAATTGTAAGTACCATAGCTGCTTTTGTTCCAACTATGCTTAAAGATAAAAAGATCAAGTCTTGTGAGTGCAGAAAAGACATTAAGACTGTGGTGTAAACAAGTTTAAAAAATTGAAATTATGTATAGTTCGTTATGTATAGTTAACGTTATAACCTGTTAGTAAACAGGTTTCGCAAATTAATCGGATTTAGCACTATGTATCATTCTCTTCCAGCATCCTTAAGCTTCCTGAGCTACTGCATGCGCTCTTGCCACTACTTCCACGTGGATACAACTATGCATGTAGTAGGTAACGCGTTACGCGAAAGACGCCCGCGGTCAAGCTGCTGTGCGCGGCTTGGTATTATACACTTAATTTACAAAGTACACACTTTAACATCGTTTAAAGATTTTAAAATCCGTTCCGATGCGATGCGATGCGAGCCGTTTGGTGGAAATCATCCTTTAGTCATGCAGAATCTTAACACTTTATATCTGATGGCGCAATTACTGAGAATGAAGATATATCACGTACAAATACAAATACAAATACAAATACTTTTATTTGTTGAACATAGGTAGGTACAGATGTTATAATCATTAATGAACGCTATGTCTAACCGTAATCGGCGTACAAATATTATTTTACACACATGCTGATTAAAATAAATTATCAAACAGAATATTTAAAAAAAAAAAAAAGAAATTATTATTATAAAAAATATTAATATATTTATAGAAATTAATATTATTATCACACATTATTAAATAATTCCAATTCAAATTGTCAAAAAAAAAAAAACTAATATTATTATCACACATTATTAAATAATTCTAATACAAATTGTCAAAACAAAAAAAAAACTAACATTATTATCACACATTAAATAATTTTAATTCAAATTGTCAGAAACAAAACTAATATTATTATCACACATTATTATATAATTCTAATTGAAATTGTCAACACACTAAAAAAGAAAAAGAAAAAAAATACATTCCAAAAAAATAAAAAAATAAGAATTCTAGTAAAATTTGTAAACAAACGTGATATTAACATTTCCTTTGTAGAATTTAACAATAAGGAAAGTGAGTCAGCTCGTTTATGTTCGAAGGGCATCAATGTAAGAGGTGCAACGGAATTCTAACGGGTGTTTTTTTAAAACGTAAGTAATACTTCAGGGGCGTTTAGTACTTATAAAAATTAACAACTTTTGTTATGGGACTAATCATGAAATCGCGAAAAAGTTATCAGCTGTTCCACACTGGAAATATCTCGAAATATAGGTCGTATATCTCTAAAAATATAGGCAGCATTTTTTAAATAGTATTTCGTAGTTGGCAAAAGTTACTTATATTTATGAGTATTTTGCTCCCTTAAAATATTGCACACGTGTAACCAATCACCCTGTATATTTAAATGTATTAAGTACCGAAAATCCCCATTTTTTGCTTGCTAGTGGCTGTTGATCAGCATAACTATTTAGCATTACAGTCGACAAACGTCTACCTACTGCCAGAAACATACCTCCCCAAACATGGTTTTTTTTTCAATGATGTTTACAGAATCAATCATACGGACATCGGTAGAATCTCTCTAGCTTAAACAATACCTCGGATTTTTTACCATTTAATTAGACGAAATATCATTATGAAATGATAATGAGAGTAATAAATGGTAGGTATCTACCTAGTAAGATTTACATTATAATTTACTTTTAAAATACTGTAGGTGCGGCAGCCCATCGCGTGCGTACGTACAGCCCGGCTGCAGGTAATTATTTCAAGGACAGGGCCGAGTCACAATACTGTATATATTTATACTGTGACGATACCAAGATACAGCACGATACAATAACAGCGTTACCATAATATTCCATTTCAAACATAATAAAACAAAATAACCACTACGTTGACCTTTTATCTGAGCTGTTTCTATTCTAAGAACCCTTGACCAACGAACATTAGATAATATAACCTAACACACAAGTAATAAAGTTCTTATCTACTTACTAACTTCTATAGATACTAATCCGATCTTCTTATTCCTTTTCATTAAGCTTTTTTGCACAGGATTACTGAACCCGAAAGTCAGCAACAATGAAGATCTTTCAACCCTTAGTGCGCTCATCTTTTCAATACAACCCCTCTTCAAAAACCCTCCGTAACAATAGAGGATCCGAGATGTTATTCAGTACATGTTACCTACATCTGTTTCCGTGTTATATAACATAACAAATATATGAAGTGTATAACACGGAAGTGACGTGTCGTAAGAGAATTCCGTCTCTCAAATTTCGACTGTGCCGTGGAGTTCCTTTGAAGCCAAATCCGAAATTTCGTGACGTTTAGAAAATCAGTAACGCCATTCTTTTGTTGAATTTCCAACGGAATCTTACTGGAATGGTTATTTTATTTTAGCTCCGCGCCAAAAGAGTTGTGTTGAATCCCGACGAACGGTATTGAAGGATTTGCTGGGTGATAGATTTTCAGTTTAACTTTTCATGGCTCGGGACTGTAAACCGTTAATACATATTAGAGTGCACTATCGGAGATTCGTTAAAGTTTACGTTGGAAGTCGGTCACAGCTATTTGGTCTCCAAAATTGAAATTGGGGTCTATAACTTGGGAAATGGATTAAAGGGTACCCTTTCAACTATCTTCTAAGTTTCTGCTCAGAAGCTTTCAGTCTCTGTGGAGAGCTATTGCGAATTCGTCTTTTCATGGCTGCGGTTAGATTGTTCTGTGGTGAATTAGTTTAGTAATCATTATTCATCAGTTACCTATAGGTATCGTATCACATACTGTTTGAAGATTACTAAGGTTTCCAAATGACATCTTAATATTTACAACAAAATCAATATATGGCACGGTTGGCGCAGTGGCTGAGCGATTGGCTGCTGCGCTGCATGTCGTGGGTTCGATGCCCGCACGGATCAAATATTTATATGGCTTACAGGAAGTTGTTCCGGGTCGTGTTTCTGTATTTGAGTTTAAATGTTTGTAAACGCACCCCGATACAGGAGAAATTCCTAGTGTGGGCAAACGATTTTTTTAATTTTAAAAAAGCTATTTGAACAAATTAGACTGAAAAATAAATCAAGATTTTTGAAAGTCAAAATTACTTATGAACTTGAGTGATATTCCTCAAAACACGTTCCTTCATCTTCGGCAAATCCTAGTGTAATGGATTGTTTATACCTACATGTAGAACTAATGAAACCCTTATATCTTCCAGGCTACGAGGTGCTGTCTACAGGTCCCGCGCTGGTGATCCAGTTCACTGCCAACTCAGCCACGCCGGGGCAGGGGTTCGCAGCCACATTCCTGTTTCAACCACCTCCTGATTCAACTGCTGCTGGTTTGTATTCGACCTCTTTTGCAACTTCTGTTTTTGCCCTAGAGCGGGTGGAGGGGTCTGCCAGACTCTTACTGACTACACCAAGGTTTTTTTCAACTATCTCGGGCCGGAGCACTGAATCCAGTTCGTGTTAGCGGCCAGTTGTATTCGACCTATAGACAGGTTTCTTTCATAACTGTTCATGGGGTAATCACTGTTATCTTGGTACAGCTACGGTATATTTTATTTATAATCAAAAGCAACACCTCAATTGAGTAAAACATTTTCTATGCCAGCACAGTGTGAAGGATTTTGAAGGCTAATCCCAATTCATTGCTTTATATCTTTGAAAAATTCGTCTGATCGACAAATTGAATAACGCTGTGAACGTTGTTAAATTGCTAAAATGAATGGAATTGCTTGCGATTAAAATTGTGTTGCGAAATAACCCCGTAGGTGATTTCGTGTAAAAAACCAATAACTCAATTTCAGTTCAATCACTCATTTCAAATACTTATTAGGTACGACTAAATCGTTTGAGCAAAATCTGAGATAAAGATGTTTGTATATATATGTACAATATCTAGGAGTTCGTCCGTCGTTCGGTCGTTATTAGTTGGTCGGTTAAGACTGATACAATGACATGAATGCCTTACATGCCTTTTGGCATTAAAAAAGCTGAAAGCAAATTCAGTTTTAAAAAAAAAGTGCGTAACCACTATTTAAGCCAGAATAAATAGCTCTCTCTCTATTAGAAGTCGAGTCATGGTAATTATTATTAGGTTTCTCGTTTTTAATTTTGGTATTTGTTAAAATATGTATTAGTTTATTTTATTTGTATATAAGTATTAGTATCATTATAAGTGCCTATATAAATTTTCGATAGCAAGAAGTTATTTTTATATATTTATTTTGTACCCTATCACAATGTTTTCTTATTTAACCCAAAGTTTGACTGGTAGAGAATGCCTTGTGGCATTAAGTCCGCCTATGTATCACTATTGTACATGAAGTTTAAATAAATAAATAAATGAATGATGTCTTCCTCTTAAAGATATGATTCACTAAGTAAAAGATATTTTATTATACATTTCACTACTAAAAGGCTCTGGGTCATTGCGAAATTTGGTAAGGAGATAGATTAGATTGATGAAGAGTATCCTGGGGAAGGTCATGGTCTACTTTTTATCCCCGAAAAACACATCAAAATTTCCACACGAACAAAGTCGCGGGTGCTGCCCGCGACTAGTAGGCTATAAGTAGTTATTCAATTCCAGTGAATCAAACAACGAATGTTACTTACACATTATTTTTAAAGTTGGATTTGAAAGCAAAAAGATGTACAAAAAAAATATTCTTTAGTTATCCAGTAGTAGTTCTTTAGGTATTAGTACCACGACAGTGTCTATCTAAATGACCAAACAGAAACACTTTAATTTCTCAAACAATCCTCACTGCAAAACGTTCAAACCGATGTTATGAGGATATCATAATAATATGTATAGAACCAAGCTAACTCAAGTATCATGAAACTCAAATCAATTTACTCCTACCTTTATAATTAGTTATATCAAGTCTAAACCCTTGGCCATAAGCCACAAGATCAAGCTACACGCGTCTTGCGACAGCAACTGCGTGAAAACAAATGAAAATAGTTCTTTACAATCCTTCCACAGTTATTTTATCTCGGATTTTACAATGGCAAAATTTGCTTGAAAATCGTGATCTTGGCATAAAGCCACACCATCGTCACGATAAAGTTACTGTTGAATTGCAGTTTTTTTTTCTATTGTGCCATGAATGCCCTGCTGCAGGGCAAGGGCCTCCCCCATATCCAAGTACTCTTTTCCTGCGCGACCTCGACCCAGCCGGATTGTAGATGTCAAAGGTAAACTGTAAAAATAATGTAGAGCACGCATCGCGTCGGGTTTCTTAACGCAAGGCCTGACGCAAGTCGTATCACCCGAGGCCGTGGACGGAGCCTTAGATACATACATCAATTTGAGATATGGACATTGTTAATGTTGTGGTTCAATTCTGAACCGTCATTGTCCCACTAATGAACGGGAACGGGCCAAATTGTACAGTTCAAACTAGGTTCATACTATATTGGTTAGTAACAACTCCAAGTTACTCTCGACTCAATGCGAACTTAGAATTTGCGAACCGCAATTTACCCAATTAATATTGACCTCTATTTAGTTTTGCATAGGGACTAACGTTTTTAAAATTTTGGTTGGCGTTTTGATCCATTTTAAGGGTGATTTTTGTCGTATTGGCATGAAGTTCTTATAAAAAAAAAATTCCAAAGTTGTAAACGTAGGTTCTTTGTTTTGCAAAGATTTATGTATTTTTCTACCAACCTCGTTTAGATGCATTAAAGGTATAATACTGTTATTCGGTTTCATTCGGTAAGTCTGAAAGCCGACCCCAACAAAGTTGCGAAAAAGCTAGGCAGATACTGAGCACATCAAGCTACCCAAAACTGTCAAACTTTCCCAATCAACCTTGAACCTAATGCTTTAGCTATAAAGTTGAAAATCTATTAAAGAAATTTGAAATATTGTAGTAGCTTGATGAGCTGGCGTCTGTACATCATCATTCATCATCATCATTCCCCTGGCCTTATCCTAATTTATTTGGGGTCGGCGCAGTATGTCTTCTTCTTCCTTCTCTATTACTCGTCATCTCAGTAGTCACCTCCTTTCTAGCCATACCGTCCTTCATACAGTCCATTTGTACAATTCACCATTTATTTTCTACTACCCATTTATTCAATAAAAATTGGAGTGAATTCGTAACGAGTGACTCGTAAATGCGTCGGCTCCAGTTAAATTTTCGAGTGCCAACAGAGGTACCTATACATAGGTACCTACTATGAATAGGAATTTTGGCGGTTGTCCAGCCGACCCCTTGGTACCGCTTATTTAGATTGGAATCGCAAGTCTCACCTGATACTGTTGCATAAGATGCAAATGCCTCGTAAAGCTGCCGGGTAGAAAATTCCTCAGTGAAGTGGAAATAAAATATACGAATTGACAGTACGAATTTCCACAGGTCATGAATGCACATAGTAACTAAAAGGCCCCCAATGACCAATGGACTAGTGATAATCCGCATGTGGTCTTTAGTTATGGTTAGAATTGACAAAATGTTGATTCCCAGAATTTTGTGTAGGTAGTATTTATACCAACGTGTCATAATAGAATGCTAAATCGAAAACACTGAATGCCGATGCGCATTTTTCAGTTATTTAAATTAACTGGTGGAGTTATGACATTAACATTATAAAATTAAATTTCCATGAAGAAAATATTCCCCCGAACGTGCAGTGTTGCTAATTTGAAGTCAGCGCCATCTAGCGAAAACCGGTTACACTTTTTAGCCTGTGAGCTTACTAACGTATGAATTTCACCGACCGGCTACCAAGCCCTACCACCCTTGTTTTGAATATACTTCGCTAGCTAAACATAGATGGCGCTGTTCCTAAAATCAGTTTTTAACCAAACTATTTGTTTCAGATTCAGATCGACTACTCAAGCTGAGTTTCGGCAAAGCCTTCGAGTCTCTGGGGCCCGAAGTAAGCGCCACAAGTAAGTACTACCTTCTTTCGCTATCATTTATTCAGTACTTTTCAATATTACATAGGTAAGTGCGTGCAAACAGCCCTACCTACGTAAAATAGACTGTATAATCTGTACCTTTGGGAGTTTTTTGTTTAACAGGCGCTACAATTTTATGGAGGTTTCATTAATTGGATCCCGATTAAACGGGATTAAAACAATACGTTGTTGTTTTTATCTGGGTAAGCTGAAACAAATTGACAAGAATATTTCGAAGATTGTTTTTGACAGGATTTATTTTATAAACTCATAGGTACCTACTTTGCAAACAATGTTCTTTCCCAACTGTCATCTCGGTAAGACTTCTACACGAATAGCTCCTGCAATGCTAAAACGATGAAAAGGCAAGCAGCAATTTTTGCCAACTTTGCAACGTTACCTGAATATAAAAAATTTCTTCGTCTTCTCTTGTAAAGGTTCGTGTATTTGTGATTTTAGTCACTTTTGGTATTTGGGACTTTGGGGAACAAGGATTCGCGAACTAAACTAAAGTCATCAAAACAAAAAAGCGTGATGTCGCGTGTCGCTGTATAGTCGAGTGCAATTAGACAATAAGGTGGAACAAAGTTTATAGTGGTCCGATCTTCATGGGGCTTTTTTATTGAGTTCCTGGAGGAGTGGAGAAGAAAGTTAAAAAAATATATTTCGCCACTCGCGACTTTTTTTTTTTAATTTCCTTTGGTATATTTTTTTTTTCGTTTAACATAGACGATTTTCTGACATTTGCGGATGAATTTTAAATCACTATACTCATGAAAGTGGTTTTCGTAAATATTTTCTGGTCCAGTTGTCTGTGAAAAACCATGAGCTACCAATTTCAAAAGAAATCTTAGTCTAAAATTAGATATTTAAGAAATAATTGAAGAAAATGCCACAAAATGCAATGCTTAATGCCATATTGCTTTTGCCTATGGCATTAAGTCCGCCTCTGTACTTTGTACTTGAAGTGTTAAATAAATAAATAATAAATAAATAAAATAGGAAATTTTCCAAAAAATACTTGAAATATGCATAACATGGATAAAGAACAAAAAAACAGACCAAATTGGTATTAAATGGATGCATGCAGGTCACACTATTACGCCATAGGTAATATGAATCGCTCGAATTTGAAGTTATTCATAAACGGAAAAAAATATACCAAAGGAAAAAAAAAAAAAAAGCTGCGTCCGGCGATTTTTTTTTTTTTTTAACTTTCTTTTCCACTCCTCCAGGAACTCAATAAAAAAAGTCCCCTGAAAATCCGACCACTATAAACTTTGTTCCACCTTTTGGGTATTTTTTGTCTAATTGCACTCGGCTAGTAATAGTAGGTAGGTATATCGAGATTGCGCGGATCGACGTTCGACATACCAAAGGTCTTCCAATTTTTCCTTCTACGATCAGATACAACCATATTTTCAGGAACTGTTTTCTATGATCTCTAGAAACCTACTTAAATAAACGGATGACATAAATGACTTATACGTACAGTCGATCGCACATTAATGGTAACCATAAAAATACGAACTTATATTGGTTTAATTAGCACTGGCAAGGTGCCTCCTGTACAAAGACTTTGAAGCATTTTCAGCAACAAGAATTACATTTACAGCCCCTTTAACACTTGCTCATTACGTTTCTTAACTTTTAACTTCATTAAGACTGCACCTCGTTAATAAATTAACAAGCAGGTACTACCGAGGCCAAACTTAAGTGGCAGTGGGCAGGGCACATTGCTCGCAGAACGGATGGCCGATGGGGCCAGAAAGTTCTGGAGTGGCGACCGCGAACTGGAAGACGTTGCATTGGAAGGCCTCCCACTAGGTGGACTGATGACCTGGTGAAGGTTGCAGGGATCCGCTGGATGAGAGTCGCACGGGAGCGTTCAATGTGGCGGCACTTGCGGGAGGCCTACGTCCAGCAGTGGACGTCTTTCGGCTGAAATGATGATGACTACTGAGATCACTGACGATCGACCAATTTTCAACCTTATTACCTATGGCATAAGGGTGAAAAGTTGTAGACCCAGTAAGCTCGGTAGTACCTACATGCTTCATAATGAATTGAGTTAGTTGTGCCATAATCTTGATGCGACAGAGAAGTGCCGAGTTACAAAACTTTGAAAACTAAAAGTTTGACTGAATTTAATTTGAAGTTGGGCTACAGGAGTTTCTGCTGTTTTAATACCTGGCTTTGAGCTCTAGTTACCTAGTAAAATTACAATTTATTTCTTGCGTTTGTAGGCAAGGATGACGGTCTTGATGAAGTAAATTCGTTTTTGCTAGAAACTTATGATTTAGACTATATTTATTACGTTTTTCGCATGATTGGCTTTTTGATTGCAAAAGAAGGCACAGTTACGTAAAACTTCCTGGGACAATGTAGAAATACCTGCGTTGATACAATATGTCGTTCGAACGACTGGTAACCGTGTGTGAGCCGCTGAAATTCAGCGTCAGAGTGATAATAAGCACGAACACTCGACGTTAACGTATAAAGCTTAAATTCGATTACATACCAATCAACGTACAGCTCTCACTGCCAAATTGTTTTATGCGAAGAAACACATGCAATGTTCGTTTATTTGTGTGACGTCCCTATTATTACGTATCATTTTATTTCGCATAACCAAATTTATATCATATAATGCCTCTTTGGTCAAGTGCGACTGCTGAGGATCTATTTCCAGGTCGACCAAAGATTTATTGGGTTTTTCCAAGAGAAATTTCTGAATACCAGCCACGGAATCAAGATTTGGCCCGGTTGATGCCAACAGGCTCGCCCACACTACATAGGTAACTGGCAAAATGCAGTTGTTCATACATGTACGGGGTAGGTCCCTTCGGGGATTACAAGCGTGATGTTATGTTATCTTGAAGTTGTCACGACCTAATTCGATAAAATAATCGTTAGAATTAATATATAGTATATTAATTCTAACGATAATTTTTATTAGATTAGTACCTATAGTTAATATAGTTTGTTATGATTTTATTGTAATTGTATTGTTATTTTATTTAATTAAGTATGTAAATTTGTGCTATGGATAATTTTTAATCTGAAATATAAATTTAATAATAATATTCTTTTAATATTTTAGTTTCGATTTTAATTACTACTGACTGTATCCACCACCGGTTTACGGTGTATTGTCTGCACTACGCCGGGTTCAAAATAATATTGATTAATTTGAATATTATGAATAATAAAATATTATGAAAAAGATATCGTTTCCCGACATAAAATCTTGGGTTCTTTGTAATTAGAAAGAAACCATAGAGTTTCCTTCCAAAGGGTAAAATAACTCGTTACTGAAAATTTCAGAATATAATAAACAACTTGTTTTGTCTATTATATTATTGGCTGATCTCCGCGGCTTCGCCCGCGTAGAATTCGGTAATTGTCCCACGTGATCGTGCTACCGAGATAAAAATTATCATATGTGTTAATCCTGGTTATAACCTACCTGTGCGCCAAATTTCATCCAAATCCATTCAGTATTTTTTGCGTGAAAGAGTAACAAACATCCATATACATACATCCCCACAAACTTTCGCATTTATAATAGTTGTAATATAACTAACGGCATCACATTATCCAAGACGTTCTATTCACGAACACGTTTTCAAGTAACTGCTACGGTATTTCGTAACAAGGAGGTATGTAAACGCTATGTAGTACGAACACAGCGCAAGAGAGGCCTTGCTCATTAAGAGAATCGATAGCTAGTTCCTTTGACAAAGGACTGGAAGCTAGTGCATTCATTAGAAGCAACGAAGGAACAGAAACTGTGTATAATGTATGGTACGTGGGTATAGGAAGGTACTCTAAAACACATGCATTTATACACCGTGACTTATTAGCTGTCTTACAAAGATCGTCCACTCAATGGACCCAACATAAAATAGCTTTAGGCGCGATTTTTTTTTATCTTCCATAATAGGTACAAAGAAAAATAATAATAAAAAATTAGAATAAAATTATGAAACATCCTGTTAATGATGTTTACGTGTCAAACGGGAGAACAATACCTACCCAGCACTCGAGTCCAGTAGATGATCGCTCGCAACAGGGTGTTTTAACTACGTCATGCGTCATAATACTGAATAATATTTTATATTAAAATCTCATAAATACCTTTTTATATTTTATGAATGTTTAGTATTCATTGAATACATGAAGTGGGCTGCCATTGTAAGACGACTAAAAAGGTGTATAACAATAATAGAATCGTACAACTTGACAAAGCTTGGTGACTTTTTTGGCACAAGCCCGCCACATTATTCCCAAACCACTGCGCCTCCTGGAAGCCAGAATCAACATTGACGACCACCAGAAAAGTGCCATAACAATGAAGCTCGACGAAGTCCTAGAGAAACACTTTAACTGTCTTGGATGCCGCAACGAAATTAATCAGAAAAGAATAGCGGAGGAGTAGGAAAAACATAATTTCCACTTCCGTCCATATCAGCAGGAGACAGAACAAAAGAAGGCCAATAGGCACAAACAGACGTTTAAGTTTGGGATAAGCCCAGCTCTTGGTGACTTCACTTCTCCATTATTATTATTGACGTAAGTTTGACATCGACACCTTCCGAAGAAGATTCTCTGAATTATAATGTAAACCACATCGTACACGTAGTTTAAAAGACCAACGCTTACACAAACAGACATGAAAACCGACTTTAATTAGAAGAAAACCAAAACAGAACCAATAATATCATCAGAACAAATGACAATTTTTGAACAAATAACATTTGACAGACCTTGAACTCTATGTATGGTCAGAAGCATTTTTTCGGAAGCATAGTAAAATCTGCTGATTGTTTTTCTTTATAGGTTTATAATGATCCCACTGCTGGGACACAGGCCTCCTCTCTATGAGAGGGGTTGGGCTGTATGACGCTGGCTCAGTACAGCCTCTACCATGAGATGTCATCGAAAAAACACGCGCTAGCGTTGAACTCGCTAGCGTGCTAACGTGGATCAAATAGATTTCGATAATGCTTGCACCATGAGATTTACGGAATCTTACGCAGGCGCTAAGGTAAGCTCGATAGATCGTGTTCTCTAACTAACTTCACTCTACTCCTTAGAATTCTTTCGTCTATGCTTCACTACTTATGTTTTGTTTCTTTCTTTCTCACTAATAAGAAGAGAGAACGGCTCGTAAGCTCAAAATGTAGTGTTATCGCTATGCTAAAAATGTTAAGACAGTCAATATCACAAAATAAACCGACAAAATAGAAAACTTGACGGTTATTGGACTACTAATGGTATTTGGTGGTTTTTGAATTTTTATTCCTTATAATATATCACTGTCGCCATTCAATTCAATTTGTTATGATTTGTTATTTTGTTTGTTGACGTTGTGTGGTTTGAAAGTTTAAAACAATAAATTATTTGGATTATATTTTAATACAATGAGGACCAGTGTCACAGTTTCAATTGTTGGTGGAGTTCATGGAAAGGTATGTTTCTACTTTCTGTTAAATTATTTTAAAACGTATTAGTTACAGAATTCCCAAATAGTTGCCCCTCAAGCAGGTAGATATGCCAAGCCACTTGAAAATTTGAAAGTGTAATAAGTTAGGTAAGTTCAAGTGTCTAAAAATACTAAAGACGTGAGGAATGCAACAAATAAACAAAAAAATGGTTATGAATTTGATTTGACTAAATTTAATTTAAAGGCACAGCTTGCTAGTACGTAAAATATAAATAATATAGTCTAGATAAAAACATGTATGTTTAAAACATACTCGTATCATATTGAAGGTAACAAAATGTCTTCAAATTGCTAAATAAGCTCTTGCAGACATTACTTTCCCTTTATTACACTCAAAAACGTATATAATTTTAATGTAAACATATGTTTCACACGTCAAAATGCTAGTGAGCTACGTTACTACTATCGCAAGCGTATTATTCGATAGCTGTACCTCTACCATGAGATGTCATCGAAAAAACAAGCGCTAGCGTTGAACTCGCTAGCGTGCTAACGTGGATCAAATAGATTTCGATAATGCTTGCACCATGAGATTTACGGAATCTTACGCAGGCGCTAAGGTAAGCTCGATAGATCGTGTTGTCTAGCTAACTTCACTCTACTCAGAATACTTTCGTCTATGCTTCACTACTTATGTTTTGTTTCTTTCTTTCTCACTAATAAGAAGAGAGAACGGCTCGTAAGCTCAAAATGTAGTGTTATCGCTATGCTAAAAATGTTAAGACAGTCAATATCACAAAATAAACCGACAAAATAGAAGAGTTGACGGTTAGTGGACTACTTATGGTATTTAGTGGTTTTTGAATTTTTATTCCTTATAATATGATTTGTTATTTTGTTTGTTGACGTTGTGTCACAGAGTGCGTTGTGTGGTTTGAAAGTTTAAAACAATAAATTATTTGGATTATATTTTAATACAATGAGGACCAGTGTCACAGTTTCTATTGTTGGTGGAGTTCAGGGAAAGGTATGTTTCTACTTTCTATTAAATTATTTTAAAACGTATTAGTTACAGAATTCCCTAATAGTTGGCCCTCAAGCAGGCAGATATGCCAAACCACTTGAAAATTTGAAAGTGCAATAAGTTAGGTAAGTTCAAGTGTCTAAAAATACTAAAGACGTGAGGAATGCAACAAATAAACAAAAAAATGGTTATGAATATGATTTGACTAAATTTAATTTAAAGGCACAGCTTGCTAGTACGTAAAATATAAATAATATAGTCTAGATAAAAACATGTATGTTTAAATGTCTTCAAATTGCTAAATAAGCTCTTGCAGACATTATTTTCCCTTTATTACACTCAAAAACGTATATAATTTTAATGTAAACATATGTTTCATACGTCAAAATGCTAGTGAGCTACGTTACTACTATCGCAAGCGTATTATTCGATAGCTGCTGTAGAATTAGTGAGTCATGGTACCGTTTTGTATGGTGACAGCTGAAAAACGTTAGTAGCTATCGAATAGATTACGTTAGGTTTTTAACCTATCGAAATCTATAGTGCTCATGGTACGTATTTTAATTCATTCTGTGACCGCTAGGGGCGCTATACAATATTTCATACAAATAATTTACGGAGACGTTAGCGAGTTTTGGCTGCGTAAACTCATGGTAGAGGTACTGCTGTAGAATTAGTGAGTCATGGTACCGTTTTGTATGGTGACAGCTGAAAAACGTTAGTAGCTATCGAACAGATTACGTTAGGTTTTTAACCTATCGAAATCTATAGTGCTCATGGTAGGTATTTTAATTCATTCTGTGACCGCTAGGGGCGCTATACAATATTTCATACAAATTATTTACGGAGACGCTAGCGAGTTTTGGCTGCGTAAACTCATGGTAGAGGTACGGTTGGTAAATGTCACATGCCTTCGAATTTGTGGTTCTAGGACTTGCGGGTTTTTTTCACGATGTTTTCCTTCTGTGTTTTGAGAGCAGATGTGATGAATTAGATTACAAGAAGAAATAAATTGCACAAAGTAATTTGCCTGCCTGGTTGGAAACCACCACTGCTCCCTATTTTTAAACTCCATCAAAATCGCCTCAAAATTTCCAACTTCCCAATTCCTTTACATCCCAGAAACACCTGAACCGCAATCGCAAAACCTTCACAAATAAACATCCAGCAGCACTCTGACGTCACAACACACTAGACTTTACGAATGCAACCCTGTGCAAGTAACTGCGCCGCATAAAGTATACAAGGAAAGGCTTAAATAAATAATCAAACGAGCTGCAGTGGCCAGCGTTACTCACACCTGGAATGGGGGCCAAGGATTTGTGGCACAACAACGAGGTGAATATTTTATGAGCGTTCTTTTCGGTTTTTTAAAAGAGTTGCGCTGTGTGATGTTGGGCGGAGATTGACTGAATGGTGAATGATGCATCTTATGTAGTATTTGTTCGTACCTACTTTTATGTTGCAATTTTGTCCGTACTTAAAGTGTAATGGATAACTTTAGTCTTTACATACAAATAAATAAAATTGATGTCTCTGTTTGTAATTTCAAAATATCAGCTTTTTACCTGACTGCGGCGAAGTCCAAAAGGAGGGTTATGCGTTTGACCCGTATGTGTGTATGTATGCATGTATGTCTGTTTCTATGTTCCCTCGTAACTCCTAAACGGATGAACGGAATTGGTTAAATTATACATCGTTAGATTCGTCTTGGTGGCGCAAATGTCACTGGTTATATTGAAATGAAAGACAAAGAAAAATGGTGGATTTCGGGTCCCATATCGTAGCGATCAAATTTTTTTTTCACCACCACCAAAATGAAGTTTTTTAAAGGATGATAACAAATATAAATACAACTTATGTAGAAAATCGCATACAGGGTGTCCCACGGCTATGCCACACTGAAGGAAAGTACCTTAAATATTATATATAGAAAGTTTTACTGAAAGAAGACTTCATTTATATTATAAAAATAATTAGAAATGCTTTCAAAGATTTTAAAATTATCGCCGGCCTAAACCGGGAATCCAGCCCGCCAATAATGTGAAAAAAGACACGTTTTTCATGATAACGGTCGAAATGGAAAAAATAATCCTTATGATTAACCCAATCATGAGGATTATTTTTTCCATTATAACATACCCTCTAAAATAAAAAGGAAGACCATAAAATTTAATATTTTTTTTCCTATTAACAAAACTTAAGGTACTCTCCTTTTGCCTGGCATAGCCGTGAGACGCCCTGTATATTAAAAAAAAAATAATCGTCTGCGAATTCTTTCAAATTACTAAACTAAAAAGCTGGAAATAAAAAAAGTAGTTGAAAAAACTAAAAAACCCGACTGAAAAACCAGAAAGCATAAAACAAGCACATTTTAAATTAAACAAAAGTTGGAAGCAGGCGCGGCCCAATTAATTTTCATAATTTTATATTGAAATGGGCCCCGCCTGGCCACCCATCCACGGATCAACCTAGGCAAGCGTGGCTTAACCTGTAGATCGACCCGAGCGGCTGTTATTATTTAGCCACGAGTTCATCAATAAATAATACAGCCAGTCAGTCATTTGGTTAACAGTTAACAAAAATCCACAATCAAATAAAAGGAGGCTTTCAAGTGTTAACTGTTCTGACAAGCAAGTACAAGCTACTATCTCCTTTATTATTTAAATCACATCTCATAGTTCAACAAAGCTCTTCCATCTAAAAGCTTTTATTTCGGATATTGCATTTTCCATTAATAAATGAGAACAGCACAAACCGTTCTCTTTTGGGAGTTGCGAACTTTAATCAGCAAGTGGTTTTAAATATTACAATGAGCCGTGGAACAGCAGACGGTTTAAATGGAAACGCCAACGCCTCGCACCGCTAAAACTGGGGTCACTCAGACGATATAGTTTTATCATTAACACTAGAAACGGGATATTTACCATGTTTACTGAAATGTTTGAGTGCCCGATATTTCGGCGCTGTTGTAAGGCACCATGATCCATGTTTACTGATTTGTGTGAGTTCCCGATATTTCGGCGCTGTTGTAAGGCACCATGATCCATGTTTGCTGATTTGTGTGATTTCGGCGCTGTTGTAAGGCACCATGATCCATGTTTACTGATTTGTGTGAGTTCCCGATATTTCGGCGCTGTTGTAAGGCACCATGATCCATGTTTACTGATTTGTGTGAGTTTCCGATATTTCGGCGCTGTTGTAAGGCACCATGATCCATGTTTACTGATTTGTGTGAGTTCCCGATATTTCGGCGCTGTTGTAAGGCACCATGATCCATGTTTACTGATTTGTTTGAGTTCCCGATATTTCGGCGCTGTTGTAAGGCACCATGATCAATGTTTACTGATTTGTTTGAGTTTCCGATATTTCGGCGTTGTTGTAAGGCACCATGATCAATGTTTACTGATTTGTTTGAGTTTCCGATATTTCGGCGCTGTTGTAAGGCACCATGATCCATGTTTACTGATTTGTGTGAGTTTCCGATATTTCGGCGCTGTTGTAAGGCACCATGATCCATGTTTACTGATTTGTGTGAGTTCCCGATATTTCGGCGCTGTTGTAAGGCACCATGATCCATGTTTACTGATTTGTTTGAGTTCCCGATATTTCGGCGCTGTTGTAAGGCACCATGATCAATGTTTACTGATTTGTTTGAGTTTCCGATATTTCGGCGTTGTTGTAAGGCACCATGATCAATGTTTACTGATTTGTTTGAGTTTCCGATATTTCGGCGCTGTTGTAAGGCACCATGATCAATGTTTACTGATTTGTTTGAGTTTCCGATATTTCGGCGCTGTTGTAAGGCACCATGATCCATGTTTACTGATTTGTGTGAGTTCCCGATATTTCGGCGCTGTTGTAAGGCACCATGATCCATGTTTACTGATTTGTGTGAGTTCCCGATATTTCGGCGCTGTTGTAAGGCACCATGATCAATGTTTACTGATTTGTTTGAGTTCCCGATATTTCGGCGCTGTTGTAAGGCACCATGATCCATGTTTACTGATTTGTGTGAGTTCCCGATATTTCGGCGCTGTTGTAAGGCACCATGATCCATGTTTACTGATTTGTTTGAGTTCCCGATATTTCGGCGCTGTTGTAGGGCACCATGATCCATGTTTACTGATTTGTGTGAGTTCCCGATATTTCGGCGCTGTTGTAAGGCACCATGATCCATGTTTAGTGATTTGTGTGAGTTCCCGATATTTCGGCGCTGTTGTAAGGCACCATGATCAGTGTTTACTGATTTGTTTGAGTTCCCGATATTTCGGCGCTGTTGTAAGGCACCATGATCCATGTTTACTGATTTGTGTGAGTTCCCGATATTTCGGCGCTGTTGTAAGGCACCATGATCCATGTTTACTGATTTGTGTGAGTTCCCGATATTTCGGCGCTGTTGTAAGGCACCATGATCCATGTTTACTGATTTGTGTGAGTTCCCGATATTTCGGCGCTGTTGTAAGGCACCATGATCAATGTTTACTGATTTGTTTGAGTTCCCGATATTTCGGCGCTGTTGTAAGGCACCATGATCCATGTTTACTGATTTGTTTGAGTTCCCGATATTTCGGCGCCGTTGTAAGGCACCATGATCAATGTTTACTGATTTGTGTGAGTTCCCGATATTTCGGCGCTGTTGTAAGGCACCATGATCCATGTTTACTGATTTGTGTGATTTCGGCGCTGTTGTAAGGCACCATGATCCATGTTTACTGATTTGTGTGAGTTCCCGATATTTCGGCGCTGTTGTAAGGCACCATGATCAATGTTTACTGATTTGTTTGAGTTTCCGATATTTCGGCGCTGTTGTAAGGCACCCTGATCAATGTTTACTGATTTGTTTGAGTTCCCGATATTTCGGCGCTGTTGTAAGGCACCATGATCAATGTTTACTGATTTGTTTGAGTTCCCGATATTTCGGCGCTGTTGTAAGGCACCATGATCCATGTTTACTGATTTGTGTGAGTTCCCGATATTTCGGCGCTGTTGTAAGGCACCATGATCAATGTTTACTGATTTGTTTGAGTTCCCGATATTTCGGCGCTGTTGTAAGGCAACATGATCCATGTTTACTGATTTGTGTGAGTTCCCGATATTTCGGCGCTGTTGTAAGGCACCATGATCAATGTTTACTGATTTGTTTGAGTTCCCGATATTTCGGCGCTGTTGTAAGGCACCATGATCCATGTTTACTGATTTGTGTGAGTTCCCGATATTTCGGCGCTGTTGTAAGGCACCATGATCCATGTTTACTGATTTGTGTGAGTTCCCGATATTTCGGCGCTGTTGTAAGGCACCATGATCCATGTTTACTGATTTGTGTGAGTTCCCGATATTTCGGCGCTGTTGTAAGGCACCATGATCAATGTTTACTGATTTGTTTGAGTTCCCGATATTTCGGCGCTGTTGTAAGGCACCATGATCCATGTTTACTGATTTGTGTGAGTTCCCGATATTTCGGCGCTGTTGTAAGGCACCATGATCCATGTTTACTGATTTGTGTGAGTTCTCGATATTTCGGCGCTGTTGTAAGGCACCATGATCCATGTTTACTGATTTGTGTGAGTTCCCGATATTTCGGCGCTGTTGTAAGGCACCATGATCCATGTTTACTGATTTGTGTGAGTTCCCGATATTTCGGCGCTGTTGTAAGGCACCATGATCCATGTTTACTGATTTGTGTGAGTTCCCGATATTTCGGCGCTGTTGTAAGGCACCATGATCAATGTTTACTGATTTGTTTGAGTTCCCGATATTTCGGCGCTGTTGTAAGGCACCATGATCCATGTTTACTGATTTGTGTGAGTTCCCGATATTTCGGCGCTGTTGTAAGGCACCATGATCAATGTTTACTGATTTGTGTGAGTTCCCGATATTTCGGCGCTGTTGTAAGGCACCATGATCCATGTTTACTGATTTGTGTGATTTCGGCGCTGTTGTAAGGCACCATGATCCATGTTTACTGATTTGTGTGAGTTCCCGATATTTCGGCGCTGTTGTAAGGCACCATGATCAATGTTTACTGATTTGTTTGAGTTCCCGATATTTCGGCGCTGTTGTAAGGCACCATGATCAATGTTTACTGATTTGTTTGAGTTCCCGATATTTCGGCGCTGTTGTAAGGCACCGTGATCAATGTTTACTGATTTGTTTGAGTTCCCGATATTTCGGCGCTGTTGTAAGGCACCATGATCCATGTTTACTGATTTGTTTGAGTTCCCGATATTTCGGCGCTGTTGTAAGGCACCATGATCCATGTTTACTGATTTGTGTGAGTTCCCGATATTTCGGCGCTGTTGTAAGGCACCATGATCAATGTTTACTGATTTGTTTGAGTTCCCGATATTTCGGCGCTGTTGTAAGGCACCATGATCCATGTTTACTGATTTGTGTGAGTTCCCGATATTTCGGCGCTGTTGTAAGGCACCATGATCCATGTTTACTGATTTGTGTGAGTTCCCGATATTTCGGCGCTGTTGTAAGGCACCATGATCCATGTTTACTGATTTGTGTGAGTTCCCGATATTTCGGCGCTGTTGTAAGGCACCATGATCCATGTTTACTGATTTGTGTGAGTTCCCGATATTTCGGCGCTGTTGTAAGGCACCATGATCCATATTTACTGATTTGTGTGAGTTCCCGATATTTCGGCGCTGTTGTAAGGCACCATGATCCATGTTTACTGATTTGTGTGAGTTCCCGATATTTCGGCGCTGTTGTAAGGCACCATGATCCATGTTTACTGATTTGTGTGAGTTCCCGATATTTCGGCGCTGTTGTAAGGCACCATGATCAATGTTTACTGATTTGTTTGAGTTCCCGATATTTCGGCGCTGTTGTAAGGCACCATGATCCATGTTTACTGATTTGTGTGAGTTCCCGATATTTCGGCGCTGTTGTAAGGCACCATGATCCATGTTTACTGATTTGTTTGAGTTCCCGATATTTCGGCGCTGTTGTAGGGCACCATGATCCATGTTTACTGATTTGTGTGAGTTCCCGATATTTCGGCGCTGTTGTAAGGCACCATGATCCATGTTTAGTGATTTGTGTGAGTTCCCGATATTTCGGCGCTGTTGTAAGGCACCATGATCAGTGTTTACTGATTTGTTTGAGTTCCCGATATTTCGGCGCTGTTGTAAGGCACCATGATCCATGTTTACTGATTTGTGTGAGTTCCCGATATTTCGGCGCTGTTGTAAGGCACCATGATCCATGTTTACTGATTTGTGTGAGTTCCCGATATTTCGGCGCTGTTGTAAGGCACCATGATCCATGTTTACTGATTTGTGTGAGTTCCCGATATTTCGGCGCTGTTGTAAGGCACCATGATCAATGTTTACTGATTTGTTTGAGTTCCCGATATTTCGGCGCTGTTGTAAGGCACCATGATCCATGTTTACTGATTTGTTTGAGTTCCCGATATTTCGGCGCCGTTGTAAGGCACCATGATCAATGTTTACTGATTTGTGTGAGTTCCCGATATTTCGGCGCTGTTGTAAGGCACCATGATCCATGTTTACTGATTTGTGTGATTTCGGCGCTGTTGTAAGGCACCATGATCCATGTTTACTGATTTGTGTGAGTTCCCGATATTTCGGCGCTGTTGTAAGGCACCATGATCAATGTTTACTGATTTGTTTGAGTTTCCGATATTTCGGCGCTGTTGTAAGGCACCCTGATCAATGTTTACTGATTTGTTTGAGTTCCCGATATTTCGGCGCTGTTGTAAGGCACCGTGATCAATGTTTACTGATTTGTTTGAGTTCCCGATATTTCGGCGCTGTTGTAAGGCACCATGATCCATGTTTACTGATTTGTGTGAGTTCCCGATATTTCGGCGCTGTTGTAAGGCACCATGATCAATGTTTACTGATTTGTTTGAGTTCCCGATATTTCGGCGCTGTTGTAAGGCAACATGATCCATGTTTACTGATTTGTGTGAGTTCCCGATATTTCGGCGCTGTTGTAAGGCACCATGATCAATGTTTACTGATTTGTTTGAGTTCCCGATATTTCGGCGCTGTTGTAAGGCACCATGATCCATGTTTACTGATTTGTGTGAGTTCCCGATATTTCGGCGCTGTTGTAAGGCACCATGATCCATGTTTACTGATTTGTGTGAGTTCCCGATATTTCGGCGCTGTTGTAAGGCACCATGATCCATGTTTACTGATTTGTGTGAGTTCCCGATATTTCGGCGCTGTTGTAAGGCACCATGATCAATGTTTACTGATTTGTTTGAGTTCCCGATATTTCGGCGCTGTTGTAAGGCACCATGATCCATGTTTACTGATTTGTGTGAGTTCCCGATATTTCGGCGCTGTTGTAAGGCACCATGATCCATGTTTACTGATTTGTGTGAGTTCTCGATATTTCGGCGCTGTTGTAAGGCACCATGATCCATGTTTACTGATTTGTGTGAGTTCCCGATATTTCGGCGCTGTTGTAAGGCACCATGATCCATGTTTACTGATTTGTGTGAGTTCCCGATATTTCGGCGCTGTTGTAAGGCACCATGATCCATGTTTACTGATTTGTGTGAGTTCCCGATATTTCGGCGCTGTTGTAAGGCACCATGATCAATGTTTACTGATTTGTTTGAGTTCCCGATATTTCGGCGCTGTTGTAAGGCACCATGATCCATGTTTACTGATTTGTGTGAGTTCCCGATATTTCGGCGCTGTTGTAAGGCACCATGATCAATGTTTACTGATTTGTGTGAGTTCCCGATATTTCGGCGCTGTTGTAAGGCACCATGATCCATGTTTACTGATTTGTGTGATTTCGGCGCTGTTGTAAGGCACCATGATCCATGTTTACTGATTTGTGTGAGTTCCCGATATTTCGGCGCTGTTGTAAGGCACCATGATCAATGTTTACTGATTTGTTTGAGTTCCCGATATTTCGGCGCTGTTGTAAGGCACCATGATCAATGTTTACTGATTTGTTTGAGTTCCCGATATTTCGGCGCTGTTGTAAGGCACCGTGATCAATGTTTACTGATTTGTTTGAGTTCCCGATATTTCGGCGCTGTTGTAAGGCACCATGATCCATGTTTACTGATTTGTTTGAGTTCCCGATATTTCGGCGCTGTTGTAAGGCACCATGATCCATGTTTACTGATTTGTGTGAGTTCCCGATATTTCGGCGCTGTTGTAAGGCACCATGATCAATGTTTACTGATTTGTTTGAGTTCCCGATATTTCGGCGCTGTTGTAAGGCACCATGATCCATGTTTACTGATTTGTGTGAGTTCCCGATATTTCGGCGCTGTTGTAAGGCACCATGATCCATGTTTACTGATTTGTGTGAGTTCCCGATATTTCGGCGCTGTTGTAAGGCACCATGATCCATGTTTACTGATTTGTGTGAGTTCCCGATATTTCGGCGCTGTTGTAAGGCACCATGATCCATGTTTACTGATTTGTGTGAGTTCCCGATATTTCGGCGCTGTTGTAAGGCACCATGATCCATATTTACTGATTTGTGTGAGTTCCCGATATTTCGGCGCTGTTGTAAGGCACCATGATCCATGTTTACTGATTTGTGTGAGTTCCCGATATTTCGGCGCTGTTGTAAGGCACCATGATCCATGTTTACTGATTTGTGTGAGTTCCCGATATTTCGGCGCTGTTGTAAGGCACCATGATCCATATTTACTGATTTGTGTGAGTTCCCGATATTTCGGCGCTGTTGTAAGGCACCATGATCCGTGATCATGGTGCCTTACAACTTACGAATCACCCATTTTTTTGTTACAGCCTGTCTTATGTACCAGCAAGCTAAGCAAATAAATTTTACTTTACTTTACTGAAGTTATTGCTGGTGTGTGTTTATGAGCAGACAAATAGTATGGTGTAGTTTTTGTTAATTTGCTTCGCGTTATGATATTTTTTATTTTATCACTGGATTTGAAAGAAGTGTTTTTTAACGACGTTGTTACGTCTCCCACTTACAGGAAATAACCTCTATAGGTTAAACTTATATTGTAGTTTCGCCAGTCTGTGGAATTCACTGCTGGATTTTCTGTTTCTCGATCGTTTTTTTTATTTATTTGAAACAGTGTATTCAATTGTTGGTGTGTGTGTTGTGTTGTTGTGTATTCAAATGTGTGTGTTGTGTTGTTGTGTGTTCAATTGTGTTGTTGTGAATTATTAGTGTTGTTGTTGTTTTGTTTTGTTTCACTGTTTCTGTTTGTTTGTTTTGTGTGTGTTTTGTTGTGTTATACGAGATACATCCAATAGAGTCACAGACAAGTGTATCAACCTCTTACAGGTAAGCACATCATGCACTCCTTATTTGTCGTTGGGTGTCTACTTAAAATCAGATTAGTTCCTAACTACTGACCGCAGACAACTAAAATTAAAATTAAAATCAAAATTAATGTCAAAATCAAAATCAAAATTAAAATGTATAATTTGTATGTTTAATTTAATATTGTGTATGTTTAATTTTGTTATTGTTTGATTCTTTTAATGTGTATTATTTTATTTTATTCTAAATTTAATTTAATTTGGTTATGTATGTGTAATTTTATTTTTTATTGATTATTTTGATTTTAATTTTTATAATTTTTATATGGACAATGTCTAAAATAAATGATTAATAATGATTATTAATAATCTGGATCTCTTCAAAATTTCCTAGAAAACGCTACCAATTTTTCAACGGTACATCTTTTGGAGACAGGTTTGTTGATCAGGTAGACTAAAATGACAGCTTTAGCAGAATAATTATATGAAACACGTTACAATTCTTAAAATAGTCATGAATTGTCACTCTGTGATCATTTCACTTTGTAACGTAATTCATATTATTTTCCATTTTTGGCCCCCTGGTCGTGATCATAATCGTAATATAAGTGGTCGCATCGTATTTTTTTTGACGTCGTCGCGCCGTCAAAGACTAGGTACCTTCCGATTTTCTTAACAAGTGATAAATGATCGCGTTGGTCGTTTCAATCTCCTCGAATGATACAGAGAGCTTTATAAACAATTACATTGCATTTCTCTTAAGGTAAAATTGAAAGAAAAATAATTCTATCCGTCTCAGTACTTAAATGAGTGTTGTCTTAAATTAAAACGTCGCCGTGACGTGTCTTCGGGCTAAACTTTAGATAAAATATACATCCAGACATATTCGTACGTCTTTTTAGTACATTTCGCGGTATTTTCTTTGTCGAGAAATAATCAACAATGAAGAAGTAGGACCCTGAGGCTAAACTTAATATCTAGTACTGGGAGAATCTGAAAACGATGTTTTAATTACTTAGTAGTGAACGATCGTTTATGTTTGGGTTAGTTTCCCCATTTATTTGGGATTTGAAGGGATTTACAAAGCTACTAAATAATAACAGCCGCTCGGGTCTATCTTTAGGTTAAGCCGTGCTTGCCAAGGTTGGTCTGTGGATGGGTGACCGCCCATTACATACCGAGTTTCCTCCGTGCCTCGGAAAGCACGTTAAGCCCGGCTGTCATTTGTAGATAAAAAGTCTCACAACCACTCTTACCAAGGGGTATCGTATTATCCAGTACTAACTGGGTTGTGGAGGTCAGATAGGCAGTGGCTCCATGTAAAATACTGGTATTCAGCTACATCCGGTTAGACTGGAAGCCGACCCCAATATGAGGAAACCGGCCTATGAAAATGTTCATAGGCCGGTTTCCTCACGGTTTCAGTAGAAATATCTATTGTTTGTGATGGAGGTTAAGTAAACAAATAAGTAAGTATTAAGAAAAAACGCGGAAGAAAATAGTTATTCATCTTCATTTGCGTTATCCGCACACTGATTAATATGTTTCTTGTACTCTGCTAGTGACGTGCCACGCCAGAAGTATCCGAAAAATTAAATTAACATGTCATATTCAGGAATTTCTACCGTATAGTGTAATTTAATATCACGTTAATTAAACAAGCACATTCTAAACGTTTTCCAGCTGATATCGGAATTTTCAGATTCTCAGAAACTAAAGGAAATATGCGGATATTCTAAAGAATCATTATGATAAAATTAATGATGTTCTTATTTTACTAACAAGGCAAAGTTAATTGATTGAGATCGTATCTAAAACTAAAAATAATTTCAATTATTATAATTGAAAAGATATTTGATTCTATTTACGATATTTTTATTCCCAGTATTTTATGAGATGAGGTCGGCTTCCAGTCTACTAATGAATTAATTAATAACAGAATATTTAACATGGAGCGACTGCCTATCTGACCTCCACATCCCAGTTAGTACCGGGTAACAGTGGCGAAGGTTCCATACTACTCCATTCCTACCAGACAGTCAGTATTCTATTAACAAATAATATAACCACATTAAAGATATGTACTCTGGCTTACCTCTTACAAAAATTGTCCTTTCGCTACTGCTGGGTAATACGTTACCCCTACCCAGCATTTTACGCGAATATTTTCTGTAACTTGATTTCCACAATCGCCACATCACTAGCCCACTACTACCCCCAAATACAGATGGGGGATCTGTAGTTGTGGTTAGCAGAGGGGTGATTCCACACTTTATTTTTGTTCTATTTACCATTTCGTACATAAAACAAAACATCAGACTGTCCGTCCGTTTACGACTCACAGACTTAAATTTATTCCGAATCTTTCACTCAACTTACATTTACGTGAAAAGGTTTCAGTCCTTACATTTCTTCGCTCATAAGTTTAAAAAGCTGTGTTTCTAGAAAACACTTTTCTTGCTCAGAAAGTGTGAAACTGCTCTTAACTCCGACGACTGTAAATTAAGTTATTTACTGAGAGTAAACAAGTATTTCTTAGTTCGTCTTTGAAAGGGAGGTACTTCGTTTTCTCGACTGAACATGTTAGACAATCGTATACCTCTAACATACAGGGTGTAAACAGAACCTTCACATAGCCGTCAACCAAGCATTCTGTACATCAAACTAAGTAACTTTACGCAAAAATTGTTGCTGGGAAATGACTTATTTTTGAGGGTAAAAAATCACGTTATACGGTAGGACTCGACAGAAAGTACTCAAATACATCCATCAGCACAATGCTGATGGATGTATTGAATAGTACGGGGGTCGTGGAGGTGTGCAAAGTAAAAATTTTACATTAAAAACTTGTGAAAAAGTTTCAACTTTGACCCCAAATATCTCCATAACTAGAAGGTTCCCAGGTATGGTCTATAACAAAAAAATATCGCAAAGACGGGGAGAATAAGTGCCTTTCGGCTATGTTAAGGGTCTATTTACACCCTTTATAGGTATACAGGCACACAATTTACCTGTGTTATGTAAGCCATAATTTACATAAATCACATAGAAAGACACAAAACAAATTTTGTTTATTTAGGACATACAAATGTGTTCAAATATGTGCAGGTGACGGGTCACCGAAACTGCTGGAAAAATCCAATTTTGTCACGTCTCCCTATCTGTAAAAGAAGTATAGAAAAGTTAGGGAAAATAATGATGAAAGTCTTTTCAAGTTTGTAGTTTCTTTTTTTTTGTATTCTTGCTTTTCTGAAAATAAAATAAAGACCGTGGAAATATTTTAGTTTATTCAGTTACGAATCGAAACCAAAATTGTTTCTTTGTCACATTACAAAACAGGTATTGAATTGAGCACATCTTTCTCATATCTACTGACTGACTGCATCGTTGGTCGTAAACGTTTGAAATGGGGTCCTAGGTCTGATAGCCAGGTCGGGCAAAATGTTATTGGGATTTCCCAAAAATAATTTCTCAGTTTTTGGAATCTGGATTTGTGCACGGTTGATGGCAATAGGCTCTCCCCCAATTACATGAAACTTTCAACTGGCGAAATGTGAGTATAAGTTACATATCTGCCTAACCGCGCGGGGACTACAAGCATGATGTTGGTATATTGTGACGTCTACTTACTCAAACATACCACTGGAGTAGCATTAGAAAAACGACTACCTTATTCATTCCCATACCCTATATGTACAGACGCCAGCACAGTCAAGAGCAACAATATGTAAACATTTAGCAAAATTCAAGTTATTTTCTCGTCTAATAAAGGTTTCTGTTTTGAGATACGACCTATTTCGTATGACTTCTAAAATGATATGTTCGCAAAATCGTAAAACGTTAATCAACACAGTAGGAGAAAATCACTTTTAAAAGTTGCTTCGTGTATACATATTAATGCTCGTGACTGTACACTGTAGTTACAAAAAACAAACTCACACAATACTGCACCGCATGAATAAACTTTTTAAAACTCCACCACCGGTAATTATAACCGGCCAGTTTCAACTGTTCACAACAATCATAACACCGTGTGGGCTCACGTTTGAGTTAGTAACAAGCAAAAACTAACCACAGAGCAATCGTGTTCCACTGATGTGGACGAAAGTTGTGTCGGTACAACGTAAAGGCGCACCCTCACTTAAGCATTCGCCTGTAATGTAACAATCCAAGCTTCGATTTTGAGCATTACGTTACAAGTCATTGTTTGTATTGTATTGTATAACGGGCTGGTGTCCGTAACTTCACATACAAAGTGCGTATTTTGCGTGCAGTCGGGAAACTTACTCGATCCACCCCAAATCCCCGAGAAAGGCCAGCAGCTCCTTAATGTTGCTGACGATCTCGCAGAGAGTACCTGGGTTACCGAAGTAATTTGTCCTTACAAGTCAATGTTACCGATTATGTCATTTAACGATATAAGTTCTAACAATCACTCATTTCTGTACAAATTCGAAACTTAAATTGTTACATTAGGTACAGGCGAATGTTCCGCATCGGGAGCGTCTATTTGTAACGTTATACTCAAAATAGAAACTTGTATTTGTTACATTACATGCAAAAGCTTCCGGTGAGGGAACACCTTAATGTTACGTACACAAGTAGGAGTATACTAGACGGTCTATTGAACTTGGTTGAATTGTCTGATAGTGTAAACATGGCGTGATTGTGAATACCCAATTATATAGAGTGTGGTTCCTTGTGGAAAATTGGACAGCCCCATTATGTTTATGTTGGCTAAACTACGTAGTTTAGCCACATAAAGATCTACATACGTAGTACGTAGGTCTATTAAGGGTGTAAATAGACCCTTAACATAACCGAAAGGCATTTGCTCTCCCCGTCTTTGCGATAATTTTTTTGTTCTAGACCATGCCTGGGAACCTTCTAGTTACGGAGATATTGGGAGTCAAAGTTCCAACTTTTTCACAAGTTTTTTTTTTAAATACGTTTTTAACGTAATATTTTTTTCTTTACACACCACCTCCACGACCCCGTACTATTCAATCCATCCATCAGCATTGTGCTGAAAAAAAGCTTGGAGTGCTTTCCATCGAGTCCTACCTTAAAACGTGATTTTTCACCCCAAAAAACAAGTAGATTCCCAGCAATATTTTTTGCGTAAAGTTACTTAGTTTGATGTACAGAATGCTTGGTTGATGGCTATGTGAAGGGTCTGTTTACACCCTGTATTATGTGTCATTTGTAAGCAACATTGATAGTTTCTTTCTATAACTTCTTCATTTTTACAAGCTTTTATTTGACTGCAATGTTTGTATGTTTGTTTTGGTAAAATCTTGCAACTGAATTTTAAAACAGTTATTCAAAACAGATTGAGCTGGAATTTTGCAAACACGTTTAGTTTGAATAACAATGCATGGTTAGCTAAGTAACTTCATTCTAAATCCAATAAGGTAGAGTCCCAAAGATGGCGGACCAGTTAATTTTTATACACCCCTATGGTATCAGTTAAAAGGATTTGCTGAGAAAAATACGATTTTTCTACAATTTTGTTACTTTGAAAATCTTTATAACACAAAGCTGTCAATTTACAATTGTCTTGTTTTGCTCCATTTTTTACTCATCATTTTTAATTCTTACGAAAAAGCTTACTTTAAAAAATATATTCAGTGTTCTGTAGCTTTTCATGCAGCTTTTGTTGATTCAGGTTTACAAGAATTGTGAGCGTTCCATAAAATGCTGTCTCGTGCTACAGAAGTCTGTTGTTATAAATGTCTTATACTCAATGTATTCCGAAAGAAAAGCAGAACTGGCACTAGCTTCAGTAATTATTTTACTAATATTCTAGTAATTTATTCCTTGATTCCTCGTCTTAACTTGAATTATTGCTCAACCCTAGTGTAATAAATTGGCATTACGTAAGCTCGACGACATCTCTTAATTCTATAACAATTAGATGTGCTAGACTCAAATTGAATTCTAAGAAATGTTTTCTCACATTTTAAGTCTCCAAATAAATTGAAATTGGTTTGTAAAGGCGACGAACTAAGAAGTAAACTTTGGCAATATTAGTTGTCACTCGATAAGTTGGCCTTAGATAAAAACAACTTTTACTCTTAATCATAAAGTTCTTGTTTGCAGTGCTTCGGTTGCCAAAATTGCCTAAAGCCAGCCTTGTAACCCCACACATTTCTCGCCTATTTTTGTAGAATGTGGTTACATAAATCGTCGTGGACGCACGAGAATATTTTCTGTACTACAGTATTTTTCCGCGTAATTGGTTTGGAGTCGGGGTCGACGGCGTTGCAGCTGAAAGTAGAATACGGAAGGCCTGAAGTCAAATAACTATCGGATTTTTGTGTCGTTGAATATTTCTATGCAGTTAGGGTTTTAGGAAGGCTGACTCAGAGACGTTACATGGCTTGACTCTATGTCATCTTTCTCGTGTAGTAGCTGCAATTTCCAGCCAAATCTAGTTCACGAAACTTTGCCTCATTTAGGTTTTTAGCACGTTAGTATGGATAGCTTATCTCGTTTCAATAAAAGGTGGAAGGGACACCAACGCTTAAAAGGATACCACGTAATTTTTAATTACCGATGAAAAATGTATATTAGGGGGAGTTTAGAATGATGTACTGAATACGTGATAACCGTTTTAGTGACGGTGTTCCTTCCACCTCGTACAAAGTCACGTTCCCGAAGAGTTAGGCACAGATATACCTCATAGTACACCCATATTTCACCTGTTTTAAGCTTTTAAGTTCCACGAAATGGGGGCGTGTCAATGGGCATCAACTGGGCATAAATCCAGGCTCCATGGGTGCTACTGAGAAATTCCTGATGACACAATCTCGTTTCTTTATTAACTTAAGGCATACATATCAACTTTCCCTCTCATAGAGAGGAGGCCTGCGTCCCAGCAGTGGGAACATTAATAGGCTGATTATGCTTATGCTATGCTCAGACATATCAACGGGGCTGCGGGACTATTCGAAAGAGATACCGCGGCCCTGGAACACAAAGGACTAAGAAGGAACATGGAGGGGTTTTAGTCAGTACAAGTCTGACACTCCCTTCCACTCAGCCCAGAGCGGGAGGAGGTCATTTGCTGATTTCTCATCCGAAAAAAAATAAAGGCATACATATCAATGAATTCTGTAAACAGAAACCAGACATGTGTGAAAAATACCATATCGATAAATACATGCTTTATAGGAGTCTTCATCATCATCTGCCTAGCCTTTTCCCAACTATGTTGGGGTCGGCTTCCAGTCTAACCGGATGCAGCTGAATACCAGTATTTTACATGGAGCGACCGCCTATCTGACCTCCACAACCCAGTTAGTACTGGGTAATACAATACCCCTTGGTAAGACTGGTTGTCAGACTTTTGGGCCACTGACTACCTATAACGGCTGTCAAAGATCTACAAATGACACCCGGTACCAACGACTTAACGTGCTTTCCGAGGCACGGAGGAAACTCAGTATGTAATGGGTGGTCACCCATCCACAGACCAACCTAGGCAAGCGCGGCTTAACCTAAAGATAGATCCGAGCGGCTGTTATTACTTAGCCACGAGCTTAGCTTTATAGGAGTCTTATAAAAGAATATCGGTTGTGTGGATTGAGCTTTATGCTCCGATTCAAATTCGATAACCGCATAACAAATAGATAGTATTTCTCAATCAGGAATAAAGCTAACATGGCTGCCAATATCATTGATTGCTTTTGTTGCATTGGTATCGTCTGTTGCTAAGCATTTGCTCAAGTTAATATTGATTATGTAGCGTTTGATACTGTATCGTATTCGTTAATAAAAAAACATTCGATTAATATGCGATTGGTGTACCTACTTTTCGTTAGGCTAAGATGGAGTGTATGGATATGCAACATGTTTTATATATTTTTTTTTTAAAGGAAAATCTAGTAACAAGTATTTTACACAGTTTTACACAGTACTTGTATCACTATCTCTATCTACATCTTGAAGAGTTTATTTTATTAGTACTCAATTCAAAACACCAGAATAAAGCATCAAAAAACCTTGTCTGTTAACCGGTAACGTGCCTAACCTATAAGTAGGTAGTAACAAGTATTACTATAAGTCACAAAATATCCACAGTATAATATGTTAATACATAATGGGTGTAAAAGTACCCTTAACGAAGCTGAAAGGCACTTGTTCTCCACATTATGGCGATCTTTTTATTGTTCTAGATCATACCTGGGAAACTTCTAATTACGGATTTATTGGTGGTCAAAGTTCTAACTTTTTCACTAGTTTTATTTTTAAATACAACTTTTTAATGTTTCCTTGACCCCTGTACTATTCAATGCAATCATCAGCACAATGTTTCGAGTGCTTTACAAAGTCTTACCGTTAAACGTTATTTTTTACCCCACAAAAATATCTCGTATCCCAGCAATAATTTTTGAGTAGTCACCTAGTTTGATGTACAGAATGCTTGGTTGGCGGCTTTGAAATATCTCAAACAACATCTTAACTAATCCCGAACCACAACGTCAACATCTACACCGCACAAAAATTCAAGAACAAATCACTCACCTTCACTCCAAAATAAAGAATACCCTAGAAAATAAACAACGTACATCTTCGTCTTAGCGTTTTACGCTAAGACGAAGATGTACGAACCAAACATAATTCACGAACAGTACATCCAGAATATTAGTACACTTTGAGAGCAACTAGTTCACGTCGAACCAACTAAAAAGAATCTACTATTGTCTGTAAAAGAAAAAGAAAATCTAGTATAAGGTGTACTTTTCTATTCTTCGAAATATATTTTTACAAGGAAAATTTATTTTACCGTACAATTTTAATTGGACACGCTCACTTACAGGCAATTTTGAAGGAAAGGAAGCATTTAGAGAGATATTGAGAGCTGTGTTGTTGTTATATGTGACTGTACCTATACCTTGATGTTTCTAAATAATTTAATAGGAATAACCAAAAATACAAAAAAAATAAAAATCTTGTCTTTCTGTCTGTCCGTCTGTTTATTGCGGCTAATCTCCAAAACGGCTGGACCGATTTTGACGGGACTTTTACTGGCAGATAGCTGATGTTATAAGGAATAACTTAGACTTTTATTGTAGGAAAAAAGATAAGCAGTTCCGTGCAAAAAAATTAAAACCCTTGAAATTGTTAACAAAATCCGATTGAAATAGGGAAGTAATCTTTTATATTTAAAATTCTCGTGTCACGGTGTTTGTGGTCGCACTCCTGCGAAACAGCTCGACCGATTTTTATGTTTTTTTTTAATGTATATGATTTGGTAGGTATGAGAATAGGTCGTGAAATAAATTTTCTACCGCTAATTTCACGCGGACGAAAGTCGAGGGGCACAGCTAGTTTAAATATATTTAGCGAACAAAATCGTTATCTACTTGCAACTTACCTACTGGTTGTTGCCGTAGAGTGTGACTAGTCGAACTTGGCTATTAGGGTATTTAGTCTGAACGGCCGAAAGCGAATGGACCGCGGGCCATTCGACCGTAACCAAAAATCGTCTACGTTCCAATGGACCGGTAATAAAATGAAGTCAAAATAAATTGAAAGGGACAGTGGCATACATTGTTATTGTTGTTGCCTGTAGTGCTTTAAGATCCGCATTCGTATAACGCGACCTGATGCGCGAGTTGCTTGTTGGTTGCATTTCGCTGTATTATCACTTATCGCCTCAATAAGACATTGGATCACAATTTTCCTATGACATTTATTCTCTGTAGTGTCGTATATGCGATTGAACATAGCTATCAATGCATCTGTGACTTGTCTTTGGTAAAGCCAAATTGTGCCCATTCTCCTCTCGAAACTCATTGCACGTTGCCGTAAGTACATAAGTATTGTTTGATAGATTCAGGTATGCGTTAAAAATCTAGTCTAACGCCTTAGACTAGGCGGCCGAAAACATGACAGGCGGGGCAGCGATAGTCGTGGAGAGGATCCGGCAATTGGGTCTCGAGGTGGCACTGCACAAGTCCGAGGCCATGTGTTTTCATGGGCCTCGGAATGCGCCACCGTCGGGATCCCTACTGACGGCGGGAGGGGTTTCCATCGGCGTCGGGTCGACGTTAAAGTACCTAGGACTCGTCCTCGACAGCCGGTGGAACTTCGTGGAGCACTTCCGACGTTTGGCTCCCAAACTGGAACGGACAGGGGCTGCCTTCAAGCGGCTCTTGCCCAACCTGAGGGGTCCAAACGCCTCCTGCCGGAGGCTATACGCGGGGGTCGTGCGGTCCATGGCTCTTTACGGGGCCCCGGTGTGGGCGCGTTCTTTGAGGCGGCAAGCCGCCCACTACCTGAACGCGCCCCAAAAGGTAATAGCCATAAGGCTAATCCGGGGGTACCGCACGATCTCCGGCGAAGCGGCTAGCCTCCTTGCCGGATTGCCGCCATGGGATCTGGAGGCGATAGTCCTCGCACGCCTGCACGAATGGCGCGCGGAGGCACTACGTCGGGAGGAAACTCCGCTGCCGCGGCAAATTGCCGCTCAGCGGACAGACCTCCGGCGTGATCTCATGGCGACATGGAGAGAGCGACTGTCGCAACCCCGTGCAGGGCACGCCACCATAGTGGCGATAAGTCCCCTCTTTGAGGAGTGGCTAGAGAGGCGCCACGGCGCCCTCACCTACCGCCTGACGCAGGTCCTCACCGGACACGGTTGTTTCGGGAGGTTCCTGCACCGAATCGGGCGGGAGGAAACGCCCGGGTGTTTCCACTGCGAGGATCGTCCGGAGGACACGGTGGAGCACACCGTGGAGGTTTGCCCCGCTTGGGCGGAGCACCGCCGTGTCCTCGTAGCGGCGATTGGCGGCGGCGATCTCTCGCGTCCGGCCTTGGTTCAAGCCATGGTCCGGAGCGAGAGGGAATGGGAAGCCGTCACCTCCTTCTGCGAAGCAGTCATGCTAGTGAAGGAGGTGGCGGGACGTGAGAGGGAAAGAACCTCACGTCCCAGTCGCCGCGGGAGACGCCCTGGGCGTTGGGGGTCACGTGGTGGCTCCCGGCCACCGTAGGCGCGGGCCTGTGGACGGCGAGTTATGGGCTAGCTCGCCGTCCGGCCGTCTTATGACGACAGGCCGTGTCGACGGCGCGTTCGTGTTCCACGTGCGCCTCAAAGAGATGTCAGCAAATAAGTAGGGGTCCGCAAGGACCGATGCCTGCCAGGGCTGCGGGACTGTTCGAAAGAGATACCGTGGCCCTGGAATACAAAGGGCAAAGAAGGAACATGGATGGGTTTTAGTCAGTACAAGTCTGACACTCCCTTCCGCTCCGCCCAGAGTGGGGGGGGTCATTTGATGATTTCCCATCCGAAAAAAAAAAAAAAAAAAAAAAAAAAAAAAAAAAAACGCCTTAGACTAGCGACTTAATTAATTCTACACCATGTAACATTTTCCGTGCAGGAATTCACACGCTCCTACAAATACCTTCATACCGAGACAGGTGTTCCTTTTAAGATAAACTTTAACACAAGTACCTTAACAAAGTCGATGTTGGTATATTGTGACGTCTACTTACTCAAACATACCACTGGAGTAGCATTAGAAAAACGACTACCTTATTCATTCCCATACCCTATATGTACAGACGCCAGCACAGTCAAGAGCAACAATATGTAAACATTTAGCAAAATTCAAGTTATTTTCTCGTCTAATAAAGGTTTCTGTTTTGAGATACGACCTATTTCGTATGACTTCTAAAATGATATGTTCGCAAAATCGTAAAACGTTAATCAACACAGTAGGAGAAAATCACTTTTAAAAGTTGCTTCGTGTATACATATTAATGCTCGTGACTGTACACTGTAGTTACAAAAAACAAACTCACACAATACTGCACCGCATGAATAAACTTTTTAAAACTCCACCACCGGTAATTATAACCGGCCAGTTTCAACTGTTCACAACAATCATAACACCGTGTGGGCTCACGTTTGAGTTAGTAACAAGCAAAAACTAACCGCAGAGCAATCGTGTTCCACTGATGTGGACGAAAGTTGTGTCGGTACAACGTAAAGGCGCACCCTCACTTAAGCATTCGCCTGTAATGTAACAATCCAAGCTTCGATTTTGAGCATTACGTTACAAGTCATTGTTTGTATTGTATTGTATAACGGGCTGGTGTCCGTAACTTCACATACAAAGTGCGTATTTTGCGTGCAGTCGGGAAACTTACTCGATCCACCCCAAATCCCCGAGAAAGGCCAGCAGCTCCTTAATGTTGCTGACGATCTCGCAGAGAGTACCTGGGTTACCGAAGTAATTTGTCCTTACAAGTCAATGTTACCGATTATGTCATTTAACGATATAAGTTCTAACAATCACTCATTTCTGTACAAATTCGAAACTTAAATTGTTACATTAGGTACAGGCGAATGTTCCGCATCGGGAGCGTCTATTTGTAACGTTATACTCAAAATAGAAACTTGTATTTGTTACATTACATGCAAAAGCTTCCGGTGAGGGAACACCTTAATGTTACGTACACAAGTAGGAGTATACTAGACGGTCTATTGAACTTGGTTGAATTGTCTGATAGTGTAAACATGGCGTGATTGTGAATACCCAATTATATAGAGTGTGGTTCCTTGTGGAAAATTGGACAGCCCCATTATGTTTATGTTGGCTAAACTACGTAGTTTAGCCACATAAAGATCTACATACGTAGTACGTAGGTCTATTAAGGGTGTAAATAGACCCTTAACATAACCGAAAGGCATTTGCTCTCCCCGTCTTTGCGATAATTTTTTTGTTCTAGACCATGCCTGGGAACCTTCTAGTTACGGAGATATTGGGAGTCAAAGTTCCAACTTTTTCACAAGTTTTTTTTTTAAATACGTTTTTAACGTAATATTTTTTTCTTTACACACCACCTCCACGACCCCGTACTATTCAATCCATCCATCAGCATTGTGCTGAAAAAAAGCTTGGAGTGCTTTCCATCGAGTCCTACCTTAAAACGTGATTTTTCACCCCAAAAAACAAGTAGATTCCCAGCAATATTTTTTGCGTAAAGTTACTTAGTTTGATGTACAGAATGCTTGGTTGATGGCTATGTGAAGGGTCTGTTTACACCCTGTATTATGTGTCATTTGTAAGCACCATTGATAGTTTCTTTCTATAACTTCTTCATTTTTACAAGCTTTTATTTGACTGCAATGTTTGTATGTTTGTTTTGGTAAAATCTTGCAACTGAATTTTAAAACAGTTATTCAAAACAGATTGAGCTGGAATTTTGCAAACACGTTTAGTTTGAATAACAATGCATGGTTAGCTAAGTAACTTCATTCTAAATCCAATAAGGTAGAGTCCCAAAGATGGCGGACCAGTTAATTTTTATACACCCCTATGGTATCAGTTAAAAGGATTTGCTGAGAAAAATACGATTTTTCTACAATTTTGTTACTTTGAAAATCTTTATAACACAAAGCTGTCAATTTACAATTGTCTTGTTTTGCTCCATTTTTTACTCATCATTTTTAATTCTTACGAAAAAGCTTACTTTAAAAAATATATTCAGTGTTCTGTAGCTTTTCATGCAGCTTTTGTTGATTCAGGTTTACAAGAATTGTGAGCGTTCCATAAAATGCTGTCTCGTGCTACAGAAGTCTGTTGTTATAAGTGTCTTATACTCAATGTATTCCGAAAGAAAAGCAGAACTGGCACTAGCTTCAGTAATTATTTTACTAATATTCTAGTAATTTATTCCTTGATTCCTCGTCTTAACTTGAATTATTGCTCAACCCTAGTGTAATAAATTGGCATTACGTAAGCTCGACGACATCTCTTAATTCTATAACAATTAGATGTGCTAGACTCAAATTGAATTCTAAGAAATGTTTTCTCACATTTTAAGTCTCCAAATAAATTGAAATTGGTTTGTAAAGGCGACGAACTAAGAAGTAAACTTTGGCAATATTAGTTGTCACTCGATAAGTTGGCCTTAGATAAAAACAACTTTTACTCTTAATCATAAAGTTCTTGTTTGCAGTGCTTCGGTTGCCAAAATTGCCTAAAGCCAGCCTTGTAACCCCACACATTTCTCGCCTATTTTTGTAGAATGTGGTTACATAAATCGTCGTGGACGCACGAGAATATTTTCTGTACTACAGTATTTTTCCGCGTAATTGGTTTGGAGTCGGGGTCGACGGCGTTGCAGCTGAAAGTAGAATACGGAAGGCCTGAAGTCAAATAACTATCGGATTTTTGTGTCGTTGAATATTTCTATGCAGTTAGGGTTTTAGGAAGGCTGACTCAGAGACGTTACATGGCTTGACTCTATGTCATCTTTCTCGTGTAGTAGCTGCAATTTCCAGCCAAATCTAGTTCACGAAACTTTGCCTCATTTAGGTTTTTAGCACGTTAGTATGGATAGCTTATCTCGTTTCAATAAAAGGTGGAAGGGACACCAACGCTTAAAAGGATACCACGTAATTTTTAATTACCGATGAAAAATGTATATTAGGGGGAGTTTAGAATGATGTACTGAATACGTGATAACCGTTTTAGTGACGGTGTTCCTTCCACCTCGTACAAAGTCACGTTCCCGAAGAGTTAGGCACAGATATACCTCATAGTACACCCATATTTCACCTGTTTTAAGCTTTTAAGTTCCACGAAATGGGGGCGTGTCAATGGGCATCAACTGGGCATAAATCCAGGCTCCATGGGTGCTACTGAGAAATTCCTGATGACACAATCTCGTTTCTTTATTAACTTAAGGCATACATATCAACTTTCCCTCTCATAGAGAGGAGGCCTGCGTCCCAGCAGTGGGAACATTAATAGGCTGATTATGCTTATGCTATGCTCAGACATATCAACGGGGCTGCGGGACTATTCGAAAGAGATACCGCGGCCCTGGAACACAAAGGACTAAGAAGGAACATGGAGGGGTTTTAGTCAGTACAAGTCTGACACTCCCTTCCACTCAGCCCAGAGCGGGAGGAGGTCATTTGCTGATTTCTCATCCGAAAAAAAATAAAGGCATACATATCAATGAATTCTGTAAACAGAAACCAGACATGTGTGAAAAATACCATATCGATAAATACATGCTTTATAGGAGTCTTCATCATCATCTGCCTAGCCTTTTCCCAACTATGTTGGGGTCGGCTTCCAGTCTAACCGGATGCAGCTGAATACCAGTATTTTACATGGAGCGACCGCCTATCTGACCTCCACAACCCAGTTAGTACTGGGTAATACAATACCCCTTGGTAAGACTGGTTGTCAGACTTTTGGGCCACTGACTACCTATAACGGCTGTCAAAGATCTACAAATGACACCCGGTACCAACGACTTAACGTGCTTTCCGAGGCACGGAGGAAACTCAGTATGTAATGGGTGGTCACCCATCCACAGACCAACCTAGGCAAGCGCGGCTTAACCTAAAGATAGATCCGAGCGGCTGTTATTACTTAGCCACGAGCTTAGCTTTATAGGAGTCTTATAAAAGAATATCGGTTGTGTGGATTGAGCTTTATGCTCCGATTCAAATTCGATAACCGCATAACAAATAGATAGTATTTCTCAATCAGGAATAAAGCTAACATGGCTGCCAATATCATTGATTGCTTTTGTTGCATTGGTATCGTCTGTTGCTAAGCATTTGCTCAAGTTAATATTGATTATGTAGCGTTTGATACTGTATCGTATTCGTTAATAAAAAAACATTCGATTAATATGCGATTGGTGTACCTACTTTTCGTTAGGCTAAGATGGAGTGTATGGATATGCAACATGTTTTATATATTTTTTTTTTAAAAGGAAAATCTAGTAACAAGTATTTTACACAGTTTTACACAGTACTTGTATCACTATCTCTATCTACATCTTGAAGAGTTTATTTTATTAGTACTCAATTCAAAACACCAGAATAAAGCATCAAAAAACCTTGTCTGTTAACCGGTAACGTGCCTAACCTATAAGTAGGTAGTAACAAGTATTACTATAAGTCACAAAATATCCACAGTATAATATGTTAATACATAATGGGTGTAAAAGTACCCTTAACGAAGCTGAAAGGCACTTGTTCTCCACATTATGGCGATCTTTTTATTGTTCTAGATCATACCTGGGAAACTTCTAATTACGGATTTATTGGTGGTCAAAGTTCTAACTTTTTCACTAGTTTTATTTTTAAATACAACTTTTTAATGTTTCCTTGACCCCTGTACTATTCAATGCAATCATCAGCACAATGTTTCGAGTGCTTTACAGAGTCTTACCGTTAAACGTTATTTTTTACCCCACAAAAATATCTCGTATCCCAGCAATAATTTTTGAGTAGTCACCTAGTTTGATGTACAGAATGCTTGGTTGGCGGCTTTGAAATATCTCAAACAACATCTTAACTAATCCCGAACCACAACGTCAACATCTACACCGCACAAAAATTCAAGAACAAATCACTCACCTTCACTCCAAAATAAAGAATACCCTAGAAAATAAACAACGTACATCTTCGTCTTAGCGTTTTACGCTAAGACGAAGATGTACGAACCAAACATAATTCACGAACAGTACATCCAGAATATTAGTACACTTTGAGAGCAACTAGTTCACGTCGAACCAACTAAAAAGAATCTACTATTGTCTGTAAAAGAAAAAGAAAATCTAGTATAAGGTGTACTTTTCTATTCTTCGAAATATATTTTTACAAGGAAAATTTATTTTACCGTACAATTTTAATTGGACACGCTCACTTACAGGCAATTTTGAAGGAAAGGAAGCATTTAGAGAGATATTGAGAGCTGTGTTGTTGTTATATGTGACTGTACCTATACCTTGATGTTTCTAAATAATTTAATAGGAATAACCAAAAATACAAAAAAAATAAAAATCTTGTCTTTCTGTCTGTCCGTCTGTTTATTGCGGCTAATCTCCAAAACGGCTGGACCGATTTTGACGGGACTTTTACTGGCAGATAGCTGATGTTATAAGGAATAACTTAGACTTTTATTGTAGGAAAAAAGATAAGCAGTTCCGTGCAAAAAAATTAAAACCCTTGAAATTGTTAACAAAATCCGATTGAAATAGGGAAGTAATCTTTTATATTTAAAATTCTCGTGTCACGGTGTTTGTGGTCGCACTCCTGCGAAACAGCTCGACCGATTTTTATGTTTTTTTTTAATGTATATGATTTGGTAGGTATGAGAATAGGTCGTGAAATAAATTTTCTACCGCTAATTTCACGCGGACGAAAGTCGAGGGGCACAGCTAGTTTAAATATATTTAGCGAACAAAATCGTTATCTACTTGCAACTTACCTACTGGTTGTTGCCGTAGAGTGTGACTAGTCGAACTTGGCTATTAGGGTATTTAGTCTGAACGGCCGAAAGCGAATGGACCGCGGGCCATTCGACCGTAACCAAAAATCGTCTACGTTCCAATGGACCGGTAATAAAATGAAGTCAAAATAAATTGAAAGGGACAGTGGCATACATTGTTATTGTTGTTGCCTGTAGTGCTTTAAGATCCGCATTCGTATAACGCGACCTGATGCGCGAGTTGCTTGTTGGTTGCATTTCGCTGTATTATCACTTATCGCCTCAATAAGACATTGGATCACAATTTTCCTATGACATTTATTCTCTGTAGTGTCGTATATGCGATTGAACATAGCTATCAATGCATCTGTGACTTGTCTTTGGTAAAGCCAAATTGTGCCCATTCTCCTCTCGAAACTCATTGCACGTTGCCGTAAGTACATAAGTATTGTTTGATAGATTCAGGTATGCGTTAAAAATCTAGTCTAACGCCTTAGACTAGCGACTTAATTAATTCTACACCATGTAACATTTTCCGTGCAGGAATTCACACGCTCCTACAAATACCTTCATACCGAGACAGGTGTTCCTTTTAAGATAAACTTTAACACAAGTACCTTAACAAAGCCAAAGATAAATCACCCTTAAGAACACGGTATAAGTTCGAGTATTGCGTACATTAGTTCCGCTAACGAAGTAAATAGAACTTGAAGTGAATCTGACGGGAACATATGGGTATCGCTTGAAGGCAATTAGGTAAGAGAGCATGTAGGATTTGAACTAACTGTAGTGGATGCACAGATAGAGCAAAGTAATCTTACGATTAAAGCCGCTAACTGAAGCGTGCGTGTTATGTTTTGATAGTAGCAATTCACTACACTTGGCAGATCTGGGCAAATATTCGCCTTCTATCATTAAAACAAAGTGAACTATACAACATTATTTTTAGTGTTTGCGAAACCTGAATATAGTTTGTCCAGAATAAGTAACTGAATCGATTCCAATTATTTTTAAACCAGGTTATATTTTGTCCCAAAAATATTTAAAAAAGGTTAAAAGTTGAACACCTAGCGACACTATGTACCTATCGCAATCATTTAGGTACCTACTGCCAAATTATTATTATCAATGAGCTCAAGACGACGCTGGAGCCGCGCGCGCGGCGGATTCGCGTGGTGACCACGTTTTAGTGCGGACAACTAGGTAACAGAACATGTACTTTTGAACGTTAAATTTTACACGGAAATGGAATTGATTCTAGTTACCCATTCGCAAAGGTAGTTTTGTATGGAGCAGAACGGGCAAGAAAGTCCATCAGTCATCAGTCCACCTAGTGGGAGGCCTTCTAACGCAACGTCTTCCGGTTTGCAATATTTCATTACACAATATTTATAAAAATCTTATTTTAATTTTTCAGCCACGGAGTTTTACATAACCATAACTGACTTACACTATAAGATACACCTCTGCCTAAATCTTCAGGGATTACAGGAGTGATGTTATTACTTATTTTTAATTTTCGTAAACAAAGCATTTGGGCCCAGAAGAATGATATTTCGAAACCAACCATCATGCGATATTTCAGAGATCGTTGACTAAAACCACGGAAATACGAGTACAAGTTTTTCTTTAAACTTACGCTTGAATTACTACAGTTCTTATTCTTTCTAAGAAAAGAATGAAAGCAATTAAGTGGGATCTAATGTAATGGATTTTACAACGGTGAGCAAAGATGTCGGAGCATTCTTGTTTCTTGCACTCGTATGCAATACATGCAGGATATTGAAAAAGTAATAACTGTGTTTTCTTGTAAACATTGTACAGACCTACGGTATTGATTTAAGGGAAGTTCTTTTGATAGAATGCACAACTTCATTTTTGCCATATTGTACGGATCCTTCACCAAGTATCAATGGTAGATAATTTTCGTAATTTCGTGACTACTGAAGGAAATTCAATGTGGCGATACTTGAGGAGGCCTATGTCCAGCAGTGGACGTCTTTCGGCTGAAATAATGATGATGAAGGAAATTCATATCTCTTTCTTAATAATATTAATTTATTAATAAGAGATACGAACTTTCTTAATTTATGAATTTATTCGTCGTGTCTTTAGAAATTTATTGCATTTTTATGCATAATTGTTTTATCAAAGTAGAAAAGCAAATTACAATAAATATTTCTGTGACAAATTCACAAAAATAAACTTACGCCGTTTTACCATGAGAGATGTTTGAAATTAAAGGATGCTCGACTCTTACGTAAAGGATAACCTTTCTATTTCGGCCTATATCAATATTTCAACGATAGAGATATTAATATTAAAACGTTCGTAAGTAAAACATTTGAGGCGAAACTATGTAGACGTATGTAGCTCCATGTTTCGGCAGAGTGAGCAATAGTTGGCAGACCTCGAACCTGCAAACAACATCCGAAACCGCAAACTTTAAAATTAAAACCGACCACTTTTATTAAATAAGCACAAATCTGAGGCAACCCTAGCCGTGCAAACACGAGGAATCGTTGCGAACTTCTCCGTTCATGCCTAGTTTTGTTTATGAACACATGCCTAGTTTTGTTTATGAACACATGCCTAGTTTGTTTAAAAGTATATAACTTTGAAGTTAAAGTACCAACATGTCTGAACAGTTTATTTACAGCCAATGAATATAAATGGTTTATATGAATAATGCTAGCTTCGTGTGAGTCAGGGTTGGCACTGAAGGGGCAGCAAATCAAAGTAATGTATGGGCGATAAGTGACAGTACTGTAGTCAAGCTTGAAGGTCGCTGCCGGAAATATATGGGATATATTTATTTTCTGGGGAAGTGGGAAAATCTTTTGTATTTTCCGTGACAAGAAATAAAGACAATAATACGAGATTATGGCTATCATTACGAAAAGAGGACAAGAATACTTTTCGGAACCAATGAATTGTCAAAGTTATCTAACTAAAGGAACTTCATTAATTAAAATTGCGTTCACTATTCGGACTGCATCACAGCATACTGTCTTTGAAAAAGTTCATGCTAATTACGAATTAACAGAGTACTGCAGTTCAAAGACGAATTCTTTGAAAAGTACTACGTATTCAATCTTTTTGCGAACTAGGGAAGGTACACTTTACCCTGGGTGTATGGGAACAACTCCTTGGCCAGTTCGTTTTAAGATCCTTACATAGACTTTATCGGCATCAGATAAAAGTAATTTTGAAATGACACTGGTTGCACAAAACTTACTTGTCAACGTATAATTTAAAAATACTATACTATATACTCTATTGACTACCTAGTACCGTTGGCCTCGTAGTGGCAAACGACTGCTGAGAATGAGATCCTGGGTTAGATTTCCGGGTCGGGCAAAGTGTTATTGGGTTTTCCCATTAGGAATTTCTCAATAGCAGCCACGGACTCTGCCATCAATTTGTACCTAATTGATGGCAATAGACTGGCCCCCTCTTACATGGGGCTTAAAGATAACTGGCGAAATGTAGGTCCACTTGTCTGCCTAACCCTTCGGGGATGACTGTCATGATGTTATGAATAATACTGTATTCAAGCACCGCTCTCTAGAGCCAGCGCAACAATAGACGATCCCTAGGTTTAGTAGAAAACTGCAAATGGGTTTAAAAGACATCCCTAATTCCCTAACCCTGACTTGCAACAAATAGAGTTGTTTATGAACAACCCAATTATCTCGATATTTCATCACTGCATAAAACCGTCCGCAGGAGGAATTGATTCAAGCCTACCGCCCCTCAGGTTTACCTAGCACCGATCTGTCAGCGAATCAACGATCTAGGTCAAACTGCGGCGGACAAGTTAAATAATTGAAATCACTTTGGCCGGATATTGATAGGCTGGTGTTTTATGCTGTGGCTTGCATTTTGTATTTAGTCGAATATTTATTAGTATTAAAATTAATTAGTGGTATGTAAAATTTATGTGGCGTTGGTAATGTAAAGGCGGGTTCCCGGTTCATAGTTTGGAATAGTACAGTTTATTGTATAAAAAAAAAATGTAATGAATATTACGTTACGTTACCAAAATGTCGACAGATGACTGTCATCTCATGAAAGAATCTATATTTACATATTATAAAATTGTATCAAGCCGATTTTAAATATATATTTTTTTATACGCAAACCCTGCGTAGGGAACTACAGCAGGGTGCGATGGTCTAATTGGTTAAGACGTCCGGTGTACAGAATCGGAAGGTTGCAGGTTCAAACCCTGTCGCTCTCGAAGTTTTCTTTCCAAATCAAAAACAGCTGTATCAAGCCGATGTCTGTACATTGAAAATATTGATAAAAATATATATGGGGGTCTTTATTAGAGCAACACAAGCCAAAACAACAGGTTTTTAGAATTTTTGTCTGTCTGTCTGCCTGTATCTTTCTACGGGCATCATGCAAAAACTACTGCATGGATTTGAACGCAGTTTTCACCGCTCTACTGCTAGATGCTTAACTTAAAATATAGGGTACATTAGATATAGTTTTGGACCCGATAGGTGGCGCTGTGCGAAGCAAGGGCGGGTCGCTAGTTAATAAATAAGTCCATTTAATAATGTATTTATGTATGAACACGGAGGAAGCGAAAGGAGTATATAAGGATTGTATGAAGTTTCTGCGTACCCGTGAGTTTATATACAACATTATTTTTAGTATATGCGAAACCTGAATATAGTTTGTTCAGAATAAGTAACTGAATCGATTCCAATTATTTTTAAACCATGTTATATTTTTTGTCCCAAAAATATTTAAAAAAGGGTAAAAGTTGGACACCGAGCGACATTAAGTACCTATCGCAATCATTTAGGTACTTACTGCCAAATTATTATTATCAATGAGGCGCGCGCGGGACGGAATCGCGTGGTGACCACGTTTTAGTGCGGACAACTAGGTACAAACGAACAGGCTTGTAACTTTGTGATTTTTCATGATACAGTTTTGAATTTTTAATATAGATTCTTTACATAAAAATACTTGACACGTGTTTCAGGTTTCGCATATACTAAAACTAATGTTGTATACAGGGTGGAAGGGACACCGACGCCAAAACGGTTACCACGTATTCAGTACATCATTTTGAGCCACAAAATAGTAATTTTTCATCGGTTATGAAAAAAAAAATCAGCTGTTCCATACATTTCGACCGTGTAGGTATTATTTATTCCACTTTTGTAGGAAACAGCAGATTTTTTTTAAATAACCGATTAAAATTTTCTATGTCTCCGGGGGGCTCAGAATGATGTACTAAATTCATGGTACCTAACCGTTTTCGCGTCGGTGTCCGTTCCACCCGGTATGCATATAGTTCTTACTGATCTCATATCACAAACACACAACTCATTTTTAAATAAGAGGAAAATCTCGCCTTGATCTGGCCGGGCATAGCTGACTGGGCAATTTCACACTATAATGGCCCTGAGAGTAATGAAATGGCTGAGCAATATTGTCAAGGGCGTCGCATAGCCTTGACACCAGCTCAAACAAAATGGGGGAACGAGCTTATAAGCTGCTGATCTATACAAATAAATTAAATAGAAAAGTCTGTTAGTAATTTCAAAATAACAGCTTTTTACTGAATGCATAAGAAAGTACGGTTACTTATAACATTTTTTTTATTTTTGTCCGACTGTCTGTTGGTTTGTACGTCTGTCTGTTTGTTCCGGCTAATCTCCGAAACGGTTGAACTGATTTTGACGGGACTTTTACTGGCAGATAGTTGATGTCATAAGAAGTAACTTCGGCTACTTTTATTTTAGAAAAGGATTCAGGGCGTGGCTGTTATCCACGAGCTCCTCGGACAACTACTGCTACTAAAGATGATAAAAGAGTAATTTTTTAAAACGAATGCTACTGGTCTAGACTTTTAATTAGGAACTGTACCCAAACACTAAAGCCTACAGCCCCTAAATAAACTGTAGTTAAGATTATTTAGGGGCATATTTAAACCTACTGTCTCAGCATAGTGTTGCAGCCACGTACCGTGAACGTAACCCCAACCGCATTTCTAGGTACCTAGGTAAAGGAATAAATAACCTTAACTTGGCAAGCCGACCCCGTCGCTACGTTCCTCGGAACATAAGAGCTCTTATATTTTCTGCAGTAAATTCAAACCTGTTGGACTACAGCTGTGGTGAGTTCTGGGTGAAAAAAACCGGCCAAGTGCGAGTCTAAAAAAAAATATTTTGAAGGCTCATTCACATGTATTGTATTACAATCAACAGCAAAACCAAATTTACTTTTCATAATATGTTAATGAAAAACAAAGTTACTGATGCACTTTGATGAAAAAGTCACATATAACTCAATCAAACCAGTTTTCGTTAAAAAGTTTTTTTTACGTTCTACAATCGAATATGCACGGACAGACAGACAGACATGATGAATCTATAAGGGTTCCGTTTTTTGCCATTCGGCTACGGATCCCTAAAAAACAACGCAGTGAGCTTTTCACTGAAGGCTTTGCATTCCACATATTTCGGATTCTCTTTGTCAAATGAAATACGCATTTACAATGTACTGGCGGACAGCGAACTGAGTGAAAGTTGGAATTTCTGTGACGAAACAATTGATTTATTCATGAAACCTTCTGTTCAGTGATCATCATTTTGGTTCAAAAAGGAACAGGGTTTCAACTCACTTCACACTAAGCAACTGAATTTGTACATACATATACATACGCCTCTTTTCCTCGAGGGTCGGCAGAACCTGTAAAACGCCACCTGCTACGGTCCTTACATACTCCATTCGCCTCGTCCAAGTTCATACATCTGTTCATACATGCACGACGGTTGTGAAAACTACGTACCTGACCTTTCTGAAGAACATCACCAATGAGGTCACAGTATGTTCTTCCAGGGCGTCCTATCACTGCATCGTAAGTATACAATGATACCCAAGTCTAATTAAAACTTGTTGGATTGGCTGATCAATGATACCGTAATTGTTGATTTTAACAGTTATGATAATCTCATTTAACACGGCGTCTTTATACTATTCGATGGCGTTCGTTAAACTGTAGTCGACCACAGTTTGTCGCACGCACAACAAGCAAAAACAAGTGAAAATCATATGCAGCTATCGTCACTAAAGTAATAAACACAAATACCTGCATCGCAGTCAGGATGAGGGTATTTTCTGCAGCCCTGAATTCAGTAGTACTCGCAATCGACGTGTGTGTGACGTGGATGAGTCGAAGGGAGTATACAAGTGGCTGTTTGTAGTTTTTGCTTACCCTCATATGAAGAAGGCGTTATTTTATGTACTTATTTATGTCACAATTTACCTATCTGCCAAGTAAAGAAAATGATTGAAGATTTTCCTCTTAAAGAATGTATATTTTGGTACTATCTCCTCAAAGATAACAATACAAAGTAATTATGCATGTAGATTGATGGAATTCTCCCCTATTGATATCTGAACGGCAAGTGCGTTTAATATTCATAAGGAATCGATTGATTGTGAGCATTCGTCAAGATGCTGTTGCGAACTGAACAGAATTCTAAATTATTATCATGTCAGATAAACAGATTGCACTGCATTAATTGATGATTTAACTTTGCCAGATTTGAATTTTAACTCAAACTCCAAGCATTTTTAGAACATGACACCTCTTAAAACGTTCAGACAGTGTTGAATTGTCAGGAAGTCCTAGAGTTAGTCAGAAAGTTGTCAAAGTCTTTTCCATAGACATCTGTGTTTACTTTAAGTCAAGAGAAAATAAATGGCAGGAAAATCTATGGACACTCTTTTAAATTCAATCCTGCTTGTGTGCCTTTTTCAAAGGTTTTTACGTTTTTACTCCCAAGTCTTACCAAAGGGTATCATATCATATTAGCCAGTACTATCTGGGTTGTGGAGGTCAGATTGGCATGTAAAATACTAGTATTCAGCTGCATCCGATTAGACTGGAAGCCGACCCCGACATAGTTGTCAAAAAAGTTAGGCAGATGATGAAGTTTTAACTGGCAAAATTACACTCTGCTAGTCTGTTAAACATAGTTTAAGACGCAAATGACACCTATGAATACTTTCAATATTTTGGAATTTGTGCAACAGGCTTTATGATACTTTAAATGATACACAGGTTGCCTCCTGCCCCACCCCGTAGAATCGCGTAACCCGAAATCCTATCGGGTTGAGAAATCGATAGTGCCTAAATATTAAGAAGTTCCTAGCAATTTATCTCCGAACAATCTAGGATTACAGCCGAACTTTTTTCCAAGTAATAGAGGTTAAACATTAATAATATCACGGAATGTTCCCTGGTGGATAGACAGAAATTACAGCGCGCTACGTGTTACTAACCTAGGGGAAAGAATTGCAAGATAATATCTAACATTTCGTCATCCTAAATAATTCCAGCGATAATAAACAACTGAGCATCGCGTTTTTTCGGTAACTAAACAAGTATGTAATGTTCCGCAACAGACGTCACTCGATGCTTAAACTTTTGCATTAACTTAAGAGTTGAAGGCAGTCGAATATATTTTAATAGTTTATTTCAAAAAAACGTAGTTCTACTTTACAAAGGCAATGTGGCAACAATTTCAATTAAGGTGAATAGATTAGCGTCTGTAGCCGAACTAGGCATATCCTGTATTTCGGCTATCAGCACTATTCCCCTCGAGTATTTATAATACAAGAATAGGTGCCAAGCAGTGCTTATTTAATATTATAAATGCGAAAGTAAGTTTGTTTGTTTGTTTGTTACCTTTTCACGAATAAACCACTGAACTGAACATCCTGTAACTGCATACACGTTGTCAGGTATACAGAAACGGACATAGGGTACATTCCATCCCGAAAAAATGTACTGTTCCCGAGGAAAACAACAATAACGGTCTTATGATCATATATGAGAATAGAATATTAGAATGATAATAAATATAGAATTTCAGAATGATCGGTTCAGAGGTTTAGGCGTGAAAAGGTTACAAACAAACTTTCTTTCGCATTTATAATATTAGTATGGAGTATGGATAGGATGGATATCATTGGGTTCAACCCATATTCGTCCATCCAGCTACCTTTGCTTAAAAAAAATTAAATGGGAACACCTACACTAAACGTATTTGTTTGATTTTTAACCGTATAGTTTTAGAGCAAGATCCTGTGACTGCCATTAACGACGTCCCCAACTAGACCTGACCGCGTGATTCTCCATTTGTTTGTTTGTAAGAAAACTTGAATACATTTGAATAGTTTCAAACAAATGTTAACGTTGGAAATGACGGAACCTAACCCTTCGGTAAAAATACAGGCATTACCTTTTGTATTTTATGAGGCCTTCTTATGTACAAGCAGCATTATATACAGTGAGAAACGCACATTATACACAGTTCAGTTCAGCAAGTCCCACTGACCATGCATTAAAACACACACTGCATTATGCATATTTGAGAAGCTGCCTACGCGAGTTCAGCAAACTAATTTAGTGCTTATGTACTCAGAACTAAAGTCCTTAGTCATATTAAATATGGAAGCAAGTTTGGTACTAGAATGCTCTCTCTAGTCTACTAACTTGAGGGGAGTTTAACTTGAATGAGACCGCTTTTGTGACGAAAATCAAACGGCTGCAAAAAGTACACAGACCAGACTACTTTGGTCGAAGTTAATGAAAAGGCTCTGGCCAAACTGAAGCGAAAACCACGCGGGATGCGGGGTGCGGGATGCGGGATGGAATCCACTCGCGCCGATTATATCAAATAACTTGTATGGAGGTGTTCAAACTGGCGCGAATGATCGCGTGACTTACAAAGCTTTAAAACAGTTGATGTTCGTAAAAACAATTGAGTCGTGTCCATTTTTTTTTTTTTTTTTTGTATGGGATATCATCTAATGACCCCCCCACTCTGGGCGGAGCGGAAGGGAGTGTCAGACTTGTACTGACTAAAACCCATCCATGTTCCTTCTTTGCCCTTTGTGTTCCAGGGCCACGGTATCTCTTTCGAACAGTCCCGCAGCCCTGGCAGGCATCGGCCCTTGCGGACTCCTACTTATTTGCTGACATCTCTTTGAGGCGCACGTGGAACACGAACGCGCCAAGTGGTGTGGCAACCCATACCAAGCCATCCGAGTGCATTTGAATTATGGGTTGCCACAATACGAGTTGCGTCCGAGTAGGTATCCGATTCCACTCGGTCCGAGCATACTCTGATCGTGTCAACGCGGCTTTACGGTATTCGTCTCATTGTAGCCAGAGCTTTACACTAGACAAGCTAATTCACAGAATTTTCAAAAAAAACACCGATTTTTTTGTATTTTTCAGCTTATAAAAACCTAATGAACTGGCGATACTGGGAGTAATTTGAACAAAAATCCTGTTATAATTATATTTAAATGTATGGCAGTAGGTAGCTTTTATGCAGCAATTAGATACTTCGGACTGAAAAAGTAAATAAATTAATAAATAGCATGCAGTCACATGAAAAACTTAATTACGACTACAATATTTACAAATGTACTTCTTTTACCTTATTCATACATCTGGTCACACACGGTGGTTCGTATCCTGCGCTCTTGACCTTTCTGAAGAATATAACCAGTAAGGTTAGTGTGTCTTTTTAGAGTGTCACCCCTCGGCGTTTTGATTAGTATTACAAACTTTTTAGTTCGCTAACGCAACTACTGAGCATGAAGTCCTAGCTCCAACTCGGTCGGACAAAGTGTTATTGAGTTTTTTTTCATCGAGAACTTCTTAGTAGCAGCCACGGAGTTTGAATTTGTGCCCCCCTATTATATGGGACTTAAACATAACTGATGAACTCTGTGGTACACCTCTGCCTATTCTTCAGGGATTATGGCTTATGTTTTACCTAAACTCTAAAATTAATACAGTGTATGATTACAGGCCGTTTTGTTATAACAAATGAGCCTCATGAGTGACGTGAAATTAATGTTGAAAACTAAAATAACAACAGTTTTCCGCGCTAGTAAAATAAATCATAACCTGGCTTACGGCCAACTAACAGTGTTAACTTCAATTTAGAAAGAAAAATATAATGTAAGAGCCTAAAATTCTCTCTCTGCCTTTTAATTGATACCCATATTATGCGGGGTGCATAAAAATAACTAGTCCGTCATCTTTGGGAGTCCGCCATATTGGATTTAGAATGCGTCACTTAGTTTACTATACGTTATCATCCAAACTAAACCTGTATGCAAAATTTCAGCTCAATCGGCTCAAGGTAACTGTTTCAAAATAATGTGTAAATAAAAACTATTGGATCGGCTTAAGGTACTGAAAACCTTATATCAATATTTCTGTTCACAGTCGTTGTAGAATTACGATACCCTTTGAAAGCGATTGCTGCGTGCCATTGCCTATAGAATTTCAAGATGTTGATAACAAATTGAATTAAAATATAGATTATCAAAGTCGAACTAAATAACTAGACACACTATAGTATAGGTACTATAAACTGCGGTAATATTTTCTCCGTGCCTTTGTCGATTGTGTTGTTTCAATAACGTGGTACCAAACTGCAAAACACTAACAAAATAAACCGTTTCAAATACGACCATAACCACTTGACATAGCGCAGGCATTTCATTGCCAAATACATCACTTTTATGAACAACACAGGCTATCCTGTGTTCACTGTATGCAAATAAGCTCATTGTAAAAAGAACTTGCCAACGAACTAGCCAATAATACTCGAGGAAATTAAAATGTATAAGTCAAACAAGGCTTAATTTCGAGTGGAAACTTTTCCGAATCCGCATGTGACATAACACGAGGCTGCAAGCGACCTTTACGTAACCCTGCACCGTTTTAGAATTTACTAGCTTTAGGCTCTCTTTGGCTTGGAAATAGGTATGCGGCAAACGGGGGGTTAGGAAGTTTGAATTGAGAATGGAGGTTTCTGGCTGCGTTTAGTTTTGTCGCGATGCCGATGGTGAGGCTGATAATAAACCGTTCTAGTTCAGGGTTAATGGTTTCTTCCGTTCGATATGCACATTATTATCTGGCAGTCGAGTCGAGTCGAGTTAAACGGTTACCACGTATTCAGTAGCATAATTTTGAACCCTACCCACATAGAAATTGTTTATCGGTAAATTAAAAAAAAAAAAACTAGTAGTAAAGTTAGTGGAGCCGCAACTGGTATTATATAGGGTCTAACTATTCATACACGAAATATTTTCAGGGAATCATGTAACGGCTATAACAAAGCCATTTCAAGGGATTTTTTTTATCTCATTTTTTTTTATTATAAAAATAAATAATTTAAAATTACTTGTCCCATAAAATAAATACTGGCTCCTTAGTTTTAAGCATCCATAACGGTAGTTTTCTACGTCGTATTTACCTACTGTCATTGTTAGAATATGGGAGTAAAGGTTTTATGCAAAAAGACTGAAAAAAATTTAGAATTATAATAATTTTGTAAAAAAAAACACTCAGATAATTTTTTTTTCGTTGCTATGGCGACTTTACGACTTATAGTAGTTACTCTTAAAATATTTCGTGTATGAAAAGACAGACCTTATATGTATACAACATTATTTTTAGTATATGCGAAACCTGAATATAGTTTGTTCATAATAAGTAACTGAATCGATTCCAATAATTTTTAAACCATGTTATATTTTTTTCCCAAAAATATTTAAAACAAATTAAAGTTGAACACCGAGCTAATTTGGTACTTAAATTAGCTCGGTGTTCAACTTTAATTTGTTTTTTATCGCAATAATTTAGGTACCTACTGCCGAATTATTATTATCTATGAGCTCAAGACGACGCTGGAGACGCGCGCTGCGTGGTGACCACGTTTTTGTGCGTAAAACTAGGTAACAGAACAAGCTTATAACTTTGTGATTTTTCATGATACAGTTTTGAAATTTTGTACATAGATTCTTTACATAAAAATACTAGACACGTATTTCAGGTTTCGCATATACTAAAATTAATGTTGTATAGTTAGCGCGTTAGATGACCTTGAAAAAAATACAGAAAACATAAACAGTGTGAACTTTTCGCCCTATATTTTCAAAGTAAAACTGAACAGTAATATCTACATAGCTACTTGCAGCCTTGTCTTTATTCTTACAACCATTCCATGTGAGCTTGGCCTTGGCAGTTCTTTAGAAATATGACAATGTGTTTCTGACAAAGAAAACATTTTGTTAATGAGCGCAAGACCTAATAGGGAAAAGAGATGTCACTGCAGCAGCTGAGACTGAGACATACATTATTTTAGTACAATCCTAAATAGGTATCTACTTACATCATCATCATCTGCCTAGCCTTTTCCCAACTATATTGGGGTCGGCTTCCAGTCTAACCGGATGCAGCTGAATACCAGTATTTTACATGGAGCGACTGCCTATCTGACCTCCACAACCCTGTTAGTTCTGGGTAATACGATACCCCTTGGTGAGACTGGTTGTCAGACTTCTTGGGCCACTGACTACCTAACGACTGTCAAAGATCTACAAATGACACCCGGGACCAATGGCTTAACGTGCTTTCCGAGGCACGGAGGAAACTCGGTATGTAATGGGTGGTCACCCATCGACAGACCCACCTAGGCAAGCACGGCTTAACCTAAAGATCGATCCGAGCGGCTGTTATTATTTAGCCAGGAGCTCCTCATGTATCTACTTACATACGGGGTAGAAAGGGACACCGTAGCGAAAACGGTTAAATATTCAGACAATCATTCTGAACCCATATATATTTTTCGTCGGTTATTAAATAAAAACTACACGGTCAAAATGTATGGAACAGCAGATTTTTTCATGTACAAAGCAATACTTTAATCTCCGACCCACCACAGCATTACACAAACAAACTACACAAGAAAAAAAAAACAAACGGAAAAGTTTTTATACGCCCAATAAGAGAAAACTTGAGCGAACATTGCTCTCACACACACAGGCAAACAAACAAACAAAAATTTTACACAAATGACTTTAGCCTGCGGCAGGGTGTTTCAGTGTAGTTCCCCCTCCCTCACCATCACACAACCAGAGTGCAGTGTTTTAAGTAATTAACGACCTGTTAGTATTTTATGCGAATACTCTTGTAAATGAGAGGATATTCTGTTTCAATTTGTTTTATTACGGGCTGTTATTTTTGACTTGTTGATTTTGCGTGATGTTTGGTGTCAGTTGACACTTCGTCACAATTGATGTGATTGTTTTTTTTCGTAGGAGATAAAAAAAATGCTATTTCATACAAATGCATATTGTGAATTCATGGGTAGTATAAACTTTGCTTAAATATAAGTAAATAACATCACACCTGTAATCCCAGACGGGCTAGGCAGAGGTATACCTAATAATACGATTTCGCCAATTATGTTTAAGTCCCATGTAATAAGGGGCGAGCCAATTGCCATCAAATCCAGGGCACAAATGCAGGCTGCGTGGCTAAATTGAGAAATTAATGCTGGAAAAACCCAATAACACTAAGAGAGACTACACACACTATAGAGATAAGTAATGATGAGATAAGTAATAAACATCTCTAACTGCAAGCAACATTTATGAATAAACCCTAAATTATTTTTTTCCAGTGAATAACTAAATAATGAGTTTCATTTAGCAACTCCACAAATGTATTCAGACAACTTTTCGTTATTTTGAAACAGCGATTTTAATTTTCGTGAACAACATGATTTTTTATTAATGAATTCAGTTTCCATAAGCAACGTAAACTATGGTGCATCGAAAAGTATCAGCAAGTGGACATTTAATAAATCTCACATAATACCGGAAAACCTGTTTTAAAGTTTAATTAATTTCAAATTGATCCCAAAATAGAACTGAACAAGCTATAGACAGTAGACACATACACGACTAACAACAATTAAATAAAAAAAAATAAAAAAAAATTCACCTCTTTCTTTTTTTTTTTTTTTTCCGGATGGGAAATCGTCAAATGACCCCCCCCTCCCCACTCTGGGTGGAGCGGAAGGAGTGTCAGACTTGTACTGACTAAAACCCAACCATGTTCCTTCTTTGCCCTTTGTGTTCCAGGGCCACGGTATCTCTTTCGAACAGTCCCGCAGCCCTGGCAGGCATCGGCCCTTGCGGACCGCTACTTATTTGCTGACATCTCTTTGAGGCGCACGTGGAACACGAACGCGCCGTCGACACGGCCTGTCGTCATAAGACGGCCGGACGGCGAGCTGGCCCATAACTCGCCGTCCACAGGCCCGCGCCTACGGTGGCCGGGAGCCACCACGTGACCCCCAACGCCCAGGGCGTCTCCCGCGGCGACTGGGACGTGAGGTTCACCTCTGACTACAAAATTCTACAATCACATGTGAATATCTTTTCAATTCCCGAATTGGAACTTTAGCTAACCTCAATATGCCTGAAATCTAATAATAGGCCGTCAAAAGAAGGTCAGACGGACATTTCAAATTTTCAATAGACAAGGAACCTGTTTCCGTCAATCATATTGTTCACTAACTGTTGTCCGCGACTGTGGTCCGTGTGAAATGATTAAAAATATTAAAAAAGAATAAAAAGTATTTGAATCAGATTTTGTTAAAAATTACTAGGGTTTTTTTTTTTTTGGATGTAATCCTATTTTTTTTAATAAAAGTAGCCTAAGTTACTTTCTATAACATCAGCTATCTGCCAGTGAAAGTCCCGTCAAAATCGGCCATTTCGGAGTTTAGACAGAATAAACAGACAGACATGCAGACAAAAAATTTAAAATGTTCTTTTGTTTTAAGTACCGTAGAATATAAAAATGTTTTATAACTAAACTGTGAATTAATTAATTTAACACATTCTTGCTTTTAGTGACAGAGCACCCTTTTCAAAATTTAATCCTAAAGTAATAAATGAAAAAACAGGGCAAATAAATTCCCTCGAATTTTCTCATCTATTAATACATCTTTACAAATAAATAAAATTGAAGTGTCTGTTTGTAATTTCAAAATATCAGCTTTATACGGAATTCATATGAAAGTATTCAGGGTGGAAGGGACACCGGCGCGAAAACGGTTAAAAAATATCAGCTGTTTCCTACAAAACTGCAATACCTACACGGTCAAAATGTATAGAACAGCTGTTTTTTTAGAATAACCGATGTAAAATTTCTATGTCACTTCACATGGCTCAAAAAGATGTGACATAGAAATTTTTCAAAAAGAGTTATTTAAAAAAAAATAATTTATGTGATAACCGTTTTCGCGTCGGTGTCCCTTCCACCCTGAATACTTTCATATGCATTCCGTATAAAGCTGATATTTTGAAATTACAAACAGACACTTCAATTTTATTTATTTGTAAAGATGTATTAATAGATGAGAAAATTCGAGGGAATTTATTTGCCCTGTTTTTCCATTTAATACTTTAGGATTAAATTTTGAAAAGGGTGCTCTGTCACTAAAAGCAAGAATGTGTTAAATTAATTAATTCACAGTTTAGTTATAAAACATTTTTATATTTTACACGGCCATGATCATCTGCCTAGCCTTGTCCCAACTATGTTGGGGACCTCCTCGATAAATACCTTATCCGTTGGTAAGACTGGTTGTCAGAATTTCAGGACACTGACTAACTGTAACAAATCTACATATAACAGCCGGGACCAACGGCTTAACGTGCTTTTCGAGGCACGGAGGAGACTCGGTTGGTCACCCATCCACGGACCAATCTAGGCAAGCGCGGCTTAACCTGAAGATCGACCCGAGCGGCTGTTATTATTTAGCCACGAGCTCCGATATTTTATACGGCCGCCTCAAAATAATTGCATAACCGAATTATACCACTAGGCCTTAAAAGCCCACAAAAAATCCGATATCAATTTTATAGATCCAACAATCCATTATTTTTGTTCACACACTGTAAAATAAATCGGATAGCGAGTGCTTAATCTAAAAGGACTCGATACATCAACAATTGTTAGACCAATCGATTCTTCTATTCGATTCTTCATGTACATTGTACTGTTACAGAAAACCGAATTGAACGTTAATAATAAAGTTTTGGTAGAAATAACAGAGCCTTATAATATTTCGTAAAATTTCTGAAATTCATTGGTTAGCAATTTTCTGGTTTGTTATGGTATCTGCCTTGTATATTGATTTTATTGTATTCAAGATAATGACTTTTTTGATATAGAATTCGAAATGGAATGTTTAAAACAATTAGGAACTCAATAAAACAATCTCTTTTCTGTTTTATAAAGGGTGTAAATAGACCCTTAACATATCCGAAAGGTACTTGTTCTCCCCGTCTTTGCGATAATTTTTTTGTTCTAGACTATACCTGGGAACCTTCTAGTTACGGAGATATTGGGGGTCAACGTTCCAACTTTTTCACAAGTTTTTTTTTTTAAATACATTTTTTTAATGTAAGATTTTTACCGTACACACCTCCACGACCCCCGTACTATTCAATCCATCGATCAGCACAATGCTTTGAGTGATTTCCAAAGAGTCCTACCGTAAAACGTGATTAAAACCCCAAAAAAAAAATTCGATTCCCAGCAATATTTTTTGCCTAAAGTTACTTAGTTTGATGTACAGAATGCTTCGTTGACGGCTATGTGAAGAGTCTGTTTACACCCTGTATATTGTTTCGTAGAAAGTTAGTGAGTAATGTTCTCGTTTTCTTAATCACCTAAATAAATAAACAAGCGACTTAAAAACCAATTCAATACAACATTTAATGGTCTAACATCTAAGAGAATATCTCAAACGTTTTGAACTTAACTGCATACGACTCAATCGGGCTGAAGTGTACATAAGATGTCTGAATCCATCCCCTCTAAAGCGAAGTATCGTTATCAATTTATACGATCTTCTGTGTAGAACTGCCTTCCAAGTAAACTTAATGCATCAATTCAAAGCGCTGAAGTTCGACATAAATTGAACTTATAGAACACCTGGCCAACAAGATATAAAGAATTTAACATTTTATGAAACATATGTAAAACAAAGTAGCGAGAGAGACTTGAAAATATTGTAAATATTGAGTTAACAAACTTTTTAATTTCAAAGCACTCAAAGCAATTTATGCATATAAAAAGCCGCGTGAACCTAACGAAATTCCTGCACCAACGTTGTTTGAAATAAAAAATACACGGCGGAGAGCTAAGCCTGTGTACTGCGCAGTGGTCCATTTCTCCCGTTCCAGTTACAGGGACCTTGCTCAGTCGGCGCTCACGTGTCGAGGGCTCTCGACCTTTACCGAACAACCAATCGACACGATTCTAAAAGCGAGCTTTTAAAGAGCAATATTCAAATAAAAACAAAACATCGCGAAATAAAAAAAATATAATGTGAAAAGTGAAGTTTTACCGAAAATATTTTTTTCAAAACAAAAATGCAAGAGTTTACACACTAGTTTGCAAGCGCCAAAAGTGACGAGCAATGATCAAGAAAAGTTATCAAGGCGTGTTTTTAAGCTTCGTTTCCATATCCTTCTGCTGTCAAATCACTGAAACTATAGCCAAGAGTGCTAGCAGATTTATTGGTAAGTACTCTTATTAACTTTTAAATATCTTTAGTGAACTCGTAAAGGTGTATCGACAGGATTTACGTTACAAAAGTACCATAAATCGTGTCAATACATGAATAATAAATGATAAGACGTTTTACACTTAGGTCTCAGAAGTGTAAATTATTTATTTACGCACATCGTACGAGACCTAAACCTTGAATCTTGCACTTAACTCAAGATTTAACTACGAAGCCCTTGGAGAGTTTGTTTTTTACTTCAAGTTTTAGTATCACGCGAGGAAAACGTTACTATAGTAAAAATGCGATAAAAAGTCTTTGCCAAAAATCCGCACGGCAAATTGAATACATTATTTCTCCGTTCGTGAAAATATTTCTATCTAAAAATGTACGTTGCAGGTTGCAGTTTAATTATTTCGCAAAAAAGCGTATTTTCTTTATGTAGTTTCAGCGAAAAGGTTCAATACGACGACGCTTACAATTTTATCCTTCTTTGCAACGGCTTACTGGAAAATGTTGTTGAATATTGCAGAGACTACGAGAGTGCTAACGCGTTATCTCCTCAGGGAATAAGCAGCTCTAGTGGCATTGATGCGACTTGGTCTTATCTCAAATAATTTATCAGGTCTATTGAAACGCGGAATACTGAGAAATGCATTAGTAATATTACGAAGTTAATGTACTTTGGAAGCAAGAAGGATACAATCTGTACTAATATTAAAAGAGGTATTTGTTAGTAAGTTTGTATGTAGGGGACAAGCTTCACAAGTAATAATCCAATTCTAAAAACTCTTTCACAGGCAGTAAGCTAGATTATTAGTGGGTGTTATCGGCTATAAATTATATTTATATCATGCATATTAGACGAGCTTTCACAATTTTTGTGAACTAGTAAATTATATTTTGACGCTTATAAAAGTATTGAACGGTACCTACTTAACACTTTGATATTTACTACACGACTGAAACAAGTGCCACCTTTATTTTCAACAAAAAACAGTAAAACATTTTATTTAATCACAAGTTAGAAGAAGAAAATTTAACTCTTAAGCGCCAAATTACCTTCTCAAGGGCATAGGCATTTTTCACACGTAAGAAGCTAATGAAAGATAATTACTCATCAAAATACTACTCCAAAGGCATTAAATTCCGCTATGACATCAAAGGCTTTACGTCGGGTTATTATTATTTCAAATACTCGGCGATTTTCATGATGCTTTAATTACCAGGCTCGGGAGCATCCCTCTTCATCTAAAATGTATACTTTTGCATAAACATGCATATACTGTTAGGTTGCCGTTTGTGGCGTCGTTATATGTGTGTGATGAACTGGGAATTGTCAAGTGGATGGGAGTGGATGGGGTTTTAGGTAGTACTAGCTTTTTCCCGCGGCTTCGCTCGTGTTATGATGTGAAATTATAAAAAAACGCCGTTATGACACTCGGGGTGTAATGTATTCATTAGTGATAGAATTTTCGGAATTGGATCAGTAGTTTTGAAGATTACCCTCTACATCCAAGCTTACAAACATAAAACTTTATAATATTACTATATTAGTAATAGTATAGACTATTAACAAATAAATAAGGAACTAGCCAAGAAAGAGCTGCATTGTAAACTTTTTGCTAGTTTTTATTTAACTTGCAATGTTTGTATGTATGTTTGTTTAGGTCAAATCTTGCCACTAAATTTTCAATCAGTTACCCCAGCAGCATTTAAATAAAAACTCCTTTTTCAAACTGTTTATTACTATTTTTTATTTTCTTTTGTGATGTTTTTTTTTCATTTTATGTTTTCCGGAGGTCTTTATAGAACAAGTGTTGGAAGGTACTAGTTTTCTACTAGAAGGATTTGTCAGAGTCTAGAATTTATGTATCGATTTATCTATTACCGATACTGCCCTGTTCTCGTTACTTACGGTGTGGTTGCATTTTGGTGCGGTTTTTTTTCAGCGTGGATTGGTTTTTAACACTGAAACGTTTATCGATAGAGTGCAGAGTTTTGTGAAATAGTTGACTTTCTGTTCGTTTTGTTGCAATATTTTTACCGTAGTGGTTCGTGGCAGTATAGAATTTCAAATAGTTTTTTAAAGCCACTTTAGGGTTCCGTGCCCGAAGAGTAACCAACGGGACCCTAATACTAAGCCTTCGCTGTCCGTCCGTCCGTCTGTCTCTCATGCTGTATCTCATGATCCGTAATAGGTAGACAGTTGAAATTTTCACATAATGTGTTTCCTGTTGCCGCTATAACAACAAATAATAAAAATAAATTAAAAATTAAAGGGGGCTCCCCTACTACGGTGGTACGGAAACCTTTTTGTGCGAGTCTGACTCGCACTTGGCCGGTTTTTAATGCAACTGCAGGCCTCCCTTCCTGTATTCAATCTTTTCGGTCTTGTGCTAGAGAAGATAAATCTTATCTAGGCTTAAACATCACCCACTATCGTCCATGAATCTCTCAAGGTACCATCTACCATCGACTGAAACATAAAACTAATACGGTACAGACGAAATGACATCAAACTACTGCAATAAATCAAATTTCTTTAATAGACTTTTACTTTATCGCTAAAGCACTAGGTTCAAGGTTGATTAGGAAAATTTTACAGTTTCGGGTAGTTTGATGTGCTGTCGTGTGTACAAAATTCATGATTTAGCTTCAAACCTCAAATTCATAGTTCTTGGAGTCATTCCAGTTCAATTTACCACAAAATATTACTCCGCCATTACCTGATTTACTCCGCACAACTTCGCAACTGCATCATGCCTGAGTGACTCGTGGGAAGCCACCCTAAGTTCAACTTAGTGAAACACATTGCTTAATGGTGCTCGTAATTGTCGAGCTGACTACTTATCACTACGGTGCACTAACTCAGGGTACACTTGTGTAGATTATAATGTAACTTCTGGGGTTGGAGATTGGGTTTGGGGTCCTGGGTTTATATTGGGTTTTTGTCGTGTATCGTTGGATGATTACTAGTAACATAATAATTACAGTACGGTAATGTGTCGTCACATTTCTGGAATTTGAACCACTATTATTATTCGTTTATTATTTTTTCTAACTTACTTTGTACATATACATAATTAAAACATTTTTTTTTATTGGCCTGGTAAGTCACAATGCGGTGAAAAAAAAAAAAACATTTAAAAATATAAAAAATAGTAGCCCACCGGTATCGAGAACAGGGTTTAAGCTACTGAGGGTCAGGGCTCCAGAGAAAGGAACCTCACTACAATACGAGCCATGTACAGGAGTACCGCTTTCTGAATCAAGCCCTTGATACAGCTGTCTAACGACAGCCTCCTCAGGTATTGGTCGAGGCTAAAGCACTGTTTGAAACGACTATCGGCACAATGATCGCTAATTCACATCCCACATGTCAACAACCTCGAGAGCCAAGTCAAGATACTTCATTTGCTTATCTTTCTCGGCTTTCACTTATTAATACTATAAGGCTGTTGTGTCCCACTGCAGGGCAAAGACCTCGATTCCGTTTTTCCATTCTCCTCTCCACCACTATAACCAGCAATAAGTATCCTAAGGTGATTAAGGATACTTATTGCTGGTATAACCAGCAAACTTAATCACCAAACTTGACTGATAAAGTGGTGAGTGTAGATTGATGATCATTATTATCGCACTGATCTTCTAGTTAGATTAGTGTGATGTGTGACACCTTCCACGCCTGTATTTGTGTAGAGATAAGCAGGCGTGTATTGACCTCTCTATGCTAAATCGGCAAATACAGGAAAGGACGGATTCAAAGCAACAGTTATTATCTTAATTAAAGGACTGTAATTGCGTTCTGATAATAATATGCTAGCCATTAGTCTTGCACTGATTGTATTCATTGGATCAATTACTCATCTCTGCATAGAGAGAGTCCGTAGGTATCATTATTGAACAAAAGGGTCTGGCCCGTGATGAGGAATTCAAGCAGCTGTAGTAAGTCTTAGTAATCCTTTTGGCGATGTTACTCAGTTCACCAAGTTGATTTGCTTTGATTGAAATGGTCAGAATAGTGATCTTTATTTGTGTAGTTTAGTTTAGTTTATTTATTAATAATTATCAAAAATTACAGGTCATATACAACAACACACACACAACAACAACAACACATGGTACATGGTGTACAACATTGAGGTGTTAAAGGCAAATCGGTTCTAAATTTTCCGCATACCAGAATTCAGCATGCGAATATTGAATATAATAATAACGTATACCAATATTTAATTTTGAACAAAATTGCCCTTACAGCATTTGATTTCAATGAATATCTTAGGAGATATCACAATTTTAAAATAATTCCACAGCAAAATAATGATCAAATACCGCGCGCGCATTTTCATTATGCGGAATGATGTGCTCCTTTAGAATCGTATTATAGGTGCCTACGACCCTCTCTCTTTAACCTCTCTCTCTTATGTGACGCAGACGAAGTTGCGCGGATCAGCTAGTTGTTTTATAAAACTAAGTTTTTGAAACAATTAGATAATAAAGAGTTACGACAACAAGCAAAAGCTAGAAATAAAGTAAGGCTATTGCAGACACTAAACGTTTCTCTTTTTACACCATATTCAACTTGTATAATGCAACACTAATTCTGTTAGTATCTCTTCATCTACAACTTGATCTTTAGCTACTACGTTGCTTGATCAAAATTGAATAGTGTACTTAAGTTATATGCATACAAGGTGTAACATAATACACGCTCAACCTCCGGCGTGTTGACTCAGACCATTATTCTGAACAACTTTTGTTGTCTGACTTTTGGAAATCATAACTTTGTTTTTAGTTTTACCATACATGTTGATTGGCTGATCACGAACGATCCTATAGAAAGTCCATTATGTTTTGCGAATTACAAAAGCTCGTAGAACAAAAGTTGTCCAGTTTCATGGTCCGAGAGACCACACGGGAGGTCTTGTGTTTATTATATGTTACACCTTGTATAAGCTATGATATTGAAGTTAGACATACAAGTCTAGCTTCTCTATCCAGCACTTTGTAACAGTCAAACTTCCCACTTTACCTAGTCTACATAGGTGTTATCCTAGCCATCCGTCGATCATTAGAGCTCCGTACTACAGACGAAGGATGCACCGTCTGCAGGTGAACGTGACAGCAAGATACGTGCTCTTTCCTCTATTCATTTATCTTCATTCATATTCGCTTACATGAAGAAGTGGTTCCGTCTGTTTTAGGACATGCTTCTTGAACATCAACTTGCTTGTTTTAGACGTACGGAAGTACTATTTGGCTACTGAATTTTATATGCGAATGAAGTTATTAATTTGTTGCGTTTTCGTTGCTTATGAGCAGATATGTGACGTAATTTTTTCATTAATTGAAATACTTATGCTATACTTTTACTCACTTAAGTTGTGTGCTAATCGGTTAACGTTATAAGGACATGTGATGCGGAGGAATGAGTAAAATTTTAGTATGAATGTAGAGGGCTAAAAGACTAGAGGAAGACTAAAGAAACCATAAATGAACTGTGTGAAGGATGATATGGCTAGAAAGGAGATGACTGCTGAGATGACGAGTAATAGAGAAGTGTGGAAGAAGAAGACATGCTGCGCCGACCCCAAATAAATTAAGAAATGACAGGAGAACGATGATGATGATAAATGCTTATGCGTCTTTTTATAACACCTTGGACACCACTGACTTAAACACTGAAACAAAACATTTATGCCAACCTGCACTTGCAATTTCAATTCCATAAATTTTGAAAGACATCCAAATTCATTGCTTGAAATATTTGAAAATTCGTCGATGTCGAAACGAACCAAACTATCCATTGTACGAAACGTAAACAAATAATGTTGTTGAACTGCCAAATTCAATGACATTGCTATTCTAAATGTGTTACACAATTATCGCGATGGACTAGTCTCTGAAATACCCAATAATAATTAGCAAGCGTACAATGCAACGAGAATATGCACGCTTTAGAGCTTCTCTCCATTTGAGAAAATTTAATTTTTCCTCCAAAAAGACGTTAACTAACGGACTGACACAGCTTTTAGATTTCCATGTTAAGCTGAGGACAAACGAGCGTAATTTTTCGAGCTGTGAGTCGCTTAAGTTACGTTGCATTCGGTTTCTTACTAAAGTCCTGTTTGTACCACACGGCGACGCAAAATGAGCTGTACCTACAACTCATTTTGTACAACTCTTTTTTGGAATACAGCGTAAATTCCGCCACTCATTTTACACGACTCACAGTTCAAAAAATTACGCTAGTTTGGCCTGTTTTATTAATAAGTTATCACCGGTTGTCGAAACGTCAGTTTAAGTTGCTGTTTGGACCATTCGATTAGAACTTGTTTCCTTGTAAACCGAGACTCTGACCGAATTAACCTGCATGATAAACGATCCATTATGATGGGCAATAAAGGTTAAAATAGCAGTTAAGTGCAAAACATTTGGCTACATCTGGTTGTGTTGAAGGTCAAACCCAACACGTTATGAAAGGGTTGAGATGATTTTCACATTAGGCATACGTAACGTTCGTGAGACCATATTTCATGTTTTTACTCACGTAATTTCAGGGAATTCTATATCTTATCTTGATAGGGTTAAGGACAGTATTTTTATACGATATTCCCAATCAATCAAGTAATCCATTACTTATCTCTTGGAACTTACAGAAAGTGATAAGTTGAAGTTGCTTTCGAGTTTCTCAATCACTCTTCTGTTTGTTTCCAGGGGGATCTCATATTATTATTTGAATTCATGCTCATAGAAGGTGGAAGGGACACTGACGCAAAAACGCTTACCACATATTCAGAACTTCATTCTGAACATCCCTCCCTCTCCCACCGCACATAGAATTTTTTTACCGGTAATTTTAAAAAAAACTACGTTCCTTATACATATTTTGCCCGACTAGGTGTTGCACTCTTGTACGAAACAGCAGGGTTTTTTTTTTAAATTACCGATGAAAATATTCTATGGGTTCGAAATGATGTACAGAATACGTGGTAACTGTTTGAACGTCCCTGTCCTTTCCACCCTGTATAGGTAGGTACATACTCGATATTTCTATATGCAATACTCGATACTTTTGTTTATCTAATGAAGATCGTGTCTCATAAAAATCACAAGTACGTTAAATACTACAAAATAGAGCGTTAACATAGTAACAACAACTAAGTCGTCAAATTAATTCCGTTCATCATCTTTATTCAATGATCATGTCGTTGTAACTAACCATCTAACATTGTGGAATACAATTCATACCTATTGGTTGGCGCAGTGGCTGAGTGACTGGCTGCTGCGCTGCGTGTCGCGACTTCGATCCCCGCACGGAACAAATAATCGTATGGCCTAAAGGTAGTTTTTCCGGGTATGGCTGTTTGTGTAGTGAGTTTTAATGTTTGTTAACGCACCCACGATACAAGAAAAAATCCTAATGCGAAGGCAAGTTACAAAAAAAAATCGAATATTAAACTAACCAGAAACTACATACGTAATTGATTAAACTTATACTTACGGGATATCTTCCGGGTCAACCCGCGATCATGGCGCTTGCAACAGCGCCGAAATATCGGGAGCTCAAAATAATGAGCAATCACGGAAGATATCACGTAAGTGACAGTATAAGTTTAGTTGTAAACCGTGAAAGCTTAAAACAGTGTTTGAGTAATTAATTGATATCAAAGAACTAGTTTCAAAGTCCGCTGAAACTTCCTTCAGAACATAGGTAAGTACTTAAAAAGTGTCTCAAAAAAATTCTCTCGTCTAGTTGTACCTTTGTTAAAACTTCTGTACTACAGCAACTTTTAAAAACATAAATAATGGACATGAATTAATTGCTCCGGAGACCAAAGTTGACTTAATTACCACTAGAAAGTTACCGGGAATCGATAAAGTTGTCCAGGATAGATATAAAGTACCGCGGTACAAGATTAAATTGTCTCGCGATTGTTTCAAGGTAGGATGTCTTATTTACGAGGATAAATAAGTAAATATTTAAACTTTACATGAATATAAGTTTTTAAACTGTCATGGTCACCAACATTGTCTTAAAATTAGAAAATAGGATATTTAACATGTTTACTGATTGTTTTGAGTTCCCGATATTCAATCAATCAGTCATCATCATCTGCCTAGCCTTTTCCCAACTATGTTGGGGTCGGCTTCCAGTCTAACCGGATGCAGCTGAATACCAGTATTTTACATGGAGCGACTGCCTATCAGACCTCTACAACCCGGTTAGTACTGGGTAATACGATACCCCTTGGTAAGACTGGTTGTCTGACTTTTTGGGCCACTGACTACCTAACGGCTGTCAAAGATCTACAAATGACACCCGGGACCAACGGCTTAACGTGCTTTCCGAGGCACGGAGGAAACTCGGTATGTAATGGGTGGTCACCCATCGACAGACCAACCTAGGCAAGCACGGCTTAACCTAAAGATCGATCCGAGCGGCTGTTATTATTTAGCCACGAGCTCCTCAATCTAGGAGCTAGAAACTAGAAACTAGAAACTAGAAAGGAGGAGCTAGAAACGGGATATTTCCCGTTTCTAGTGTTAATGATAATGTTTACATGAACATTCGATAGCATTCCAAGATTTACAAGTAATTGTTGTAAAATCTTTGACTGCCTCGTTGGTGTAGTGGTCGCAAGCGTACTTGCTGAGCATGAGGTCCTGGGTTCGATCCCTAGGTTGGGCAAAGTGTTATTGGGTTTTTACATCACGAATTTCTCAGTAGCAGCCATGGAGTCTGGTTTTGCGCCCGGTTGATGACAATAGGCTCGACCCCTATTTACATAGGATTTGAATGTAACTGAAGAAATGTGTGTGTATTAGGTTCACGTCTGCTTAACCCTTCGGGGATTACAGGCGTGATGTTATGTTATGTACATATCAGTAGCGAAGGGTCAATTTTATAACAGGTAAGCTGGAGTACATATCTAAAATTATATTATTTTATTTGTCTATAGAATACTGATTGTGCCATTTTTCAAAGGGAAGCTGGTAGGAATCGAGTTCTATGGAACCTTCGCCACTGGTACATATGTTATATTATGTTGTCAAATCCTTTTCGTAGGTACTGTAATCTGAGCTTGATAAACAAAAAAAAGACAATGACCGAAATGTATGGAGCAATGGTGCCTTTTATTTTTTCGCGGCCACTAACGAAACCATATAAATATGGGAGAAAATAACCTAGCAAACAGAATTTTGTATGGCGGTAAAGCTCGGAACTCAATCCAGACTGAGTTTCGTTAGTAGCCCCATAAAAAATAAAAAAAATAAAATATTTATGAATCAGTAGATCGCAATGCGACAGTCAGTTCCATTAGTGAGTGGTTCTAGTCTATATGAGTACTACTATATGAGTTCAAGCTGTATAAATGTACCTACATTGTACATTCATAGAATAAATGAAAGGTGTTAGGGGATGGCGCTGTTTGCCGAGATACAGTATCTGTACTAGTTTGACGTCAGAGGATTCCATATTAAAACTTGAATAGTAAGGCTGTTCTTCAAATATGTTATTGAATAATTTTTTGGTGGCATAAAGATTATTTTTATATATCCTTTATTCATCCTTTCTGAACATTCAAATATGTTAAGCACGATCGTTTTTACTTGCACCTTCTTCCGACTTAGTTCGTCATTGCTAACATTTTAATTACTATGATAAATGCGAAAGTTTGGATGAATGTTTGTTACTCAATCACGCCAGAACGGCTGAACGGATCTGGATGTAATTTAGCACAGTGACTGATTATAGTCTGGAATAGCACATAGGTTACTTTATTTTATCAAAATTTCCTCGTGAACGAACGCGTAACAGCTAGTTTTGAATAAAAATAAAATTTGTTTGAAAATTGCTCCTTGACTGTACCTACCGTAATTCGTCAGTAAAAAAACTTTCTTTACCTACAGGCCTAAACTAAAGTCTGGGCTAAAAATGTGCAACCTCGTAAAGCCCACGCTTCGTAACTGTGGTAAACAATCTCGCGGTATAATCCTAATAGCCAATTTTACGACACCCGAAGGGTAAGAAAAAGCAGTTCATTTAAACCTTCGAACGCAACGACAAAATGATGGAAAATCGGTACCTGTTTGTGTCTTTAGAACACCGAATCTACGTAAAGTTACTGTGACGTATTTCTGAAAGCTTTCATGAAACTTTATACTTTACACCAAAAGAAGACTTACCTACATTATTTTAACAATTTTCCGGTTAAGTTGATGTTAATACTCGTTTAAATACGCTCACTTGATGCTGTTATTGTTTCCTTTATTTATTCTTCTTACATAGAATGTCACATCACTACGTATAAAACAAAGTCGCTTCCCGCTGTGTGTCTGTCCCTAAGTATGCTTATTAGATCTTTAAAACTCCGCAACGGATTTTGATGCGGTTTTCAGTAATAGATAGAGTGATTCAAGAGGAAGGTTTTTATATATTGCACCCGGGCGAAGCCGGGGCGGGTCGCTAGTATTTAAATATTTCTTTAAAAAACAGAAAAAAGGAATGTTTTTTTTATTATTTTGATACAAAAGGAATCTATTGAACTTTTTTTATACATCAAAGAGACACAATTCATACGCGGATATCGTGACAAAAAACTTTTACCAAAGAGTTGATGAAACAGTTGTCCCATACACAGGTTGACTACTGTTACTGAATCTATTGTAAAAAAATGTATCACGATGCCCATACGCCGGCGCCGTAAACAAGGTGTAAACAGACCCTTCACGAAGCCGTCAACCAAACATTCTGTACAGGAAATTAAGTAACTATACGCAAAAAAAAAACTGGGAAACGAATTTTTTTTAAACCACGTTTCACAGTATAGATTCCATTGAATCTAATTGTTACATTTAACACAATCAAATATTGTGCTGATTGATGCATTGAATAGTACGGGGGTCGTGGAGGTACTTAAAGTAAAGTTATAACATTAAAAAAATACATTTAAAAATAAAAAAAATTAAAAAAAGTTGGAACTTAGAACCCTCAATATCTCCGTAGCTATTAGATTCTTAGGTATGGTCCAGCATAGCTATTCACAAAACCCTTCGATTCCATTTCGATTCGGATAGTATATCGATATGTATATCTCGCTCGCTTTCGTAATGCGAAAAAAAGATAGACATACGACTTGTCGAATCGAAATCGAATCGAGGCGTTTGTGAATAGCTGCTGAACAAAAAAAATATCGCAATGACCGGGAGAACAAGAGTCTTTTGACTTCGTTAAGGGTATTTTTACACATATTATAACGTTGACAACAGACCCTAGACCATACCTATACTATTCAGCTAAGTATTCCGTATATTCGTTGTAGGTACCTACGCAAGATGCAAACAAGAAAACACGAATTTATACAATACAGTGTATATTGACAAATGCACGCCTATATGTAATTTCACATCTGTGCCGTCAATATGTCGTGCCGTGACGTCACTCGCATGAAAGTCACATTCGAGTCGAGTTCGAGATTGATTGAGTTGTGATGGCATAACCCCCTTATCTTTCACGGGAACATCGTGAAAACTTTCCGTTTTAAACGCATGTTTCGGTGAAGGCAGCTTTTGTTAAGTATAAATTGGTGTACCTATTTACTCGTAGGTATGTACAGACAACAGCACATCAAGCTACCATAATTTGTCAAATTTATTTAAGGTGAAAGCGCCAGGGTAAATACGTTGAAAAAAATTAATCGCGCAAGTAACACGTTTGTAGTTACAGAATTATAATCATTAAAATCAACAATACAACCAATTTATTTATTTATTTTTTTCGGATGGGGAGAATGACCCCCCCACTCTGGGCGGAGCGGAAGGGAGTGTCAGACTTGTACTGACTAAAACCCATCCATGTTCCTTCTTTGCCCTTTGTGTTCCAAGGCCACGGTATCGCTTTCGAACTGTCCCGCAGCTCTGGCAGGCATCGGCCCATGCGGACCCCTACTCGGTTGCTGACATCTCTTTGAAGCGCCCGTGGAACACGAACGCGCCGTCGACACGGCCTGTCGTCATAAGACGGCTGGACGGCGAGCTAGCCCATAACTCGCCGTCCACAGGCCTGCGCCTACGGTGGCCGGGCACCACGTGACCCCCGACGCCCAGGGCGTCTCCCGCGGTGGCTGGGACGTGAGGTTCTATCAATACAACCCTTTAAGTTAATTTATCACTTTTGTTTATTAAATGACTTTTTCATAAAATAGTTACAGAATATGGTGAAACGCCTCAACTCATTTTTCATCAACGTACAACCTGACACTGACCTGCAAATTGCAAAAAACATAAGAAAATTTGGATTTCGCGGGCTACCCTGGCGCTTCCACCTTAATAGACTTTCGACTTTATCGCCAAAGAATTAGGTTCAAGGTTGATTGGGAAAATTTGTCAGTTTCGGGCAGCTTGATGTCTGTACCTCTTGGACAACTTTTCGGTAAGGATCAATAAATAATCATTGTATTAGTAAAATATTTAATTTCTTTTGTAGGTTCAGTGATAAGAGTCAGTTCACACCATCTTAATTGATACAATAATGATTTGACCACAATATTAGGTACGGTCTAGTTTATTGGGGTTCCTGGCTTACGAGACACCATTCACATACTGCATAACGTATTAATTATATTAATATACAATTTGCTTTTTAGTAATTCATATAATAAGGTAATAGGTGTTCTAGGAATTTTTATTCTGCTCCGATTTTTTTTTTGTTCAGTAAATACTTATTCATGCTTTCGAAAACTGTGACCTACTATTCGATTTTTTTGCCATCTAAGTACATACAGGGTGTTAACGGACCCTTCACGAAGCCGTCAACCAAGCATTATGTATATCAAACTAAGTAACCCTACGCAAAAATTATTGCTGGGAAACGACTTTTTTTTTGGGGGTATAAAATCATGATATACGGTAAAACTCAATGTAACGCACTCAAAACTTAGTGCTGATGGATGCTTTGAATAGTAAACGGGTCATGGAGGTAATTAAAGTAAAGTTAAAACCTTAAACGGTAGTATTTAAAAAAAAAACTAGTGAAAAAGTTCTGGTGGAACTTTGACCTCCAATATCTTCGTAACTAGAAGGTTTCCAGGTATGGTCTAGAACAAAAAAATGATCGCAATGACGAGGAGAACAAGGGCCTTTCGGCTTCGTTAAGGGTCTATTTACACCCTTTATAATATCTATTTCGATTCAAAAGTACTAAAATTACTTTAAGTTAACAAGTTTGGTATCGTAACGAATAGAAGAACAAATTGTGATTCTCAATGAAAGGGACGAAATTGTTATTAATTTTACGAGTAAGTACTTCAAAGTTTACTTCAAGTTGTGGATGGCCACTTAAGACAGACTAACCAAAAGTTTGATTAAATATCAAATCTGAGTAATGAACCTAGAAACTTGAAGATAGCAGTAATAGTACTACCGCGCTCACTGACTTTCGACCATTTTTCACCCGTATGCCCTGACTCATAAGGTTGAAAAACGGTTGACCGTCAGTTAGCGCGGTTGTGTCTACGTGTCATTGTTTATCTTAACTTGAGATCTCTCTTTCGCGAAGAGGAGGCCTGTATCCAAGCAATTCGAACACTGTTGGCTGTTTGTATATAAGGTGACTGGTAATAAGTGACCGATACTTAAACACGTGATTGTACTCATGATAACAAACAACTTTCCCGAAGAAACATTTTTTTTATACTCATTCACTATCACAATAACACAACAGACGTATGAAATTCGCACGCCTTTGACCTATCAGCTGTTAGCCGCGTGACGCCGTTTTTTCTCATTACCACTATCGTACCGTACCGTAAGCAGAGCACCCGCTCGGGGCGCGCGATAGTTTTTCCTGGTATCTATCTACCTGTACTACTTTTCCTCCTATAAACCTAAGTTTTTCATGCACTATCGCAGATATACGGGGTGGAAGGGACACTGACGCGAAAACGGTTACCACGTATTCAGAACATCATTCTGAGCCCCCCACATAGAAATTTTTCATCGGTTATTAAAAAAAAATTCAGCTGTTCCATACATTTGACCGTGTAGGTATAGCACTTTTGTAGGAAACAGCTGATACTTTTTTGGTTTTTTGGTGACCCTTTCTTTCCACTCCGCATCTTGGTACTCTTTCTTGATTCTCTTATAACTACGCACAAATAATAAACAATATAACATAACATAACTTCACGGCTGTAAAAGGTAAGGCTTTTTTTTTTAAAAATGGTAAGGCCAAGGGCGTCGGGGGTCACGTGGTGGCTCCCGGCCACCGTAGGCGCGGGCCTGTGGTCGGCGAGTTATGGGCTAGCTCGCCGTCCGGCCGTCTTATGTCGACAGGCCGTGCCGACGGCGCGTTCGTGTTCCACGCGCGCCTCAAAGAGATGTCAGCAAATAAGTAGGGGTCCGCAAGGGCCGATGCCTGCCAGGGCTGCGGGACTGTTCGAAAGAGATACCGTGGCCCTGGAACACAAAGGCAAAGAAGGAACATGGATGGGTTTTAGTCAGTACAAGTCTGACACTCCCTTCCGCTCCGCCCAGAGCGGGGGGGGGGGGGGGGGTCATTTGATGATTTCCCATCCGGAAAAAAAAATAAAAAGGCTAAGTTATACGTAAATACCCACCTTCCACCAGTTACCTTCAAGTCCCAGGTAATAGAGAGCGAACTAATTGTCAACTATTTTAAAATGGCATGTAGTTACTGAAGTTTATGACTCAAAATTGAGTTTTTTAAACCTTTTTTTATCATGGGAAATCATCAAATGAGCCCTCCTGCTCTGGGCGGAGTCTGTCAGACTTGTGCTGACTACAACCCATCCATGTTCCTTCTTTACCTTTTGTGTTCCAGGGCCGCGGTATCTCTTTTGAAGGGATAAAACTAACTTAGAGGGTAAAATATAGAGTAAATTTTTTACATAAACCACAAATAAATATTAAAGTAGCAAGTATCCCTGTAGTCGAGATATTGGTTGGCTTACGTTTATATATCCCCTGGAAACGAGAGATAATCCCTGTGTGAAGCTAAGGCTTAACTTGCCAATTTATTTGTATTATTTTCACGTTTAATAACTGTTTGTGCTCATTATTGGAAAACTAAATATAATAAGCCAGTCTTTCAACAACTAATGCAGAGTAATCGAAAATCGTGACAGCTACTAATGAGGCCATACAATAAATTCGATTAATTTCAAATCAATTAATACTTTATCGAAATTGGGCAGATAAACAGAGGATGATTTAAAAATAGAACTGCAATACAAAAACGGAAATTGTAATAAATGAATAGATACAAGATTTTAAACTGTCATGGTCACGGATAAACTGAAGTTATTGCAACAGCGCCGAAATATCGGGAACTCAAATCAATCAGTAAACATGGTAAATATCCCGTTTCTAGTCTTAATGATAATGAATAGATACACGTTGCCAAAGGACCATAAGCACGATTTCAGGAAACCACGTTTATTTATTATTTATTCAACACTTCAAGCACAGAAGTACAGAGGCGGACTTAATGCCATAGGCATTTTCTACCAGTCAACCTTTGGGTGATGCAAAGACAAGCAGTGGTAGGTGTAAATCTGAAAATAATTTTAAATAATAATAAGATTAACTACAAGGATATATAAAATACTATAAATATATATCAAATACTATAAATATATATCAAAATTTAAATTAATGTAAATAAACATTTCCACGAATATACCAAAATAAAAACACAAACCATGGGGAAAACATTACCGTTGTGACGAAACTGCCAGCTTCTTCCGAATGTACTCACGAACTTTAATTTTAAAAGATAAGCGATTGGTTGCCATCCTGATTTCCTGGGGAAGCGCATTCCACAGAGAAATAGACTGGACAAAGAAAGATCGGTGAATGAAATCAGTGCGGTGAGAGGGACATTGAAGCATACGGTTTTGCGATGATCGCAGGCTCCTGGGGTTTTGGGTTTGTACGTTTGTTTTTTAACAGACACCATCATCTGCATAGCCTTTTCCCAACAATGTTAGGGTCGGCTTCCAGTCTAACCGGATGTCAATGAATACCAGTATTTTACATGGAGCGACTGCCTATCTGACCTCCACAACCCAGTTAGTACTGGGTAATACGATACCCCTTGGTAAGACTGGTTGTCAGACTTTTTGGGCCACTGACTAACTGTAATGACTGTCAAAGATCTACATATGACAGCCGGGACCAATGGCTTAACGTGCATTCCAAGGCCCGGAGGAAACTCGTTATGACGATACCGATGTAATGGGTGGTCACCCATCCACAGACCAACCTAGGTAAGCACGGCTTAACCTAAAGATCGACCTGAGCGGCTGTTATTATTTAGCCATGAGCTCCACAGTTACTAAGTTGAAAATTACACTTTATATTTCTATCCCTATGACTTCTTGTTTGTAGTTAAAAACTACACAGGTACATACATAAATTCACGCCATTTTCCCGTGGGGGTAGACAGCAATAACAAAATGACTTACTACGATCATGACATTCTCCTTATGTTTTGTCCATGTAATTAGCGAAGCGTAGATAAAAAAATATTCGTCATTAGTCACATATTTTGATAACAATAAATATAACACCTTTATCCAACATGTCTCATATTAAACAGTTTTCTAACCGAAGAAAGAATTTACAACTGCAATAAGCTAAGAATCTAAAAAATTCCTCCTCCAAGTTTTTCTTATACAGCTTAGTTTTGTATTAAAAGAGCGTATCGCTAGAACCGATCTGCGGTGCTCGTACGCGATCAGAGTGCAATCAGTTACCTGGCACGCACTATTAATCTCTAGCTAGCTAATAAATCTCGTCTACGCCTGAAGCAGTACAATCCCAGTGCACTAATACATCGCCTGATATTATGTGCGCAGTATTAACAGGAACACCCTGTGAGAGACGATTCAATTTGTGCCATTAAAGATGTTGAAAGTGGTAAGAATTTTATGATTATGAGTAACATCGAGTATCGTCAGTATAATCATGTTAGTTTAATATTAATCTGAGGGTGGACATCGCCGACGAGGTCGACCGCGAAGGTGGTGTGACGATCTGATCATGTTCGCGGGACAAACGTGGCCAGAAATTGCACAGAACAGAGAGGTTTGGAAGGGAGAAAGTGGGACACAATGTAGGCTATAAAAAAAAATGTATTAAATACATAAATCCTTCAAAGTAAATTATGGTGAAAACCACATATAAATCTGTTGTGTTTTGGAACATAATAAGAAGGACAACGTGGTCACACTAAAAGACAGACACGAAAAGTAATTTAAATAATTGCATGTATAAATAACATACATAACATACACTGTTTTAAGCTTTCACGGTTTATAACTAAACTGAAACTGTTAATTACGGGATATTTTCCGGAATTATCAACTATTGTGAGCCGGAAAGTTCTGGAGTGGCGACCGCGAACTGGAAGACGTTGCGTTGGAAGGTCTCCCACTAGGTGGACCGATGACCTGGTAAAGGTTGCAGGGATCCGCTGGATGCGAGACGCACGGGACCGGTCAATGTGGCGCTACTTGGGGAAGGCCTATGTCCAGCTGTGCCGTCTTTCGGCTGAAATGATGATGAAAGTAGTTGCAAATCACGGAAGATATTTATGCTGTCCTCTTTGACCCAAAGGTTGACTGGTAGAGAAGGCCTTGTGGCATTAAGTCCGCCTATGAACCTACCACTCTTTTACATGAAGTTTATATAATTAATAAGATATCCCGTAAGTGACAATGGTAACATACATACCGTTTTTAAAGTATTAACTGAGATATGATATATTTCCAACTACCACAAAATCAATTTCTTTGGTCATTGAAAAATTGTATTTTCTATTTCCACGTATGTAAGTTCATTAAGTATTTCCCTGAGTGCTCGCTCTCCCTCCGCCATATACGCTCGCTTGCTTTTGAAAATCAAAAACGGGCAAGCGAACGACCGAATATAGATCATCATTTTCTGTCGTACAGCAAAGAGGACAAATAAGAGATTCCATCAGCTGATTCAGAAAGCCAGCGTCGCTATTTCCAAGCTTAGCATTTCCTGTAAACCAGAATATACAATGCTATCGGAGTGAAATGCTTTGAGATTTGAAGCTCGGTACGTCAGCAATATTGGAAGATATCTAGAATTAACAAAATAAAAGATTTTTGTGTACTATAAAGTATAATTTATCTATCTCCAAAGAAATTTATAAAAAAATGTGAGCCGTCACGGGACGCCTGGCAGATGTGAAACATCGACATTATTTTGTAAAAGTAATATGCAGAAAAGAACAGATTGTGATAGGAACTAAATATGTCATAATGATAAAATAAAATATTACGATTTTTTTTCCAGATAACGATGACTATTTATTGAATAAACATTTATTTTCATTAAATACAAAAATTTACGAATTTATTTCAAATCGTGACTACTTAATTCGTTTAATCAGTGACTTCGGTAATAGTTATATTCGATGTTGCCTCTGAGGACGGTATTACTGTGACAATTGGTCGATGGTAACTGAAGTATGTTACAAAACACATAACGTTATCAAGATATCTAATAAATACAGCATCTATTGTTGTTCCGTATCTGTAGGTTCTCTTGGATTGTTATTAATTTGCAATTGAAATTCTTCTTGGAGAAACGTAATTACGTTACGTATTATATATATATATATATATATATATATATACCATCATATAGCGTGGCGACGCGTCGCCACGGCATGCTTCGCCACGCCAGAAATCGGTTTTGCGTGCGGCTATAGATGTTTCACATCAAAAATCAATAAAATCAGTTCATTGCAAAACATGTTGTACATGGATTGGAATAAGATTAAATTAAAAGTTTCAAATATGCATCCTGTAAAACAAATAAATTACATTACTATACATTTTATAATTACCATGTAACAATAAATGAAAAAACGAGGAATATGAAACGACACATTAACTTGAATAAGCTGTGCATAGCGCAAAAATGATGATAGTACCGCATGTATTCAGATAACATATTTCTACGAAGACTACTAAGGGAAAAACGAACGAACTTCACCAATAAAACTGACTGAACGCAATCAGCATATATCTAAGGGAGAGCTGTCAAACTGTCACAGTCATCATTGTTCCGGAATATTGACACTAACAACTCTTGAACGCCGCCGACAGTTTCGTTGGTGAGATTCAAATTTAGCCATCTGCCAAATGCAGAATACAGACAGTTTCCACAAACGCATATAACGATAACAACGATTTGAGCAGTGCGTAACTGAAATCGTAGAATTTGAACAGTTTGGTTAATTTATGTTATATAAACGACGGTTTAATATAAAAAAATAACCTTAATAATTTGTAGAATACGCTTCATTTTATTCTTGACCTTGACATGAAATATTGAGGAAATTATTTATTATCAAAGGCAAGTAAATAGATACATTCATCTTACATATCGGAAATCATATGTTGTAGCTCCGGATGAACCATTATGCTAACACTAATACTACAAGATAAGTGTATTCTCATATAAGATTTATACACAGTCATAATTTGTTTTCCTTCTCCACTACGAGTCGGAAGGGTCTATACGAGAAATATTTCTGCTGGGGTGAAAATATTAACCAACCTATTAGGCTAGGTACGGCTAAAGATCCATGACATGCCTGAAATCTGAATCACTATTAAATAACTTTAATATTCGTCATTACTACCATAATAACAAGGTGTAAACGGACCCTCCAAGAAGCGGTCAACCAAGCATTCTGTACATCAAACTAAGTAACCCTACGTAAAATTAGTGCTGGGAAACGACTTTTTATTGGGTGAAAAATCACGTTTTTAGGTAAAACTCAATGTAACATATTCAAAACTGTGCTGGTGGATGCATTGAATAGTAAACGGGTCATGTAGGTAAAGTATAGTTATATCCTAAAATACTAGTAGCATAAGCATAGCATAATCAGCCTATTAATGTTGCCACTGCTGGGACGCAGGCCTCCTCTCTATGAGAGGGAATGGGCTATAATCAACCACGCGGGCCCAGTGCGGGTTGGTAGATTTTTTTAGTATTTTTTTTGTGTTTGTTGTGTGCACTTGTGGCATGGGCCAAATTAATATGTTTTCTTTCTTGCTTTCTTTCTTTCTAGATGTCAAATGTTTTCAAAATAAAATAAAAAAATACTAGTATTTAAAAAAAAACTTGTGAACTTGTGGTGACCTCCAATATCTCTGTAACTAGAAGGTTCCCAGGTATGGCCTAAAACCAAAAAAATATCGCAATGACGGGGAAAATAAGTGCCTTTCGGTACCACAAAACTTCACCCACCACATATGAGTAGATCCTATCTCATATAGAAAGAGGTGGATCAATTGCCATTCATCCGGCACTACTCCAATCTTAGGCTTCCAGCTAAAAGATTTCTTAAAACTCAATCAAACTTTCAGACGCGGAAATTACACTAAGTTTCTTACTCTAGATAGCAGTGCTCGCTATAACTAGACCAGTAAGCGAGTTAAGATTTATCAGATTTGTAATTCCTTTGACATTTTCTTCTATTATCATCCATTAGCTGATTGTAAAAGGGCCCCCAGTTACCTAAACTAGGAAGAATGAAGATGGATGCATGAACGAATTTGCGCTTTAATTTCTTGAGAGCGATGTCTTCATAATTTTCAGTTTTAGGTGACGCGACTACCGGCTTTCCGTTGTAATAATTTTAGGGAACGAAGGATTTTGGTAGTATAATTTTATATGCAGGTAATGATAGAAATAAAAGTATATTTAGTTTAGACTGCATTATAAATGCAAGGAAAAAATAAAGACTACTAACACTTTATTTTATTTTCTATGCAAGCTTGAATCTTAAATAAACTTTCTATAGCAAATTGAAACGCTTACTTAACACCAAACGATAATGGGAATAAGGGACAGAACTGCCCGTGGTTTTAATATATGCAACTCTCAAAAATCCTATTATAATTAGTTATGGTTTTCAATAAAAAGTAGTCTATCTATCTACTCTCTCCAATATTATTCACAACAAAATCGATCCTCGTTTTGGCCTACAAGATCTGTATATATAAATTCCCATAGCATCAGGTACCAGGAGCACAAAGCATCATAGAGGGTCGTTACAGCAACTATTTGCGAGTTACAGAGCACTGTGGCATAGCTTCGAACGCCACAAATCCTTCCCTTGTCTTCTGCATCGATGCTAACAAAAGGAACAATATAATTTACGTGGCTGGAAGCGACGGAAGCAATTATGTTTACACTGATTCAATGGAATGAGTCTGCTCGCTTTTACCATGAACCTCCCGTTTTTATCATTTTGGTACGAAAATACAAAAGAGGGTGTCTAATGGTGTGACTTAGTCAATCTGTCACAGCTGCTAATTTCAGAAACTATTAATGCCATCGACTTGAATTTTGGAGTTTTTAAGTTTTTTTATACTTATTTACTGAATGTCAAAGTGAAACGATTTATTTTAACTAGGCCATTAATAAAAGGCACTTTTGAACGTCAAACTTTAGAATTACTCATTCGCAAGCGTAGTTTCGTATGAGAGAAACCTCGATACACAAGTCCGACTAGCTCTTAGTCGGTTTTTTTTATCCAGAAAAAAGAACTACAAATAAATATGGTGTAGCAAATTCACCTTTACAAATATTTTTCTTGTCTCTTATTTGTTCAGTTCGAATCTCCACAGCTTTTGCGATATTTCTCTGAGAAATTGAAACACAATGTCGTAGAAGTTCTATTATTTGTAACACGTCTTGTCTTATCTTTACATCGATGACGTTCAAAGGAACATTGAACAAGTTCAAAGCTAGGGAACCAATTATTATCTTTATAACCCGACTGCGCGACAGCAGACAGGTTATATTTTGGCTTAGATTTTCTTAAACATTTTTAGTGGTATTAGGAAGAAGTATTATGCAGGATATAATTTAAATACATTAGTGTATTTTTTAAATGACTGATAAGACATTCTACAAAATACAACGTGCTTTTTCAGTAGCAAAGATGTTATGACAGGGTCGTGTTATTTTCAGTTTTATAGCAACCCATTTGTTTTTTTTGAATCTACAAGTTTTGAAGAGAAATAAAATAGGGTAATAATCTTTCGTTTGAATCGTGTGGGTTTACGACTTTCAACTCTTCAGAACTAAAACGAGTGATATGCATTTATTTTAGTTTGTAAGCCTTTGATTATAGTATGCCAAGTTAATCAAACCTTCGAGAACCGTTAAATTTTCTGTAATTACAAGATTTCTCGAAATAATAATACTCACTGGAACTTCTTTTACCCTAAACAGAAAATTATGAGCTGAGAATTTTTAGATTAGAATGCTAATTACTTCGTAATTACTTCAAACACTTTTTTTCCTTTGAGTAAAAAAAAGTGTCTGAAGTTCATTTTTGGTGTAATTTTCCTCAAAAAAATGTTGGTAATTGCTATGCATCCATATGGAAAATAAGGGACTACGAAAATGTTGAGGCAAATTTTCAGCAGAAAATTAACATTTTGCTATTAAAAAAATGTCCTATGTGTACAAAAAAAACCCGTTCGAATGACGTAGACAGAGTGGTTATCATCATTAACCGTATTGTCAAATGTTGTATTGAAAAAACAAGATGGCGATGGCGTTCTTAGTTTCGATTCCGGCCACATGCCTAGCAGATCTTTGTATTCAATACCGGAATTATTCCCGATTCATCAATGTTCTAAAGAACACTGGCGAAGTTCCATGTATTTTGGGACCCACTCTTAGAGGTAGCATTCATTATGGCAACTTATACATAGTTGTAAAACGGCTAAAGACTAACAGAAAAGTAAATGGAAAGTAAGACGAACAAGTTGGGAGAAAAGAGATATACGTCTTTATACAAGATAACCTAAAAATCATACGATTATGGGTTTTTAACTGTAAATATCTGCTTATTTATTTAAAATGAATCAAAAAATAATAATGTTTAGGATGAATCATAAAGGAAGATTCGAATAAACTACTCTTAGATAATTCCCTTTCCAACCTACCCGGTCCGAGTAGAACTTAAAAGGCATGCCGCGTTGCACACGGCCTCTTTGTATGATGCTCTGTGCTTTTTGGTTCTCTTTGGTTTTTGGTAGTTGTCAGTAGGCAACTGACAGGTGCTAGGGGAGCTGTTTCGGGAGGTTCCTGCACCGAATTGGGCGGGAGGAAACGCCTGGGTGTTTCCACTGCGAGGGTCGTCCGGAGGACACGGTGGAGCACACCGTGGAGTTCTGCCCCGCTTGGGCGGAGCAGCGCCGTGTCCGGCGGCGACCTCTCGCGTCCGGCCTTGGTTCAAGCCATGGTCCGGAGCGAGAGGGAATGGGAAGCCGTCACCTCCTTCTGCGAAGCAGTCATGCTAGTGAAGGAGGTGGCGGGACGTGAGAGGGAAAGAACCTCAAGTCCCAGTCGCCGCGGGAGACGCCCTGGGCGTCGGGGGTCACGTGGTGGCTCCCGGCCACCGTAGGCGCGGGCCTGTGGACGGCGAGTTATGGGCCAGCTCGCCGTCCGGCCGTCTTATGATGACAGGCCGTGTCGACGGCGCGTTCGTGTTCCACGTGCGCCTCAAAGAGATGTCAGCAAATAAGTAGGGGTCCGCAAGGGCCGATGCCTGCCAGGGCTGTTCGAAAGAGATACCGTGGCCCTGGAACACAAAGGGCAAAGGATGGGTTTTAGTCAGTACAAGTCTGACACTCCCTTCCGCTCCGCCCAGAGTGGGGGGGGGTCATTTGATGATTTCCCATCCGAAAAAAATAAAAAAAAGGTGCTAGGGGAGCTAATAATTTGGGTTCGGGTCTTGTTATATTATTCTGATGTACTTATTATTTACTTATGTGCTAGTTGTTGAAGACAAATTATAAAAAACATAACTTTCTATTTCGCTTCTGGTCTCTAAGATTACTGTATTTCCCTCGCAGTTTTAGTTTTGACGGTACGTGTGTTGCTGCTCGTCTTAAGCCAAAACCAGAATTTTTACTTCATTGCCTGTACCTAATTGATGAATCATAAAACTGGCAGACTGCGGCTAGAGACTATACTGATTACTAACCTAGTAATTAGTTCAATCACTATTAGAACTATGTTGTGACGACATTGTTCTATAAGCGAATTATGGTCAAGTAAAACGACTCTTACTACGCTGAAAGAAGATATAACGGGTGATTTTTTAAGTGGTATAGGATTTGATTTTCAAAAAAAACACAAAAAATTTGAAAAATTTGATGAAATCTTTATTGGAATCGATAGAACGATCAATATAATTTAATGTTTGAAGATGATTTCATGCAAATGCTGGCCGCGGCTCCGGTTTAGATGGCCCATTCGCAAGGCCCAATTTCGGCACACTCTCTCCAACATATCAGCCGGTATATCACGAATAAATGCTTCAATATTGGCTCCCAGTGCGTCAATCGTTGCTGGTTTATCCCTGTAGACATGAGCCTTAACATGGCCCCACAAGAAATAGTCCAAAGGCATTAGATCACACGGTCTAGGCGGCCAATTGACGGGCCCAAAACGTGAGATAAACTGTTCACCGAAGGCGGTTAATTTTTTTTTGCCCAAAATGGAAGAATTGGACATGCCTGACATGTGGTTTCAACAAGACGGTGCCACATGCCACACGGCACGCGAAACAATGGCCCAATTGAAAGCCGCCTTCGGTGAACAGTTTATCTCACGTTTAATTGGCCGCCTAGATCGTGTGATCTAATGCCTTTGGACTATTTCTTGTTGGGCCATGTTAAGGCTCATGTCTACAGGGATAAACCAGCAACGATTGACGCACTGGGAGCCAATGTTGAAGCATTTATTCGTGATATACCGGCTGATATGTTGGAGAGAGTGTGCCGAAATTGGGCCTTGCGAATGGGCCATCTAAACCGGAGCCGCGGCCAGCATTTGCATGAAATCATCTTCAAACATTAAATTATATTGATCGTTCTATCGATTCCAATAAAGATTTCATCAAATTTTTCAAATTTTTTGTGTTTTTTTTGAAAATCAAATCCTATACCACTTAAAAAATCACCCGTTACTTTTACATAAATTATAACAGCCAGAGCTCACTAGCTATCTACGTGTACAGCTATTGAAAAGCAGGGTTTGTTGAATAAAAAATGTATATTGTGACGTAATAAATCTCGTTTATTGGTATTTTTACATGGTTTTTATTTCATATTTTTCAACAGTGTTATAGAAAAAAAAATTATCTTATTAAAAGATTATCTGAAAAGGAAGCTGGTGCAGTGTCTGGCAGAGTCCATATAGCATAGTATGCTCATGACATGAGAGCAACAACCCGCTGTCCGTGTCCCAACAGGACAGTGGCAACAACAGCCTTTTTTTTTTTTTTTTTTTTCCGGATGGGAAATCATCAAATGACCCACCCCGCTCTGGGCGGAGCGGAAGGGAGTGTCAGACTTGTACTGACTAAAACCCACCCATGTTCCTTCTTTGCCTTTGTGTTCCAGGGCCACGGTATCTCTTTCGAACAGTCCCGCAGCCCTGGGGCAACAATAGCCTAACACACCACTTCGCCCCTGTAGCTTTCTATCTACTACGATATATGGAGGACTTTCTTCCTATGTGCATAAATTTAATTCTGGCACGTAAACAAATAACGCAACGCATGATAGCGGTTAAAATCAAAGTCCAAATCAAAAGCAACTCGTTGTCCAAAGAAGAATGCGGTAGTCCAAGTCAGGGTGCAGTATCGTCAGTTCAAGATGTAAAGGCCAAGTCGTCGAGAATCCACAAAATCGCAATGATAAACATAAAATCGCACGCAAAAATACAAACGTATCGAACGATGGAATAGAAGTGTTTTTCAACCTTTTTCATGACACGATCCCTTAATAAGAAAATATTTTTCGCGACCCCCGACCTTTCGCTTTTTTCCATGTATTTTATTATGGTAACATAATAAATAACAAGAGCTCGAAAAACTCAAAAGTATACCTCTCTCTGACGATACCATTCAAAGCAGGATAAGCGATATTTATGTAGAAAATAAAAGAAAGTAACTTTTGTGTCCTTTCAATTTGTTTAATTTACGGATATGGCGGGCTGTGCGCAGTTTGAATTAGTAATTTCTCCTGTATCGTGAGTGCGTTTACAAACATTTAAACTCACATGCACAAACAGCTAGACCCGGAACTATCTGTAAGCCATACAAATATTTGTTCCGTGCGGGAATCGAACCCGCGACACGAAGCGCAGCAGTCAATCTCTCAGCCACTGCGCCAACCGTGCCGTCATGTTCATTGCAACAGCGTCGAAATATCGGGAGCTCAAAATAATGAACAATCACGTAAGTGACAGTATAAGTTTAGTGAAATTAGTTAATGAACAACAAGCGCAACCATCGTATTATTAAGATGGACTAGTACAGATAAAGATAAAGATAAAGATATATTTATTGCATAACTGTACATTAAGTTCTTATTAGTAAACATTACATTTTTAGTTTCAACAGTTTACCCAAGTCGGATATGTTAATTTTTATTAACATACAAAATATTTATATCCATAAGTTACATTACACATTCTTCTATCCTTTTAAACTTTAATGTTTTTTTTTACTAAGGTAGTTTTCGTAATCTCTATAGAGGCTTCGCGAACCCTCCGGGGGTCGCGACCCACACGTTGAAAAACACTGGCATAGATCATGACAGATCTTACAGTGACAGTAGTGACGGGACTCAATCGATCACCATTGATAACGTTCCTTTATAAGATATACTACGAAATCCCCATAGTTTCATTTTTATTACATGATTTTGCCTTGTTAATTGGCGTTTTAATATCAAGTTTACATGTCTTTTATAAATATTGTACTTTATAGAATGTATATAAACGAAGAAATTGAGCCATGTATGTATATTAAGAAAACCCTGAGCAAAAACACATGTCATTGGATTGGAACGTAATCGGAAAAAAAGTTGCGTTTTGTAATTGCACGACTACTTAATTTTGAGTAAATTAAAATATTTATAACTTTTGATTCCCGTGTCCCAAAAATTCAATATTTTTAAATAAATATCTCATAAAATTGTAGTTATAATTATTTTATATTTACACTTGCATGGAGCTTCGTTAATTTTTAGATCCCTTGGGTCCAATTTCGCCGGACTCCTTTATTTTTATTCAAAAACAAAAGATCTCGATTCGCAGCTGTCAAATATTTTTTTAAGATGAAAGCGCCAGGGAACCCCGCGAAATTCATCTTACGTTTTTTTGCAATTAGCAGGTCAGTGTAGGGTACACTGACCTGAACGTCGTTAATTAAAATATGATTCGCGACCGGAACAAATTTGGCTTTATAGTTATTATCATTAAAATCATCAATACCAACCTCTAAGTTCATTGAATCCCATTGAATGACTTTTTTATAGTCATTCTGCCTGCCTAGCCTTTTCCCAACTATGTTAGGGTCGGCTTCCAGTCTAACCGGATGCAGCTGAATACCAGTACTTTACACGGAGCGACTGCCTATCTGACCGCCACAACCCAGTTAGTACTGGGAAACCCCTTGGTAAGACTGGTTGTCAGACTCTTTGTGCCACTGACTACCTAACGACTGTCAAAGATCTACAAATGACAGCAAGGCTATCAAGGCTTTGGTCCCGCCAAAGCCTTAACGGGCTTTCCGAGGCAAGGAGGAAACTCGGTGTGTACTGGGCGGTCACCCATCCACAGACCAACCTAGGCGAGCACGGCTTAATCTGAAGATTGCCCCGAGCGGCTATTATAATTTAGCTACGAGCTTTTTATGAATTAGTCATTCAATGGGATTAAATCAACATACAACCTCTTATTGCAAAAAAGTAAAAAAAAATAATTTAGCGGGCACTTCCCTCCGGTACAAAACACTAAAAAGATAATTTAAAACCCATTGACTAGTTCCCCCAATGAAGCTTAGTCACACAAGATCAAATGAAAAAAACAATACCTTTTGCTACCTTCGCAATAGAATCAATTTTTGAGTGCAACACAATGCTTTATCCCGAGTTCAACCGTCACCATTGAAACCAGGTCATGTAGTTAATGATTTGTTAATTAACCTCCCTATTGTGGACTGTTTCTATGTGTATATGGACCATTGTATTAGTAGATGATTTTATGTATTGTGATAGGTATTGATAGGTTTGCGAAGTAGGTAGCTTTAGGACAGTTGAAATCCAAATTGTTTGATTTTAATGTGAATATTGAAGGAGAACCGAAAAGAAGGTGTCTGATGAGATGACGAGTTTTATAGAGAAGTATGGAAGAAGAACACATGCTGTGCCGACCCAAAATAAATTGGGATAAGGGCAAGAGAATGATGATTGAAGAACCGAATGTCAGTTGGGCGATAAATAAGAAAAAAAAAAAATTATTATTAAATTATTTTATTTTATTTTTCTAATTTTTTTTTTTTTTTGGATTTTTTTTATTATTATTATTTATTTATTTTTTGTTTACCTATAAACATTATCCACTGTCTATAAAGTTTATTTTTTTTAACAAATCACTCGGCTTTCATTGTCGGTGGATTTTTATTGGTGGTTATTCTATGTTAGGGTGCCTTAAACATAACTAGCGGGACGTTGGTGTACTATGGGCACACCTCTCTGCTTGACACTGCGGGTATACAGCCATGATATAATATTTTATCATTACCTAAATCACCCTAGGATTTTGCTCTTTTCTTGTGTTTTATTTTATTGCCGGTTTTTACAACTATTTTACTTATTAAACTAGCTTCTGCCCGGGGCATCGCCCGCATAGCCTACATGAAACAATTATTTTTTTTTAAGTTCAGGAACAAACATTAAAAGTGCTCTCACTCCCTCTTCGACTCTTTTGGGGGTTGATTTTAAAAAAACTGTGAAACACGTGTGTACACCAACTTTTTTGTCAATCGACTCAGAGAATATAAAGTTACACAGAAAATTAAAAACCCCATTTCAGCCTCTTAGGGATGGAATTTGGACAAACCCTTTCTTAGTTGATACCTACCCTTCACAAAGAATACACCCTGCAAATTTGATGTCTCTAGGACCAGCGGTTTGGGCTGTGCGTTGATATATCAGTCAGTCAGCCAATCAGTCAGTCAGGACTTTGAATTTTATATGTATAGATAATTGTCGTACATGAACACTGCGAACAGGCTTTCTGCATACAAGGATGTTTTCATTACAATACCATGACATGTAAGCATTGATCCAACAGACTGTAATATCTTGGCAGGACTTGCAAATGTACTAAAATCACATACTGTTGACATTTGCCTTGCCAGCAGGACCTACATAAGTTGCCAAAATAAACTGGCACACTTTAGTCATACTGTATGTTGGTGTGGATGGATTACTGGTCTCATGACTGGCTGATGTTCCAAGGTTTTTTCATTAGTAATTCCTCAGTGTATATCATCATCATCTTTCTGCCGTTATCCTGTGTTACTTGGGGTCGGCGTAACACGTTTTTTTTTTCATTCCTCAGTGCATGAGTTACGGCTAAAAGCCGAAGTATGAACCTAGTTCGAGCCGGCTACACCTAGGCACACATAATATAATACTACGTAACCTAGGTGTGGTCGGTAGCAGTTAGCTAAACTTAGGTGTATTCTTTTCATTCACGAATAATATGGCTAGTACACGGCTAAGGCTAATACTACTGTCTTGTTCAGAACTAGGTGTAACTGTACTTCCGCCATAACATAATGAATACCCTTAACGAAGCCGAAAGGCCTTTCCTCGTCAATGCGGTCATTTTTTTGTTCGATACCATACCTGGGAACCTTCTATAGTTCCGGAGATATTGGAAGTTATGGTTACAACTTTTTCACTATTTTTTTTTAGAATAAGTTTTTAATATTATAACTTTATTTTAAATCCTCCACGACGTCCGTACTATTCAATGCATCCATAACAGCACAATGTTTTGAGTGCGTAACATTATGTCCTACCGTAAAACGAATCTTTCTCCCTAAAAAAAAAAGTCGTTTCCCAGCAATATTTTTTGCGTAGAGTTGCTTAGTTTGATGTACAGAATGCTTGGTTGACGGCTTCATGAAGAGTCCGTTTACACCTTGTATACAACATTAGTTTTTGTATATGCGAAACATGAAACACGTGTCTGGTATTTTTATGTAAAGAATCTATATACAACATTTCAAAACTGTATCATGAAAAACAAAAAGTTCTAAGCTTGTTCTGTTACCTGGTTGTCCGCTCAAAAACGTGATCACCACGCGGCGCGCCCACGCACGCGCCTCCAGCGTCGTCTTGAGCTCATTGGTAATAATAATTTGGCAGTATGTACCTAAATGATCGCGATAGATACTTAATGTCGCTCGGTATCCAACTTGTAACTTTTTTAAAAATATTTTTTTGACAAAATATAACATGGGTTAAAATTTATTGGAATCGATTCAGTTACTTATTCTGAACAAACTGTATTCAGGTTTTGCATATACTAAAAATAAAATGTTGTATAACAACCAGAAATCAGAGTTGTGCCCAACAAATAACAAAATATGACAATATGCAATATGCTCTATACCATGTAACTCAAACATAAATGGCAAAAGGTGGGTGAACTATTTGTACATGTGTATATGTGCCTATCTACCCCTTCGGAAAACAACCATGACGTTATATTGTATCGTAATTGGGAAAACTAAGTTCGTATTCAGCCACATCTGCCTTGATAAAACGACAAAACTATTTTTGGTGGACGGCTGACCCCGAAATACTTGGAAATAGCTAGACGGGTAGAATGATGGAAAAGAAACTTCGACGAGTCTATGAAATACGTGCTTAGATAGTGTTCCTATTTTTCTTTATACATCTTAGAGTAATTTAGTGATTTTTCATTAAGATAAGAGCCTTTAAGATAAGATAGTTTTTTTTTGTCCAAAACATGAGTATACACACATGGCACGCAAGATGTTACATCAAATTATGTCACAAGATATTAATTTTTTGTCTGAACGGCGGCGTACAAATATAAAAGGTAGGATGTTATACAAGCATTAAGTAATTTTAAATTCATCCGAAACAAAAAGCAAATAACAATCGAATTTAAAACATAACTAAAAATTAAATGGAACAATAAAATAGTGTTATAAGCTCATCATGGTAATTTATAATAAAAATTAGCAAATTCGTGTTAAAGTAATTATATATAATATTTTTCATACAAGTCAAATTAATTTATCAATCAGAAATTCGACATGTCTTTTAGACTTTCTCTGACAGAAGGCTTTTTAATATATTTCTTAATTTTTCTATTGTATGTTTTGGCAACGAATTATAAAGAATTGGTGCCATACAGAATAACTATAGCCATTGGTTCCTACGTTGATATTCTTATTCTCAAACGTTTACTAAAATATTGATAGAGACGTCCATAATTTTGAAACTACTACAAATATCGGCACTTTTAATATTAAAAAGCTCCTTTCAGCAAGCGAATTGTGAATTGACATGCACACAGTGCAAATATTGACATTTTAATGATATCTTCGGTTGCACAGAAGGAAAGATAAATCGTCTGTCTGTCCCATTTTGTGCTAAATTACATTATTTATGGAGGAATTGAATATAACCCTAAACTCTTAAGAAATAGGTCTTAAAATAGCATCAAAGTCACAATTGACGTTAGAAATGCTTATGTCTGAATAGTCAGCCTATAAGTTCCCACAGCTGGGACACAGGTAGCCTCTCTGTGAGTGGGAGTGGGCCATAATCCACAACGTGGGTCCAGAGCGAGATGGTGGATATCTCGAATGTTCGATTTTTTTTCTAGACCATTACAGTTTCCTCACGTATGCATCCACGCTATTTCAAGAAGTCTGCATCGACGCGCGACGTTAGTACAAGTTTAGCAGCAGTTTGTTAGATATAGGAAAATTGTTCAAACTTTCGTTTTGGATAGTATTCATACTTTTATTAGTTGAAAATGTATTCCAGCAAGTAATAAGCATCGTTTTCAATACATTTCATATATTTTCCGGAGCTTGGTTCAACTTTGAGTGGAAATAATGAGAGCAATCATTATTTCTCCTTTAGATATATTTTATTACAAGAACCGTAACGCGAAGTATTGAACGTTATAGATAGAAGACATAATAGGGTAGAAGTTGAAAGTAACTATGAATCGTTCGTCAATGAAGACGTAAAACTGATATGGCAGCAAGCTCCTCTTAGTTAAAATTTTGCCCTCGTAACCAAAAAAAAACTTCAGGAAGTAGACGTGTTTTGAGTTGCATGAGCAGAATTATTGTTCAAGCAAGCATCTATACAAATTAATGAAATTTAAGTGTCTGTTTGTATTTTCAAAATAACAGTTCTTTACTGAATGCATTCGAAATCTACAGGACTTTAAACATTTTTTTTTAATTTTTCTGTCTGTCTGTTTGTTTCGGCTGATTTTAGAAACGGCTGGACCGATTTTGATTGGACTTCTACTTACAGATAGTTAGTGTTATAAGGAGTAACTGAGGTTACTTTAATTTTAGAAAAAAGTATTAGAGTTGCGTGCAAAAACAATAAAACCCATGAAATTGTCAACCAAATCCGAATCAAACAGGGAAGTAATATTTTGAAAATAACTTCGCGCGACAGTCACCGGCAACAGCTAGTATATTAATATATTTCTAGCATTTCAATTTATTACAGAACGTAGGCAGCATGAAATTGGGTCTAGAAAGCATCCACTAACATTTTATAAATTTTAAAATTAGGACCGCGAGCGCCGCTCAGAAAATTCTCGGGAGAATTGACCAGTAGCTAAAATGTTACCACCGTTAGATGTCTAGACTTTGACATGTTTATGTATCTAGGCTATTTCCAGCCTGTACGGACGTATTGGACCATCTATAGCTTACAAAGGCATCGCTGAGTGCTTCGAACAATATCTTTCAATATCTATGTCGTTTCGTAAGTTAACTTTGCTTTACTGAAGGGACTTTTGTAGTTTCTGTAGGAATATCTTCAGTAATCAATGGATTATCTTCTAATTTATTGGGTTTTTTGATTCGATGAGTCTGAAATCGCCTTAACTGTGTAACTGCCTTAAATACTTTTAGGTTTTGAGAAGTAGCCAAAACTATACGTTTGTACTGCATTGACACTGGAATATTTATGCTTCTAGGCTATTTCCGAAATAGATATTAATGTAGATAGTAGTTATCTATGAACCATTAGAGAGCTCAAAGTTAACAATGGTCTGGTTAAGATGTATGTTGTATTTCAATGTAACAATACATTGTGGTTTAAGATTGGGTTACTTAGGTACGTATTTGCTTACTATCGATAGACAATACATCCGTTGTTTGATTATCCTACCTTCTATCAGTATAATTAGTACCCTGTGGTACCCAGTCAGTTTCCCGCATTAAGGGATATTTCTATCCCTCTTCTGAGACTAATTGACTACCTACGTATCCTAAATGATGGTTTTCACCAGATTTGCCAGCACTGGCAGGTTTGGTTGAAACCGTCATTTTTATACAAATAATTATGGCCATAGTCTTTACTGCGTCATCAATAAAGATGACTACTTTATCAATCCAAGTTATTACAAAAAACACCTTCTTTCTTTAAAAAAATCCATACATTTTAAAATTTTAAACTTCTTTAACGGGTCAAAACCCATACGTTAATACCAGAATCGTATATATCATTGTATAGTCCATAGTTTATAAAGGTCTATCGGGGTGGCGGACTTTAGTTATGCATGGCCCGGTGTCCCAGGCCTCCGTTAATTATGACGAGGCTCACACTCTACTTGAAAATTGGATATTTAGGCCTGAATACCAGATTCTCGTGTTATTTTATAGTTGCTGTCTTTGTTGTTGAGTTTATTCGGGGATGGAATTGTTTTGTCGTGACCTACGTTTAGTGTCACGTCAGGGTTTTTGCTTGTTACATAGACGTGTCTGCCTCAATGATTTTTTTAATACAACTTTACATCAAGCCTTTAATCCCGAAAGGAACATAATTGAATAGGTACTCACATTACGCTAGTTAGGTTCAAGTTCCCTGTTTTTATTCTATTTGCTAGAATTCACAATTTTTTCATGGATTTGGTGACGTCTTCATTGATGTAAGTATTAATTATTGTGTCCTGTTGTTTGTTCACTACAGGAACTGATGGATGCTACCGAAAGCGCCAAACTAGTAGCTCAGTTCTGGGTTGACACAATTTAGATTGGCATCGACACGCTAAGAAGAAGATTAATTATTTACCACTACTTCATCAACATTTTTAATAGCTTGATTATGACCCGTGTATTTTATTTTTTCTACTTTTACTGTTTAGCGGATTTAATCGTTATTAACGTTTAAAAAAAAAAAATTGCTTGCTGAAAACTAAATCCTTATTTACTACTTCTTTTTATTATCTTACACACAGAGTTTAATTCAAAACGACTGTATACCTTCATCAGTAATATTCAACTAACAAATTAGCATACAGTTAGTTACTCAACGAACAAAACAACCAATTTGCTAAACCACCGCGCACTATTACCGCAACAGCTGAAGCTGAAATTTTCTAATCGGCGATCCGTACCTGTCAAACCTAATCATCATTTTATGCAGTTCGCAATTAGTGTATACAAAGAGATTTATTAACAACGCTCGCAATGCATTATCTGACTGACAGTACTTTGTCATTTTAATCTTTTATGACCTTTGTGGCTTTTATGCACGAGTGTTCAACTGAAGTATTAATGTATTCAGGAATTAGTGTATAGTCTCGTTTGTATAATATAATGATGTCACAGAGATGTCAGCAACCAAGTAGGGGTCCGCATGGGCCGATGCCTGCCAGGGCTGCGGGACTGTTCGAAAGAGATACCGTGGCCCTGGAACACAAAGGGCAAAGAAGGAACATGGATGGGTTTTAGTCAGTACAAGTCTGACACTCCCTTCCGCTCCGCCCAGAGTGGGGGGGGTCATTTGATGATTTCCCATCAAAAAAAAAAAAAAAAAGTACTTTGTCATTTTAATCTTTTATGACCTTTGTGGTTTTTATGCACGAGTGTTCAACTGAAGTATTAATGTATTCAGGGATTAGTTTATAGTCTCGTTTGTATAATATAATGATTTTACTTTAATTTTGTCTTTTTAGCATAAGCATAACATAGCATAATCAGCCTATTAATGTTCCCACTGCTGGGACGCAGGCCTCCTCACTTTGAGAGGGAATGGGCTATAATCCACCACGCGGGCCCAGTGCGGGTTGGTAGATGTCACATGTCTTCGAATTTTTGGTTCTAGGACATGCCGGTTTCCTCACGATGTTTTCCTTCACCGTTTTGAGAGCAGTGGTGATGAAATAACTTACACAAAGTAATGCGCTTGGCTGGGTTCGAACCCACGACTTACTGCTCGTAAGTCGGGGTCTCCACCACTGGGCCACCGCTTTGTCTTTTTACTAAGTAATATTGGGTAATTACTTCGTATACTTTTGTGCAGAATTAAGTTCTTCTATCTGATAAACAGGTGTGTTGCTGGGAGTTTAGTGCGCCACTTCATTTTTCCTCCAAAATATTCGTACTTGATACTTTGGGTAATTCAAAATTATAGAACGCGGTCCGCGTTCTATAATTTTGACTTATCAATTATTGAAGACGACAACAAATTTCAGCATTCTGTTTATCCTAATAACAGTATTATGGACATTAATAATCCCTTAGAGCCATTCATACCCCCATGAGATAACCCACCGGCGCGGAGACTTCGGTGCCTTGTACCATTTTCTTTCCTGTGACATTGATAGTTTATGTATTTTAAACCAAAGAGGCAATAAACTTCAAAGAAGAATGTGCAGTCCAGTCGAAATAGACGATTATTCGAACCTCTCTCGCATGAATCATGAGTAAGAAGCTTTAACTCATGGCGAGAATCTCATACGTTATTATAAATTGCAGCGTCTGCTCTACTAGAACGTATTAAAACATACCTAGTCTGAAATAGTATCAAAATTGGCTAAATTGTCAAAGAGAAACAGTGCCATAAGACAGTGATCAAATATTAAAGATTTTTTTTTTTTTCGGATGGGTCATCATCATTAAACCCCCCCCCCCGGGTTTAATGATGATGACCCATCCGAAAAAACTACTACTGTTTCTCTTTCCCACTCTGGGCGGAGCGGAAGGGAGTGTCAGACTTGTACTGACTAAAACCCATCCATGTTCCTTCTTTGCCCTTTGTGTTCCAGGGCCACGGTATCTCTTTCGAACAGTCCCGCAGCCCTGGCAGGCATCGGCCCATGCGGACCCCTACTTGGTTGCTGACATCTCTTTGAGGCGCGCGTGGAACACGAACGCGACGTCGACACGGCCTGTCGTCATAAGACGGCCGGACGGCGAGCTAGCCCATAACTCGCCGTCCACAGGCCTGCGCCTACGGTGGATGGAAGCCACCACGTGACCCCCGACGCCCAGGGTGTCTCCCGCGGCGGCTGGTACGTGAGGTTGTTTCCCTCTCACGTCCCGCCACCTCCTTCACTAGCATGACTAAATATTGGAGCTTTTGACCTTATTTTCACATTATTGCAACAATTAGGACCAAGGTTCTTAATAATCTTGGTGTACGCCAAATTAAACCATAAAACAATAATGTTGGAGAATTAGAACCAAATGTAAAACCAAAAATAACAAATCAGCTTCTAGCCTTTCGATATGAAAAGAAAAAAAGTAATAAATGCTAAGAAAACAAATAAAAACAAGTAACTGCGATCTCCGAAGAATGTATCTACCAACCATGTAAATAAATATGATTTTCCACGTTTAGCTGACACAGAATACGAACAATTCAATATCTGATGAAAACAGATCTTTCTGGTACTAATTGAAAATGAAATAAACGCGGCCAGCTAGGGATTAACCTCAGCACCACAAGACTTTTAACTTAAACTAAAGCAATAAGCTAAGATTAATCTGCAAGTTCATTTACGTCGGCCATAAGCCTGAGTAATATATTCCGAGCTAGAAAAATGTCTCTAAAACGCTAACGTTTTATATTCTAGCTGGAGGTGCTTTTTAAAAGTGCCCGATTTACGTATAAATCGCTACGTAGTCTTGGTAAGCAAGCATCTCTAAGATCCAACGGAGTATCGAAAATCGAAAAGTGTATTGATAGAAAACTGCGAATAGAATATAGACGCGCCTACAGACTTCGAAGGAGTGGGATTTACTTGTGTAGTTTGATGTGAACATTGTGTGAGGATTTCTGTTTCAATTGTATCGGAATTTATTTGCAAATATTTGTGCTTCTCTGTTGAAGTGTGGTCTTGACAAATAAAGATTACCACAAGATAGCACTCCTCTAATTATTACAAACTTATCAGGACAACTTTTACTTTATCAATTTATTACAACTTGCCAACCATCTGAACCAAACATAATTAAAAACATAAAAGTAACTGAGTCACCAAAACAAACTTAGGCCTAAATAAACTCTTACTTTACAAAACAGTCTTTTAACCTGACAAAAAACCGGAAAACCTTTAAGTAAGCGACGTTTTTAAATAAAAACAGTTATTGTTTAGCTACCTATTGAATGGCTTCAGGGAAATTAGGCGCTTTTATAAAGCTGTAAACAAGAAAAAAGCCACCAAGACGTTAGGGCGTGCGACGTGACTTTGCAACTTAGAGAATTTTATATTAAACTAGCTGGCTCACTCGCGGATTTTTCTCATTTCTTTGCCCTCGACTTAGCCATTGTTTACCCACTGTTTTTCTATTGCATGGGTTATTAAACTTTGCTAGTTGTAAATGAAAACTTGTGAATCAAAGGAATCTTTACTAGCTTGCCTTCAGCGTAAAGTTTGTGTTTATATTTACGTTCAGAATAATTTCGTTTGTATTTTTAATTAGAGTTGCGATTGTGAATGCGTTTTACTGGAGCTGCATATGATTTGGGTTTAATTAAATTTTCTTTTGCTGCACGGCTTGTAGGAGTATGTGAGAATACACGTATGCTAACGTTAATATTATAACTTGCTAAAGTTGATTACTTAGTATGTTCGTGTTGGATGTTCTACTTACATTTTATTTTTGTTACTTTCTTGTCCTTTTTCAACTGTGTTGGAGTTAGATTTATGTCTAACCAGATATTGAATATCTGTATTTCGCACGGACTGCCCATTAAAATCCACAACCGAGTTGGTAGGCACCGATATCCTAAAGGTAGTCTGAATTTCCGATTTTCGAGTATCTGGCTATCTATTAATGCAAGCTGTATTTGTGGTGCTTTCATAGTTCCTTGATGTAGGTAATGACCACAAAGGGGAAATCATGGTTGTTTGAACTGCATTCTGACTTAGACTCGCAGAGATCCATTGATCCGTGTTAATTATTCTGAGCCAAGAGCTCCTTTACTATCCATTATTTTCTTACATCATTCCTGTTTTCTTTATCTATCATGTTACTGCTTTCTTCATTTGAATTGAAATAATTAAGGCAAGGTTTCATAACCAATTTCAAGTGGATACCATCGTCTTCTGTTATAATCTCTTCATGCCTATTTACGACATCCACAGGGAAATGTGGGGTGGCTTATACGTGGTTAGTGAGTACTGTGGGTAGCACGCAACGTTTGCTTGTGTTCTAGGTATATCGCATTTGTGTATGGAAAACTGCAAGCTGACTCTTGTCATTTACAGTTTTAACACAATAATTTTATCTCTTAATGAGACACTGTCAAAATAATAGGTTAGATAAGGTTGCTATTTGGCTGATGTTGTCTGAGGTAAATAATAACAACTAAAAATAATGATTGCCTTTGAACTGTATTTTATCTTTTGTAACTTAAGGTTACACCACGCATATAGAACGTGTGGCTATAATTATTATGGCAATGAGAAAAATTTCTGACGAGAGATACATTTGGATCGAGTAGGTATTGAAATTTTGTATGGGACAGTTGATAAATTTTTCGCATTTACTATTTTGGACCCATGGAAGAGGTTGTTCAGTTTGATGGTCTGCAGCAAATCGATAGTCGATAGTCGGCACGGTTGGCGCAGTGGTTGAGCGATTGACTGCTGCGCTGCGTGTCGCGGGTTCGATTCCCGCACGGAACAAATATTTGTATGGCCTACAGGTAGTTGTTCCGGGTCTGGCTGTTTGTGTATGTGAGTTTAAATGTTTGTAAACGCACCCACGATACAGGAGAAATTCCTAGTGTGGGGCAACGTCTTTTTAAAAAAAAAAAAAAAAAACCTTTCATATGACTATACCCTTTTTGTTACACGTTGTATATTTGGTGTAGTGTAGTGTCTGAAAGAAATCCCAACCAATTGTAAAACCACATTTCACATTTCAGTCACCCCTAAGTCCACTGAAGCATTGTTTTACGAACACCTAGTATTGTTTGTATCACTGCCGTTTCTCTGAAACCCTTAGTAAATAGCAAACAAGCCCTTCGGTTGGCACAATACGCCACCACAGTACAATGTAGGCCGGGTTTATAGATTGTAATAACAAAGGTGACAGGTTGCAAGCCCATCGCTTGAGAACGGGATTACTGGGGTTTTACCTTTACTGATAGATACAACTTACTCTAGAGAGAACGGAATTTTTTGGAAAAACAATTTTTTTTTTAACTTTTCTGAAAAATATTTTGACTGTATGAAATATGATGGATCCCTCCCCCTCCACCCTCTTCTAGCCGCATCAGATGACGACTAATAGAGAAGTAAAGTATGTAAGAAGAAGACATGCCGCGCCGACCCTAAATAAATTGAGATGATTGAATGACGACTTTTTTTTTAAATTTTAAGTGCAAGTTAATGCATCAGGTTGAAGTTTTGTATAAAAAAGAAATCACAGTGAGTCTACTTACTCATCTAGATGGGTATAGAATTTTGTGTTCAAATAGTATTAATAGTAGTATTATATTCCGAAGTTGGCAGTTATGGGAAACATATGGATCATCATCTACTCTAGAGATGTACGAACGTACAAAAGATTTTTTTAACTTTTCTGGAAAACAAAAAGAAAAATATATTGTGACTGTGTGAAATATGATAAGGCTAAGAGAAGGCTTCTAGCTTTATGAGATGTTGACTAAAACAGAAGTATGGAAGAAGAAGACATATTGTGCTGACCACAAATAAATTGAGATAAGGGAATGACTAGGTTTCTCAAAAATATGAGTGCAAGTTAATGCCTGAGTGGGTCTTATGAGATTGAGGTTTGTAAAAGAAAGGAATTCGCTGATGGGTAATATCTACTTACTCATCTAGATGGGTATTGAATTTTGTGTTTAATTGAATTTAATGTGACAACTGCAGGATATAATCCTACCTAGGATTATATCCTGCAGTTGTCAGTCGTGGGAAACATTTGTATGAGGAATTATGGCAGACCATGGTATAATAATATACTTCGCCAGGTATTCTCTTCGCACGATGGCCCAAGACTACGTCACGATTAGTGTTACCATTGATTGTCCTTTTCAGTAAATTAATAACTAGCTTAACTATTTAGTAACTCGTGTGATTCACCTATTTAGTTTTAAATTAATTTAATTATTGAATTATTAGTTCATAATTGCTTAGTTAAGTTAAAAAATGCATTTTGCTCGGGTAATCCAATCACACACCGTGGCAACACATCGACAGCATCGCAAATGATGACGTATTCTTGGCCCAATCACGTGACCCAGCTGTCACGGGAAGAGAATACCAGGCGAAATATATTATTATACCATGTGGCAGACAAATGGGGAGGCAGACCCAACAGCCAATTGTTGATTCCGTACGTGATGATGTCCTGAATTCGGGGAATTGCCGATGACAATCATAAACTTGTCTCCATACGCACAGTTCACCTCATTACCCTTCAAACCTGTAACATTTTAAGTGACTTTCCAAAGAAAAACAAAACTCTCGCGTTAGCGCAAAAACAACATGGCATCGCCAAAAATTTTAAAACAAATTATGTAAAGTGAACATAGGTTTTCAGCACACGTGAAACACATGAATCTTGCATAAGGGAAGTTATTTTTGACGTCATCTGTCCAAATGTGTAATAAAAGAGCGAGACAGAAGATAGAGCGAGAGAGAAGATAAATAATTAACTACCACGATGTAGCGTTAATTCGATATATTTGTAGCGTCCACATGAAAGTCTGCGAGAAAGACTCCATCATGTTTGTAGGAAGCACCCTGAGGGGCCCTTTATTTAATTAGCAATAGAAAAAGGAAATGGTGTAGCGTAACGGTAATGTGTCACAAAAATGTGCCAGTGTTCTTTATTCTTAAAGCATCAACTTCTTTTAGGTATTTTATTGGTACTTATTGTAAGTACAGTGAGTGATAGCTGAGCCACCTTTGCATAACTGGTTGAGATTTTTTTAGAAAACGAATCGATAGAATTTTATAATGCTTTTAAATTTTATTTACTTAGCTCAAATAAAAAGAATTATAAAATTCTACCGATTCGTTTTCTGAAAAATCTCAACCATTTATGCAAAGGTGGGTCAGTTAATTGTTATCACTCACTCAAAGTAACAACATATTTTTTTCTGTAATAACGTGTAGTATAATTTTACATTTGGCTTAGGCAGAGGCACCAGTGGCGAAGGTTACATACAACTCGATTCCTACTGGCTTCCCTTTGGAAAAGGCACAGTCAGTATTCTATAGACAAATAATATAATCACATTAAATATACGTACTCCAGCTTACCTCTTACAAAAATTGACCTTTCGCCACTGAGAGGCACAGTTCCAAATTCGAGCACTAATTGAAGAGTTCCTAATAATCCTAATGTTTGGCAACCGAGTTGCATTTACTTGACCAATTTGAGATTTTTAGTTCCCTAATTCATTTTCGATCATTCACAAATACAAAGTTTCGGGTTTTCATTTTAACATAAGACGAAGTTTGTAGCCCCACCATAAAATGCTCGGAAGATTAATTTTTTCAACTTACAAAAGGTAAGACAATTTAGATCGCTTTTTCAGTTGAAAGAATCCTGAAAAAGTCTTGTCTTCTTATCCTCGGTCGTAATTTGTAGGAATCAGCAAAATGGATCAAAGTTAATGGTAATAAAGTTAACCGTAATTGCTGAAGACGGGGACCCTCTATCTATCATTACTTGTTCTTTGTCTAAACTGGGGAAGAAATTGTAATAAACCTATGTGATCTGTGTTTTTTATTTCGAAATCAATAGACAACATAACATCACGCCTGTAATCCCCGAAGAGTTAGGCAGATGTGTACCTTACAATGCACCTACATTTCACCAGTTATGTTTAAGTCCCATGTAATAGAGGGCGAGTCTATTGCCATCAACCGGGCATAAATCCAGACTCCGTGGCTGCTACTGAGAAATTCCTAATGGAAAAACCCATTAAAAATTTGCCCCACCCGGGAATCGAACCCAGGACCTCATGCTGAACAGTCGCGCTTGCGACCAATAGACCAACACAGCAGTTAGACAGTCTATTTTAGCCTATTTGAGTGTCCCACTGCTGGGCAAAGTCCAAATTCCCCTTAAACACACTTTCAACAGTTAGACATTAAAGGTATCCAAAATAGAAGTGTTATTTGTAGAATACTTTTCGTGCTCTTAAAATGTGTTCTTATTTCTTGGTGTGCTCTAGATGGAATACCTCATAATGTGCACCCTCATCGTTGGCCTATTGCCATTTACAGATTTTTGTTTTAAATATTGTTGCGGCTTGCTGTCAAAGACTGCTATCTAGGTAATATCGCTTAGGTTCTCTACTTTTCTCGTCTATTTAGGCGTTATGAGCCAGTAAATAGAAACGATTATCGTCTAACCACTATCTTAATGATGTGAATGAACTTTATATAATATCAGCTATCTTGTTAAATTCGATGAAAATGTAAGCATGTACTGTGTGTATCGGTTTCTTCTTTATTTTTTTCAAGTTACCTCCTTGACTCCTTATAAGAACCTTGTACACACGGCGGCACATGAAGCTGCACATTTCCAGTATAACTTGTCCTTGCTTTGTATAGATTTCCTATACAATGAGAGATCCGCATAAACTGGTTTTTTAAAGCTTGATTGGCCGTTGACAGTGGCCCACATTCCACCTTTATGCCTTAAGTTATAAAGTTGAAAAGTGGTTAACTGCGAACTTTGCCGGTTGTACCTACCAATACTTCGTCGACTGGTAGAAAATGCCTAAGGCATTTAGTCCGCTCTTGTGTAATTGTGAGCGTAAAGTAACTAAAAATTGACAAAAATAGTAGACACTTTGACAAAGCTTTTATTTTCATCCGCTCCCAATAAAAGTTGTGCTGTCATCCAAAATAATCTCATAAAAGAACATCAGCCCAACAAAAACGGCATAAAAAATCTATCACAAATTAATCCTTTGAAATCCCCACGTTAATAAAATAGAGTAAAATTTAATATAATGGAGCACGCTATTATTGTACAGAACAGCAGATAGTTTGCTCAAACGGATTTTAAAAGCGATTGTGAGGCGAGCGGTTTTATCGCTAACGGCGATCGCGTACAGGCGAAGTTTAGATGGACCAGAACAGTAGGAAAAAGACAAAGGCTGCCGAAGGTATAGCGGTAAATGGTATATTAAATACACGTGGTGGTGGTCAATCTGGTAAGTAGGGCAATAAACTTCACGATTTTAAACAAATTAAAAACATACAGTCTACACACAGAGGTCGATAATGAATGCAAAGGAAAAAGGAAAAGTTGCTCCAGAGTGGTCCGCGAAATTTAAATTATATAATATTTTAAATGTCTTAATGAGGTTTTTTTTTAAGAAATATTCAATAATGTTATTTTTTTTTAGAAAAATGAATTATGGATATAAATAAACTTATATACTACTACCACTACTTTACTTCTTTTATTTTTGAAATTATATTAGTTACAAAAGTGACAAAGAAAAATTATAAATAGTGTTTAAATGGGATTAAATGAACTTACAGGGTTTTATTAATGATTTTAATGACTATAGCTCTGAAAAACCATATTTTATACGGTTGCAAATCATATTTTAATCAACATACAACCCGACACTGACCTCATCATCTGCATATTGCAAAAAACGAAAAAAAAAATGTATTTCACGGGCTACCCTGGTTCACCTTAACATCAGTATTAACCTGGCCACAATAAAAATGCATGTAAAAGCCCCATATAACATAGGGTCACGCAATGCCGTCTTTGGCCTCTTCGGTTTGTATAAAAGTATCATCTTAAAACTTGAAAAGAATCACAATGTGCAAAGTTTTAATTAAAGCTAGCACTCTTTGAAGATTTGGCACAGATATAGTTACTTAAAAGTTGAGACATTCATAGCAAAAACTGCTAGACTGCCAGCCTATGAACTATTTATTAACATAGGCACATGGATTTGTTTTCACGATCTATTTTGTCAAAAAAATGTTTTAAATTTATAGACTACTGACTGAAGGTTACCATAACAACCTTTTGACAACTAACACCACAGCTTAAGTACCTTATGAAGAAATAATGAACACAATTTGCAAAAACATTTTTTTTAAAGTTATTTGAAAACATAAAGACTACCTATTAAATAAAAATATCCCGCACAAATAAAAGCAACAACGTGTTTATCAAACCACGTAAGCTCCTCTAAGGCAATACAAACATAACTCCCACCAGACAATTCCCACATGCAGTAACACCACCTCAAAACTATATTAAACGCGCAAGACTACCATAAGTTACAATAAGACCATAACTAAACACTGCAGATGTAACCCGAAAACCGCATTCAACCTAACTTCGGTCTCAAATTGTCACAGTGTTACAAACGTTCAGGGAAAAGTCCGAAACTTGTGGCCAAAGTTGAGTTTTCTAGCTCGTTTGTGCCAATTGTAGAACGGTGTAGATGTGGCCGGGAAATTACGTTTTGTTGAGATACGATCTAAACGTGAGCCTATTAGGGTATTGAAGAAATCATTTGGGAGATGCTAGTTCGATATTATTTGGGGATTATTCGGTGTAGGTTATAAAAATATTCGAGGAGCTCGTGGCGAAATAATAACAGCCGCCCGTGTCGATATCTTTAGGTTAACCCGTGCTTGCCTAGGTTGGTCTGTGGATGGATGACCACCCATTACATACCGAGTTTTCTGCGTGCCTTGGATATCATATTAAGCCGTTGCTCCTGGATGCCATTTGTAGATATTTGACAGTCGTTACAGGTAGTCAGTGGCCCAAAAACTTGATAACCCGTCTTAGCAAGGGGTATCGAATTACCCAATACTAACTGGGTTGTGGAGCTCAGATAGGCAGTCGCTCCATGTAAAATACAGGTATTCAACTGCATCCGGTTAGACTGGAAGCCGACCCCAATATAGTTGGGAAAAGGCTGGGCAGATGATGATGGTGATGAAAATATTTGTCTTTCTATTTTCTTCTCAATTACAGTGCTTCAAAAGCTTCTAATTGTCAAGGCCTTCAAAAAAAGGTTCTAAGAAAGAATTAGCAACCTGTTTAAACCAGTAGTGATTGCCTGCAGACCGCCTTCTTCTCGTAACGATTATATTTATAATCTTTTCGAGTACATTTGTCGGATTAACTGCTTCTATCAGCCAGTAATTTCTATCTAAGATTTAAAAAGAATTTAAGCAGGAATGTTATCCGTCTGAATAAAAACTCATTCAGGATAGTGCAGGAGTAATACTACTACTGGTATAGGACTAGTTCAGGATACTCTTATTATTATCAGCCATTTGTGTCCCACTGCAGAGCAAAGGCATCCCTTCCGTCTTTCCACTTATCCCTATCCAGTGCTGTTGTTTGGCAATCTTTTTGAAAAGAGTTCGTCCCGCCATCTCCTTCTGGGCCTGCCGCGTTGCCGTTTGCTGCTGTTTATGACCCATTGTATGACCCATACTGATTTGTATGTTTATTTCTTCTAAACCCGACATGTAATTTTGATAATTATGAATAACTAATTTAAACTAAGAAAGAATTAGCATTCAGCGTGCAATGCTGCCAGTCTTCTGGGCACGTTTCCAGATGACAGCGATGCAGAGGAGTACTTTGAAACCTAAATGTTCTATTGTCGTCGTTGTATATATGTAGGTACTTACTTTTAGTCTTCTTTTTATCATTTTTTTAGTTCTGTAAATAAACTAAACTAGACTTTTATATCAGTAACGGTAATCACGAAATCATAGTAGCAAAACTAGTCGCTAAAAGATCACTAATGATAATTTCATATCTACCACTGTAATGGTAGAGAATCTCCGACCAGAGAAGATTATTAGCTGCGATAGTAAACTAATGAGATAACTTTTTGTAAAACCAAAATGATAACAGTCTGTAGGTACACGACGAAAGGGAAGCCGCCTAAAATCCGGCCACGTATTCTCGCCCCAACTTACAAAAGCAAAATGTTTCTGTTAATATGCGGGTAACGACAGAAGAATAATTATCTATAAACAGAGCATGAAAGTTCATTATCATTAATAATAACTGTAAATAGGTCGTGAGAACAGACACAGTCAATGCCACCTGCCATGTTAATAGGAAACAACAGGAAAATCGTCAAGAGAAATCTGAGCTGACATGATCCGTAATGAGAGGGAAACACATGGAATGGAAGATTCGATTATCTGCCTTCTGTACAAAGGATAACAAAGGTCATAATGCCACGCAAGTGTGTTTTTGACAGCATGTTTCTTTCTAGGAGATACTTGGTATTAGATAGCTATAAGCACTACTAGTTTATCTCAGCCATTAGTGAAGCTAACGACCTTGTGAGCCATGTGTGTGACTCTAATCTTTAGTACAGCTGTAGTAAGAAATCTCACAGCAATCCTTTTCGCATCTAAATCTAAGACTTCTTACTCATATCCCTTCTATCCCAAAAATAACGGCTCCGTATAAATTTTACACGAGCGATATAATTCATAATTCCCACTGCGTACATCCCAATTGATATAGGATAGGATGATATTTACTTTACCGACAGCAGTTTGTGTTCGAAAAAGCCAGGCTTTTATTTTCTATTGTCGGAACGCAGTCAGCATGCAAATTTTATTCCGGATTTTTTTTCGTTCTCGCGCATCTGTTTTGAAATAATTGCAAGCGAAAAATGTATGGTGAAAAGTTTTACTTGCAAGTTGAATTTGTTAAGAAAATATTTGTGATGCATGGTGGGTTTTGTAAAGAATAAATAAGCCAGTGAAATTTCAGTGAATTCCGAGTTGTGAGCGGCGACTGTCGAGCTTTCTAAACCTGTGGGAATGCAGATTTTCGTAACGATGTTAACTGGTCGATGTTTTTGACCTCCTCGTTATTCACTTGTTTACTAATGTTTCCTTTTATGACTTTAAAATGTTTCTTTCACAAAAAGCATATTTTAGTGTCTCCGAATTTCTAGCCGAAAAAGTTTTTCTGTTTGATTTATACAAATATGCAATTTTGACGTTACCATATCAGAATATTTTATTAATTTATAAACTTTCTAAATTATGAACTTTGCATGTGCCTATTCTAGGTAATTTTCAGATTATTTCTTATTGTTAATATTTTTCAGTGTTATCGAAATATTTGTACGCCGATACTTACGGCTAAACATGTCTGGACTCAAACCATAATTATTTTTGCATGCTATTGTATGTATACAAAGTTAAAAAAAATAAAGAAATCTTATCTTACGACACTGTAGGAAACTACACCATAATTGGACTAGAAAAGTTCATCGTGTTTATCAGTAAATGCGCTATGAATTTTACTAGTCTCCTCATTTTATAATACTCGAATGAAAAAACATTCAGAATTCTCCGCTCCTCAAGTTTCGTTAACTTTATCATCCATTTCAATTAAAATTTACTCCTGGTTCACAAAAACTACTAAATGCACGCGAAAAGGGTGTCGGAACTCAAAACTTTTTAAACCCTGTTCAAAATTTTAAACAACTTAAATATCAGATTCATCTAGTTGCTCAGCACCTAGAGCTTCAGCGTTCAAAATGATTTAAATTGAAACAAAATTGTAGTGTAGGTAATTAATACAGGCTTTTTAGTTGAGGCTAAGAACACTAACATTTTAAAACAAAAGACTCCATGTGTGTCTACGATCATATCTCTTACACTACACTTCACTCATGTCTTTTTTTTCTAAAAAAAACGTTGCCCCACACTAGGAATTTCTCCTCATCCCCTCATCCCCTCATCCCTCCTCATTTCAACACATATTTAGCTTTCATGTAGGTTATTTTAGAAAAAGTTGGCGGAACTTTTGTAACAGAATTATACAGATGATGGTCAGAGAGAAAAGCATCACACATTCAGTTTTTGACAGAAAGATGGCCAACTAATAAAGAAAATTCTGTAATTTAACCTCTACCAAGTGACACTGTGAACTAATAGAAAGAACAAACATTCCAATAGTTAATTAATGACGAGTTAAGCAGACCGGCCTGCCTTGATGCGGGTCGACAAGCCAATCTGCGTTGTGACCTAATTTCAACTTTAGGCTTAAATGATGACACAACTTCTGCCCTCAGGCTAATGTCACTGGGTGCACCTAAGGGACACTACAGGGCTCCGCATAATCTTAATGAGAAGCGGGACGATGTAGACATTAAAGTATTTAAAATTCTATGCCAGTGAGCTTATCGCAATTAACTACTACAGGTAGATGTAGGTTTTTCCAAAGGTAAAGCTTTTTCATAATAGTGAAATTTCTCGACGGCATATAAAGCCAAGTTAGAGGCCCATGGGCGGCATTAAAACTCTGACACCAGGTTAGGCACTAACCACACGATAAAGAAAGAAAGATAGTGAAATGCCATTTAGACTACCTCGTTGGTCTCACGGTTGCAAGCACGACTGCTGAGCATGAGGTTGACCTCATGGTTCGATTCCCGGGTTGGGCAAATTTTTGGGTTTTTCCATTAGTAATTTCTCAGTTACAGCCACGGAAGCTGGATTCGTGCCTGGTTGATGGCAATAGGCTTGCCCCCTATTACATGGGACTTAAAACCTAACTGGCGAAATGTGGGTGTACTGTTAGGTACACCTCTGCCTAACCCTTCGGGGATTACAGGCATGATGTTATCATCGTCATTCTCTTGCCCTTATCGCAATTCATTTGGGGTCGGCGCAGCATGTCTTATTCTTCCATACATCGCATTCTCTATTACTCGTCATCTCATCAGACACCTCCTTTGGTAACAAAGGAGGTGTCTGATGAGATGACTATCATTCTTATCAGGCATGATGTTATGTTATGTGAAATGACTTTGGTAATTATCTCCGTGATACTCTGCTCTCCTTGCTTGTCAATTGTATTAAGTGCAAACTGAAGTAAGTCTGATATTAAACGTTTCCCTTAAGTGAACGGTTCTCTTAGGTGAATGATCATGTTTATTTATTCCAGGTTCATTTGCTACTTTTATTTATATTTCAATCAATTAAGTGCCACGCTCGTAAATATTCCATTACCTACGCCATTGAACGCACTTATTAGGTACCACTCATCCGCTGAAGCGCTACAAAAGCGCGTAACTTCAAAAAAAAAAAGCGGCTAACTCACGCTCTATTAGTTGTCAACTAGCCAGAGAGAGCGATGGTGCGAGTAATCCAATTTGAAAGTTGTGCCCACCGAACCGGGCTACGTCATAATTAACTACTGGCTGGGGACAAAGTCATGAATAACTAAACCTTCAGTCATGAAACAACTGGCCATGTCGCATGTATGCTTTGTAATCTGAGGAGAATGAAAGAAAAATATAGTTTAAATGAGGTTGTTTGCAGGTGATGGAAGGATAACAGTGCGAGTTATATTGGGAGCGCCAAATGAGGAAAGTCTGCTTCAGGGTAACGATAATACAATTGATAATGTTCTTTATGTTTGAAGCTATGTTTAAAGATAGTCATTTGCATAATAGGTATTTATCCTAGTTTAAAGTGACTGGTATATGCCTCATTGGTCTAGTGGTCGGAAGCGCGACTGCTGAGCATGAGGTTCTGGGTTCGATTTCCAGGTCAGGCAGTGTTATTGCGTTTTGCCATCAGGCATTTCTCAGTAGCAGCCATAGAGTCTGGATTATTTTAAAACATAGGGTAGTAATAAAAGCTCCGAAAAAAACCTAACCTGTCCGGAGTCGGAGTGACCTAAGTCCCGAGCTCGCTTCGCTCGCTCTTGCATCCTAAGTTATAGAAAACGATTATTTTAGCAGAAAATGTTTTCGCAAACTTAGTATTTTTTTCGGAAGTTTGGTTTTTTTTTGTAAATTTAGTTTAATATTTTTCGTAGAATTGTAATCTGAATAAGCTCATGTTTGTTTGTTAAATACAACATTTTTGTCGGTTAATTTTGTATTCATTTTTCCGTAATTCATTATAACCTAGCTTAGTATTACTACTAAGCTAGGTTAAAATGAATTATGGAATTATTATTTAATCGGGGGTGACTGTAAAGTCACCACCGATCGTTGGAAGTTAATTTATTTTTCGGACGCTTTATTATTTCCCTTATACATATAACTATAACATCCTTCGGGGATTACTGTCGCGATTTTATGTAGTAATTGTACCATAACTCACACTGTACTAATTTTAGGCATTACGGTTGTCTTTCTGCAAAACATTAAATAGTAGTTTTGGCGTGAAAACGTAGCGCCAAATAAATTCGCTCTCGTATTTCGCTAAAATACACTAAATTATTACGTGCCACTTTCCTACGACCCGTCTTAGGATAACAATGGCAACACACGAAAAGCTTTATAATACCACAGTGTAACGAACACTCCATACAAAGAGTTTGCTAAACTGCGATAATACGGTTTGAAAGTTGAGCTGTGTCGTTGGCACTTCAATGAGCACCTATTCATACTAATACACTTGCCTATAATCCAATCTATTAATACTTAGCACGCTGTTGTTATAACAGTATTCTCATTCCAATACCGCTTCGAGCTATATAGCTCCAGTTCCCGTCAAAGTTAAACTATCAATGATCGATGCATTATTGCTCCAAAACGTAGATTTGTATTGCACAATGGAATGCTCCCAAATGACTATTAGCATAGACTGAAATGGAGTTATTATCTATGTAGGTTAGACTCGAAAATTCTGCTCTAATAAATGTACGAGAGGAACTTTGTGTTACATAGTGTTATAATTTCATAGCGAGTTTACTGCAGTCTAAAATTAATATGGAGTAGGAAACAAAATGTTAGTAGAATTGTCTCGCGAGGAATAAAGGATACGCTCTGAAATGTTTACATTTTATTTTGTATTTCATATACTTTAATGTTTCCATTGTGCTTCTGGGAATTGAAGAGAAACATACATTGTATTGGTTGCTTATTGTCTCTGGATAGTCAAAAGAGTATACTCCGTTCGGAGAGTTTCGGCGACATTGTATGAAATTCTAAGAAGCCTTTATAATAGTCAAATTCCGGCGAATCCTGATTATAAAACATTGTTGTTGCTTGTTACCATAAATCAAAAAAAAAACAAATTAAAATAAGTTTATTTCATATCATTTTGGCTTACATTGCATGTCGAGGAGTCTCCATTTTGGCATAGAAAATGCCTGTAGTTGAAGGCTCCGTTCTTCCCTTACATTATAAACTTACAAATAGGTAAATAACAAAAAGAGAAATAAAGAAAATACGATCAATTGTATAAGTTTGTGTGTGTGCGCGCGTGTGTGTTTGTGTGTGTGAGTGTGTATGAGAGAGAGAGAGATAGATTTTGAGTGTACATGTGTGACTAAATAACCGAATAACATCACACTATACTAATTATTATTAAATCACACTTTGCAAAAGCAACTCTGTTTCATCATAATTTATTAGTTTTCTATACATTAATTAGCAATCGGGTTCAACGGAACAAACACAATAACAAAGAGAAATAGAATGAATGAGAGATGCACAGCCCATTTAATTAGATAGAAATAGAAATAGTTTATTGTCCTTTTCTTACAGTAAGCATGTACCCAAGCTAATACAACTTGAACGTTGGCTGCTAGATTATGAAAATCATAATCTTTTCATACCAGAGACCGTCGGAATTGCATTTCATTTTTAATTTCGGTTACAACTCTTTGTAAGACCAAACACGAAAGCCAATTTCAAAAGGGAAACCTACTTAATATCCTTTTGATACAGTAGCCTATTTAGCTGGCTTTCCTTGGAAATAATGTGAGCCCCAACAGGGAAGTAGTTACGTTTATATAAGAAAGTTCCATCGTTTGTTACACCTAGTAACTCGAGAGTCATCCTGGGACAATTTTTAGTTTCTTAGTCAAGAGGGAAAAGTTTTTATCTTCTACTGTATGGAAATGTCTGCTTTTAGTAATTTTGCTGCCAGGTTCAACATCTTATTTGTTTTCTTTTCATTCCTTCGTTGGGTTTCGCTGTATGGTATGTTTTTGTCGGAAATGAACTTGAAATTTAGCTTGGGGCAACGTTTGCGTGTTTTGCAAAGCTGCGAAAAATTCAAAAAATATTAAATGTATCCACGTTTCCTGATTTTTCTTGTCATTTTCTATATTTCGCGTTTTATCTTTCTTGAACTTCTTTCATCAGCCAGACGAGGAATTAAGCGAGACCTCATCATCTGCCTAGCCTTTTCCCAACTAGGTTGGGGTCGGCTTCCAGTCTAACCGGATGCTGTTGAATACCGGTATTTTACAAACAGCGACTGCCTATCTGACCTCCACAACCCAGTTAGTACCGGGTATTACAATACCCCTTGGTAAGACTGGTTGTCAGATTCTTGGGCCACTGACTACCTAACGACTGTCAAAGATCTACAAATGACACCCGGGACTAACGGCTTAACGTGCTTTCAGAGGCACGGAGGAAAGTCGGTATGTAATGGGTGGTCACCCATCCACAGACCAACCGAGGCAAGCACGGCTTAACCTAAAGATGAACCCGAGTGGCTCTTATTTTTTAGCCACGAGCTCCTCAATTAAGCGAGACCAAAATCACTAAACCTGTCTTCTTCTTTTTCTCGAATCGATGACTCTGATTTTGTTCAATCATTATGTAGCAACCTGGACAGCTCTGTCGTTTACCTTATTAAGTCCTGGAGGGTCCAATTAGTTACTAAACCTGTCACCATATTCATTGCAACTATCCCTAACTATTTCAGTCGGAGCATAAGCTACATCACCCTTATGGGAACCAAAACTCACCTGTCCAGCATTTACAATAACAATTGATCTCGATCAATGCCTACTAAGCGCAATGATTATCGTCCAATCGTTGGTAAACGCAATGATTACCAATCGCTGACTCTATTCGTCCGGTGAAAGCCCACATTCATCAGGGGATATTTACATAATGTTTCTATTTACATTTACCTACATATGCACTGTGGACCTAGTTAGTTGCAGCATTCTAATCCACGTTAACCAATAGGGTTAGGATTAAAGTTCACGATTTATGGGACATGTGGCTTAGTAGCAATTTAACATGAGCAGTTTGCGTTAGGGGAATTGATTATTTCAGCTAACAGATATATGTAGGTTTCAAGTTTGTACAGATTTTTATGAGGCTTGATGTAGTAGTGATATTTGAACAGGACATTACTCTTGATAAACAATCATCATCTGCCTAGCCTTTTCGAAACTATGTTGGGGTCGACTTCCATCTAACCGGATGCAGCTGAATATCAGTATTTTACATGGAGCGACTGCCTATCTGACTTCCACAACCTAGTACTAACTCGGTAATACGGTACCCCTTGGTAAGACTGGTTGTCAGACTTTTTGGGCCACTGACTACCTAACGACTGTCAAAGATCTACAAATGACACCCGGGACCAACGGCTTAACGTGCTTTCCGAGGCACGGAAGAAACTCGGTATGTAATAGGTGGTCACCCATCCACAGACCAACCTAGGCAAGCACGGCTTAACCTAATGATCGACCCGAGCGGCGGTTATTATTTAGCCACGAGCTCCTCTTGATAAACAATAACTAGTTAAAAATAAACTAACACACAAACCAAAATTAACCCGGACAACACGTCAGAAATTAGCGAATCTAATTCATTACGAATAAGTTTTTGCGATAGATCTCTGTTACTTGTATTAGGTGTAATAAGACACCTTGCTATCAATCATTACGTTTCCTCTCTGCCAAGTATCTGCCATAAACACAGACATGATGTTGTAACACATACTTATGAGTATTCCACCTTTTCTTCGAAGGCATATGAGCATCCTTTTAAAAAGTTCCAATCTCACGGAATCCATAAGAAAATTGCATCGCAGTATGTTAGAATACGTTCGGCAATTTAAAATAATGTTTGCTCACTATACGTATCGCGTATGCAGACGCGAACGGGAATCTCTTATAAATATTTGATACAGCTGAGCCAGATATTTGCCTTTGCCAAGCAACAGTAGCTTTAGGCAATAACGTCGAAATTTCAGAGCCAACCTCCGGGCTAATAGAATTTTCATTTCAATAGCAAATCGTTGAAGAGGGGACGGTCAGGTATAAATGGAAGACAAAAGAAACACTGGTAGGAGGAAGGTAACGCGATAAGATTGTTTCCTCACTTGTTTTACTGCTCACGTCTTCGTGAAAGGTAAGGTTTTCGACAGACATATGGGCACTGATATAGTCAGTCTGTTTTACGATAATGTAGCGATAAAAAGTTACGTAACAGTTTCAAACTACGTTGATTAGAGAAGCCTTCATTAACATTCGATTCCAAGGGAAACTGATCCGTTTCAAAACATTCTTGTTAACTTTATTGCTTAGTTAAGTTTCCAGAGTTTTAGAACAGAAACAGAACACGCCGGCAATTATTAAAAATTCAAGCTCGCACATGTATTTTTCAGGCGTATGTATGTATGTAATTAATATTTAAACTTGTCACCAAGTGTACAAACGGGGTACCCTTAATAATGAATTCTGGACATGTGTCCCATGCGAATGCTTTAGGCTCTAGCGCCCCTCCGTGGTACAAACATTACATTATGACGGGGACAACGAAATCAAGAGCCTTGTTGGTGCATTGGTAATGAGTGTGCTCTTACAGTTTCAAGGAAATGTGTTCAAATACAGATAGGGGTTCTTAGGTTTTTTGTTCCAAATATAATATTGAAGTCTAAAGCTGTCGACAGACACTTCACATTCACCCAAGTGAAGCATCTAATATCAGCTTATGATTACGCCAAAAAATTGTTGTCGTTCCGTAAGAAGACCGGCTAGCGGCGTTTAGTCTATACAACATTAGTTTTAGTATATGCGAAACCTGAAACACGTGTCTAGTATTTTTATGTAAAGAATCTATGTACAAAATTTCAAAACTGTATCATGAAAAATCACTAAGTTATAAGCTGGTAACAGACTAACTGTTACCTGGTTGTCCACACAAAAACGTAGTCACCACGCGGCGCCGCCGCGAGGCCCCCTACAGCGTCGTCTTTAGCTCATTGATAATAATAATTTGGCTGTAGGTACCTAAATGATTGGGATAGGTACTTAATGTCGCTCGGTGTCCAACTTGTAACCTTTTTAAATATTTTTGGGACAAAATATAACATGGTTTAAAAGTTAATGGAAACGATTCAGTTACCTATTCTGAACAAACTATATTCAGGTTTCGCAAATACTAAAAATAATGTTGTATAAACGATTTATCATTTTTTTCATTATATTTATGATTATTATAAAAAATAAAACATCGAAACAGAGGCATGCATAGGGCTGGTTAATATAGACTATAAAGTAAAAATATATAAAATTTGCTCTAGTTTTATTTTTCAGAGAGAAAACAGGGAAATACGTAAACGTATGGTATGAGGTAAACACTGCCAGCCTTTCCTCTTAGGGGTTTTACTTTAACCTAAATCTCTATTTGTTCGTACTGGTACACACCTACCCATTACACAAGTAATTAATTATTTACCACATAAACCTTTAAAAACACCTCTACCCAGAAACCTGATATTGGCCACGCAAACAAATAAACAAGAACAAAATAATACATTAAAACCAAATGTAACGGAAAAAGGGAAAGCACCTACCCGTAATCACAGCAAAATATAATTCCCCAAAGACTGACTCATTAAATTTTATGGCAAATGTAAATTATTTTGTATGTTCTACTGAAGATAATATTCAAAAATATGCAAACATTCACCGACTCTGTTCATTTGAAGGCTGAAACTCCACGTGGGTATTAATAATTAATTTGCTTTAGCAAAGAGTATACAAGTGTAGAGAAGTTAGGGGTTTGGTGCCTAGTTGTTGAAAATTTAAAACGGAATACCCGGGCGGCCGACAGCCGAGGCGTTCTCAGTGGTTATGGCATGTTTGCTGTTTAAGGCGCGGTTTATACAGAAGAGACGTGGCGAGGGCTTGTGGCGGTGGCGGATATTCAAAGAAACCTAAAATGTACCTAATAGTTATGTCGCATAGCGTCGTTTTTGTCGGAAAGAGAACTGCACCTGCGCTTTCTGGTGACGTCACCGCCACCACCGTCTTTAGTAGTCGCAAGCGTCGCCAGAGCATCTTCGTCATCTAATAAAGAAGACATGCTTTCGGAAAGAAATCCATCTGTACTGTAAATTACCACCGCATCAGCCGTCTCTGCCACTTCTGTATAGTTTAATTTCGCGAGGTGATGATGTCCGCGCCACACCACCGCCACCTCCCCTCACCACGTCTCTTCTGTATGAACCGTGCCTAAGAGTGCCCTGTGGCAAAGACAGTGTGGTAAGACTTAATCAATTTTTCAAGCCTTCTTTAGCTGGAAGTTGACTTCCTTACTTATCTCCTGAATGAAATTAGAAGACTTCCTGAATTTAGATTGTAGAAGCTATAAGAGGAGAAACACTACACCTCTTTTTTATTGCCAAATATAAAGTAGACGATTGTATTGTGGGATTTTGGCGGAGAGCCTAGTTTGCCAATCACAACAAAGTATACCCAAAGAGTCTCGATCCGGATCCATTTCAAATGCAGTACCATTGAAAATAAAGTAATCTATGTAAGTATTACAGCCTGATCTGAGGACGATTTTCACCTATAAACCGCATTCAAGACCAGTGTTATCATAATAATTGCTGTGAAATATTAGACACTTATTAAAGCTCTTGAACGCCGTTCAGATGTCCTGATCTAGATTAGTTTTATTTGTGAAATCCGCTCTGAGACTGAAAATCAAAACATGTTAGGATGTAACTTTACCGTTATATTATATCGCATGTATTTGGTCTGTCCCACTTTCCTACATAGAGTGACACTCCGAACAGATTCAGTACAATGAGCACTGATAACACTTGACAAGACGCTTGCCCATTGCCATCGTGCAATAAAGTGATAGCCCCTGTACACAATGGCCCACGTTGGCTACATGTCAACGTCATCTCTACAATATAATAGAGATATATCAAGAGGAGAAAAACGTCGGTAGAGTAAAATAGTAGAAAAATATAATAAAATCATGGAATTTACTTTCGGCAGGGTACTATCATTCTACAGGGTGTAAACAGACCCTTCACATAGCTGTCAACCAAGCATGCTGTACATCAAACTAAGTAACTTTACGCAAAAATGATTGCTGGGAATCGACTTTTTTTTTGGGATGAGAAATCACGTTTTACGGTAGGACTCGATGGAAAGCACTCAAAGCATTGTGCTGATGGATGGATTGACTATTCAATTCACACACAAAGTAAAGTAAATACGAGTATCTTACATTAAAAAAATGTATTTAAAAAAAGCTTATGAAAAAGTTGGAACTTTGACCCCCAAAATCTCCGTAACTAGAAGGTTCCCAGGTATGGTCTAAAGACGGCGAGAACAAGTGCCTTTCGGATATGTTAAGGGTCTATTTACACCCTTTATACAGACTCGAAGACTACTAAAAAGTTCGACTTCCAAACACGATCTTCGCTGGAGCTATCTTTGGTTCTAAAAGCTGTGTATGTATAAATCGACAAGCACTTTCAAATAATGTAGAATTTTAATCATGAATCCTGTAAAAATGTAATTCATAATCAGCCTAGCCTTTTCCCAACTATGTTGGGGTCGGTTTCCAGTCTAACCGGATGCGGCTGAGTATCACAATTTTACATGGAGCGACTGCCTATCTGTCCCCCACAACCCAGTTACTAATGTATTGCCTAAAATATTCCTTGGTAAGACTGGTAGTCGGACTTTCAGGACACTGTAAAATTTTTTCTTTATACTAATATTTCTGTCTATGACAGCCGATACCAACGGCTTAACGTGCTTTCCGAGGCATGGAGTGGCCGTTGTTCCGGCTGTTATCATTAAGCCTATTTAACAGCTATTAACAGCTGTAATTGTACTACTATTAAAGTATAAATGTGATAGCACGTCGTAAAACAGGCCTATTGCATAAAGGTCCATTCAACCTCTGCCGTTTCCAACTTGCATTATTACAGTCTTAACTAGAACTTAAACTGCTTCTAAACTGGGATTCCATACGAGATTATCCTTAATTATGTTACCCCAATCGATTGAGGCGGTTAGATAAAATCTTCTTACTCTGAGACGGTGTGTGTGATTTCCATATTTATAGTACGCTCATACGCAGTCCAAATATTGATACCTGAAAACAAAATATCAGTACTACTCAGGTTACACACCTTTAGACAGAGATTATTATAACTAGAAGACGGGATATTTACCATGTTGTTTGTATGTTTTGTTTGTTTGTGTTTTAACATGGTAATTATCCCGTCTTCTAGTTATAATAATTTTAGTGACCATGAAAGTTTAAAATTTTAGACAGAGAGTCGGTGAAAAATATGTAGTTGAAGGCACTGCCTTTTCTAGATCTTTGACAGTCTTTACAGCCGTAACAGATAGTCAGTGACCCGAAAGTCTCAAAATCACAACTGTCTTACCAAGGGTTATCGAATTGCCCACTACTAACTGGGTTATGGAAGTCAGATAGGGAGTTGTCTTGCTTACTAACAATATATGGATGTAAAATGTCCGAAATAAAATGATTATAGACTGGAAGTCGATCCAGTAGAGATTTAACGCCCAGGCAAAGTCTGCTATTTACTTCTTTTTTTAAATTTGTGAATATTTTTGCGATGTAGACGGTCGTAAGTATCTACGATACTGTGAAAGAGTACAGTATCGATCACAGAGTAGGTAATATAAAGGTCGCGGTATCGATATTTTTGATTCGATATCATATCCCTTCTCCGACGACGCGTTTTCGAACGCACGATTGATCGCAATTGCCGACGCTTTGAGAACTTATTTGAAGAGTATATATTGGAACCAGATAAGAACACGCTTCACATTTTTTCTTGAAAGCTGCGTTTCAAAGAAGCCTGAAGCGCTGTAGTTATATTATTGAGGGTAGACTTCTACAGAAAAACATATTTAAAGAAGCTTTAAATATCCGAGTATTCTGTTGAGATAATGGGACATATGTTTAGCATTATTCCTGTAACAGGAATATAGATACGAGAACATTATTGAAGCCAAATATCGTGCTAAGTAATAGTCTGCGTCTTTAAAAAAGATGGCGTCAAAATCTTGACATTACTAACCGTTTCGCTAAAAATAATGGTACCTAAAGAATACAAAGCGCGTTAGATCGGACGCCAAACGCTTCATACGTCCCTGCCTTTTATGGAAGGGCAAAATCAGACCGTAACATTTTATACCCCATTCCTTTGACAGACTCGTGTTTGCCATACGGTTTAATTTTTGATTAGATTGTTACATGTTCCAGCTCGTAGAATTGGCAAAGTTTTACTGGTAAGAAGGCTGAAAGTTCGCCTTCACTCCTCTCATTTTACTCCTGTCTTAAAACGGAGCTTACCTTAGCATTTCTGAGGAAGGTAGGCTTTTTTCTACGGCAATTCAGTGTAGACAATTGATTTTTATAGTTATAACTTCGTTGGCGAGGCTAGGGGTGAAATGGGGAGCTATGAACTGCAAATATAAGTGTTTACTATGGTAAACGAATACATTCACGCATACCTAATCGCGTTTTGTAAACAGCAGTTGTCTAACTGTCTGTTATATTTTCTTTTCGCGTTTAATTAGGGTTAATAATAACAGCTCGTGGCTAAATAATAACAGCCGCTCGGTTCTATCTTTAGATTAAGCCGTGCTTGCCTAGGTTGGTCTGTGGCTGGGTGACCACTCATTACATACAGAGTTGCCTCTGGGTTGTGTAGGTCAGATAGGCAGTCACTCCACGTAAAATACTGATATTCAGCTGCATCCGGGTAGACTGGAAGCCAACCCTAACATAGTTGGGAAAATGCTAGGTAGATGAATAACAATTGAGGTGCCGGATGCAGTGCACTGCTATGTTCTCAATGCTCGGTTCAACACCGAACGATGGAATTCAGTGTAATAATATTTACGCATTAATTTAGTTGTCGCTTAGTATTTGTGAAAATAGGAATAAATGATGGTTTTGTTTAGTACATTGGGGCGTCACAACAAACAACGGGATATTTGTCTAAACGGAACGCTGTAAGAGACGTATTTATTACAAGGAAAAATAACCAAAACTAAATTTCGTAATAAATTCAACCGTGAATAATGTGGTAAAACGGCGATAAAAAGCTCTCTTGTCACTTTAAGTATGAAATATACATATCAACGAAAATACCGGAGGCTACTTTGTATTTGACAGTACATGGGTACGTTGCCAAGTACATACTTTTTGTTCAATCTAGCCCTTTTCTAAGCTTTGATAAAAGCTGATTTCATTACTGTTAGCCTGGGTACGACTTGATTATAAAAGGCCTCGCGCTTGGAGGATATTTCTATGTACTATCTAGTTCATCATTGATTATACGGGCTGATCTTTCGGATTCTGTGTTAGTTTAGATAAAGGGCGTTGTACAATTTATACTACGTTTTACGCTGTATATGAACTTAGTGAAGGCGATCTCGTCCCTAATTGTTTGCCAGTTTAAGGTTGAATGTCACTTGCACGTTTTATGATATCAAAGTACATCTTTATATTTACATAGTATAAAACAAAGTCGCCCCCGCTGTTTGTACGCTTAGATCTTTTAAACTACGCAACGGATTTTAATGCAGTTTTCAGCAATAAATAGAGTGATTCAAGAGGAAGGTTTATATGTATATTGCACCCGTGCAAAGCCAAGGCGGGTCGCTAGTAAATGCTTTTAATTTTGACTTTTGGCCAAAAGTATTTTCAAACCAACAATTTTGCACAATTTTTTACCGTCAACAGCGACAACAGCTAACGCTCGAACGACGATAAAAAATGGGTCCTCTTCATTGACATCGTCAAAATATCATAGAAGGACTATTTAATGTCTTTAAAACCAATGTGATAGCAATACTATAGACCGACCTCTTTAATGAGTCCTCCGCCTTGCCCCATCAAAGGCACATTAAGCGTCTACAAAGTTCTAACAATATCCCAGAAACATAATCCACGTAGACGTAGGTATTGCTATACTAATTGAACCAATACGTGATCAACCTTCAAAATATTCCATTTAAATTGATACCTTCGCGAGGACTCATTAAAGCGGTCGGTCTATAGTGGAAGCTTTTTCAAAATTGATACAAAAGCAAATACAAGTCAACTCGATTACTGAAGACTAGGCTAACAGAATGACGTAAGAACCTTACATCTACTAAGGAACACACTGAATAATCCTAGGGGGATAATCAATTAACCGAGATGCATGGTAAACGCATCTGTGAATATACAAGGGAGGTATATACTGGGATGCACCCGGTTCAGGAAGGCTCTGGGATCTGTGTTTACCGCCTTGCTAGGTTAGATTAATAGCCATGGGCATTTCCTTCCTCCTCCGTAGAGGTATGGAACAAATATTTATTGGAGAGGAGATGTGAGAGCAACCAATATGTTTACGCTGTTTTGACATACATTTAACTACGTCTAGCTCAAACTCAAAACATAATAAAATGTATCGTAATAAATATGTGCGTGTTTGTGTGTGTGCGTATGTGTCGTAATAATATGTGTCGTGTTGTATGTAATGTATTGTATGTGTATAAAGGGTGTAAATAGACCCATAACATATCCGAAAGGCGCTTGTTCTCCCCGTCTTTGCGATAATTTTTTTGTTCTAGACCATACCTGGGAACCTTCTAGTTACGGAGATATTGGGGGACAAAGATCCAACTTTTTCTCAAGTTTTTTTTTAAATACATGGTTTTAATGGAAGATTTTTACTTTACACACCTCCACAACCCCCGTACTATTCAATCCATCCATCAGCACAATGTTTTGAGTGCCTTCCATCGAGTCCTACGGTAAAACGTGATTTTTCACCCCCAAAAAAAAAGTCGATTCCCAGCAATAATTTTTGCGTAAAGTTACTTACTTTGATGTACAGAATGCTTGGTTGACGGCTATGTGAAGGATCTGTTTACACCCTGTATGTATCTATTTTTTTTGTTTATCGTTGTTTATAAGTTCTCTGTAAATTGAGAGGTCTTGTGATACAGGAACTCCTAGTACAAGTGCCAGAACTTCACTGATGTTTGAGTAATCATTTGTCAATAAAGATTTTGATTATAAATAACGGGCACTTTTGAGTTGTTAAAAAAAAAAATATAATTTCAACACAATGTAGTGCTTTCTGGTTGCTTTGGTGAGCACAGGAGGCATGATAACCTACATGAGAGATGAGTGTATCAGCCATAGATCTATGTGCCTACACTAGACCAATGGCTGGCTTGTCAATAGGTTTTTTTTTTTTTAAAAAAAAAACGTCCTCCACTAGGAATTTCTCCTGTATCGTGGGTACGTTAAACTCACATACACAAACAGCCAGACCCGGAACAACTATCTGTAGGCCATACAAATATTTGTTTCGTGCGGGGATCGAACCCGCGACACGCAACGCAGCAGTCAATCACTCGGCCACTGCGCCAACCGTGCCGTCAAGGTACGCTATCGGGAAAACATAATAACGCCAGAGATGTCAGCAACCAAGTAGGGGTCCGCATGGGCCGATGCCTGCCAGGGCTGCGGGACTGTTCGAAAGAGATACCGTGGCCCTGGAACACAAAGGCAAAGAAGGAACATGGTAGTCAGTACAAGTCTGACACTCCCTTCCGCTCCGCCCATAGCGGGGGGGGTCATTTGATGATTTCCCATCCGGAAAAAAAAGGTACGCTATCGGGAAAACATAATAACGCCTGTCTGTTAGGAGATTACCAAAACTATCAAAATCAACAATTACAATGTCAATGATTTGCGTAGATTGCCTCGGACTGTCTCGTAGGTCTAGTGGTCGCAAGCGCGACTGCTGAACATGAGGTCCTGGGTTCGATTCCCGGGTCGGGCAATATGTTACTGGGTTGTTCCATCAGGATTTTCTCAGTAACAGCTACGGGGTTAGGATTTGTGCTCGTTTGATGGCAATAGGCTGCCACCTATTACATGGGACTTGGCGAAATCTTAGTGTACTATTAGGTAGGTACACCTCTGCCTAACCCTTCGGTGATTACAGGAGTAATGATGTTATGATTTGCGTAGATTGAGAATACTACCAACGTCTAGTTTACAATGATCAGCCCATTCAAGCATAAAACCATTAGCAGACTTGGACCACAGATTAGCACAAACATTTCTCTAAAATTCGTCGGTACAAAATAAACGCGACCTTTCCACCCACAGTCAAATTAAATATAGGTCAACAGAAATACAAAAATCTCGCGTTTACAGATAAATAAAGTGTCATAGCAATGTTTCTAGTCCACTAGCTGCCTACCTTCCTGTGCGAGCAGATAACGAGCTTATACTTACCCTCCATTCACATTTATTTTATTCCCGACGTTCAGGAACTATGGTGACCTTTTTCTCGTTAGGTATAAAATTATGCGGAGTACCTACCTACGTACATAATTGAAAACGCGAATTAGGTAATTTTGCATTTCATCTCATTTATTCAATAAACAATTTATATTGTGTCTGAATGTGTTACATAAAAAAAAAGTTAAATAAACAACAAAAAAAACATAACTCGATAAAAAAATCTTCATAAAATTCATTGAAATATTTAATGAAACATGTCCTACAATAAAAAAAATATCGATATAATCTTATCATTTTATTTAGTAACTCGTGTGATTCATCTATTTAGTTTTAAATTAATTTACATATTGAATTATTAGTTCATAATTGCTTTGTTAAGTTAAAAAATGCATTTTGCTCGGGTAATTCAATCACACACCGTGGCAACACATCGACAGAATCGCAACTGATGACATATTTTTGGGCCAATTACGTGACCCAGCTGTCACGGGAAGAGAATACCAGTCGAAGTATATTATTATACCATGAGCTTATTCGTGACAGAGAGCCTTTCTGTGACCACATGCCAAAAAGTTATTTCTGGGTTTTGTGGCTGTTTTGAAAATAGTTCATAATTAGGAATACCGTCTTTTGAAGTCACGTTTCAGACATCACTATGGAATATGTGACTTGGTGATTATTTACGTCTTGTTATAAGTTACAACTCAATCAAGTGCCAAATTTTGAAGGTACCTACGGTAAATAAATTTCATGAATTTATAGAAAGCTATTAACAATTTACTCTATTCAAATTATTTCAGGCATTAATAATTAAAATTTTAATTATAATCACAATTCAAAAACACAAATGGCGATGTCAAATTATTTAATATTGATCATTCTGAACACAATGAATAACGTGCACATTAATATTGAAATAGCACTCATATTTGTGTGCTTCCGTATCATAAAATAACTACCATCATTAATCATGCTTTTTCAGCAAAAGCGTAGAATGATAAACAGATCTTTATATTTTCTGTTTCACGACCAGATCAGTAAGGGAATAATATATTGGGGCACAAATCAATAGGAATAACTCCAGAAAACACGATCTGCTAACACACACTTCAGCACGCACGATTTCTCGAATATTTTAAATATAAGAAACCTTGTATCCCTGTAAAAAAGACTATTTTCTATCTACATCACTATGAGAGTTTTACAAGCAGATTTCGAGCACCACTCTTTTAATAAAATTTCTAACTGATATAATACTGTTGTCTCCAAAAGTGACTATGGAATTTCGTGTCTTTTCATTCATTGTATGTACGAGTATGTGTAAACTTTGAGACCCTTCATTTTAAAATTCATCGCTTTATACCCTTCAACTAATCGGACACAGGGAAGCACATCATAATGTGCCTAACCTTTTTCTAACTATGTTGGGGTCGGCTTCCTGTCTAACCGCATGCAACTGAATACTAGTATTTTACATGGAGCGACTGCCTATCTGACCTCCACAAACCAGTTAGTACGGGGTAATACGATACCCCTTGGTAAGAGTAGTTGTCAAACTTTCGGGTCACCTGAGTACCTGTAACGACTTTTAAAGCTGATCTACAATTGACAGCCGGGGCCAAACTGCTTAACGTGCTTTTCCGAGGCATGGCGGAAACAGGGAAGCCCATGATCAGCAATCTTCCGCCATCCCCACTAATATTATAGATGCGAAAGTCACTCTGCCCGTCAGTTTGTCTCTCACGTTTTACGTCGTACCGGCTGAAAGGTTTTCGATAAAACGCACGCAGGTAGGATGATATGCAGGTAGGACATATAATCCTTTTTATTATAGTATTATGTTTCCTTGGACTAATTTCCGACCTCCGAGTTTTAGTTAACTCGAAATCAAGTTAGGACTCTCAAACTACTAAGGCTTTCTAATACTCCATCTCGAAATCAATTAGGTAACTGAGCTAGCTCTTGTATTACCCACATATGGAACTGGTATGCCAATTTCCTACGACCGTCATGCCTGGCAGGCACCAGGTCAACCATGTAGATTGGTTTCAAATTGGATCGAATGTAAGCACCCCTGACCTTTCGGAGTATCATGCATGAGTTCTTGAATGTGGTTTCTTGTCTTCTTTAGAATGTGGTTTTGGCTTGATAACTGTTTGTATGGTCTATAGTAACCTCGCTTGCCTTGAAAGTTAATTAACAAGCCATATGACCGATGGGAATTGCCGTCGACAGCTTCTCAGGACCGTTAGGAGATAGTTACCAAAAACAATGATACCACTTATTGTTACTTCTAAACAGAAGTCTTACACCCGTATCTATAAACAGGTCAGAGTGATTACTTGAGTAAAAGTTATGACTTAAGATACGATTTGTATTCTGTAGTTTAGTCGTTGCTTGAAGTTGGAACCGTCAAAAGTTAGAATTCTTAGCTTTGCTTTCTTTGACGTTTCTTACTTGTTCAAATTCTTGTTTATTGCATAAAGATGATTGCATAAGTAATTACTTAAACTCAAGTAATAACTTTAACTTGATACAAGGTGTTAGTACCAAGTTTTAAAAATCTAACTTCAAGAACGATAATTAATCTACCCTACAAACTTTCCACTTCTATTTTACTTGTTTAGGGATTTTATTTCCTTACTTATCAACGGTAATAGAAAATGAACCCCTGTCCAATAAATCATGCTTCTATAAAGCGATTTATATATTTATAGTATTTTATATATCCTTGTAGTTAATCTTATTATTATTTAAAATTATTTTCAGATTTACACCTACCACTGCTTGTCTTTGCATCACCCAAAGGTTGACTGGTAGAAAATGCCTATGGCATTAAGTCCGCCTCTGTACTTCTGTGAAGTGTGCTTGAAGTGTTAAATAAATAAATAAATAATAAATTTAGGCTATGAGTTGCCTTTCAGTGAGTTAACGAAATTAAGATGATATCTGACTTAAAGACTCCTTGACCGATTTAATAGATCTGGATAGACTAAGCTCCAGTAGTACTTCTAATTATATTAATAATCTACTTGAATAAACAATATGTAGATTTCTGATTATGCTTGACTCATTGGTTCCTTGGCTTCAGATTCTAGGTCATGTTAGACAACTAAGAGGACAACTATGATTAATTAACACATTTGTTTGGATATCTGTAATAAATACTGCTTCATAATCTTTCGCGTCTAGCCAGAATATTAGTTGTGCTCATCGCTATGTTAGTAGAAATTCTCTTCTACTGACATACATACTTTTAGCTAATCCTCGTATTTACCTTAGTTAACAGCAATATTATAAATTAACGTAAAACTAAATATACTTGAATAATTCATTAATGTTTTTCTACATTTCCAACGTTTCAAGCGCTTTTAAGTTCGTCCTTCACAACCCCAACCGCTTTAAAGTGCTGGAAACGCTAGCAAGTATAAATGCAAACGAGAAGAGTGGGACTTAAAAAAATACCGTTGAAAACACTAAAAGTAACTTCATTCATGATACGAACACAAGGACTTCTCGAAGCGTATAGAGACCAGCTGTTAGTGCACTTGTTTTTAAGAATTATATACAGTCCATTCTCGTTCGATATTTCCATATTGCAGCCATAAAATATTAACGACTTTTCACACTAGTGGCTATCCACTTCAGTAAAAGCCGTGTTTCCGTGTACGGAGTAGCTTGCGGCCAGTTGTTGTTGCTACTCGTACCTATTTATAGCTGCCTGCCTGAGCTTGCGATAAGAGATTGAATTTAAGTTTCAATTTCGCTGAATTTTCTCTTGAGAGGCAGTAGTATAAAGAAAGTTGGTGAAAGGAGTAACAATAAAAATACGCTAGCCATTCTTTTGCTCGCCACGAATTGAATTGAAACGACATAGTTAAGGTGCACCTCCTGGTGAAAACTACAGTTGAAACGCTTTTATTGAAACTAAACATACTGATACTGTGAAACACGTAGCTATTTCGGGGCTAAAATTCTAACACAAGTCCAAGAACCAAATTCAATGGGGCATCTGTCTCTTTTATTTCGTGCCTACAATTACTGTAGCTTTAAAGCACATGTTCCTTTCAGATGTTATCTGTAAGTTCACAATAGATCCCTCCCTTCGTAACGTGTCCTATAGAGCAGTTACCAAGCAGTGTTGGATCCTCGTATCTATTTGCATCAAGATAACGACGTGTCGTGTGATGAAAAGTTATCTTTACAAATAGAATATTTTTGAGTTAGAGGAGATAATAATTTTTATTGTAATAATTGTGTTTCTATCAGTCAGAAGATCATACTTGGAGGAAATATCGAGAAAACTTGACAAAATCTTTGACGAAAAACATTTCTAAAGGATATCTTTCAAGCAAAGCTAGTATGTACTGTGTGAATTTTTTCTTTGAAACAAAAAATTAAATAAAGTAAATGTCCAGCAGTAATGAAATAACATCATTTACCGAGACAACAGCCCGCGAATTTTTTTATCAGCGTAGTTACTTTTCATTCCGTAAAACAAAAAACTTTGCAGGTAGTTGATACCTATAGGCACTGTCTATAGGTATCTAAAAACAAAAGATATTCTAAAAGCCAGTTAATATCGAGTAGAACGTTTGTAAAGTCCCTCTTTGCTATTTAATTTTCATTTTAATCTACTAACGGATAAACAAGTTGAACAATATTGTTCTGTTTCAAACGCTTATCATTCTCTGCAGGTATTTAAAGTTGGACTTTGTTAACTTGTGCTTGAATAGTACTTATTATGATTGTGAAATGTTTGGTGCTTAGTTTGAGGGTGACATTCTTTGTTAGTTTTAAGGAGAGGCATAATGACTTATACTTTTATTTATGTACAGCAGAGACCATAAGTGCAGTAGCAGTTTCACAAAACGATCGCATCAAAACAAGTCGCACTTACGACCTTTTTCCATAACAAACATTTTGCACACATACACGATCTCGTATATCGCACTCTTTCATAATTATCTAGTCAGAAAGAGTGCGATATAATGATCATTTGCCTTAGTGACAAGCCTGCCATGTCGCGACGGAGTATTAAGTTAGTGATATTTAATTTCAAACTAACAATTATGTGTCTATCTGGCTTAGCGGTTAACGCTATAGATAAAATGTCTCGCACGGTGTAGCCTGCGTTCGAACCAAAGTGACATTACACTTTTTGTGTTTTAATTATAAATGATACGTTAGACCCGATGAGATATGTTTTTCTAAATATTAGTTGGAACTTATTATTAACAAAAAAGATGAGGGTGAATGTGAAACAAAATAAACTTCTGGATTGAACAAAGTAGTTAGTTGTGACTTGTGACGTTGTTAGTCGGTGAACTTTGTCACGAGCGTTTGTGTTATTATTACGATTAGCGTATTGTTTGATTGTCTTTATTCAAGATGCAAGCTAATATTAGTATTGATGACAGGGCAAATATTGTCACTTTGCGTAAAAATGGGCTTAATATTTCTCAAATTTCAACTGAAACTGGCTTAAAATGTGTAAGTTATTTTTAAAAATTATAATTATTATGATGCTAGTTGTGGTGTGTGATTTGCTTATTATTAAATAAATTGCTAGTTGCAAGTGTGTAATCATATTATGTTTTTTTTTTTTAGAAATTCTGTTAGCCGTTGGGTAAAGAGGTTTGAGGAAGAAGGTAGTCTGAAGAGTCGTCTAAGAAGTGAAAGGCCGCCGCTTATTAACCCGACTCAGCGACGTTTTATGGTGGAAGAATATGAAACAAATGGTTTCATTCCAACTATAATGTTTGCAGAGCAATTGGATACTATATTACAGACTGTTCGCCATGCAGTCCATGCTGAAGGTTTACATCATCGGAAGCCAGCTAAAAACCATTTTTGACACAAAAACACAGGGAAGAAAGACTACGTTTTGCTCGAGATTATTTAGATTTTAACTGGGAGGTGACTGTATTTTCTGACGAGAAGACTTTCAAGTCTTGCCAAAAGGAAGACTTAATTTATGGCGAAAAAATAATAATACTTAATGTAATAAGTAGACCGGGTAACTAAATATTTAGTAATATTAACATAACCAAAAAAAAATTGAGAAATAAATTTTAAATTTAATGATCTTAAATTGGGGTTTAGTTTCAATATTCCATTCGTCAAGAAAATGAACACTTAAGCTATAACCTCAATACATTCAATGTGACGTTACATAAAAAAAACACGTTCATAAAGTCTAACTCATATTCAATGAACTCTGCTGAATACTGATACCTATAATAAGCGGGTATCAACAATTATTTTTGTGTTATTAGAATATCCTTTCCGTGTTATGTTATTCTTATTATGAATTGACTAAGTGGGTATACAACAAAAAATCTTATGAACGGTGATAAGAGAACTTTTTTTTGCCTTGATAGGAATGTGACGTCACAATTCTCATAAAAGTTTGTTAATTTTATAAATAAATAAAACGAATAAACATTTTTGTTATCATTCAGCATGATTTTTTTATTTCCACCTTCCAACACCGAAAACATAAAATAAAAATCAATTAATGAGGTTAAATATTAATACAATAACTATCTAATATTTAACTTCTTATAAAAAATAAATAATAAGCATGACTACATTATAAATAAACATAAATACCTAACGACTTTCTGCTTAAAATACAAATATTATTAAGGTTTCAAAGAAACAAAAAACAGCCACACATTGTAATAACATGGATTCGAACTTGGACTTCATTGATCGTGAACCCATGCTCAGCCCAAACAGCTACCAACCCATGTTAATACTACGCGAATTTTAACAATGCAATGGTAAGAACAGGTCATCACTATGATGTGTATTCTAAATGCAACAGAAATATAATGCTATTTCGCGTAGTGTGACGACAGTTCATTAGTGTGTGTTATGTGTGGAATGTTGAGACATCACTCATACATGCACACGCACACACACTGCTGTATCGCGCTCGCACAGTTCATAGCAATATAATCTTTAGCATGGTAGTGCACTTTTGAGCGTCTACTGTACAGACGACAGCACGTCAAGCTACCCGGAACTGACAATTTTTCCCAATCAACCATAAACTTAATGCTTCAGCGATAAAGTTGAAAATCTATTAAAGTAATCTGACATATTGTAGTAGCTTGATGTGCTGGCGTCTGCACATCCATTCAATCAATCCATCAACTCGGGTGCATTGTATACCTTCGTGATTAGTAATGCTTTTCGTCATGAGACACTTCGTCTGTCTTTGTGTATGTGCCATTGCTTTACCCATCACCGATTTCTGGCAACTATTGAAAATTCTTCCTCAACCTACCCTACGGCGTGGCATACCTACCAGTAGCGAAGGGACAGTTTTTGTAAGAGATAAGCCGGAGTACATATCTTTAATGTGGTTATATTATTTGTCTATAGAATACTGACTGTGCCATTTTTAAAGGGAATCCAGTGGGAATCGAGTTGTATGGAACCTTCGCCACTGATATCTACACTACGTTTATTAAAGCACTCGAATATTCACTCCAGAAACATAATCTTATGATTACTTAGACTGCTATGGAAGAGAGCTAGAGACTAAAAGCGACTGAGTGTGTATTTTCAATAAACGTTGATTCAAATTACATAATATAGAACCTCCACTATAAAATCTTAACAAGATAATTACGTAACATTAGTAGTAGCACTTGCTCTGAAAATTATTTTGCCTTTTAGTATTTCATTAAACAGATTCGAGCACATCTTATATCTATACAAATAAATAAAATTGAAGTGCCCGTTTGAAATTTAAAAATAACAGCTTTTTACTGAATGCATATAAAAGTACATGTAACAAAAAAAAACATTTATTTTTATTTTGTCTATCTGTCTGTTTGTTCCGGCTAATCTCCGAAACGGCTGGACCGATTTTGACGCGACTTTTACTGGCAGATAGCTGATATTATAAGAAATATTTATGCCTCCGTACAAAAAAGTTAAAACCCTTGAAACTGATATTACCTCCCGGTAATATTTTTGTATAATAATTTCACGCGAAGAAAGGTCGCGGGCAACAGATAGTTTATTTATAAAATCTCACGGAAAATATACAAAAAATCACTTTCACATTCAAACTAAAGGTACCTAGTTACATAACACAGGGTGTAAACAGACCCTTCACATAGCCGTCAACCAAGCATTTTGTACATCAAAAATTATTGCTGGGAATCGACTTTTTTTTTTTTGAGTGAAAAAACACGTTTTACGGTAGGAATCGATGGAAAGCACTCAAAGCATTGTGCTGGTGAATGGATTGAAAAGTACGGGGGTCGTGGAGGTGAGTAAAGTAAAAATCTTACATTAAAAACATGTGTTTAAAAAAAAAATTGTGAAAAAGTTGGAACTTTGACCCCCAATATCTCCGTAACTAGAAGGTTCCCAAGTATGGTCTAGAACAATAAAACGATCACAAAGACGGGGAGAACAAGTGCCTTTCGGATGTGTTAAGGGTCTATTTACACCCTTTATATTTAAAGCATAAGAGGCTTCAATACATATAATATTCTCCTTTACAAATTTCGTTTCTGCTCGAAGGACGTCGCTTTTCTCCTAAGTATTGTTGATCTACACTCAAAATCAAGAAATAAAAATCCAATTGCGTCCCAACCGAAGCGTTACTTACATAGAATTACGATGTTGAGCTAAAAGCGTTATTGTATTAAAACTTTTGTTCGCCAATCTCTAACTTCATACCAAAATCCAATTTCTAAGCTTTCCTTATTCCATACGGTGTTACGCGACTCATATTTTTCACTTTTAATACAATATTCGCAACATCGAAGGAACATTAAGTATTTTTTTGGTGCTTTCGAAGATTATTGTGTAATGTTCTCCTTTTTTTAATAGCTTTTGTTTTTTTCGTCTTCTATGTCTATCTCTGGCTAATCTTTCTTTTTCTTTATTTTTTTGAGTAAGGACGCGTTAGTGACAAGATTAGCCAGTGATGACGTAGGTAGAATAACTGACTTTTCAATCTCGCCACCTGTCGATGTGGACTGTGACTAATGCGATGATGGTCTTAAAACAAATTATAGACGCTTTAATGAGTCATCCGCCTTGCTCCATCAAAGGCGCATTAAGCGTCCACAAAGTCCTAACAATATCCCACAGGTTATTTGCTTTAAAATATCCATACTCCACATAGGTATTACGATACTAATTGAACCAATACGTGATCAACCTTCAGAAAATTTCATTTAAATTGATATCTTAGCAAGGATTCTTTAAAGCGGTCGGTCTAAAGATCTAGTTACAGGTGGCCACTTTCAAAGTGTTTTGTATTACAATAAGTATCAATATGGAATAACATTCATTACAATTTCGACTTTTCCACTGTCGTTGTTGCTGGTGGAACGTTACTTTGTCTATATCTAGCCCCTCGAACAAGCAGACGTGGGATACTTAAAATAACCAGTTCTTTTATATTTAATTATGATCACAACCATTAATGATTGGATCACAGATTAGATCTTTTCAATGACAATGCCATAGTTCTATGCCCCACAGATTGTACAGTCACTTTATTCTGACGATACTGAACAGTCACAGATTAAACAAATAATTACAACACAGAACAGTGGCCAAGAGCTCTGCCTATCTCTTCCAGATTTACATTACCGCGTTAACAAAAACAGCCATCAACAAAATAATAGGTGATAGTTGACCGTTCAACACAATAAGGTTATACAGGGTGTAAACAGACCCTTCACATATCCGTCAACCAAGCATTCTGTATATCAAACTAAGTAACTTTACGCAAAAATTATTGCTGGGAATCGACTTTTTTTTTGGGGTGAAAAATCACGATTTACGGTAGGACTCATTGGAAAGCACTCAAAGCATTGTGCTGATGGATGGATTGAATAGTACAGGGGTCGTGGAGGTGTGTAAAGTAAAAAAAAAACATTAAAATAGGTGTTTAAAAAAAATCTTGTGAAAAAGTTGGAACTTTGACCCCCAATGTCTCTGTAACTAGAAATTTCCCAGGTATGGTCTAGAACAAAACAATGATCGCAAATACGGGGAGAACAAGTGCCTTTCGGCTATGAGGAGGGTCTATTTACACCCTTTATAAGACTATATATAACATCATTGGTTCAACACATCATGCTCAGACCAAATAAAAAACCAAAACACAGCGCTGTCTACAGTGACGTGAAGCCGGTTTCGTAAATATGTGTGCACTTATTGAACGTAGTTTAGTTGTAGCATGGGGTCCCATCTCGAACACATTATAATTAGTCTTGAAAAAATATCATAGATGGCAGCATAGGTAACAGTTATGAAATTAACAACCACTAAAATGAGTTAAACGGCAGATTTTGGCTGAAGTAAGATTAGTAAAAATCAAAACTTCCTTGTTTAAGGCTGATTTATCTATTTATACTCACAAATCACGTAATTTCGACAAAAAAAATAACTGAAGACTTTTCTAATTCATTCGAACCCATAGAATGATAAAGTTAGTTAAAGGAGCTATCTGTTATCCATTTTGTCTATAGCTCTTTGCAATAGATGGCGTTTTACTCAAAGCGTCACATACAATGTAACCACAATCGTTGCTAAATATGTTTAGTTAATTCATTTAAAGGAAATTCAGTATTTTTTTTTAAATCTATTACTGTTCACAGAAATGTAAGAAATATTTCTAACATGTTTATGGTAAATAATTATATATTTTTTCATGTAACTAAAACCGGAACTAGCATTGCACGAAACGTTTTCAAAGTAGGTAGTTACTCTGTCTGTCAATGTCAATGTCAATTCTGTTTTGGTCATGTCTGACTCGCAGTCCCAGTACCCAGCTTTGAATGCGTTTTTGTTTTCTTCTAACCGACCTCGGTTCGAACTATGGATTTTAGAAAAGACACCTCCCTATGTCTTGACCTGGACCCTGGATACTGTACAACAACGAATCTTGCACATACGACGACTTATGTTAGTAAAAACTTTGGATTTTGATTTTAGAAAGTACACTCAATATGGCTCCTATCAAGTGCTCATATTTAAGCGAACAGTCATCGAAAGATTTCTCAATGTGTCGGATTCCAACTGGACATGCAAGTCGTTTGGCAGTTTGGTTGAGCAATTGTGGTAAGTGTATTTACGGCTAAAATATTATGTAGTCACTTTTGAGATACTAAAAATAAAAATCAAATTAATGACGAAATATATCAAATTTAACTGGTGTTAAACGTCTCCTGAACTCGCACATACACTGATTTTCAGTTTTAACTACTCATTACAGAAACTAATTAATTTAGGAGTACATAGTATGATCAAATAATTATAATGTAACATTGATAAGTATTGTGTGATAAAGACTATAAAATAAAATATGTACTTACTACTAACGTCTATAGCCAATGGTTACTCCAAATTGTTTTTATAAATGTTGAGAACTAACTGAAAACTAATAGCTCAACAATATACATCTAAAATGTGGCCATATATTAGTCAATAACATATTGTTTGTGATTTTAGGAAACATGACGGTAGCTCACCTTAATCATCAGGAACTGCGGTGATAAGTTCATTCTGACTAAAACTGGCAAAAGGAAAAAATTATCAAAAATGGCAGTGCCTCAAAACCACAACGATGTGCAATGCTCGGTCATGACACTGCATTCACCATGTCCATCAACATCACAAGGCATTTTTTTAAATAATCACAATTTTATTGTACCCTCATTTATGGGAATTCTGTGTGTAAGTTTTTAAGAATGACAAGAACTGTTCTTACAGGTCGTCAATAGTTTGTAACATAGAGCTTACGTTACCTTTATATCTGTTTTTTTAGCTCAAGAAACTTCACCTGTACTGAAAATTTTGACTCGCAACCAAAGTGTATAAGACACAACTGACTTGTAACAGTCCAAATGTTGAAGAACCAACTGCATCTAGTGCACTTTTATGTTTTGACACATAAAAGAAAAGGAAATCAACGAACACTCCAAAGTGCAAGAAATTAAAAATGACCCTTCAAATGTCTTCCAGGTTGATCAAAAAAGAAAAAATCAAATATAACAAACTGTAAAAAAACCTAACCTGTAGTAAAACTAATTACTACATAGTATAAAACAAAGTCACTTCCCGCTGTATGTCTGTCCCTGTGTATGCTTAGATCTTTAAAACTACGCAACGGATTTTGATGTGGTTTTCATTAATAGATAGAGTGATTCAAGTGGAAGGTTTATATATACATATATACTGCACCCGTGCGAAGCCGGGGCGGGTCGCTAGTAACATAATAAATTTAGGAAAACACTTCAAAAGTAATGCTTCAAGAATTTTTAGTTATTTATTTATTTAAAATAGATACACCTACAGTACATAGATTTTACATTTAACAATAGAAATATACAGGTTAGGGTTCTTATGTAGGTACCAATTACAGGTGTACACAACATTCTCTTAAGTACAATATAGCTATTTTATTGTAAAGTTAAAGAAATAAAATGTAACATAAAATAGAAAACAAAACATCTTTGCCTTAAACTAAAGAAGAGATCAAAAAACTGACTTACACTAATAAACACGAAACAAAATAAAAAAAAATCCAAATAAAACTGATAAGAAACTAATTATAGCCATTTAAATGTAGGTTCATATGAGAGCGCAACAGGCTTTTGAACTTCGGTAGGGAACCAAAGAACACATCCAAGTCAAGTAATTTACAGTTGAGTTCGTAGTATTGAATGCACATTCTTGATACTGGTGAGTTGGTTTGCGTTTGAAAAAGTCTAGAAATTGGCTGTCTAGGACGATTGTTTGGGACTGGCAACATTACACGTTCTAGCAACTGTTCGCATTCAATTTGACTATTGACAACCTTATGGAGAAAAACTAAGTCATGAGTTGAGTCGCTTCGAAACCGTCGACAGTGCGACGGTTTCAAGTTTAAAGAAAGTCAAACGTTCTTCGTATGGACATCGGTGGGATATTCCTGTGGACATGTATGCAATTATGTCTCGTAAACGCTCGCTGGATGTTCTCGAGGCGCTGCGAATGTACAGCATACATAGGATTCCATGCTATACTGGCATACGCTAGATGACAACGTACCAATGCCTTGAAAAGGATAATTTTAGTTTTTACTTCAAATGACTTCGCGTTTCTTTTGTTAAAACCTAACAGTTATGCAATTAAAACAAACTAAAAGACAAAAATTAAACTACAAAAGCAGTTAGGTATTTGATTGAAGTATTAAAATATTTTTATAAAATTATTCCGTTTGTTTTTTGTTATTTATGTAAGTTGGTACTTAGTACCTACTTCCATCTTTCATCCTCCTACTCCTAGTACCTACCTTTTCATACCATTTCCTTGCCGTAGTAACTACATTAAATTAAAAGCAATTGTATAGGACCTAGATTTGATTGATTTGAGTACCTATAATGAGCTGCAAGTGATGATCTGCAAACTTTATGGCGGGTCGGAGTATCTAACGTAAGTAAATTTTCTTACGTTTTTTGCAATTTGCAGGTCGGTGTCAGGTTGTATGTTGATTAAAATATGATTCGCGGCTGTAACATGTATGTAGTTACAGAATTGTAATAATTAAAATCATCAATACAACCCTCTAAGTTCATTTAATACCATTGAAAGACTTTTTCATGAAATAGTTATTCAATGGGATTGTATTGACGATTTTAATTATTATAATACTGTAAATACATACGCGTTACGGTCGCGCATCATATTTTGTTCAACATCCAGCCTGACACTGACCTGCACATTGCAAAATGGTAAAAAAAAAAATTCGCGCGCTGCCCTGGCGTTTTCTCCCGCCAAACCACAGGGCGCGGTGCAGCTCCGGCGCGGCGCCCGAGCGTTGCCGTTCCGGTTTTCTACATACAACAATGTGTTGTAACCACACGGCGCTGTGCGGTGCTCTCCGGCACCGCACCGCGCGCGTGCCTGAATCGAGACGAGGCGGGAATGGATAAACAGAGCGGCGCCGGCGTGGCACCGCACAGTTGTTTGCGATCCATAGTTTTTTCATCGCCGCTGCGATGTCGCACTTCCCGTGTGTTTGTCAGTGCGGCGAAATGGCTTGCGGTACGGCGCCGCACCGTGCCGTGTGGTTTCGCTCTAAGAAAGTTTACGACTTACGGCATTTCATACAAACTTTCAAGTCCTTTTTTTTTTTAAATTTCTGAACCGATATAAATGAAACTTCATACGCATAAGCAGGATACTTAAGTCGAAAAAGTTCTCAGAGAACATTTTCGAAATGTCATTTTAAAAAAAGAGATAATTGGAAATTTCTGTTTCTATGAATCTAAAATCGTCCTAATTTAGCTGTAATACTATTTTTCGAAAATGTTCTCTGATAATTTTTTAGAACTATGTATATTGCTTAAGTGTATAAAGTTTCATTAAAATCGGTCTAGTCATTTTGAAAAAAAAGAACTTGAAAGTTTATACGAAATGCCGTAAGTAGTAAACGCTCTAAAAGTATTGAAATATTCAACAAAAACAAATGAAGACGCATTCGCCGCAAAGAGATGTTTGTTAGCTCACTCACACAAATGAAACCGTTTCGCCAACTAGAGATATTTTTTGTTGTATTGTTATTATCTATTTGTCCTTGAACGCACGGTGCGATGTAGAGAATCTATGCGCCATCTAGTAGTATCGATGCCACTTAGTATCGATGCCACCTAGAAACTAGGCCTACTCCTAGATGGCGTTGTAAAGCTACTGCCTCTGGTAATCAGTGAGACGTTGGTGCTACCATCTGTTGAAAAAATGGAGGACAAAAAATAGCCAGTCCGATTGCCAGTTTTAGGGAGGTATCATTTCTTTGTATGGGATTGGGTATCTGTACGTAGTATTATATTATCTGTGGTTGTAGTATGATGTTAATGTGTGCGTGTGAGCGTGTATGCACAGAGCGACGCGCAGGGGGGTTACTATGACGTCGTAAAGCAGGAGTAATTCCACTGTGAGAATGAGACAGAGCTATACAATTCGTCTAGCGCCATCTCTTTCCCACACTGGAATTACTCCTGCTCTAAGACGTCATGGTAGGCCACCTGTTTTTCGCATGCTTCACAGTATTGTTCGCAGCGCTGTCTTGGTTATTTATTTGGTCTGAGACATCATCATTATCTATTTTATCTACATTAAACGCCAGATAATCTGAAGAAAAAGTCACAACGTATCCCAACATGAAATCTAACATGCTAATAAAAAATAACAAGAACGTTTTGCTTATTCTCGTCTAGTGCCTACCTATTTATAACGGGTTTATCGTAGAGAATTTTTATAGCTCAATTAGGTACATTGCCAAACATGTTTGTAAATTATTTGACCGTAAATTCAGTGAGTAAAGATAATATGGACCGTGTTTGCCTAGTAATAAGAGTTAGAGGTGAATGTTAGCATTCCGAACAAATTGACACTTAATAGCATACTAACTGCAATAGGTTAAGGTGGGATGTCCCTTCAAACCTAAAGGTGAAAGCGCCAGTGTAGCCGAAATTCAAATTTTCTATCGCGATTAGCAAATCGCGAAAGCCATAAGAAAATTTTATTTAACTGGATTTATTAGAAAGTTTGTTGGACTATTTCGAAGACGTTTAGACTTTCGTTGTAGGCTTAGAGGAATCACATACCTCTAAAAGAGCATGTTACCATTAACACAATGTTAATGGTAACTTACTCTTTTTTAGAGTTCGATGTTCCGTTAAGTATATTGAGGTGTTTGCAAATGGTGCTAGATTTCATTTACAAGCTTGTAAATCTCGCAAGTCTTGTGTTGTTTTTTGCTGTAAAGAAGATGATAGTTGTTTATATAATTGCAAGGAATCAGAGTTACATTTTAATGTGAGGGTCTGGCTTTGGGCTAGGTGAACTTCGAAGTTTTGCTTTGATGATCCATTTGTAATTCAGCATCGGTTTTGTTATCGGTTCCTACAGAAAGTAGTTGATGATATTAAAGAATGGTCAGTGTCAAGGTGTATGTTGATTCAAATATGATTCGTGGCCGTAAATAATATGGCTTTGCTGAGTTATAATCATTAAAATCATCAATACAACCCTATGAGTTCATTTAATCACATTGAATGATGTTTTTATGAAATCGTCATTCAATGGGATTAAACGAACTTCAGAGGTGTTTTGATGATTTTAATGATTATAATTTTGTAAATACATACATAGGTACGTATTACGGCTGCGAATCATATTTAGTTAAACATACAGCCTGAAACTAATAGGCAAACATAAGAAAATTTTAATTTCGCGGGACCCTAAAGGTCACAGCACACATATCAACTCGGAAAGGGATCGTCACCGTATCGTGAGCTTGTCCCGAGACGAGGCGCTTACGCAGAAGGAAGTTCCATACGGTGACGATCTCTTTCCGAGCTGATGTGTGCTGTGACCTTTAAACAACATCAATGAAATACATGCATTGGTTTTTGTTTTGACACAGTGCTTTAAAAAATGTATTAAGTTATAATGCCATTTCCTATTGTCTCATTAAGTCCAATAGACGGATACTATACCCGATAACTTTGAAAATTGACGCACTTGTCTGAAAAACCTTTAAAAATGACACAGGCGTCTTCAATAACACGAAAGTCGACGCGAAGAAGATCAGACAACAGTCATTAAATAACTACGTTGAAACAGACTACGAAGAACAAATCAAGCTGCTAACGATATGCTACCTCCATACAGTACCTATCATTTCCACGCAATAAGCTACATTTTAGCTTGCAGCCTGCGATTGGGAGATAATAGGCAACAGCGTGCACTTGGCTGCTAATAACATCAAACTGCCATCAGCATTCCGGATGCCAAACGCTGCAATATGCACCAGCTAATGTGTTGGGCTATACAGGCTGGAAGGGACATCGACGCGAAAATGGCACATAGAAATAATCGTAATATTTATCGGCAATTTAAAATAAATCAATTGTTCCATACAGTTTGACTACTTACTTTTGTAAGAAACAGAAGCTGTTTTTTTTAATAACTGATTAATAATTTCTATGTGGCCCGCTCAGAATAATGTAGTGAATATTATGTTGTAACCGTTTTCGCGTCGGTCACTTCCACCCTGTATAGGTACACACGGCGGCACATGAAGCTGTACATTTCCAGTATAAATTGCCCTCGCTTTGTATAGTTATCCTATACAATGAGAGATCCGCATAAACTGGTTTTGTACAGTTTGATCGGCCGTCGTGCGTACTACTGTAAAACAAGCTATTTGGTATATAGTCAAAAATAAGATTTTTCGTTCCATTACACTGATAATATTAATTTTAATCACACAGTACGGAATCTTCGCACCCGCTGGCAGCGACTAGAGACGTCTTTCCTTAAAATTCGGGCCCAAGGCGCAACTGGCTGCCACACAACATTGTTGAAATGGCCACAAGCCGTCAGTTTTGATAAGTGGCGCTCACATCAACGTTTTGTTAGTATGAAAAGTATTTAAAATATCGTCTTTAGCAGCGCCGGCTGAGACGACTCTGTGCTCAGTGCACACAGAGTGATGTACCTACAATACTATAGCTGGAACTATAGCTGTATACTTACCAACCAATCATTTTATTCGACTGTACAAGGCCACTCTGTAGCGTTCTACAAATAACACCTCCATAAGTTTCTTCATTTGTGCACACAAATGAGGCAGGATTGGCAAAGTTTCAAACCTATCGTTTCTGCCGTTTGCAGTTTTTGCCACATTTAGTTACTTTTCTGTTACATACGTATCGATGTTTTATTTATACTTGATCTTCCTCTGTAATGAATTTAGTGGGAAAATTAGACAAATCTAACTGACGTACCTACACAATCATCAAGATTTTTTTGCATGCATAGACGCCACGACTCCAAGCATAAACGGGCCATCTCTTAGCTACAATACCAAACAGGAAAGCATCTGTCTACATCAGTCCAAAGATATAATTCGCCAAATCATCGTTCAATTCCGATAAACTTTCAATAAAAGAAATACGCTTGAATTCACGTTGTAAGAACATCTTTCGTTCGAATAATTTTATTCTCTTTTACCGTTTCTTCCATTTAATTCTACAACTAAGTACCTACTTATCGGATATACTTCGCAATTCTTATCTCCGGGATTTTTTCATCGTATTTCCGACTCGATGTAGCTGGCCATTTCTCATTAACTTTTCTAAATAATTAAACTTAAAACAGTTTCACGGATTCCATTCCTTATTAAAGCGTGCAACAACCTTTGTAGTTTTTTTAATCTGGAAAAGGAAAACACAAGAACTGGTGACTACTAGAAAGATGGCGGAAAATTATCGTGAAAGTTCTTTGCAATTATCCGAATAAAATTCAAAACAATAGTGGTCTAGTGGCAAAGACGGACGGTAAGCAATCTGGTCGTACCAGTTCGACGTCTGCGTCATTGAAAACACCATCGAAAACGAAAACATAAATCTACCTAAGTATTCAATTCTCCCGGAATCACAATCGGCTATTACGTAATTGAGTTAAAAGTTAAAATGGATTAGTTACCGATCTTAATTGTCCAAAGACTAAACGTATCGCGGTCCGACGATATTGTGTGAAATGGACCGGCAAACGATACGAATCGATATCGGGGAACTAAGTACACCCTTAGGTAATAGAATTATATCGGTACGCTAGCTTTATATACGAATTTGTACTCGAATTAACGCTTTTGATATTTATTTACCACCATTATTAGTTAACTAGTAGAGAATGCCTAAAGAAAGTCCTCCTTTGTGTCTCTTTTGGATGCATTACCTACCTAAGTGTAAATAAATCTATCAAGAACACCGCAACACATCAGGCTCATGACTGAGTGGTCAGAAAAGGAAGAACAGCGATGTTGAACGATATGAGTAGACGTCTAGTTACGCAGCAGTGGGACAATACCTTCCTGCAGTTATATTGCAGAAAAGGAACTATTTTCCCGACATTATTATTATTCGCCAACAATTAGTTAGTTCCTATAGACCGATCGCTTTAATGGATCCTTGCGAAGGTATCAATTTAAATGGAATATTCTAAAGGATGATCACGTATTGGTTCAATTAGTATCGTAATACCTAAGAATAAGAATAAGAATAATTTATTTAAAAAGTATTACAAAAAGTGTACATTTAAGCGCAGTAGTATTATTTCTCATACTAATTATAAGTACTTATAAGTAATCTATAACTAAAATATATTTTACAGTCGCAAGTATTCAATAGTTCAATTTAGATGTCAGCGACCTGCCCGAACTAGGTTTATTTAAACCTGTGTTTCAGGCCATCACTTTACCTAGCACAATTCAATAAGGACAATAAAATTATAAAATTAAATTAATCTATTAACAATTATAACTATGCATCAAGTTGGTATAAAAGAAAAACCCTAAAACTAGCTTAAGTAAATATGTACAAATAGATACGATAACATAATCAAACCACAACTTCTAGAAGTTTTTCTGTGTCTGTGTAATTAAGTACCGCTAAATAATCTGACATTACCAAACTACATTTTTTATAACTTAAACTGTAGAAGTTTAGTATCTTGTTGAGTCTATTGTAAAGAAAAGGTCCTAAAAACACATAAAAACGATTTACGACCTACGTGGATTATGAATATTTTAAAGCGAAAACAACCTGTGGGATATTGTTAGGACTTTGTGGACGCTTAATGTGCCTTTGAAGGGGCAAGGCGGAGGACTCATTAAAGGGGTCGGTCTATGGGCTGCGGGACTGTTCGAAAGAGATATCGTGGCCCTGGAACACAAAGGGCAAAGAAGGAACATGGATGGGTTTTAGTCAGTACAAGTCTGACACTCCCTTCCGCTCCGCCCAGAGTGGGGGGGTCATTTGATGATTTCCCATCCGAAAAAAAAAAAGGGGTCGGTCTATAAGTTCAAGTCACCAAGTTTGGCTGGCAGAAACAGCCTTTTTGAAAGCAAGGATAATGTTTGGGTACATTTTCTACTAAAGAAAATGAGTAAAGGAGACCCCAAAACAAGCAAGTTTAGGAAATATGGAAAAGGTCGTCGCCTTCGGCCTCTATTCTTGGGTGCTGTCCAAATAGCACCCAAGAATAGAGGCCGAAGGCGACGACGGTAAAGTTTTCTCCTTGACATAGGGCAATTATGACCGTGATAATGGCTTCTCAACCAAAATAGATATCCTTTAAATAGAACAATTCATTTCTAGATTAAAACAAAAGCCAGATATTTAGAAACTTTTTATTAACAACGACTTGAGTAAGGTATGATTATGATTATGCCGTCGTTTTGAGTTGTTTTTATGATTATGGCTTTTATTCCGTTAATACGTACCCGTGGCATAATTTCCAACATATTTATATACGCGAGCGAAGCCGCGGGCTAAAGGTAACACCACATGTTTACAAGTAAGACCATGACAGAGTTTGATCTGTCTGATTCAGGCAAATTCTCAAACTTTACCTGACTATGTGAGAAGTTTTGCTAAGGTGAGTGGCCCGGTCGCTCTCGACCTGTCGTAAACAATTGTTTACACTACGCCATGTTAGACTTATTCTCAACAGTCATGCTCATGACATGTGGGGTAACTCAATTAAGCAAGAGATTAGACCTTTTGTAGTTCTTGTTGATTCGAAAGTTTTATAATTTCGGATTTTTAGGCCCGGACTCCACCAAGGCGGAGACGTGCGGGGATGTGCAAAGCAGAGAAAGATGAGATGCTTGGAAGCTAGGGTGTATTCACCGAAGCTGTGCGGAGATGCGTACTAGCTAGACCGGAGCAGAGATGTGTGTTCACCGCACGCCGCTCACGTCTTTTCTCTCTGACCTAAACAAATAAGAGGCATCTCGTTTCCTTTCTGCTCAACCGTTTCTACTAATGCTAAGCGGAGACGAGAAGTGTAAATAATGGTAGGTTTACAATATCTCTCCTCTCGTCTCGCCTCCGCTTCGGTGTAGTTCGGGCCTTAGGCTTTCTGTTTACAAATTAGCAAAACATAGGTACCTTAACCAGGTTCCTTCTATATGTCCACCAGGCAAAGCCATTTTTTTCATATCTTCAGATGCAGTCGAAAGTCTGCATCAGAAGATATATTTTTTTTTTTTTTTTTTCAAATTGATAATTTTTTTTTTAATTAAGTACCTATAAAAGTTTTAAGTTTTAGGTCGTACCTACCAATTTGGTCTTTACCCGACTAAGTAGTTGGACCGTAAGGGATATATTTTACCCTCAGGAAATCTAACTTAGAACATGTCTATTTACCTATGTCTTCAAGACATCGTATGACTTCAAGTCATAACAATGTAATTTTTGGAATCCGGGAAATATAGGTAGGTAGTAGGTACCTACACAGGTCAGTGCTACTTTTATTTTATTTTCTAACATAAATTTGACTACAAACAAGTAAGCACCTACGTAATACTTGGTACCTTACACGAAGGACAAAACTGAATTACAATTTGAGCTCCTGAACACATTAATCACATTTTACGATAGGATAGTAGGCGCTTCTAATACTGACCTCCCAAGCTACCTATTTGATCCCCTAAATGAGTTTTCACGAGGCTAGACAGAGCAAAACTAAATAACTTTCTGGCTTACTTAATTATGTAGGATTATTTTTGTTGAAACCGGCTGCCTGAAATAATATTGAATATTAGGTACCTAGGTACATTTTAGATGAACTGTGCGCAAGAAAATTGTAGTTTATCCGATAGGTAGACCTGCATATTTTATTCATAGAACAATCGGCAAAAGTCATTAATATTTAAATATAAGCTACCTATACATTATACACACATATAACTCGACAAATTCTACGATCAGCCTTTGATCGTTCATCAAAGCAGCCATTAAAATGATCATAGTTTAGACTTCATCATCATCATTTCAGCCGAAAGACATCCACTGCTGGACATAGGCATCCCTCAATTGTCGCCACATTGACCGGTCCCGTGCGACTCGCATCCAGACTTACGGTAAAAAATTTGTTTACAGGATGCAATTAAATTTTGTGTAAAAAAAAAATCAGCTGTTCCCTACATTTATGTTCGCATAACTCGTCAAAATATATGGAACAGCTGATTTTTTTTTCGCAATTTCTGGTTTGGTCCCATAGTAAGAGTTGTTCATAATGATGAGTACAATGACCTCTTAAAAGGATGCCCATGAATTCAATTTCACCCTGTATAAGCCTGTTGTGGCCCACTGCAAGACAAAGGCCTCCCTTCGTTTTTTCTCTGTCTAGAGCTATTTCAGCCGTCCTTTTAGTAGGAGTCCAGCTCATCACGCCATCTCCTGGGCCTGCCAAGTCGCCGGTACACTAATTGCCTAATAGTTATTTTGAAATAAAACAGACCTGCTTGTTCAGTCAGGTAAAAAAAACTATACAATGACTAACCGAATTTGTGGATTCTGAAATATTTACAATTTAACCACTAATTTTTTTCTGATTAATGGCAGTTTTTATCTTATAGTTACCATTAGTTTTGTGTGTCGCCAAAGGCTTAAATAAAATACCAAAAAACAATATCAGGTAGGTATGTTTTAATAATACATTCTTAACACCATAAAAACATTGGGATTTGATCTTAATTATTCTTTAAACTGTTACAACCAGTAAGTTCAATCACAGCTACGTCACAATAAAAACAGGATAATCTTTCGTATCACATAACTTCACATCATTAATACACTGCATTAACCAATCTTTGTGGGCATGCCTTACTTCTGAAGGCAATTTCTTGGCTAATTTCTTCATTTTTTCAAAACCAATCTCGTTACTGCTATGAAGAACAAAATCAACATCCACTGATTTAATTGATTTGACAATAGTGCCTCCGTAAGCAATCCAGTGTCTCTCAAAATGTTTCCTTTCGTCCTCTGTGAAGCTTAGGAAATCTGGGTAGAAACCTAGACGTTTGTCTTTGAAGACATCTGGTAGAGGTGTCTGTGGTATGAATAGAAACTCTTTACTATCTAATTCATCGACACTCATATTAGTCTCTTCTTTCATATCAATGTCAGTTGAAATAGAGGTGTTACTCTTTTCTGATGAAGAAGATCGATTAAGTTTTTCAACTTTTGGCTTTTGTTCTTTTTTAACGAAAAAGCTGTCTATGGTTTTCTTAGGACTTACTTTGGTAGATTTTGTCGTACTTGCTTTTGTTTTGGACGGACTAGTCTTCATTTTCTTTGCAGGCGGCTCATCTGCTGTGGCTGCTAGTTTATTCAGAAGAGACACGTCTGTTTTTTCTTTAGAAGTCTTATAAAGATGTTTTAACTCTTCTAGATTAGTTGCAGTCTCCCAATCCTTGTCTGTCCTAATTCTGGTAACTCTTGGAAATCTGACCGATATACCATCCGCAGTATGTAAATTGGCCTTCGTTAATTCAGTACCTGAAAACAAATTTATGCATAATATATTATTGCAGTTATAATATGTGGCTAAATCAAGTTTTAATTGAATTCGGGGTTTCATTGCTTTTGCGTTCGACTACGTTCAATATTAACGGAATATTGGAGTTCATTTACATTTTAATATGTTTATAACTAAAATAATGTTCTAGGTTATCAACATTTGTTTGGAGAATTTCGAAGGTATATTGATTTCCCTGTTTGATTTTAGAGCAATATAATGTTTTCCATCCGCTAATGGCTATTGAACAAACACGTCATTGGACGCGTCGTACAATGAAGTACGAGTAGGAAGAATTCCCAAGATCAGCAGCCATACTAACGATTTAAATTGAAATTAAACTATTTAAATTTAATTAAAACATACCAGTAATCTCCCAAACAGGTTGTTTCTTAGGATCCGAAGCAACAAAATCAGGCACCAGTCCTTTATTACAGTCCAACCAAGAAGGGACTTTATTGCTGTCCTGTGATATTTTCACCATAAGTGGTGCTAGTTCTTTCTGTAGCCTTTCCAATGTGCTGTCATCATGACCAGTGTGGACTTTTGTGACGGTTACCCAACGGTTACGGCGAGTATCGTGGCATCCCATTAGGAATACGGACATCATACCTCCTTTTTTGCCTGTACCTGTAATTTAAATGGAATACTATTACGTATGAGATTTTTAAAGGCCACTTCTAAAGAAAGAGAAAGTATTTATTAGTCCGCACAGGACAAAACACACAAAAAATATGGTTAAATTAACAATATAACAAAATTATATCATCATGTGCCCAGCCTTTTCCCAACTATGTTGGAGTCGGCTTCCAGTCTAACCGGATGCAGCTGAATACCAGTATTTTACATGGAGCGACTGCCTATCTGACCTCCACAACCCAGTTAGTACTGGGTGATACGATACCCATTGGTAAGACTGGTTGTCAGACTTTTTGGGCCACTGACTACCTAACGACTAACTAACAAAATTATATAAAAGAAAAAAAAAACAAACGAAATTGGTCCTGACCAATTTTCGTTTCGTTTGTTTTTTTTCTTACGAGGCCAAAAAGCCCATATCTCAGCATGGTGCTGTAACATAAAAAAAAATGTCACAGCACTTTACATATGGAAAATAATTTTGATTCCATGCATCTTTGTCTTTTTGCATGTTATTTCATAACGCCAATATACAGGGTGGAAGGGACACGACGCGACGTGCAAACCACATAATTATTCAGTACATCATTTTCAACCACATAGATATTTTTATCTGTAATTTAAAAAAAAACAGCTGTGCAATACCTACATGGTCAAAATATATGGAACAGCTGATTTACTTTCACAGTATTTAATCAGTTATTAAACTTCTAGGTAATCTACTGCTGACAGAATTACCAAACATTAGTAAGAAATCAGAATGATATTCCAATAAGGTACTTAGCAAAAGGAGGATAGTCAGCTCACATAGTAGACTTAAAAACTCTTTGGTCATATTTAAAAACATCAACAGGCTACAAAAACAAATGAAAAATAGACAACATCATTGAAACAAATTAAATGTGTTGTGTTCTTGTTGCATTTAGTAATGAGATCAACTATTGTAATTTGTACTGCATATTATTTGTTTTGTTTGCCAGCTCTAATAGCTGGGCTGTTATTATAAATATTACAATATACAGCAGGTATTTAGCCTGTTTAGGAGCGACCACTCTTATCGACGCGAAATCACCACATTGTCACATTTTGTTTGGCGCGGTATCAAGTCTCGTCATCCGAACCGAAAAAAGGTGATAGAGGTCTATTTTGCTTTTATTTCAAGGACACAAAGCTCTCTCTCTTACCAGCTCTTAGCTGCAAAGTCAGGCACATGCCTGATGAACCTTCTGAGCCAAGGAGTGTTTGTGTGAAAAAGAGTATTGTTGAAATACCTACCAAACCAAGCTCCTAGAACAACAAGATCAGCGGTATCAGCCATTGCCCCGTCAAACAGATAGTCTTTTTTAACTTTCAGCCAATGCCTCTTGCCTGGTTCATAGGTAGATTCCAAGTCCTTCAGCACTAGCCCTTCTAAACCAAGTTGTAGTACCTGTAATGTGGAGAACAGAACACTTTAGATGTAAGGATCAGCAGCATTTCATAGAAGGGAGCCAAGTGTGTATGATTTTTTCCTTAAAAGAAAATAGATGAAGCAAACTTCATCTATTTTCTTTAATACATATAACTCAAAATATTCCACTAATGTTGTTGCATAAAAATAATGTTTTACGTTTACTACATGAAAGCTAGGGGGTATTTTTTTGGGTATTTTGGTGAGAACATTAATCTATAATTATCAGCTTAAGTGCAATCTTGATGATAATGTGAAATTATAAACCATTTTATATATATTAGTCTTTGTTATAAACAACAACACAATATTATCTTGCGAAAGTGAAAATTAATTATAATAAAACATACCTCAGCAATCATTTTTGCTAAATCCGATGGCTTTTCAATTAATTTCTGTTCAGAAAACATAACATGATTTGTTACTTCAACCATATTGTCATACAATATCTGTCTCCTTTTTCTTATAGGTAGATCTATTAAGACTTTACCGTTGTAGTATAAGCAGTCAAATATGTACAGACACACTTGTGCGTCTTTGAACTCTGACTGCTTATGTACACCTAATGTACCAAATGGCAATGGTTTCCCTGTATTCACATCAACCATTAGAACTTCAGCATCTAGAATCATATCAGTACCTTTTGGAAAAGCCTGCGGTAAATAGTCTTTAAAATGACTGACTTTGTGTGCCATAACTGGTTTTAAAGCTCTAGAAAAATATTTAAACTCATTCCCTTTTTTATGCACTTGTACTCTTTCTCCGTCATATTTGATTTCTGAGAACATTCCGTTAGGACATTTCTTCATTGCCATTTCCACTGATTTGCAAGCTTCAGCCAACATCGGTAGTACAGGAGTCATTAGAGAAATTTTTGCTACAACACCTTTTTGAATAGCGTCTTTGTGTTTTACAGTACTGCTTTCAGACATTATTCTATCTAACACCATATCTAGGTCTCTTGAAGTTTGGAAGACACTGTAAGCATCTGGGTGAACACCTTCTAATATGTGTTTTGGTCCAGAATTTATTCGTAAATCTCCCTTTATTAACCTGATGAGCATTTTCAAGTCTTCTGCAGTACATTTCTTCACAATTTTCTTAAAATGGTATATTTGTTCTTCTTCTTTTGTCAGTTTTGAAAGGTTCTCTAAGAAGTCTTCTATTTGTTGTATTGTAAGAGTGCTATCTGATGCAGGCTGAATTGCTCTTGATTTTAGGAAGTAATGTTTTATTGTGTCGGCAACATCACCCTGTTCTAAATGTGTTAGCATGTCATCATGATCCATGTTAAATATTCTTGAAAATAATTTGACCAATTGTTTACTTTTTAAATTATATACTCTTTTGCATACTTGAGGTAATAATAACTTACACCATAATGTTAAGTTGCCTTTAAAGGAACTGTCATCTGTGCCTTTCGTAAAAAAGTTATTAACTACTGCAGTTTTTTCAGTATAAGCATCTACCTTAGAGATCTTCTTGCATAATTTGAAGAATGTCACAAACTTATCATCATCGGTTTCCACTACCTGCTTCTTAGGACTCTCGGTACTCCCATTACTTGGTGTTTTTGAAGGACTCGGTTTCACAGAAGCAGTTGAAACGTTTTTTATAACCTTTGCTGTATATTTACCACTATTTTTGTCAGCATACAGTTTCTCCATTTCATTCAGCTTTTTTAATATGAGTTCTTGATCTTCCTTGTTCAGACTGTCCCAGTTACCGATGTCGTCTATAGAATCTACGCGTTTGGTAGCAGGTCGTTGCTTCAGCAGAACATTCATAAAACAGTCCAAATGATACCATGATTTCATCGATTGCCCGTCTCCATATGGACTCGCAACAAGCTTTGCAATACGTAATTCACCACTGGGACAGTTAGTTTTACATCCTTTGCACGAAGCTCGCCCACCTTTAGCTCGATCTACGAAAAACGGTGTGGATTCCGCCATGGCTAAAATTACACTTGATTTTTAAGTATTAAATCACACTAAATTTGACACAGTAAAATCCATGCACGTTTTTATGGTTATCTTCAAACATATGTGAGATTTATGTTACAGAATACGCTACATTTACTTTGAAAACAAATAAATATTGGAACCAAAACAAGTTCCAACACGTAAATGGCACATTTTAAGAAGGCATCATGTGTCATAGTCAAAATGTCAAACTGACTGGCAAACACTGGCAGTTTTAGAGGTGGGAACACTTTTTGAATCGACACATTTTCTTAGATTTATAAATCAAGGAAAAGCTACTGGTATGGAAAAAATACCTTTAAAACGAAAAAAAGTTCAAATCCTAATATATTTACAGTTTGATTGTTGTATTAACAATAGTAATGTATTTCACTGTTACGTTGTCGAAGTTCCGTCTAAAATAATCTAGTAAAAGGTCAGCCTGCCTCTATTGACGTTTCGTTCTACGCATGCGTCAATTTAACCAAGTCTTTGTTATGCTGCGAGACGTTTCGAGCCCTCAACACAATGAGAAGATTTAAAATAATGCAAAGCCTTTATTGTTTCTTTTATTGTTTTCATTATCACTTGGACATAGTAAAAGATTTACTTCAATAGGTATTAATTTTGTTGGTATAACTTACGCCCATCTTTCCATATAAGTATTGGAGAAAAAAATATTTACCTACTACAAGTGTTATAATGGGAATTTCTCTTTCTTTTCAGCATCATCATGTCATCAAGAATTCAGCAGCGACGGCACAAAACACGGCACGCTGACATCTCCTCACTACCCGTCGCCGTACCCACCGAACACTCATTGCCACTACGAATTTTTCGGGAGGGGCAAGGAGCGAGTTAGATTAATTTTTCAAGACTTTTACTTATACAAATCTGCTGATGGATCTATTGAGTAAGTTTAAACATTATCAGCCAGTAAAACAATCATGAGATTAATAACCGAAAATTCGAAATAATGTAGGTAGTTATACATAATCAAGCAAAGATGTAATCAATTGAAACTCAAAAACAACAAAGGCATTATCAAACACCGTTGATGGATCAGCTTTCATAATTAACATAAATATTAATTTTGGAAAAATACAATAAACCCTGTCTTTGCTGTCGAATATAAATAAAGGTTCTTCAACATGTGTTATACTTCCTATAATAGATACCTTTCTCAAGTTCATCAAAGATACATTAACGGAAACGAGTAGTTTAGTTTACAAAATAAACACTAATGCAATTGTTTATGCATTCACAGCTGTACAAACGTGGATTCGTTGCAAGCATTCGTTAACGTGGATGGGCGATTAGAAAAAGTGGAGACGTTCTGTGGAATCGACCTCCCCAAGCCTATTATGTCGAATGGACCGAAACTAATGCTGGAATTCCGTGGAACGCAATCATCGAGGTACTCGAGAGGATTCAAAATATCATATTCATTTGTAGAAAGTAAGTATGCATTTGGTCTTTGGTCTGTATCTTTTTGGTATCCAAGTTTTTTAATTGATTTGTACTTAATACCTAACCTACCTATACCAACTCTGTGACATTGATGGGTAAGAACAGTAACGAAAATAAGAAAGCTTGCAGTTATTTCTAGCAACTTTTCATATAAATGCAACTGCTGAATTATGAGCAGATGTCGCCCAGTGGTAATGACCCCGATTGACGAGATGGAGGTTGTGGGTTCGATCCCAAACAGGCGCTTTCATATCGTGTTTTTTTCTTCACCTTTGCTCTTAAAACGATGCAGTAAATCATTGCGAGGATGTATGTCTTAGATTAAAAAAATCGAAAACATGTGTCATCTACCAACCTGCACTAGACCCTGCGGGGTGGATTACAACTTAATCCCTCTCACAGGCAAATCAATCGCAATCCTGTTTCCCACCAGTGGGAACATCATAGGCTGATTAATTATGCTACTTCTGATTCTAAATCAGGAATTCCCTAAATTCAATAAAAAAAAACCCTTTAAAAGATGTCTACCCCCGCATAAATAGTTGACAAAGGGTTTGTATTTGTTTCTCATCTATTTTAATATATTTTTTCAGATTTCGGAATAAACACAGGGAGGCAGTTGAAGGAGTTTCCATGCGCGTTCGTGTATAATAGTAGTGAAGCGCGCAATGGTACATTTGCATCTCCTAACTCGCCGGGACCATATCCAAGGGATACGGAGTGTACATACTTCTTCCATGGCGGCGAGACTGAGAAAGTGCACCTGCATTTCACAAATTTTGACGTTGAAGGAGTTTTGCCGTAAGTATTATTCTTATTTTTTTTTAATTTGTTAGTCGCACCAAAAGACTTGAATGGTGTTATAAATCTATCATAAGCGAACTTAACTCAAGTACAGTTACTTTAAGCAAAAGCAAAAATGGAGTGCTAAGAATTGCCTCAATGGATACGTTCGACTCTTGCTTGTTATTTGAAGATGTCATTGATTATTATAATATTAGATTTCAAAAACTTTAAATAATAAAAGTCGCTTCACCTGCATAAACATTTTTGAACCATGACCATTTTTCGTTTCAACAGACTCCCAGAGTGGCAGTTAAAAAAACGTTAATCCTGTTTTTTCCATTTAACAGCTTAAAAGATTTGTCATCAGATAGCATGACAAATAAAATAACTTCATTTCTGATTGTCCTGAAAAAGGGATAACCGTTAACATATTCCTTGTAAACTGTGTACCCCTAAAAAACAGCTCTAATATTTTTATTAAATGCCTGTTACAGATGCGAAGCAGTATCGGCGAGTGATTATGTCGAATTTTCAAACTATATGACTGAAGACAATAGATTCGGTAGATATTGTGGACAAATGAAGGAGTTCCACGTAGAGTCTGAGAGGAATTTCTTCAAAGTAACATTTAGGTCGAATGACCGCTTAGACGGTACAGGTTTTAAAGCAATCTATCAGTTTTTAGAAGCTGATGATGAATACCGAGCTCCACCGGTACAAGATAAGGCTTCACACTCTATATGTAAGTATTTTCGAATAGGTATAAATCTGATCACCAATAAATAACAGACTAGAAATATAGGAACCCTGAAAAAGAACTTGAACCCTGAAAAAGAACTTGCAGTGTGCCTTTCGAAAATGATGAGCAGCTTCGACTGTAAATGAAATTAAATTCGAAAGATTAAAAAATGGAGGACGAGTTGCCTCGTCGAGTAAAAGAACTTGCAGTGTGCCTTTCGAAAATGATGAGCAGCTTCGACTGTAAATGAAATTAAATTCGAAAGATTAAAAAATGGAGGACGAGTTGCCTCGTCGAGTTGCCTCAAAAAGAGGCATCTAAAATTTCGACTACACGAAGTGATGGCTTCAATGTTAATTTACCTCCAACCTACTGAAATTGTAAGCGATGTGAAATTAACGTATTACTTTCTCGTTCCAGGTATATTTGAACATTTTCTAATGCTGATCATCCTCGCAATACCACCGCTGCATTATCAACTATATCATTAAATAAAGTGATATTAGATTAAATATTATTATAAATTAGTCTATAATCCTGTATATTTTGTATAATAGTATGTGCCATACACCTGTAATTACGTAGATACGCAATATTTTCTATAAAGTCGCGAATTATGTTTTCCTCTATTACCTACCAACTAAAGCAATACCATGCGAGACACAATAAAGATTTATTCATAAAGGCACGTCGTAAAACGAAATAAATTATTTGAATTTAATGGGTTTTCGTTTTATTTTTAGTGATATTTTTTTTCCTTTTTAAGACATCTCCGCATGGTAAGCCGAAGGACAGTGATGGTATGGCGAAGCAGACCGTGGGCCGTCTTCTTCAGTATTCGAATCAAGCAAAAATTGTAATTAAGCTTAGGAAACATGGAAAAAATCTTGCATACCCCGCATCCTCTTACTCAATACTCAATACTTGCCTACCCTACCTTGCCTAGGAGTATGGATAGTCCAAAACTGCATCTCTTGAGCACTAACAGCTGAGTAACAGTCTACCTCAACATGAAAATTTAAAGAACCTGGGGGCCTAAAATGGTCGCATTAGCAGAATTGTAATAGGATAATAATATGAATTACGATACAATTTGTAAAACGGTCTCAAAGTGACAATTGAAAATACCAACTACGTCATTGGCCATTTTAAGAATTTTAAAGTGATTCGTATTATTATCCTATTATGATACTGCAAAAGCAGACATTTTAGGCCCCCATCACTCAATCTGACTTATAAAATAATAGCGAATACTGAGAAGTATATGAATACTATCTACCACATGCACCAAACAGTAGATGAAAATCCTAAAATGGCTGGAGTGATGGATCATTCATCAGACTACAAAGTTATGTACATATTAAATAGAGTTAGTATCTACTCAAAACAAATTGAATATATTTGCCTGTACTGTTAAAGATTGCCATTTACCATGGCTTAACGTATAAAAAGAACACAGATACCTGCCAAGTTCTATCAATAGTTAACTATAAACAAGATTTAGTTGAGTATATAAATCAGTGTCAATTTTAAGTGAGACAGCTTAATAAATATCTTAAATCACAGATTTGAATTAACCACGTCAAAATCTCAGTAACATCATAAATTGCTGCCCAAGTAGGTGTTTAGTTACATGACAGGTTGCAATAACGATTAAATGAGCAACTCCGTGTTGTATAATATTTCTCTAATGGTTAATCTGATCGGAATACCAGGGGGGTTATTATGACGTCTTAAAGCAGGAGTAATTCCGCTATGGGAAAGAGACAGAGCTATACAATTCGTCTAGCGCCATCTCTTTCCCACACTGGAATTACTCCTGCTTTAACACGTCATGGTAGGCCACCTGGTCTCCAAACAAAGTAAACAGGAATAAAAACACTTACTTATGTAGCTTAATCTGGTCGTAACGTCTACATTGCAGTCTTCATTAACAAAGTCATCAGGACTAAAATACAAAATGTATGCAGTATCCCTGAAATGCAAGGAAGTAAGCTATCTGTCGAAAGAGGTTTCTTACAATCATAAACCCTTGTTTAATAGCTTAACAGAACATTTACGTTCATAGAATACAGCAATGATCACTTTATCACATGGACATTTCGGATTTATAATGACTAATACGCAATTAATTTACCTATTTATTGATATTTTTCAGTGCCCATTAGCCTGACAGATAAATAGACTTTTGTATGAAGTAGGTACAGATTCGTGATTGATTTAATTAGTTTGTTAATTCTTGCTGGTTGAAATAGGTAGGCATACCAAGACAAAATCGTTCAAAAGCTTCTTGACAAGGCACTGGTTAGGTAATAACAGTTGTTTGAGATATTTATGCTTTACCTTGTTCCCTGCTTATCGATTGGTACCGTACAGAAGTTGATCAACCTGTTAATGTGTAGGAGTGTATTTCTTAAACTAGGACTACTGCTAAAACAGTATCTGGAACTAAGTGCCACGATATGGGAACGAGAAGACTGATAACATTGGGCAGGCGGAAACTATAGAACACCACCTGCTACGATCTATTACTCCTGGTAAATACCCTGAAATTAACCTTCCATGCTTTTTTTTAGCCGACGTAGCGTCAACTGTGGCAGACGACGCAGCACTGCCATAATTATATGTACCTATACACATCGGAATTCAGAGTCACAGTGAATAAATATAAAGTTACATAAGAAATATCGTCACGCCGCAACTTATGTGTACAGCTGCAAGTACCTAAGTAGTGTACAATAATAACAAATTGGCTTTACGAACTTTATGGCATCCCACAATAACGTTAATTACACGGATTGTCAAACAATATTAGTGACGTTGAATGTTGTGCTAATACCAGTCTTCTATGTAACGAAGAATTTCAATTAGCGAGGTATTGTGGGCACATTATTCTCGTAGACATTTTCTTCCTGCCTGCACCGGGTTAAGCTTTACCTCCTCAGGTTGCATAATTCTAGAAACTGATGCGGTGAGCGCCGCAGAGCGAATTTAAGATACCCACCGAGGAAATTATTTATTTTAAGTATGTATGAGTACAACTTTAACGATGTCGATTTATCGACGCCTGATAAATTAGGTAGGTTTATTAGTATTACTAAGGATTTTCTTGAAATAGTTCTGAATAGTACCTACATGTTTTATAACGTTATACCCACTTATTTTGTAGAGAAAATAAGCAAAAAATTTAAATTTCGTGTCGGCTTTAGAAGCGATTTTGCATACTGTATCGCTAAAGTTCGAGTTTACATTCAAAAGTACTATTTAAATCACAATATGAATATTTTTACAACTCAATATTAATTAGTTCCAGAATATTTCTGAATAAATAAAAAACTTAGTCAAGCTGGATTTAAAAACAAAGTCATTGCACCTCTACTTTCGCCTCGGTTCATTGCTTGTCGCGGAGTTGTAGTCCGCGCGTTGACAGGTGTGGCGGCGCCACCGTCGCGTCGTTTAGTTCGTATTCACGCGCGACCCCCACTCCGTTTTTAGTCAATTTGAGTTCGTTCGCCGCTCTCTTCGGTGCCGGTCGGCAGGCTGTACGTGTTTGTTTCTTAAGTCCGCGTAACTTTTTCCGAAGTAAAGGGATGTGACTGTAAAAAGTTGTTTCGATAATTTTTGTGAGGTATATTGTGTGTAAACGTTGTTTTTAATTGTGACTAAGTAAAGTGATAGATCGGAGTGGTACTGTGAGTGTGATTGTGGTCACAGGTGTCGCATTCCAGGGGGGACGCCGACGCAGCCTCTGTACCCGATACAGTAGGCAGGTGAACCGCTAGACAACCCTATTTTATTTGTAAGTAATCTGCCTCCTTGTTAATAGTCTTTTAGTGCTAATGAAAGCCCTATAAGTACCTAATGTTAGTTACCTAAGCCGTTAAATGGTCTGTTCGCCGCATGAAACCACATTATCATTAATGTAATTAAATATTGGCTAGTTTGTAACGATTTAGTACCTACTGTGTATCTAAATGCCTACCAGGCAAGTTTTTCTTGAGAATAGTAAACCTAGACTTAAAACCTACTCCTATAACAACTATGTGCATACTTAGTAGGTACCTAGGTAAACATAAATAAAAAATTTCGCGTAGACAAAACGTAGCTATAAATACCTACTAATATAAAATTATGTTTATTGTTGTGTCTGTAATCTACATGGTAAATAAAACATGAATATTTTACAAACGCAGGCAGGTATCATAAAAGTATCAATGCATTATTTTGCTAATCGGACCTCACTACAGACGACGTACAGTCTTCCGTACGAAACAACAATACTTTCACTAAAAAAAATCGCCCTTACTGCTAAGACCTAAAGACGGTGTTTATGTCAAATTGACACTACTTTACGGGGGGCTTTAACCATAATTCGCCGTGAAACAGATGAAATTATAGAGAGTCCAGATACTTGTCACTTCTAGGAGATAAGTTTGGTGTGTCATGCTCACTTGGCTGCACATTTTCATCTGATAAGTGTGATTTTTCATGAACATCAAGTTAACAGGACTTTCTTCACTCAAAAGATGAATATCAGAAACAGCATTAACATCAAGGGGCAAGGATAGGCTCACTTTACTAGACACCTACTTAGGTACCAATCGCAGTCTACAGATGCCGATAGACACCAGTTAATCAGGTAGGTAGCTATTGTGGATAGGAACTATGAAGTCCACATGCTGGGTAACGGGATAGACGCTCGGCCTGTTTTTCTTACGACGTTGTCAATAAGAGCCATCCGGCCCAGTACCTAGTGTACCTACCTACCTACTCACCTGACTGATAGGTAGCATATTATGTAGATAGGTACAACCCGTGTGCATGATGAGATTTCCCTACCGGCAAAAAAGGCGATACCATGCAAACTTTTATATCCTTATTTTGATAAATTTTGTCAAAAATATTTTCTTAATAGTCACGTAAGTAGGTACCTATTATAAAAATGTATTGTGAAATAATAAAAATAATTAATTAATAAAGACTCACAGGACACACAAAAAATAATATACGACAGACCAAAATGAGGGAAAACAAATTAAATTAATTAATAGGTCTTCTACAACTTACGACGCCAAAAGGTCCCCAAAAAAGTATCCCAGCATGGTACTGCAATATGTAATAGATGTCACAGCGCTGGTTGTCATGAAACTTTAATGCTTCAAGTCAAGACACAGAGTCCCAGAGGTTTAGGCTGTGCGTATCCTTTACATCATATTATGCACCGATAATATAATCTTTCGAATGAAGACTGATTGTTAATTAAACCTATTTTGCTATAACGTATCGATGTCCCTGTCCAATGGGAATTAAATAAGTGATTAGGAATCTATGTACCTACCTATTTTGTACAAGCAAGATTTTCGCGTGTTTTTGTACCAACTACACCGTAATTCAAATAACAATAATAACAGTTCAATACGTGCTTACATTGAAAAGGTCCTGCATTGTTGTGAAATGATAGCAGGCAGGTAAGTACAGAGCAGTCGTAAAGGTTAGAATAAACAAAGACAGCTCAATTTAATTTACACGTGGAGGAAAACAACTATTCTTGCTGCTTGTAAAAATACCAACTTTTGAAACCTTACTCACCTACTTCTTTTCATCGAAGTCTGTTAAAATGAGTCGCTGGCCTTATTTTCAGCTGCGTTGTAATATGCAAATCTGTTAGCGAAGTACCTATCTTAAATTTTTATTGAACGTTGAAGGCGACAGGCGACACAGCGAAAGAATTGGTATTAAAAATCGAAGTGCCATTCTGTATTTAAAGTTCAAATCTCATTTTATCAGACCGTAAACGATGTAAGTATTCGAACTCCTTTGTTTTTTTATTTAGAAACAAGTCAACAACTCGAGCATCGTTCGAAATTCCAAGGGTTGTTTAGAGAATAATACTACTGGCCACATGGATTTAGTTAGTAACATATCGAAAGTCTTCGGAAATACCTGATAGCTTACCTACACAACATTCCTATTTTCTAGAGAAAGTCGACGACCAACACCATTATAAATTCTTACAAGATTTATGTGAGCTGAAGACATGAAGATATTGTAAACGATTGGCCTGAAAACTAGTTACCTGTGCCGTTTTGAACGCGACTTCACAGTGGGATTTTACGGGCGAGATCCTTTGCTATCAAACTGAAGGCCGCCATGATAGGATCAGTAAAAGCTGTAATTTGTAAACTATGACTTTTAAGTCTGTTTTCGTTCGAGAACATTCGTTTATGTATCCGGAAACGTATGGATAAATGGATTTAAAGCGCCAGTTACATTACAAACGAGAACTACGAGTTAATAATAATTTTCCTAATTAATATTAAAATATACCCGTCTAGTGTCTACACATTTGCTTGAATTTATTACCTAACAGCTTCTAATTTATTACACAAAAGCTTCTAATTCTAATCTAGTATTCTAGAATAAATAATTGTCAGAACCTTATCTTTAAACATTGGTATTTATTGACAAGTAGCTGGGTATGACTTATTTTAACCAACCACTGACTAATCAACATACAACCTGACACTGACCTGCAAATTGCATAAAACGTTGGAAAATTTGAATTTCACGGGCTTCCACCTTAAGAGAGTCAAAGTATCGTACTGAAGAATCTGTTTCGACATAGGACAAAACTGTTCTGACTTCTGTTTCGTTTCTAGTGTGCCGTGCTACGTGGTTGCTACGTAAAGCACAAGTTGTTTCTGCCGTCAAACAAGAATTACTCGTACAACTAAAAAACCCGACTACTGAAAAATAACGCTCTAATTAAAATCGGGGTTGACAAGGTAAAATCAACTCCTCCTATTGTTGAAGTCGGTTAAATGTAGCCTATGTTAACCGTGCCATAATAACGAATGGATTGACACCTTTTTCATCAAAATCGGATGAATAGTTTAGGCTCTACGGAGGAACATACGTAAATACAAACATACATTACATAGACTGCTAAAATCATAACCCTTCCGGCTTCGCCGTAGTCGGGAAAAAAAACAAACAACGTCGAATTTACCCAGTTCTCATTTCCTCGTAATATTTGAATGTCTTTGTTTCCTAGCAACCCGGTACAAAATATTAATGAACACTGCCAGATTCCGGACACAATTTTAGCATATTGCAATGATAATTACTCGTATTATTGTTTAAATGTTTTATTGTTTTGACCCGTTTAAATAAACAGTTTACAGATAGTTGGAAAAACAATCAATCGATCTTGCAAAAATGAAATACTTGTTTTGTGTAGCATTTAAAAATGAAATAATATTACTAACAAAGATACTAGAAAATATCGTATCTCACATTTTGTCCAAATTATGCACTAAAATGTTAATGTTATTGTTAGCCTGCGACAACCCACTGCTTGGTGATGACATCCAAATCTTTCGATCTAGGGCTTATGTAGAGCACTGGTAGTTGGGTCTGTTCAGCTCGTCCTGCCATCTCCTGTGAGGTGTACCGCGTCACCTTTTGGCTGTCAGGGCTCCACATCGTGCGCTAAAATGCCGAGACATTTGTACCGTCTTAGAACAGTTAGCTTTTATAACAGTCGATCTCAGGTACAAGTAAAACGTTCACTGATCATCCATCTATGTAAAATTAATCCGAGTTCTTAACCTTCATCGAAATAAAAATTTTTAACATGGTCACTACAGTATCATTAACACTGAAAACGGGATATTTACCATGTTTACTATTTGTTTCGAGTTACCGATATTTCGGCGCTGTTGCAAACACCATGACATGATAAACTGAAGTTAAAAGTTAAGTTTCTTCGTCGAAATTCCATAACCAAAATTCCTCCTCCAAAAAATCTGTGTTTTGAGGGATCCAAAACATTGGCTGTTCTGAGTAAACACAAATTATTATTGCAATTTTTCCGTATCGTTTCAAAACAAAAATTGCCAACTAATAGATAGGATCATAATTTACATCGTCAATATCAAGCTATTGTCTTTGTTAAGAGTGCTGCTAACAATGCCTATCTGTTTATCGTCTATTGTGTAATGATATAAGAATTGTACACGATTTTATCAAGTAGTATTGTTGCGGTTTTTGTCACATCTGAAACTGAGTAGTTGGTTGAAGGTAAAGCACGGTAAGTAAAGACTTCAACGCACAAGATTTTTATTTTATTTATCCTTGTCAAAGTCATAGATAATTCAACCATAGTTAAAAACGATGGGTGGATTGTGTGACAGTGTGAGGAATGATATGAACACAACAAACCTTAGTGTGTCATAGAGAGAAAAAAAATAGCAACATCAACAAGAGGTTTCCTTGTCACTTTGGGAGCTGACTGTACCGTAGAAAAAACAGTTGGAATTTATGGTTGACGAAACGGGAATCAATGTATGGAGATTAAAATAGTTACGAAACGGGACTTTTTTCACTTGTTTTGCACGTCTTTTGTTTAGTTGCATAAGCATAAGCATAATCAGCCTATTAATGTTCCCACTGCTGGGACACAGGCCTCCTCTCTATGAGAGGGAATGGGCTATAATCCACCACGCGGGCCCAATGCGGGTTGGTAGATGTCACATGTCTTCGAATTTTTGGTTCTAGGACATGCCGGTTTCCTCACGATGTTTTCCTTCACCGTTTTGAGAGCAGTGGTGATGAAATAACTTACACAAAGTAATGCGCCTGGCTGGGTTCGAACCCACGACTTACTGCTCGTAAGTCTGCTTGCTGCTTGTTTAGTTGGCGAAACGGGAAAGTTACCAAACGGGATGTACCCAGAAAAAGGAGTAAATGATAGCGTGACGGTTGACAGAGGAGAATGGAGGAAAAGCGCCGACCCCAATTAACATGGGACAAGTACAGCAAGATGATGATGAGAATCAGCCTTAGGTTAGAACTTTAGTCAATTGATGTCCCCTTTGACATAGAAAGCTTTTATCAACTTACCGGGGTAACATTTCAAATCTTTTCCAAAGATAAAATCGAAATATGGCGTCCGTAGTCCTATGCTCTCGATTCTTACAGCGTGACCCTTAACACGTTTTTGTGATAATTTTCTTGAATAAATTTATCTCATTGGCGGAAACCGTTAGATTTATCTATTAAAGATAATACTTGTTTTGGAATTGGCTTTTATTGATTGTTGTTAGTGGAGTGCGGTTAAACAACGGTTTCAAGTGATCGGCTGAACCTTTTATCTGTCCTAAGGCTAGTCTACTTCTGGGCATGGCCTCATTTCCTAGGTAGCTTGGTAAGCAATCTTGAGGAGATACAAACGGGATCGGAAGATTAGATTACGCCACCTATCGTACGGAGCGTGAATTACAGTCACTTTGAATGACGAATTGCGGCTCAATAAATCAGGCGCGTCAAATACATTCTAAGTTACGTTTACGTCACTATCAGGAATGAAAATGATATCACTAACTCTGAGCTTATACAATTTCCGTTCGTGGATAAGAATTAACCGAATAGAGAATCGGCAAAGCTGGCCACCAAAATCTTCCACACATCATTGTGTAATTCGTAAACCCACCTGTCATCGCGCCCGAAGCATTTCCTTTAAAAATTATACTCTGCAAACAGGTTCACTGTTCTAAGAAAACTTCATTTTAATATTCTCACGAGAATTCCGTAGCTAAATACGGGCAATTGTGCAAACACAAAACATTCCTTTTGCCTGATAAATATTTAATTCAAATGGTACCTGTTAAGGTACTTAATGTTCTATCAATATGCAAGTGTTCTATTTTAGAGCGTTTGATACAAGTACAGTTGGTACAATTTATTTGTTTTAATCCATATTATTTGCTGTAGTCATAGCTTGGAAGAATCATTCGTCTTTTTCTCTCCGGTCTCCGATCCACTAAAATCTAAATGAATCTTTCAAAAAGATTCGTTCACCGATATTATTATATTTACAAAGTGTTTGAACAGCTTTGTGATGGTATTTGCATGACTAACAGCTTTACGCACTCTTTATTCTCTGAAGAAACTTGGCACACTGTCCAAACTCCAAACAGTAAAATTTCCAAGAAAACGACTGAAGATTCTAGAAGCCTCTTGACAAAATATTTACTGAGCCTAGAATCTGCTGAGGCTTAAAAAGATATTCCCAATGTTACCTTATTTTATGTCGAAGTAACTGCACACATTTTACAAAGCATATTTTAACATATTGACAATTAAGCTAATACCAAAGTACCCTATTAAATGGCCTATGGCTATCCCACGCACCATCTCCTAAGGGATGAGCTGTTCCCATAAAATCGAGTTATGATCCGATCTATAAGCTGTGTGATTACGTATCCTGCCTCTTTAGATTGCGGCTATCCTCACAATTAAACGGCGGAAGCACCTAACAAGAACACTAGCAATAAATGTCGAAACTAATTGCGTATAATGTTCAGTACATTATTCTCCGGAATTACGAAAGAGGTGGGATCGGAAAGAAATTATGTGAAGGAATTCCCATCAAGCCTTCCATACGGAGATAATAATATATCAGTTGGGGACTTGAGACTCAGCTGTTATAAAATATACTAATTGGGATGTTAATGCAAAATGCTATAATTATCAGAATTCAATTCTAACGTTATGTTATTATATTTATTATGTATTATATTTACATTATATACAGACTACAAATAGAACTAAACTAATGATAAAAATAAGACTAAAAGTAAGAAAATATAAACATCTAAACAACGACGACAATAGGACACTTAGGCGTCAAAGTACTCCTCCGCATCGCTGTCATCTGGAAACGTGCCCAGAAGACTGGCAGCATTGCCACGCTGAATAGCAATGCTAATTCTTTGGCCAAAGAAAGAGCCAGCCCTCTGGTCACGCGAAGTGTCGACCAGTCGGCGAGAGATTTCCTTAAAAAGGAGACGTGAAAAAATTCTAACTGTTTTAAATATATTAAATTTTGATTGTGTCTCAAGTCATATGCGGTGATCGAAAGCGGGATACTAAGGAGCTTCAATTGCCTACGCAAAAAAAAAACCTTAATTTGTTATTTTGACCATAATAACCAGTTAGAAATACGTTGCTGGCCTTTTCTATTTTTATAAACACGTGAGTGTATTTGTATAATGAAAGTAAGTTCTTCATTAAAAGCTCTTTTTGTAATACCTTCATGTTCGATTGAGCTGCTGATACACGCATGTATCGTATTGTATCACACTTTTTGTGTTCCCAAACTATCTTTGTTCGGCTGTCACTACTTCATTTGCCCTACAGCGTTCAATCGCTACGCTAATCAGCTTTTTGTAAAAGTAATTACTTTGAGACTAGCGGATGATGCCATCTCGCAAAAATATAGAAGAAAGGCGGCATTTAAAGATTGCTTATATTAAAAGGCTATTGGCCCGAACAAGAAATCCGTTATTTATTTTTTTTGTTTCAACAACTCTGTTTGCCAACTGACCACGGAAATATATTGAAGTTAAAAGTCAATATTGTGAACACCATGTCTAAATCGTTTTTTGTTGAAAGCTTGATTTTTGTACCTTCTGAGCATTTAATGTGGGGAAGTTAGTTATGCGTGGCCAATGAATTTCGTACGGGTCTCTTAAGCGAACAAATCTTGGATTGATTGCCGTTTTTTTGTGAGCAACCTTGGTATTTCTGTGTAATTGTGACACTTTTTGAAGCAATGTGGTGACAAAGTATGAAAAGGTCTCTCCACAAAGGGATTCCAAAGCGACAGAGGAAAATCCATAAACAAAAGGCCTTTTTTAAGAAACCTTAAGCCTCATACTTGTGACACTTTACCTTTAATTCCGTAACTGCGCCATTTCCTTATTGTCACGTACAAATCAAATCATTTTCCCAAATTGGCTGTCGATCACTTATAAAAGTAAAGATTCGACAGCTCTTGAAGTCAACCCAGAAAACCCCTAGTTATCAATATTTCTCTTAATAAATAAAAAAAAATCAAAATGCTGTTGGGCTAGGTTCTCATTCTATTAGTTTGCATGTAGTTTGGCATTACTGTCAAATGCAACGTCCTTAATCATTTTCAATTTCTCTTCCTTAAAATAATTCTCAAATTATCTTTACGCCAAGAAACTCTGACAGCGTAATTTCGAGGGCAAATTATACTGACATATCATTATTGTGACAAATTGTTCCAATCAATAGGAACACATTATTACATGATCAATTAGATTCAAATATCTCGTCTTCTAAAGCATTGTTCTGTCAAACTAAGGTCGATACAGACTTGATCGCCGTCGCCCTTGCACTATATTCGTCGCTTCGCAACCGAACAAGTCTCGAGATAAATAACAATGCTGGTGATTATGAATTCGTTGCTAACATTTACGCATTAGATACGCGTAGTTCGATGAACGGTTCGCATTACTTCGTGTTGAGTTCGGAGCTTTTCGCTCACGGTCAACTTGCGAAGGTGGAAATTGGATTTCGTGTTCTTTCATGGAAAGTAAAGAAGAAATTGATGGATCATGTAACATTTGTGATATGGCTTGGAAGGTAGTAAACCTTGAGCTGTCGGCTGATAAATATGGAAGAGAAAGACGTTGGTACAGCGGCAACCCTGAATAAATTGGGATAAGGGCAGGATTATGATGAATAGGAAGCGTTTCTCGCATTATTTCAAATATATATTTTTATCCTAAAGTTTACTTAGTGGGTGAAATCAGCTATAGGTTCCATGTGGGATTTGTTCTGAGTACACCACAAAACAATAACCATTAACCACCGTAAGAAATATCTTCATGTAACTCCATAATTCTCGAGCCAACGAACGCAATTACCATTACATTCCACGATGACTTAAAGCTGATATCATATGATCACATCATATATTACAGAAATTACGCGGTCTAGTAATAACTTTTGACGATATTATCGAAGGATATAGACCCCACAAATCTCCATTTATGTCGCTTATCGTTGATAGAATCGAAACCCAAGAAATAATACAACCTTTTTCATAAACCGTAAGTAGCTAAGTAAATAATTATAACTACGTAGCACCGTAGCCTGTCAAGACAGAAAAAAAACAAGCGCTTGAGCACACGTCAATCGAATGTCATGACGGTGACTATTACATGACGTAAGATAAATGCTCGTAACATTCTAAAGAATCGAATTCCTTTTTCGAATATCTTTGAAATGGCAACGGCACTCAGCGTAGACGGCCACTACATCGCCTTTTGTAAGATGGATATTTTTATTGCGTATAGACAAGACCCATGAGGTTTTCTTGTCTCTGTTAAAGCGGCACTTTTCTACTGCGGCATTTCAATTGGTACTTTGGACGTTGAAGTAAAAGCACATACCAATAAACAGTACTTAACTTCCACAGAAGGAATTTTTATAACACACTGTGTTTAATATATGAAATGAACACTTAGGAAAAAGGTCCTATAAGGTAAGATTAAGAAGATAGTCGGATTTCCTCAATCTCAGATAGTTTTAAACCAAGAGGCACGTGGAAACAATCCACCAATAAGGACCAAACAGTGCAAAATTATTCGCAGAAATCACGTCAGCCTCAAATACCTCCGTATTCACAATTTATTATCTCCAATGCAAACATCACGGCATGTCGCAATCGCATTGTTTTATCTAAGCTTGAAGCACACTAATCTAACCTGTTGAGGAATGTAAGGCCGTGTCTAACAGCCTTTTCTAAGGCACGTAGGACCTCATTTATCTGATGTGACAGGTTTGAGAATACAGCATGACTGTATGCATGTTTGGACACGCAAATTATGGGGCACATGGTGACAAATTGGATAATTAGTCCGTAACCACGATCTTTGGTGGCTGCGTGTTTTGTTGCAAAATTCTTGCATCTGTGGCTTTAATCCATAGGATTTGTGGATTTGTAATCATTATTATTGTGACTAACAAATGCAGTAAGGAGCTTAAGGGATTATTATTGCAGTGTGTTTTATGATTAGGATCAGCTTCCAGAATGAAGTGTTCTACTTTAAATTATTTTACGTACAAAAGTAAATACAAATAACTGTAGTGTTTGAAGCCTATTTTGTAAAGTATAAAGTTTTCTGGATGTTAGCCTGTTGGGTCCCAGTTAAGTCCAAAATTCGGGCTTATAAAACAACATAGCCAACACTCCTCAATTGAAGTCTAGGTTGGATGTTAAGTTGAGGTAAATCATCCTTTCATTTATACCACTGATGACATAATTTAATATCCATGATCGAATACTTCTAATCGATCCATTAAAAAATTATCCGTAGTGAAATAACGTTTAACTAAATAATGGCTATGCAACAAGACACGACTTCTGATTTCAACTGCAACAATAAATCTAATACTCGGAACACGGCGTGTGTTGGGAGCGGCTTACCTTTGGCTGACGAGGTCGAATAATGTTAATACCTCTACAAGAAGCCCTGTATCACCGTTATTTATGTCTACACTTGCATCTAACGTGCATTTGGCATTTTACTGTTTGTCAGGGTTAAGAACTTTGGCTGAGAAACTAAGCATGGTTGTATGGCTGGTTTTAGAAAGCTTTTAAATGGTAAAAGTGAATTGTGGATTCAGCATTGGCTATTTCTCTTTCGTGTTCAGAAACATGATTGGCGTTAGTTATGACGAGCATGGTTTATCCACATTCACTTCGTTCATGCTAAAGGGACACTGACATGTGATAAAATATGTATGTTTTTTGCTCGTAAATGTTAATTGAGTGAGTGAAGGGCAAAGCTCACTGGCAATGACTGACAAGCATCTTGTCAGTAGCTTCTTTATGCTAACGTGCCGGCTCCATTACTAGGGCAACCGTACCTAGTAGTTGATGGTGAGATTTTAGTTTACCGTAGAACATTGCTGTCATTTGATGCTATCAGTTTTTTTGCCTTTGCAACTGCCGCTTTGCTTGATCCAACAAGGTCGCATTTAGCTAGTGAGTGGTAAAGACGTGTAGATGTGATTCTCTATATCGAATTAGTCACACATTTTTTGCAATTGAACCATCAATGCTCATGACCACATGTATTTCTAAAGGTGTTAGCGTTGGCAATTTGCATCAAACCGTACCGCTATGTCAACACGAGCGAGAAATCTGTCAATTCTGTCACAATACAGCTGTCGTGACTGCAAGCTAAATATTTTACGTAAGTTTAACCTAATACAGAGACAATGGCTACCTTAGTTTAGCTGATAAATTATTTCTAACTTATAGGGTCTAATGGTCATAATCGAACAGCCGACTTTGTAGGTGGTGGTCGATATCGTTATGTCAAGTAACTAGTGTTATGAAATGCACTGTACGTTGTGTTTTCTTATTAACTTTCTCATAGTGTACCAGTTAAATAAGCTTTCGCAGTTCCCTGATGCATAATTCATTAGAGTCAGGTGTTTGAAGGAATATATTTACTTGGTTGATCTAGTTTTTCTTATAGTTCTGGCTTTACATCCAATTGACCTGAAAAAAGGGAAGGATTGGCACTCATAAAAGTGTTCAAAGCTAAACTGGAGATAAGGATAGTGATCTAGATATCAGAAGTGGGATATAAATCTCATTGTTAAATCTTTACTTTGGGATTTGTTTCACCTTCAAGCCGACTCACAATCATGTCAGATAATGGTTATTGCTGTGTTGCAGTGTAAAAAGTTTGCATGCAACTTAAACCTACGTTGAATAAATAAGCAACAAAAACAGATCCGTTCTCAGAAAGAGCAGTAATGTACTCTTCATTAGTTTTATGTACGATATTTTAATGACGGCGATTATAATGTAGATATTTTCTCCGTCGTCTTGGTCTATAAATGTGTTTCCGATAGAATCTTTACGATTACCAGGCTCTATAATAAACAAACAGAATTTTATTGATTGCGTATTCAATTGTTTCTTGCGTTTAGACATAACGTTGTTTTATCAAGACCATTTTGCTTGAATTATGTATTGTTTTTCCTTAGAATCCTTACTGCGAAAAAATATTTCTACTGACTGTTATGTAAGAGAAACTTTCTATAAAAATACAGTGCTACCAGAACAATGAAATTGACAAAATATTTTGTCGAATACCGCTAAACTGGGACTTTTTGAAAGTCGGAACGTTCTAAATAATTTCAGTGCTAATGATATTACGCCATATTAAGACTAAATTTAAGCTGTCACTTATGGGATATCTTCCGTGATTGTTCATTATTTTGAGCTCCCGATATGTTGACGCTGTTGCAAGCACCTTGATGAATATGGAAAAATCACCTAAGATATTCTGTAAGTGACAGTATAAGTTTAGTTCTAAACCGTGAAAGCTTAAAAATATGTTTTAGATTCAAAACACCATTTTGTATTTAAAGCTTCTTTAAATGGCCATAAAACTACTTTTTAATTTTCTCGTTCCTCTCAATCCTCACCCAGCTACTTTTATTATTAGATCATTTGCATATATTAATACAAATGACCAGTACATATAAATATTTATTTAAGTACTAAATGATCTGCTAATAATATTAACGGCTGTCAGGCTGTAGGAATGTACTCTAGATAGTAGTCGACCTCAACACGGAGCGAGGACATCAAGTGACGACCACACTTTTACCAAGTAAATGATTACTTAAATAATCAAACTTCGGTTTTATGACAATCAGAAACGCAAGTAAGGATACTTGTGAGAAAAAGAAGCAGGTAGATGCTGGAATAGGAGGATAAAGAGAACGATTTGTCCAGCATGCGTTCTAAGTAGACAGTGCATGGCAATCAGGGTAAATTGAGGAGCTCGTGGCTAAATAATAACAGCCGCTCGGGTCGATCTTCAGGTTAAACCGCGCTTGCCTAGGTTGGCACGTGAATGGGTCACCACCTATTTCATACCGAGTTTCCTCCGTGCCGCAGAAAGCACGTTAAGTCGGGTACCGGCTGTCATTTGCAGATCTTTAACAGACGTTACAGGTAGTCAGTGGCGCGAAAGACTGACAACCAGTCTTACCAAGGAGTATCGTATTACCCAGTGCGAACTAGGTTGTGGAGGTCAGTTAGGCAGTCGCTCTATGTAAAATACTGGTATTCAGCTGCATCTGGTTAGACTGGAAGCCGACCCCAACATAGTTGGGAAAAGGCTAGGCAGATGGTGAATAATAACACTAATCAAAAATCACTAATGGCCCGAGTGACGGGTGCCTTAGTGTGGTCACTACTATATGAAGGAGGTTGAATCCTACTCGATATTCCTTACAGTCACCGTGAGTCTAACTTTAGTTCGCACTAAGGAATTTTACTGTATATGGCAAAGTACGTAATAGTTAGCGTTAAGTAAGCAAATTATTCTAAGTACCAAGTACTTGTAGTAATTTTCTAAGTGCAGGTCTAATTAGATCCTACTTGAAGGAGCTTCACGCATCTTTTGCCTTTAAGAGCAACAGATGCTGCTATAACGATGTATATAAAAAAAGCTACCTGTTTCTTTTGATACTACAGGTTAAAAGATGAATATTTAAATCTCATTTCTGGTTTTAGAATCAAAGAAAAATAATAAAACATGATTGAATCCTGACCTTTTGGGTTAACCACAAAATAATTGCTAATACAAGTTGTTTTTTCTACTAAAGAAATAATAGTATTTCTTCGTGACTGTTCTGACCTTGTCGCCGTCGTATGTGTAGCGTTCTAGTGTTTTATAAATTGTAAGACACTGTTGTATTGACACCTATAAATAAAGACAAATACGACACGGATAGATTCTTTTTTTGCTCCTGAGAAAAGGTCGTAGACATGTTGTCATTGTCATTGTTTGGGACTAGAAATGGTGCTTGAAAATAAAACAAAAGGTCAGAACTTGAAGTCGCGTTTACACGATCAGAGTATGCTCGGAGCGAGTAGGCTCGGATACGTACTCGGACCCAACTCGTATTGTGGCAAACCCATAATCCGGGCGCACTCGGATGGGTTGGTATGGGTTGGCACAATACGAGTTGCGTCCGAGTAGGTATCCGAGTCCACTCGGTTCGAGCATACTCTGATCGTCTGATCGTGTCAACGCGGCTTTAGGCCATAGTGGTGTGACCGTCGGACTGCCAACTCATAGACCTCGAGTTCGAATCTAAGACACGTATTGTATAATTATCACTTGCTTCGGTTAAGGAAAACATCGTGTGGAAATCAAATCAACATACTTGAGAGATATTCCTCGACGGCATGTAAAGCCAAGTCAGAGGTGGTGGTGGGCGGCATAAAACTCTGACAGCTGGTTAGACATTAACCACACGACAAATAAAATAATCAACTAACTAAAAACTTATTTTATTGAAAAGCATGAGCATTTGACAGTAAGTCGGGAATAAGCCAAGAACGTACTATAAAGAGTGATTTTTAAGAATGATTAATTAACGAAGATAATAGTAATGTTTGTGACACTGGTCTATTCTCCTCTATAATTGTATATTTCTCTCCTCATAAATGAAGAATTGATATCTTCAATTGAACAGAAATTAATTCTTTCAGAATTTATGTAATTATCACACGTTCCACGTGGAACTATTGTACGCCACCTTTTGAACAGACATTTTTGCCGCAGAACAACTTTTCTTGCAATGTTCAGTCTTTAGCAATCATTACTGGCACCGCAAGTTCGAAAAACTATTAGTCCTCGCAGACATTAAACCTTACTGTCTGAGCGTTTATTTGCTACTGAGCAATAAAAAACTTGAACTGTCAATTTGGATCGTGATGCAACGGATGGTCCCTATTACTGCTTCAGCAACATTCGCCATCACCTTTTTACCCACAGGTATTAGATTATAGCTATCTCGTTCTCACAACCAAGCGTCACATGCCTTTTGATTGGACCATCAACCTGTTTGTATAGGTGTTCTATCGAGAGTAGGAATCGACACACGAGTATCCTGTGGACATTTTTTCTAGCCCATTATAAATAAAAGTCCGAGGCAATAGAAAAATAAGGACCATAGGAACGACACGGTCTTTTGAACATATCTTGTTGGAAAGCTTTGTTAATATCTTTGTGTGGGAATCCAGTGGTCATAATGACATTTTTGTGTCTTAATTAATGCCTTGAACGCAGTGTGTTGCACCCCTTTGTTCCCATCAAAGGCTGCTCGTTATTCAACTTTCAAAGGCATGCTATGTCCATTGCTAGTGGTTTATTACCAGAGGTCGTATTTAGGTAGAGTTTTTTGTGTACTTGCATCGATATGTTGATATTACTATGGATCTTCCCGGGATTTATAATACAATCCCGTGTGGCCAACAATATTACAAATAAATAATTGGCCAAAGAATTAGCATTGCCATTCAGCGTGGCAATGCTGCCAGTCTTTTGGGCACGTTTCCAGATGACAGCGATGCGGAGGAGTACTTTGACGCCTAAGTGTCCTATTGTCGTCGTTGTTTAGATGTTTATATTTTCTTAGTTTTAGTCTTATTTTTATCATTAGTTTAGTTCTATTTAATAATAATAAAAACCTCAGAGATAGATAAGACAAATAAAACAAAGATAATTAACATACAATTTTTATTAGTATTTACATTAATTCACAATACAATTTTTTATTTACGTTGCCCCACACAAATTTTTTTTCCTGTAACGTGGATGCGTGTACAAAGATTTAAACTCACACATACACAAATAGCCAGACCAGGAACAACTTTTTCTTTCTTTTTTTTTTTTTTTTTCTTTTTTGTAAAAACGTTGCCCCACACTAGGAATTGCTCCTGTACCGTGGGTACTTTTACAAACATTTAAACTCACATACACAAACAGCCAGACCCGGAACAACTACCTGTAGGCTATACAAATATTTGTTCCGTGCGGGAATCGAACCCGCGACACGAAGCGCAGCAGTCAATCGCTCAGCCACTGCGCCAACCGTGCCGTCAAACTACTTGTAGATCATACAAATATTTGTTCCGTGCGGGAATCGAACCCGCGACATTTTTTTATTAACTGCTGCGCTGCGTGCGCATGATGTCCGATGTCAGATGGTTTAAATTGTGTAAAAGTAAATAACTTTTTTATTTAATAAATCACGGGATTTTACTGCTCTTAAAAAATTTATCTCGGGATTTGAGGCATATCCACTTTATTCTTTGGCTGTATGGAATCAGTGTAAGTACACAAATAACTCTACCTAATTCCGACCTCTGTTTATTACCTGTTCGTGTGATTAATTAGATTTCATGATTTGTCATTCATGTAATTCTAGTATTCATCACTATGCTTAGAAATTGCCTGTGCAGTTACCGGCTAGAATTGCGACGTGTCATGTTCATTGTTTTAAACTTTTCATGGCTCATGAAAAGCTTAGAATCACGAACGTAAGTAAGTAATTTTCAAATGCCTGCAGTACTTAATCAGATTACATGGTATGCGACATGTACCGTTTGTTAAAAAGCGCACCGAAGATACACCTGTTCCATTTCTCAATTCGGTCTCAAAGAATGTAATTAGTCGTTGCTCAACTGTTCCGCTCGATCAATCTTTGTTTTGGGATTCCAATCTTTTTGTTTTATCATTGAACGTCTTTATTACGTGTCATTAGAGTTCACAAAACAACGAGAATCTTTCAATTAACTGAGGACAAATGACATTTGCGGCTCAACGGGCAGGACCGATCGCCCGAGAACTCTGAGACAAGTCTTCGGACATCTTGCGTCTATAGAATTAAGAAACTTCACCAGATAAATTCGAGAGATAATGTTTTTATTACGTATAAAGTTTTATCTTCTGCGTTAGTTATGCGTTGTGTTTACTACCCATTGGATTTAGCAACGTAGCACTGATACATATCTGTTTAAAAAATATAAAAGCTTGCGTCGATTAATCGGATAGCCTACTTACATGAGTCAATGATTTTGTAAGTTTTTAAACTTTAAGATGATTCATGTCAGGTCACATCCGTTAACCATTTAGTCATGTTTTTTGGAGACTGTTTACTCAGTAATGATGCCTTTGAACTTCAAGACACGCTGTATTTTTTGTACCGTGAGACTCAGTGAGACGAAATCGAATTTCCTCCGGCTCGTCTAACCGCACAGGGTGTATCCTGCGGCTTCTTTGAATGTGCCCGTGCACCGTGTCGTTACTCCCCCTCCCCCGCTCTTCACCAACCTGACCACCGTACCGCCGAATCCTCGGAACCACGGTCAATCGTCTTTTGTTTGTTAAACGCGATACAAACCCAACACGTACACGGAATAAAGCACCGCCGTATTTACTCTTTTTGTGTTCCTAACCAGTCTCTTGGCCGCTAAACAAATAAAAGGTGCTCCAGATCGATATTTATGTATGAGCACCGATTACTACCTCTATGTTGCAATTGTGACTTGCGACTACGAAAGTGTGATGTAAGCGTTTTATGGCTGAAACATGACGAATAGATTATAATGGGTTATTATGTCAGGCCTAAATGGGATCTTATTTTATCAATGTTTACTGTCAATGGTGAAGTAACAAGTTTATGGGCGAAATATTCCTTTGTTGGCAGTTTCCCAGTTAAATTGGCGGTGAGAAACTTAAACGGTCACTAACTTTAGCAATAGCACCAGAGTCTGATCTTTTTTTGTGAAATAAAACATTTACCGGTGGACATTAACGGGTTTGGTCGACAGGCGTTGGAGCGAATAATCGATCCAAAATGAAATAGCGGAGCAATTGAATGCACTTAACAATACTTATCTAATTTTGGGGTCTCGGGCAATTGTTCATTGCCTCAATCAGAGATTATTAGAAATTGGGCACTTGTAAACTGGTTTTAAGATCGATAACGATCGATGGTTCTTCTTGGCAAGTTCAACATGCCCAAATAACACTTGGTTGGAATCGTCATCAAATGTAATATTGTTGAGTTAATGTAACATCGAAATTCTTTTTTTTTTTTTTTTTTTAAACTTTGCCCCACCCTAGGAATTTCTCCTGTATCGTGGGTGCGTTTACAAACATTTAAACTCACATACACAAACAGCCAGACCCGGATCATACAAATATTTGTTCCGTGCGGGGATCGAACCCGCGACACGCAGCGCAGCAGCCAATCGCTCAGCCACTTCGCCAACCGTGCCGTCAAATAATCTAATAATCTTTTCATCTCGATAGTCTCTATTAGAATTCACAGGTAGTCAGTGGCCCGAAAGTCAGACAACCAGTCTTACTAAGGAAGGGGTATCGTATTACCCAGTACGGCCAGTACTAACTGGGGTTTGGAGGCAGTCGCTCCATGTAAATTTCTGGTATTCTGCTGCCTCTGGTTAGACTGGAGGCCAACCCCAACATAGTTGGGAAAAGTCTAGACAAATGATGATGATGAATCTCAATTAGAATTTGAAATGTGAGGCTAAACAACCAGTAGACAGCATTGGCTAACTGTTCTTCGATGAAAAGGTTAAATTACTACACTTTAGATGCCTCAACTGATTTCTTAAATTCTTCTCTTTTTGTCTAAAGTTCGGTCGCCGAACTTTACTTATTGGTGGGACAAAAAATAAAACCGACTACTTAAGCAAAAACCCGGATTCCTCATGATCACTGACTTCTTTTAGAATTTAGATGCTCCATAAATTTTAGCATGCCCAAAATAGCACTTAATAAGCTGGGACCAGTAATGAGTTGCAGAGACATGCAGGAAACATGACGTCATTTTAAATGTTTTACCTGTTTCCATGCACCAAGCCTTTATGAATGTGTTATTTCATACTTAAACATAATTGCTTAGATCCCTATCATTATTGTGCGCACGGCGGGATGGCTCCCGGCGAGGGAACTAATCTTGCCTGTACTTTTGGTCGCATGAAAAAACTTGGGTCTCTCTAATCGTGGGAAGTTCGAATGACTTTGTTTTCGATTATATCCATTATCTTTGGAATGACTCTATTTGAAGAAAGTGTAAAGCCGTTTTATTCTTCAGCTACTGTTTGATCTTCGTTTCATGCAATTTGTTTAACATTAAGTTGACCAATTGTTGTTTCTTTTAAAGAAAACGTGACCGTTTACTAGAGTTTCTTTTTTGTCCTCTGAACCAATATTGCCGACAAAAATATCTGAAGCATTGATCTTTTTTTCCATAATATTCAAATGTGCTGTTTCATCTTCGATGGACTACAGTTCCCCTCTTCAATTTACTAATAGAACATCCAAGGTAGTTTTGATGCTACACGATCAAGTTACTCAATATTTGTGTTACTGTTCTTTCTAAGTATATTAAACTCGATATACATGTACTTTTTCTTTATCTACTGTCACACCAGGTACACGTAAACCAACAGACACATGATACATGCGTCATACCTCCGGATGTGGTACCCTTACATCTGTAGAACCTGTTTGAGACAACGAACTTTTTGTTCCACTATCTCGTCCATTTTGTTTGCCGACTCTTGGCTATTAGTCGCCTTTTTGATGTTAGATGCGAAAGAGGAATAGGTGCGGCTTTATGTTCATACGTGGCCTTGCGATTTCGGCGAAGGTATGAGGTAAAAACTTGAATTCTCAACATTAGTGGAGCTTTTAATGAGTTGTTTGGTATTTCGTTTTGGATGGATGGTGAATGGGATATTTTTTTGTTAGAAATACTGTTTTAGTTCATGATTGTTCTTCAAATGTCTAAGCTAAATGTGTCTGTAATGGCCAGTATTTGTTCAAAACTCTGAGAAAAACCAAAAAGTCTTATTCAGCCTCATAAAACAGTGTCAACTTCCCTTCCTTGCAAAACAAGACGACTTTATTTCACAATCCAACGCATAGTTGATTAAGTAGACCACATCAGTACTAAACATCTCCGCACCGTATTCACTACGATGAGAACAGAACGATACTATAAAGTTAAATTGCATTTAAAGCATGGTTCACATGTTCCATATTCCCGTTCTCCCACGTAGTCTCCCATTAAGTACAACTCGCGATCATCAATCTAAGGCCGGAACAATAGGCTTAGGAAGACTTTAGGCGTCGCGAATTTTTCGAACCGAATCATATGCACGTGTGAAATGACGTTTAGAACCGCTGGTTTGTGTATGACTTTCGATTTTGGTTTTGTGAAAGCTTCGTGCAGTATTGATAAGAGGGGTCTTGTTTGAACAACGGGCCGTATTTGACACGTCAATTTGTTGTCACGGTTGTTCGGCGGTGGAGGAGCCTTTTTTTTTTTTAAATTTCTTCGGTGGTCTAACTCCAGATATTAAAAATATTTATTCTTCTAGTAAAATGAGTTTGGCAACGGCTTTTAATTAGTTTTTGTAATCGTATAGGTGCCAAGATTTTGTTTTTAGTCGTCTTTTTGTATAATCTGCAGATTGCAATTCTCTAAACGTATGCAAACTTAAATATCTGACAGAGGTTGTATGGAAACCTGTTGGCTGATGTCATTCGCCAAAAATAACTTTACTGCAGGTCATTTAAAAGCCAAACCTAACTAATTCTGAATCCAACTTTTTGTGCGTGTCTGCTACTTATATGGTTATCCTAGGGCAGGAGATCAGTGATTATGCCATTTTCGTATGTTCATTGAAGTTTTATTCCAAAAACGTTAACTGCTGTAAACACTTTAACGGCATCCATTAAAAAACCATGAATGTACCATGTTAATTCAGCCCTTTTTAATCGTGAATGAAATTAGCATAGAGCGATGCTCTAGATTACGTAGTGCTTACGCCAATAAGATGTTTCGTCCCAGTATTTAAATATTCTGCCTTTGTTTAGTTCTCCCACACGAATAGCAGTAACGGCACATCACTAAATGGTGCTTAGGTACGTCACTACTCACTACGTGCGAAAATCCGATGCGTTATTTGTTCGTGAGAGAGTAAATTGAAATTTATGCCAAGTTGACAGCTCAATGAGGCATAGTTTATTCGAAACAATGTCATTGGCAGAAGCTGTACTTGATTGGTTTATCGACAGTTTTTGTTTGCTGAGGCCGTAACAGTAGTTATTTGTTATTTCTTTCATGTACTGATGTTTATGTGGAAATGAATTTTGAGTTTCTTTAATCATAGCAAAATGTGAACATTGGGTGGGACTAGCTTTAGGTGGCTTTAAACTGGTTTCTATGTATGCCTTATTTGCCAAAATTATTTTAATTTGGTTATTATTTAATCGTTTAAATACTATTTTACTTTTTGTAAAAGCTTGACGCAGACAGATATAATGTTGTATTTTATTTTAATTCATTGAACGTATTACCCTTGACATTTTCACATAATTACTATTAAAGATAGGTATTTTTTTATTTGCACGAGAGTTCACAGAAATCGCAGCCATTTTGTTAAGTGAAATATTCACCGATTAGATCTTTTAAAAACTACACTTTCTTATTCTCAAACAATAAAATGGAAGATAATTATGTATTGTAAAGTGTGAAAGTATTTTATGCAAAATGACAATGTCAAAACCGATTATAGTAAATATAAATAAGTGATTTCATATCTGGTGTGGTACAATAAAGTTCGTCGTAAAGGTTGCATAAAACGTTTCTTCGACCTTTTTATGTCTTATCCAACATCCATTCTTTGTCTCTTTTCACTTTTCATAATTCAAGTGGCATTTACTTATCGTTGAGTAATTCGGTTAACTTTTATAAATACGAAACTGTAGTTGGTAATAATTAATGACGTACCTAGTACTTAACCTGTCCACGCATTTTTTAAAATGGTTAAATGCACAAAATGGCTGAATGATTAACCGCGTATGAAAATGTAAAAAAAAAAAACAGTTTTGATCTTAAGCAAACCATAACAACTTTAATTTGCGCGAGTAGAACCTGAAATGAGTTCTTACTGCAGGTTGTAAACCGTTACTTACAAGAATCAAAATAACTCATTTTCCGATCGACTCTTAGAAGTCAAATTGCTCTCCTATCAACTGATAAGCTATGATTTTCATTCATTACGAGGTCTATAAGAAAACATCGAGCTATTCAAAACCGTAAGAAAGTACACACCGCAGAACAGTTTAGTATACTGCCCAGAAAATACCATTTTGACTTTCAAGTTGGAGTTAAGTTGGCTGCTTGTATACTGATCTCTTTTGTCGACTGTACACACATTAAAGTACATCATTGACTACGCTTCTAATAAAGATATTATTAACCATAAATTACGTTCAATGTTACGTTCAGGTAATTAATGGTTTGGTCAGAATTCATGAGTTTCGATCGTTCAATCAACCATTTTGTTTCGATATTCGATCAGTGGTTTCGTAAGATCCAGATTGCTTTATTTCGGTCGAACATTATTAATTTACTTTGCCCACAGATTTTGGTTTTATTCTTTTGATTTCCTGTTGGCTTTCCGTAAGGATTGAGTGTGAAAGGGAAACCGGTTCAATGTTGACAACCGTTGCAATTTTAAGTAAATGCAACATGGGCACTTTTTTTTCTTTGTTCTAGTGGTCACATGCGCACCTGCTGAGCACGAGGTCCTGGGTTCGATTCCCAAGTCTGGCAAAGTGTCATTAGGTTTTTCCATTAGGATTTTTTTCAGTAGCAGCCACGGAGTATAGAAACCCTCCTACCCTCCCCTATTACATGGGACTGAAAGATAACTGGCGAAATGTGGGTGTACTATCAGGTACACCTCTACCTAACCCTTCGGGGATTACAGGTTGTTATGTTATTTACCAGCTACCTCTCTGCAGGTAGTGGCTGTGATCCACCTACTACGTAGGTACTTTTCACAATCATGGTTAAATTATGATGATGTGAACTCATCTCCATTGAAGGCTTATGTGTTTTTTTTAGATGGGCTGAAAATTAGATGCTTGATAAATACCTGGAAAATTAATGTATATTATGTCTAACTATTCATTCACGAAATATTTTCAGGGAATCATCTAACGGCTATAACAAAGCCATTTCAAGGGATTTTTTTTTTCTGAGTATATTTTTTTATAAAAAATAAATAATTTAAAATTACTTGTCCCACAAAATAAATACTGGCTCCTTATTTTTAAGCATCCATTACGGTAGTTTACTACGTCGTATTTACCTACTGTCATTGTTAGGATATGGGAGTAAAGGTATTATGCAAAAAGTCTCAATTTTTTTTAGAAAAATAATAATTTTGTAACAAAAAAAACACTCAGATATTTGGTTTGGTTGCTATGGCAACTTTACGAAGAAGTTACTCTTAAAATATTTCGTGTATGAAAAAATAGACCTTATATGCTAGTTTTCAAAACTCGGAGTATCTTTAGCAGTTAGATCATTGCTGAGTGTATTAATTAACTCAAAAATGTATACCACCATACCAAATATGGCGGTAAAGGTCAGTAAGCTGTCAATGTTTAATTAATAACATATTTGCGTGCCCGTCAAATAATAACGTTAATTAACTTAAGAACAAAAGATGTAATCACGAACTAACGAAGGTGATGATTCAGCTGTGAAGCATTTAATATTTTTATACGCAAACCCTGCGTAGGGAACTACAGCTGTTTTGACATGGAAAGAAAAATTCTAGTGCGAGCAGGGTTTGAACCTGCGACCTTCCGATTCAGTACACCGGACGTCTTCACCGATTAGACCATCGCACCCTGCTCACAACTCTCGAAATTTTCGTTCTATTAACAACATCTTACGGTGACGTTAGCGCCATCTATTTAAGGAAGTATCGAACTAACTTTAACCAACACGTTCAAACCCTGCTCGCACTAGAATTTTTCTTTCCATGTCAAAACGGCTGTGAAGCATTTAGTTTATAAGTAACTTATAAATATTATTCATATAGGCACACAACCACTTTGACATGAAATAGTCGAAGCGAACTGCAGAAAATGAAACAGCAAAACCACCTCTTTAGTAAAATTATCCTGCAATATGTAATTGAGAGCATCTTAGAACCTTATGGAAAAAAAAAATCTTACACAATCTTATACTCATCTGATCTCAAAACAGTATCTAGCTGACTCACCTATTTTAAAACGCCGTGTTTCTGTAACGGTAAAACTACTTTTCTTTCTATTGTCTATCATCATCATCTGCCTAGCCTTTTCCCAACTATGTTGGGGTCGGCTTCCAGTCTAACCGGATGCAGCTGAATACCAGTATTTTACATGGAGCGACTGCCTATCTGACCTCCACAACCCAGTTAGTACTGGGTAATACGATACCCCTTGGTAAGACTGGTTGTCAGACTTTTTGGGCCCCTGACTACCTATAACGACTGTCAAAGATCTACAAATGACACCCGGGACCAACGGCTTAACGTGCTTTCCGAGGCACGGAGGAAACTCGGTATGTAATGGGTGGTCACCCATCCACAGACCAACCTTCTATTGTCTATCAGCCGCGGCAAATAATTTCATTTTATTACTTTCTTGCATATTTAAAAAAATGGTAACCAAAGGCAACCAGTCACTCAGTCAAGATAACGCACGCCACTATTGCTCTATTCTCGTGCCAATAGATGGGGTGACGCCACCAATCTGATTCCCTCACGGCATGCAATTTTATCGCTTCCGCCTGCACCGGCGCGGGCGCCGAGAACGCAAGTAATAGCAGGCCTTATCTGAGACAAAAGGACCGACGGCACTATACCAGGTTTTGGTCCGTTTACCCTATTTATAGGATGTTGTTTTTAAATGGTCTTTAGTTCTGATAACAATATCCCCCCCCATATTTATTTAACGCCTGTTTGATGTTTTGGTTGTCTAAAAGCTTTTTTTTTTACTTGACAAAAGATTTTTCTTAACCATGTGTTGACTTATAATAAAAATATGTACTTACAAATATCAAAACGAAAATGAATTACACAGGGAAAGTGCCCAGAAGGCTGGCAGCATTGCCAACCAGGGGCTGCAGTCTCGACATAGATAGCGACAAAAATCGGTCGTTAAGTCATAACGATGTCAAATTTCTTTAATAGATTTTCAACTTTATTTCGAAACCTTAAGGTCCAACCAGTCATAACGATGTCAAATTTCTTTAATAGATTTTCAACTTTATTTCGAAACCTTAAGGTTGAAAATGTATTAAAGAAATTTGACATCGTTATGACTTAACGACCGATTTTTGTCGCTATCTATGTCGAGACTGCAGCCCCTGGCTCTGGCGATATATTACTTGATTTGACCCTGTTATAGGATCTTTGTTAGTGCCACGTAATATTCTGTAACTTATATCTGTTTTTAGATCGTAGAATAATTGATAATTTCTTTTGTTTCAGGTTAGTATTTCATTCATCTCAAATCTCATGCATCGTTATCACGTACTGAAAACCGTTGGGTACTGGTAAGCTATCTTATTTATTAACTCGCAGCACCCATTTATCTTCTAAGTCCAGTGTTTTCCCAGCATATCAGCACCGGCATTCGTAAACTGGTCCTCAGCCTTTAGTACCATTATTGATGATTTAGAGATAGTTTCTTGGTTTTGTTGCTTTATGTAAAATCAAGAAACTGATGGTGATAATGCCTTGCGTCTATATTATTATTCTTTTAACGTTACCACTGGATAAAGGCCTCCGCTCTGTTAGAGGGCGTACCATAATGCCACCAGGCGGGCCTAGTGCGTGTAGCATTAGTAACCCGGTATAATTCGGTATAAACATTCACAAAATTCAACCTTTTTCACACATCAGACCGCCCTTGTCTCCACGACACGGCTATAAACACCGCAAGAACAAAAGACCGAGTAAGCCTTCCACCTCACTTATGAATAATTCCAGATTTCAACCGTTAAAACGTTCCTAAATGTCTTTTTCGTGGCATCTTCACCACCGCTATTCTATAGTCAAACGGTTCCCAGGCTTTTACACCCAGGTTCTATTCACAGCTATTAACAGCTATTATGCAAGCAGAGACCAAGTCAGTCACATCATCGAAGTTCGAACAAAGTCAAGTGTTTCCTCGCAAACATTTTCCCGTTGCATTCATTGCTACGTTCAACTATTCACCTATTTCGTCTAATGTTTTTATGCAACGCGATTTGTGCATAAACTTCTACATTATCGGTACTTATGTATTCGTAACGTGATTTTTAAATCGTTTCAGATAATATATGACATTTGAATTGCTGATCACACGATCAGCAGCTTTGATATTGTTCTGCTTTTAAGTTTTAACATTTATGTTTAAATTCCTAAATGTGTTTTTTTTTTATGTGGAAGCCAGAGGCGTGTCGTTGAATTACAAAAAATATACTTTGTAGAAGTATTTCCTTATAAAGGCGTGGATTTAGTTTATTACTTTGCCGACTGAATAAATATGCGTGATGTTCGTCTACATTTTAAGCAATACAAATACATATAATTAATTACTTGTTTTTCGACATTTCATGGAAGTCGATTCAATTATTAATCGTAACAATTACGTATTGGCAATTGTCTATTAGGAAAGGTGGGTCATAACAACGATTTATCAATGCCTATAAGTACACTACTGTTAGGGCTCACAACTTCAAAAAAAAATCCCATACTAACACTTTCTCTCAATGCCAACAAAATGTATACAAAATGACCTACACAATTTTGCATCGCACATTTGTCACACAACATAATCTCGTGCATCTGGCAGTCGTCGCACGCGCACGTCAACATGCATGCCACGCACGCATCGGATAGCATCGCGAACATTGGTCCCTCGTGTTTACAAGGATTAGCTTTATCAATATCCCTATTTATTTTATTTCGTTTTGCAAATTTCTGTAGATGCCACCTGTCTTCTATCAATACTTCTTCTTCGTGTCGCTTGCAGTTTGTACGACAGTAAAGTATTAGTCCACAACTTGGCCACTTCCACGGCGTCGTCGATGACCATCTCTAACTTGACCAGTATTTTGACAGAATATTAATGGAATCTCTTCATAATGTTACGCGAATGGATAAAATAAAAAAAGGGGTACATAAGAGGAAGTCTGAAAGTGGCACCGCGCCGCCACGTTGTCGTGGTACGAGTATGTCATGCGGAGGAATAAGCAAAATGTCGTGCGGAAAGTTTCGAGTATGAGTGTGGATGAGTATAAGAGTAGAGGAACACCAAAGAAACGATGGATGGACTGGGTGAAGGATGATATGGCACGAAAGGACGTGTCCGATGAGATGACGAGTAACAGAGAAGTATGGAAGATGAAGACATGCTGCGCCGACCCCAAATGAATATATATGGATAAGGGCAAGAGAATGATGACGATGATGATAAATCAAATCTCTTCACTTTATTAAGCTTCTGTGTCCTTTACCATCTAGATGAAGTCGGGCAGTCCAGCCAGTAAAAGGCATTTTTTTTTCGGATGGGAAATCATCAAATGACCCCCCCCACTCTGGGCGGAGCGGAAGGGAGTGTCAGACTTGTACTGACTAAAACCCATCCATGTTCCTTCTTTGCCCTTTGTGTTCCAGGGCCACGGTATCTCTTTCGAACAGTCCCGCAGCAGTAAAAGGCCCCTTAAGACACTTTCTTGATTAGAAACTGATCCAATTTCGCTTTCCAAACCAATTCTTTTGTTCAGTATAGATCGACTTGATAACTTTGTCAAATTCACGTCAGTCAAATGCCACTCTTAATTGTATATTTGTTGAAAACAAATTAGGAAATTACATGGTGCTTCTTGCTTTATCATTCCGAAAAGCTTCACATCGGGTAACCCCAATCATACAATGTCTTCTGACTGAGTAATATAGGTTTCCTCGTAGAAATATTAGCGTGAGAATAATATCACGCATGATATTATTCTCACGCTGGTCTAGTTGTCGCAAACGCGACTGCTGAGCATGAGGTCCTGGTTTCGATTTCCAGGTCGAGCAATACTATTGGGTTTTTCCATCAGAAATTTCTCAGCAGCAGCCACGGACTCTGGATTTGCGCCCGGTGAATAATTAATAATAAATAATCCCGGCAATAGCATGGTTATTACATGGGACTTAAACATAACTGGCGAAATGTGGGTGTACTATTAGGTACACCTCGGCCTAACCCTTCGGGGATTACAGGCGTGATGTTTTATGATAATGCCTCTTACGAAACACCATGATGGGAAATTGCTTTGAATATTTCTGACCCAAAATAGTCACACGTGAAATATGCGATTTCGTAAACAAAGCAAACTATAATATCAGCAATTAAGTACATTGTTAGATTCTTTAATAACAAAGACACATTTAAATATTCATGAAGGTTTGTTAACTTCAAATCAAGGTTTATCGTCTTAAATTACGATCGTTAAATCGGTCGGAAATTACATATAAAATTATTAGAATCTTCCGCATTCTTTCTCAAAACCGCAATTAGGGAATTACGTCGTGAACGTGATCAACTTTCGAATATTTTGGGAGAGGTTCCAAATTCCGATTGCCATTTTTGGTCCTTATGTTTTTAAAGTAGCTCGTGGCTAAATAATAACAGCCGCTCGGGTTGATGTTTAGGTTAAGCCGTGCTTGCCTAGGTTGGTTCGTGGATGGGTGACCACCCATTACATACCGAGTTTCCTCTGTCCCTCGGAACGCACGTTAAGCCGTTATCACGGCTGTCATTTGTAGATCTTTGACAATCGTTACAGGTAGTCAGTGGCCTAAAAAGTCAGACAACCAGTCTTACCAAGGGGTATCGTACTACCTAGTACTAGCTGGGTTGTGGAGGTCAGATAGGCGGTCGCTATGTAAAATACTGGTATTCAGCTGCATCCGGTTAGACTGGAAGCCGACCCTAACATAGTTGGGAAGAGTCTGGGCAGATGATGATGCTTTTAAATGACGTATTTCAAAAGCAGTTTAGATGAAATCGTATGGCGTTCGTACGTCACGGTCCCTGACGGCTGTTCGGGTCACTGCCCCTGAACTCGTCTGCATTTCCTCTATTTACTGGTTTACTGGTGTACTAACCTCATGTTCTGGCTTATTTAGGGCGTGAATTGAATGAATATGCATTTTTTAAGTCAACGCGTAACAATAAGCAGGCTCTTTGAAGAGAAGAATATGTATTTATGCAGACAGTTAATTCCGCTACAGACTGTGATATAATCTTTCACCGCCAGAATTTAGTCATGGTCTTTCACAAAACTTAAGAAGCGGCTAAAAGGTTTTTTTTTCGGTGATTTCCATCATCACCATAACATCACATCTGTAATCCCCGAAGGGCTAGGCAGAGGTGTTCCTAATAGTTATGTTTTAAGTTTCACCAGTTATGTTTTAAGTCCCATGTAAAAAGGGGCTAGCCTGTTGCCATGAACCGAGCATAAATCCAGACTCCGTGACTGCTACTGAGAAATTCCTGATGGAAAAACAACAATAAGACGAAATAAGATCAGAAAACAATATGATTATGTCATGTACAATAGATCACTCGTCTAATGGTAGAGATATTATCTCAAAGAGAGCGGTTGCGTTTCCCAGCAATTTTTGTCCTATTATTTAATCAAATCATTTGAAACGTAACATGTGAAATGTCATCACGAACTATAATTTGAGCACATTATCATCTCATTAACTTGTTCTGGCGTCTACGATCGTGTGCGAAATAACCCATCTGCTTGTGGTGAAACCTGCGCGCACCGACCTTTGACACAAAATCCAAGATGGCTGCCGAGCTGTCAAACTAAATACTCTTACTTTCCATATCCGTTAACGAATCATATTTTACCGCTTCGTAGCCCCCTTTTGAAGATTCATTGTGCCTTTGATTCACAGATACAATTGTGAATTCATTTTAAAAGAATTAACACTTCTCGTTGCCCGAAAATGACTGACTACCTCGCTGTATCATTGATTGTATAATTCACACTTCAAAAGTCTTTCTTTTCTATAGCATTGTCTATGAAATACCTATACAAATGCAATTTTCGGTAATACTAAACCGAATAAGCATTTCTAATCTGAATCAGTGCCGGATAATATCGGTTAAGATATGGCGCGTTATTCGAGTCCATAAACGATAAGTAGCCGTGCAAATCTGGTATCGTATTCATAGAAGAATTATTTGGACTTTGAAATTCCGCCGAGATGTATTTATTGGCCTAACATGACATTACAGGGAAATTAGTATGAAAGTTACGTGATTTTATTGTGTTAGTTGACTTGCGTGGACTAATAATATGGTTCATTTATCATGGGCAACCTCGATTTGCCGAGAGCAGTCAAGCCATAGAATTTCTACATTACAGTTTCCTTATGCGTTCGTTCCTTCGTCTTTTATGATTGATAACTGAAGTTTTCTGTTGAGTTTTTTACCGATACAAGTTGTCCGTTTAAGTTATGACTTGAGTGAAGTGTTTCTTATGAATCAGTGAAGAACTTGTTTGTTCTTTTTATGGGTTTGTTTTATTAATTAGTTGTCGTTTACCGAACATTCTTGTTCAGTATTTTTAGACTCGACTCATGAATTTTAATTTTACGATGTTTAGGTAGCAGATATTTGTTAAATCTAATTAAATTAAAAAGCTCAGTCTCCCGTTGCATAGTGTAAGAGTAGCCCGAGTTCTAGCTTTATCTTTCAATAAAGATAATGGGGTCCACAGGTTTATGAGTTCAATGAAACGGATTTTATGGTCAGGGTAGGTGTAATAAGCAGTAAATCTCCATTACTTTTACGACTTGAACTAGGCCTCCGTAGATTCGTGTTGCTTAGCTTTCGCTTGCATCTTCGTCCTCGTTGGGAGGATATTTTTTTACCTGGCCATTCATCTAGTAAAATCACGAGCTTGGTATTTTAGGAAGTTTTCCAAAAACGGGACTGTTTTAAAAGCATCCTGTTATAAAATGCTCAGTAAGAGTTTTAAGCCATTTTTTCTTTAATTTCGACTTACACCATCTTTACTTAGAGATTAGACAACATGAAAATAAAATAAACTCACTCTTACCTACTCAAAGCTTTGTAAACCGATGAAAAACGTTGAACAGCATCCCACGCGGGTCGTAAGACAAATGAGGTAACGGTGTTTGTAAACAATAGACCAGAAACTTGTCACTGTTTGTACTGCTGTGTTCAAACTTCGAATGCAATGGTGGTTCAGGTTTTATCAGCCAGCATTACGATGCATTGTCTGTGCATAGAATTTGCAAATCGCATAAATATAATATACTATGGAATCAGGCGTTACTTTGCGGAAATTAATGACATTAGAGATTTAAAAGAATTATAGAGCAGGCATTAGAAGTATTGTCATCCAAACATTTTGATTGCTTACGTTTTCGATTTTGACACACCTGACAGATGGACTTGTAACTTATTTTTTACGATTTCCTACGTCTTGTTCGGTCTATCGCTCGTAAATTCGATTGTCATTGATGACATTAAATATTATGCAAAATATTTAGTTTTAATTCCGCAAAAAAGAATTCATTCTTGGATTCAGCACCCTCCGCCTTTCCGTCCGCAAAATTATGCACATTTAAGAAGTGCAAAAATTTGTTCACTCGGCACGTTTATTGGCCGCTTTGACGCGAGCGGTCGTCGGGTCAATATCTCCTAAAACGAAATATTTAGCATAACATTATAAATAAATAAATATACAATGGTCACACTTGTATCCGCCTCATCTCTAACTCATACTCGGATACGCAATCTTTCCCAACTTGGGACACGTGACACGAATACCAGATGCATTGCCCAGTGAGGCCATAGGTTAAGCAGAAGAACTGTCAATACAAGTGACTAGACACTCAGGCTGCTAGCCAATTATGTAAGCCAATCCGGTATCTGCATTTCTGTGCATTGGCCAATCCGAGCCTTCTTACGGTGTCTATTATCTTTCGTATTCACTGAAGCATACTATTTGCTCACTGCGGTTTGCAGACTCAGTAGTCTCACTTCTTATCAAAAATCGCGAAGATATACTGTTACTTTTACTATATCCGTGTGAGTTAAAGTCCTCGTATAATTTTACACGATACTACCGGAACAAAACACTTTCAGTGTCTGTTAGGCCGTTTAAGAAGTAGGACTCACTTTCTATATTGCATTAGCGGTAGTCTTGCCTGATAAACTTCGTAAGCTGTTTATCATATACAAGCATCGCCTATACATAAGTACGAAGTAATGAGATGCGTATATTGGACAGTCGATGTTCCACTTCACGAAGAAGGTACATCGAAGTATTGACTTTGGCATTTTGAAACCATTATCAAAGGTCTTGATGCTATTTTAGAAATTCTCAGAATACTGTTCGACATATTATTATAACTAGAAGACGGTATATTTACCATGTTTATTGTTGCCCGTCTTCTAGTTATAATAATTTTAGTGACCATGAAAGTTTAAAATCTTATACTGTTCGACAAAGTTCACATAATCGATGACAGATCATAAACTTTGCCAGGGCTGCGGAACTGTTCGAAAGAGATACCGTGGCCCTGGACCACAAAGGGCAATGAAGGTACATGGATGGGTTTTAGTCAGTACAAGTCTGACACTCCCTTCCGCTCCGCCAAGAGTGGGGGGGGGGGGGGGGGTTTGATGATTTCCCATCCGAAAAAAAAAGATCATAAACTTGGCAGAATTAATGAAGCTTCGTCACCACTTCTGAATCTACCTAAACCTTACCAAAATTGGCAAAACGACTCACCGATTTATTATTATTTGAAACACCATTTACCATTTTTGGTGTTTATGACTTTACTGAGAAAAAGTAGGCGGACAGTTAACTCTGCAGACGGAAGTATGACAATAAGAATGACAATTACGAATTTGCATAAAATGAAGAAATATCAGATGAACCTACTTATGAAGATAAAAGTGCGTGGACCACCAGATCTGGGTCAGAGGAAAGTGTGGTGAAAAGATCAAGCCAGAAGTCAAAATTATCATAAAAGTGAGAAAAGAAGGTTTCTTACTAATGAATTTGCGAAGAACATCACAAGCCAAGACACTGGCGGTTCGACTAGTTTTCACCCTTAAGCTCTGAGCAATAAGGTTGAAAACTGATCGACCGTCAGTGAGGCGGTAGTACCTACTGAGTCATCTCAAAATTCTCCGTAACGATGAAACATCATAGGAAGTCCAAAATTACGACTACCTATACCCATAGTTGATTCTTAACCAGGTTTTCTAGATAGAGGTACAATACGTCCAAAATAAAATGCTTCTACACCATAAAACCGACTTAATAGAAGTCGTTCCTTATCACTTCGTGTTGTAAAAACAACTTTAACAAGTACCCTGCGTTCACATACACGATACTTGACCGGCAAACCCTAGAGCCTGTTGTCTATGCTATTGTGAACTATCTGGAAGTAGGACTCGCTTTCTACCTTGTGTTCATGCGTTTTCGCTAGTAGATAATAATCTTTATCTGTTGTTAGAGAGGAGATTGTATACTTGAACCGATACGTATAGGATTGACGATGATTTGGATGGCATTAACTATATAAAATCTCATGACCGTTACCTACTGCAAATATTTGAAGCAGGAATGTCCAATTTTTGGATGGGAAATCATCAATTGACCCCCCGCTCTGGGCAGAGTGGAAGGGAGTGTCAGACTTGTACTGACTAAAACCCATCCATGTTCCTTCTTTGCCCTTTGTTTTCCAGGGTCGCGATATCTCTTTCGAACAGTCCCGCAGCCCCGACAGGCATCGGCCCTTGCGAACCCCTTTATAGTTGCTGACATCTATTTGAGGCGCGGGTGGAACACGAACGCGCCGTCGATATGTATTTCAATTATGATTTATCATCACTTGTCGAGATCTTAAGTGAGGAATAGACAACCGATGTACAAATACAGTTTGACAATCTAAAACACAGAAAAGTTGTTATGACACGTAATTAATATCGAACGAATTCTAGGAAACGACATATAAATTAAGTGTTGAACTAGCTCCACTCATACCAGTTACGTGTTAGAGCGTGATTATTCAATCTATAAGACTACTCAAATACTATCTACATATTATTATCATCACGATTTACCATTCCCGACTTCTGAATTCATTACGAAACTAATAACCATATTGACATTGCGAAACTGTGTTGATTTACTTGGCGTGCTTCATTTGTTTCAAAACGACCTATCTGATACCCTGATACCGAAGTTGTTAAGCAGTTGGGAATGTTCTAAAACAAGCAGTAAAATCAATAGAATAATGGTTCCTGTCGTTTCCTAAACGATACATTATTAATATTTCTTGCATGTACTTTATCTTGCTTGATAATGTAACAAAACCTACCTAATACGGGGCATAATAGGAAGCTGGTAGATAGTTGGTTGATAGAGAAACATTTGGACCAAATAGTTTACATGTGCTATACAATTATTTGTTCAGTATTGTTCTAAAATATATCGGATAGGAAATAAATGTACTTGACTCCTGACGGTAGGGTTAATATACCAGGGGTTCCCAAACTTTTTCGGTTCGCGGCGCACTTACTAGTTTAGTATTTTGTCTCAGCGACCGGTCTTGTCAAAATAGGGTACAAGGTACTAAGTTGATCGGCACAAAAATTAAAACATCCACAATATGAAGCAGATTATTATAAAAAAATATATTGACACTCAAGAATAATCAAATCAAATCGGAACGTGAATTTTGTTTAAGGCTGCTGTCGCATGAGAGTTCAGTGAGACTCTCTTCTTCGAAGTGAATTCTGGTGGATCCTGTGCATGGAAAGGATCTTGGATCCACGCAAATTTTTCGACATCGACTTCGGCAAAGTTGTTTCGAAGGTGTGCCGTGAAAAGAGACATCAAGCTCTTTAGATTTGAAAACCAAAAAGTTTGTTGTCTCATTTGCAACGCTGTCCACGTTTTTAAGTTTAGTTTTCTTTATACAGTTGAATTTAGAGTTGAGATGAATAAGAAAGTGTCCCATGCAAAGACGATATAAATACAAATTCAATGGCCGTTGCACATTAGTATGGAGCTACCGCCATTAAAAAGCGTGTCCAATTAGCAGAAACCGACTAACCTTTAACATCGGATGCTATTAAAGATGTACCGGATCGATAAAAATGTGTAGATGTCAACATCTAGAAATTTCCCGATACTTTTAATAGCTCCGATTGATCTGTAAAAACTAAACCCACATTGCATATACGAGTAGGTAGCTAACGAAGGCGGTGAAGGGACTGTATTCACTACCTCATCTAAAGACGGAGCTATTTCTAATTTTAGCTCACTAATCACTTGCACTAATCAAAGTGTAAACATGCTGTAATATATTATCTGAGTTTGACAAGAACAGGGCTGGTAAAGGTCTTGATTTTCTATGTGCGGAAAGCTAGCCCGCGGCGAAGCTGGCGGGGCTGTAATTAAAAGGACCGAGGTATGTACTACACCTACACCGTATAGGGAGCTAAAAGTTATGGGAGTCATACGTTCTAGTACCTCCGTTTATTGCAATTTAACATCAGAGGGTTGCACAGTGTGAAAATTGTCTTAAAACTGTCGATGTCAAAATTTGAAAAATATAAATTAAAACATAACGCTTCGGAAAACATATCTTTAATGTGAAAGAAAAATGAGTAAATAAAACAGGAGGAGAGAATAAAAGTTTAAGCGACCCCAAGTAACATAGGGTGAATGGGATGCTTGGTGAAAAAATCGGAAAAAAAATTTTCATTAGATCATTGCAGATCTTAAGACCTGAGATGAGAATGCTAAGGGATGTGTGGTGATACGCAAATGGATAAGATAAGAAGTCAGTACATAAGAGGAAGTCTGAAAGTGGCACCGGTGACCGAAAAGTTGTGCGGTTGACTTGGTATGGGCATGTGATACTGAGGAATGAGGAAAATGTCGTGAGGAAAGTTTTGAGTATGAATGTGGATGGGTATAAGAGTAGAGGAAGACCAAAGAAACGATGGATGGACTGTGTGAAGGATGATATGGCAAAAAAGTACGTGTCTGATGAGATGACAAGTAATAAAGAAGTAAGGAAGAAGACATGCTGCGCCGACCCCAAATAAATTGGGATAAGGGCAGGAGAATGAAATGATGATGCAGATCTTAGAAGTGGAGGAGCCGATTATGTCACGAAAAAACAATTGAATATTCAGTCTTCCATACTTAACCTTTGTTACTCATTATTCAAATGAGAATATTTGTTCGATTTTCATTGTCTTTCATTTGTCTCTCCTAAATACAGATTGCTCAGCAATCTAGCTAGGAGAGCAGCGATTCACCCATCAATTGGTTGTACCTACAACATGTAATTATTAATGCATACTTTGTAAGTCCCTCATGTACTACAAAACTTTTATGTACATTAATAAATTATTATTATTATTATTGTCAACTCAGCATGCAAATTAGAAACAACATATTACATAAACACTTGGTGGGCACGAATTTTGTTTATAATCAAGTGTCATTCAATGAAGATGATCTTGACACTTATCGGAAATATAAAATGGCGTCATCATTATGTTAAGTTCTGTTGCAAAAGGCTAACAGGTGCTTCTTCTAATGTTAATGATGATATTGTTGTTTTTAGAATTTATAAATAACTAGCTTAACTAGCTTCGCCCGCGTAAATGTCGAAAAATATGCGATTACTCACCTTCGTCCCCTTTTTTAATCCTTCAGAGGTAGAATTATCAAAAACGCTAATCGCTACTCTTCACAAAGAACACACCCTCCAAGTTTCATGTCTCTAGGACCAGCGGTTTGGGCTGTGTGTCATTTTATATATATAGATATTCAAAAACTTTAAAATCAATTCTTTAGTATGAAATGATACACCACACATAGCTTTGGTTCATAATGTTGGTATGTAACATAACTATCTTGCTTCAAGCCTCAAGGGACCTCTTATTTAAAAGGCTAGACAGGTTTAAAAATAAAGAAAGCTTTTTCAATATGCAAGTCTTATTTCTGTCTAACTTTAAGTGTAAAAAAATCCAAGTAAAACTCACTTAGCTTGCTCGTTAAACATCACGTTGGGTGTAAAACAAGTGACTTGCTAGAGGCAAATACTTGGGTAGATTACTGCAATGTTTAAATTGTGCTCTAGGGGTGTGTTCAATACATGGTGTCATTTGTTCATAAAGTTTCTTTGGCAGTGAGCATCCTATAATATTCGGTTTAAACAAACATTATTCCCTATGTTACTTACTTGAGAATAATACTAAAAAAACACACAAATACAGATTACTTCCAAAAAGTTCGTCATCTACAGGGTGTAAGGGACAGCCCTCCACAAACTGATGGGGTGAATTCAGTATATCATACTAAGATGACCGGTACAAGAATTTATTTCAGGAATGTTACGGAAATCCAATAAATTTGATTTGTTTTATTTCCTCATACGCAATGTATCGTTACCGGCAAAACGCACGTATCAAACGGCAACCGCGACGACGAGTTTCATGAACTCTGTAGCTAGGCAGGAAGTGAACAGTTGATTTCACGCGTCGTTCGTTAGAGTATTTCAACATTCATTGTTGGATTTTTTATTTTAGCCGTATTATTTACATAAATCGAATGCTGCGTACGGGGAATGTAATTTTACTTTGAAGTAAAGAAATAGTAATTCCGGAGAAAAATTCCAGTGTTTAGAATTTTAGATCAGCTGTGAATAACAAATTTAATTTAAGTAATCAGAAACTCACTAAGTATAAAAATACTACTATTGTAGTAAGTTAAAGAAGTATGTCTGGAACAGAGCTTTGATTTGCTCATTGTAACCTCACTAATGGTTTTAAAGAAGTAAGTAGTTTAACTTCTTGATGATTATCAGCTTTTGAAAACACGCGTCTACCATATATTTCAGCATTTCTGAAATTCTCTGAATACCCAAAATTATCGTCTTTCGACACAACCAGTGGCGTAATCAAATACATATTTTTTACAAATGTCCGGTGATCAAGAAGCAAAAAGTCACGCAATCGAAACATTAGGTACGCAATCCCGTCGTTAAGAGTATTTGTAAAACTATTGCAACTGCACTTGCTTACCAGTATATCATCTTTAAAATTATGATAGAAACTTGAAGAAACTAGGCAATAGATCTGTCGTTTGACAGCTGATAAATGTAGTTAGAAAGAGATGAGAAGCTAGTTACAATATGTTATGTTTATTGAAAAACACATGTCATTCGGATGCAGTGAGAGATAATCTCAAGTTAGATAGGAATCGAATTAGCTTTCAACATAAAAACCCATGAATCGAACTCAACCTGAATAAGGGAGGGACCATGGTATCTTCTTTCTTTTTCTTTTCGTCATTTCATTTTATTAAAAGCGCAAATGATGATATCAGTCTCATTTTCTAGAGTTTAAAGGGCTTTTAGTAACGCGTTTTCGGCCAAGTTAAGATTTAAAGTACCTGCAAAACCTGATACAATAAATAACTTTACCCACAGCCCACTAATTTCTTGACAACCTTAAATAAAAACAAGCAACCCTAAATTGGTGCAAGAAGCGTGTGATTTACAACGAGACACGCCACAGGCGACAGAGTTCCTAAGAAGATCTACAGATTGCACCGCGCCGTAGACCGTAATACACATAGGGTTCCCAATTCTATAAAAAAAGTTTTCCGAAAAAAAATTCGGACATTTTATGAAAAATTTATTTCCTTTCAATTGTGCTGTATACGTACAGCAAGATTTTTTTTTTTGCATAAATATCAATAGTAATAGATTGAATTGACGAGAAAGATTTGTTGCATAATATTGCGAGGGCCTTAAAATACAAATTACATAAAACTACTTACATTATCATCATGTACTTATACGTATACAATTAAGAAACTAAATACTTTAATATACTGTGCACTTTTCTCATTTTTCAAAATTCCGGACGTTTCATAATTCCCCTCGCATTCCGGACACTAAGCTTAAACTCCGGACGTATGGCAACCCTAAATACACAATACATTTACCTAATACAGCATGAGAACCGTGCTAAAGTCGAAAATTTCAAACAGTAATTGGCAATTGTTTAGCTCATTCACTTCATTCCAATTCAATTTCGTGATATTTATAGGGTTTAAGTGACCATACAACGGTCAAAAGTCACTCGCTCGGATACCAATATTGTGTATCTTGTTATTTCGAAACGTTTGCACAATTTGCTTATTATTTGGTACATAGACTCTTTTGCCTCTAATAGCGCGATTACGCTTGGTCGTTAGCCCGGATTCGATTGCTTATGGAATTCGAACAAACGACCTAGTGTAAATAGACGGGGTCTAGGACCCGTCTTCGGAAAATCTTGTTCGGTGTTATGATTCGACTTCATTCCAACTATGAGCTCGTAGTGTAATAAATGCATCGGGTGCCCGAATTCGAGTAGTCTTTCGAGCACCCGAATACGGACTAACGACCAAGTGTAATTGCGCCATAACCTATAATGCCCACCTCCCGCACTATGGTTCTTGTTTCACATCCTAGTGCATCCTTACCTAACCCATTCGTTCCACCTGCTGAAAATCTCCCACCTGGACATCAATTGTCATGGCTGACCTGGAAGTCTTTAAATAGACTCCGGACCCAGGTTGGTCGCAGCAAGGAAAACTTGCTCAGGTGGAGATTCATTAATGACTCTGCCCTGCAGTGTAAATGTGGTACTGTTCTACAAACGATGGGGCACTTAATATCGTGTCCTGCGTGTCCTGTTGTTTGTTCACTACAGGAACTGATGGACGCTACCGAAAGCGCCAAACTAGTAGCTCAGTTCTGGGCTGACACAAATTTAGATTGCCATCGACACGCTAAGAAGAAGAAGTCTAACGTTCTAAGTAACTCTAGCACTCTTTGAGATTTCACAAGTATCATTGCGTGCGGTTATGAATGTCAAGTATTTGCAAAATGAGAAGTCTGTAAATAATTATTTCAGTAATATGTCTGTATTTATGTCAGAGGTAATAGTCTAAAGGTCAATTTAAAAGCAATGACTCTAATTATATTTTTGAGAGGTTGGCAATTTGGTCATGCAAGATTTAATCGAGATCGTCGTAAACTAACTTTAAAGATATGTCGGATTTGTCAGGATTTATTCCGTTGGCTCGTACATCATGTGGGCAGACGATGGGTTCCGTGCAATGAAAATACACTAGGTGCGATACACTGTTTATAATAAACTACAAATTACTTGAGGTTACAACTTAACTTAGTAACACGGGGCACAATGAATCGGGTACAGTTCCAGGACGTCTCAACTCCGCTGCGATCGGATACTCAATGTCCTCCTAGCCTGGAGCTGTAACATCAGGGCTCTGTAGAAGCCACGCTGTGGTGGGGGTAGACTTGTAAGTAGGTTGCGTGACGTCACCAGCAGCAGACTTGCGATTCATTTTATGTCCGTACTAATGACCGGTTCCGACAGATATATGTATTTGGCTCCGTATCAACATGAACATAGAAGCGATCCTTCATAGACTACGCACATAACATCTTCTGACCTCGACGTTTGCATTAACCTTACGTGATCAGACTTCCGACTCGGATCATCCGAGTATAAACGAAGATAGCCGAAGTACTCATAACATTTCCCAGCTATCTAGCAACGGAATACATATGTATAAGCTACTTGAGTACTTAGGTACTATCCCCGTGCACTTTGTGAAAGTTCTCTATTTACCTAAGGTAAATAGGTTACCATGGTGCTTGCAGGCGAACTACTTGTCACCTACTTGTACATAGCCTTTTACTGCTTAAAGTGGCTTCACACAATTCATAGAATACCTTTCATCTTCTTTGAAATGTAAAATCTTTGTTCCGAGCACCCTACTAATTATTGGCTAAGAAGCGCCGCTTTGACTTCAAAATTACTGTTTATTGCGAATGTTTAATACATGGAAGTAAAATTGTGAATGTTTCTCACGCTGTGTTGTGCTATTCTCCTTTACAATCAAATTCTTGCATATACAAGGACCTAGTAGGTGTCCAGTTTAGCTTGGCATTTCTAGCGGCTCTCCTTTCAAAGGTAAATTCTAACAGTGTATGGAATTTTCTATCTTGCCACCTGCCATGTTATTCTTGGCACCGGAACGTATCAACTTTCATATTATTTGACAGCTCATATCTTCCGTTTAGATCTTACTTTACTTCTCTTTATTAACAAAGTCTTTCCAATCTACTTCAGGTTACGGATGAGATAAAATCAATGATAAAACTTGGTAGTAAGTGCATTGGAAGAAATGCTTTTCCGTCTAGAATATTAATGGCAACATTAAATGGCATTATAGGGACAATCTCGCTACTTTACTTCGTAACAAAGTTGTTGCGATAACAAAACAGTTTACTTTCAAGCCATTTCTAAACTGATCATGTTTTACCTTTTCGTGCAGAAATTCAGAGGTTTTATTATAAAGTCAAGGCCTCCCCTTTGCTAATAAAGGGTGTAGCAAGACCCTTAACGTAGCTGAAAGGCACTTGTTCTCCCCGTCATTGCCATATTTTTTTTGTTCTAGACCATACCTGGGAACCTTCTAGTTACGGAGGTATTGGAGTTCAAAGTTGCAACTTTTTCACAAGTTTTTTTTTAAATACATGTTTTAATAAGTGTAAGATTTTTAAACTCTTCCACGACCCCCGTACTATTCAATCCATCCATCAGCACAATGTTTTGAGTGCGTTACATTGAGTCCTGCCGTAAAACGTGATTTTTCACCCCAAAAAAAAGTCCTTTCCCAGCAATATTTTTTGCGTAAAGTTACTTAGATTGATGTACGTAATGCTTGGTTGAAGGCTTCATGAAGGGTCTATTTACACCCTGTATAAACAACACCCTAGACTTAAGTTCAATGGATGGAAAAAGTAATATGAAACCATTACTTCGTTACCCCTGCACCAAACTTAGAGAGTTTCTGTGCGTATACGTTGCCTGTACTGTGCTTGTGCCAGCCAACTTATGTATTCGTCAGAAATTGCTATAATTTCTTGTATACTCTCAGTTACAGTCCCAAGTTTGTACTCCACCAAGTAATTCGATATTTTGAGATTATAACAAACATTATTTCTCTGAAGTCAGATGGTTTATTCAAATGCTTTTAAGGTCCAACTAGTCCCATTTCTTCGAAAACAAGATACCCTGCCAAACTTAAGATACAATCCTTGTTTACAGGTATTAAAGGATGTCGCATTTTATGTATTTTACGTGCAAAACTCCCACATTGACCCTCACAAATGCTGGCAATTCGCTGAATATGTAAATTTTAATGTCCATTGCACCTTTTGTCAACTAACGAGGTGTTCAATCGGTTCTTAATGCGAGATAAAATGGGCTATGGGCGTAAATAGTCGTTTCTGTTTTATATATTGATATTAAATCTATAGCTTGACTAGTTGTTGTATCGTTAGGGAGAAGGCTAATAGAGCCTAGTCTTCTGCTGTGGCTTATTGCAGAAACTTTCAAAGCAAGTTGTCCGAATTTTCTGGGTGACGCACATATCTAGAGCCGCGGTAGCGTGTCAAGCCAAGTTCAAGCCAAGAAGGAACTGGCGACGACGCAGCCGTGTGCTTACACGAACCATTTTACATATTTTCTGCCTAATCTCGGATATGCTGCCAAAGTAGGGAAGCATGCTGTTTCTTTCTGCTGAAACAAAACCCTAAACCGTCTTATTTATGTAAATCAAGTACTTCTAACATAAAGAGCATTTAAATCTTACCTAAAATACTTCTTAACTATAATCTACACAGACTGCTTGATTAACAGATACGACGAGGCTACAAAAGGTTTATTATAGATTTCTACCGCTTGAATTGCTTTGCGAACAACATAGTGCTTTAAACACTTATTGGCAATATCCTTTAACCAAAAACCAGTATAACTGGACTAGCCACGGACGAGGCTTAAGATCCCGTTAGGGGAGTAAATCACATAAATGCTTTCCTACGCGTTGTACCCGTCATAGTGTGGCAGAGTTACATGTGGATAATTACGTGTATAATCCATTTCCGATGGTTTACTAGCGCATTCCGTACTAAAATAGGTTTAACCCAGCATCAGTGCAAACATTGCACTGGAAGTGAGCCTGTGGATTTCTAAATAAGATTCTGAAATTGCTCGTTGTTACCACAAAACACACCTTACGAACATGAAAGGATTATCCACCTGAGCATTGATTTCCAACTAAAATAAACCAAATAAGTCCACAAAATAAATCTCACCTCAAACGGTATCTTAAACACGACAACTTAGAAACAGCCACAGCATGATCAGATAATAGCCTACAAAATTCCTTTTGTAGAAGCTATAAAGAATCCCAATCTCCAAATGAACTACGCAACTAAATCAAAACGTATCAGTTTGAAGACAAAGTCAGCAGGTGAACATGGCTGACGACAACAGAGGTAGAACACAGGATTCTGTGAGCATCGTTCGTTCTATCACATAAATTATAAGCGTGCTCCCATACGGTGCGGTTGCGCTTGCGATGGGTGTTCAAGGCATGAGCTGGGAGAGATTTGATTTAGAATTTTGGTGCGCGCAAACACGTTGCCGCGATTGGTCTATAGTGTTCTATAATTGTTTTGGCTCTTTAATGACATTGTAAAGAGGAGCGCTTTGCAAACATTTTAAAAATTGTATTTTAAATTCAAGATGGCGACGCGGCGTTCGTAATGTTTAAGCCCACGCGCCAAAACAAACATGCACATCAAAAAATGACGATGAAGATGTGTGTACATTAGACTCTAGTTCACTCTAGTTCATGATTACATTGTTTTGATTTATTTGTAATGGCTCATTCACATAAATAAGATGTTTTACTAGAGAGCTAAAAAATAGGTCGAAAAAGTGACTGTCTATTTCAGTAAGTTATCTCTTTGTCTCCCGCCTGGTTTACCTTAACGGGAACAGGACACATTAATAAATGTTAATTCATCCTTTTATTTTTCTTTTCAATGAAATAATTGGCATCGCTGACATGTATAACGCGTCGTTATAGGCGCGAACAGCGTTCATTCTCCAACACTTACCCATTAAACACCATTTAATATTCCATACAGACAACCGAGATAAATAACCTATCCACGATAAAAATCGCAATCGATTCGCAATTAATTCCCTTCACGCATACAAAAAATATATTGGTTACTAATAACAGTAATTCTATCCTAGTTAATTACATTTTTTCGCCACCCACTTGTGCCTTGGGCCATAAATATTGTAACTAATGCACGCCCATTCGCTGTCAAGCTGTACCGGCGGTATATCGGAAGAGGTGTGCAGATACGAACTGGTTGACGTATGCTACGTTATTAATTATAGTCAGACTGGTGAAGTATTTTCATATAAGCATGGGAATTTAATCGTAAAGTCTGTTAGGAAAAGCTCATTGGTTAACGAGACGTTTGAATTAGCTGTTCGCTTCAATTTGTAGTTAATTTCATAAACAGTAAACTGGAGTTGGTTAATGTTTTACGTCTAACGCTACCATCGATTGACTGCCTCGTTGGTCTAGTGGTCGCAAGCGCGACTGCTGAGCATGAGGTCCTGGGTTCGATTCTCGGGTCGGGCAGTGTTTTGGGTTTTTACATCAGGAATTTCTCAGTAGCAGCCACGGAGTCTGGATTTGTGCCCGGTTGATGGCAACAATTGTAACTATTGTTATTTGTTGTGATACCAAATGTAAGCAATCAAATGTGAACCTTTAAACAGGTGGGGCCCTGGTGACCTGTAATACAGGTGTTACTTACTACCTACCACAGGCACCAGTGATCCACAACCAAAATCGTTGACTACTGCTGTGTCAATATTGTTTGTATATTTGGGCTTGTGGTGAAAAATAAACACTTATTTATTTATTTATAACTAGCGAAATGTGGGTGTACTATTAGGTACACCTCTGCTTAACCCTTCACGAGATTACAGGCGTGATATTATTCTACCATCGGTAGGGTCTTTATTTCTCCCCATTGTTTGCATTGATCAATCACCGTATAAAGATAGCCGGTAAATAAATTACGCCCATTTTGTTCAATCAAACGCGGCTGTCAACTAAATGCTTTGCATGCTCGTGAGGGTCGATTCCGACATTTGTTACTACTTGAAATACTGTATTCCAATACTAGTCTCTTGTGTGTTTAAATTCTTATTATCCTTCACGTCGCTCTATTTCCGACAAGGGGTCTGTAAAGTCCGAATGAAACATTGTAACATGTAGTTTCATCTCTGAGCACTATTACAGCTATCCACCTGGTTGTAGGTCGAACAAGTTTGATCGATAGTTCGGTATCAACACAATCGACTGGACTGTTATTCCGTTTTGTCTACACATTTGCATATTGACATAGTAAACTCGCCGATCACATCGATTCATGAGCCCTTATTCTAATGAGTGCAAGTCACTCGATTTAATCACTAAGTTACGATAGTAGTTCATTCGTAATCTGTAGTGGGACATATTTAGACCGCGCTGTCTCATTGTTGGGCTAAACTGCTTTGAGGGTGAGGCTTCACCCGCTCTCGACAATTCTGGATTTATTGAATTCGTCGAAAATCGAGTGCATATTTCCAACTGGTCGGTCTATTTCATTCGCGTTACTAATACTTAGTATCACAATACCCAGTAATCTAATATCTTTGACTCCATTGCGTAGACTTAATATTCGTATTAATCTTACAAAACTACGCAAAATTGTCGTTCTAGGTTCACTATGATTGCCCAATTTGAACTGGTGACCTTTCGCTCGTAAATCCACACCCTATCTCTGGGCTATGTGTCTATCGGTTAAATGTAAATATCTTAAAGGCATTTTAAACGACCTGACTTGATATGCACGACAGATTTGTAAAATGGCACGGAAAATGGTCCCAAATATCACGCACTTATCCGCCCATTTGTAAGCGAAACAATGGAGGAACGACGGCAACGTAGAGATAATGTAGAAGGAAACAAAGTTGAATACTAAAGGAGAACTTGTAGTGGTGTTTTGAATAGATAAGTTTTCGTATCTATTCTGAAAGATACAGAACATTATTCAGGTGAAAACTGAAAGACAGTTGTAGCTAACTATAGGCTACCTAATATACAGTGATACGAGGGCGGGTCAATAAGTCCGTGACTTTTTGAATTTCTGACCTCTTTACTGAAACAGCAACACTGCTCCTGTCAACAGGCATCTGTCAGTTGACTCCTGTCAAAATTTAAACTTGCTGCGTCAGTTAGTTTGTGTTTGACAGCTATTTTTATCAGACTACTCACTAATTTGAGGAGAAAATGGAAAAAAGTGAATTTCGTGTGCTTATTAAGCATTATTTCTTGCGAAAAAAAACCATTACCGAGACCAAGGCTAAGCTTGATAAATACTATGGGGACTCTGCACCATCGATTTCAATGGTAAAAAAGTGGTTTACTGAATTTCGTTGTGGCCGTACAAGCACTGAAGATGCCGAACGTCCTGGACGCCCAGTTGAGGTCTCTACACCCGAAACAATCGAAAAAATTCACGATATGGTGTTGACCGACCGAAGATTGAAAGTGCGAGAGATTGTGGAAGCCGTAGGGATCTCGCATGGCTCAGTGGTTTCAATTTTGAATGATCACTTGGGCATGAGAAAGCTTTCCGCAAGATGGGTGCCGCGTTTGCTCACAGTCGACCACAAACGCAATCGTGTAACAACTTCACAGGAAGCTTTGGCGTTGTTTAATCGCAATATGGAGGAGTTTTTGCGCCGTTTTGTAACCGTGGACGAAACATGGATCCATCACAACACACCAGAAACCAAACAACAGTCAAAACAGTGGGTTTCTAAGGGTGAATCGGCGCCAAAGAAGGCCAAGGTGGGTTTGTCAGCCAATAAAGTTATGGCGACTGTTTTTTGGGATGCACGCGGGATAATCCACATTGACTACCTTCAAAAGGGAAGAACAATCAATGGGGAATATTATGCCAACTTATTGGACCGATTCAATGACGATTTGAAAAAAAACCGACCTCATTTGGCCAAGAAAAAAGTTCTTTTCCACCAAGACAATGCAAGGGTGCACACATGTGCAGTTGCCATGGCAAAAATCCATGAATTGGGCTATGAATTGCTCCCTCATCCGCCCTATTCTCCAGATTTGGCTCCGAGCGACTACTTCTTGTTCCCAAACCTGAAGAAATGGCTTGGTGGAAAAAGATTTGACTCCAATGATGAAGTCATCTCGCAAACAAAGGCCTATTTTGAGGACCTCGACAAATCATTTTTTTTGGAAGGGATAAAAAAATTGGAGAAGCGTTGGACAAAGTGTATAGAGCTCAAGGGAGACTACGTTGAAAAATAAAATTATTTTTTTATCAAAAAATCTGTGTTTTATTCCAAAAGTCACGGACTTATTGACCCGCCCTCGTAGCCTAGTGCTGTGACCGTCGGACTGCCAAGTCATAGGTCTCAAGTTCGAACCCAAGACACGCAAATCTGAATTGTCGGATTCATGTGCGCATTCTCTAATTATCACTTGCTTCAGTCGAATAAAACATCGTGAGGAAACCAGACTGAGAGATTTTCTTGACGGCATGTATAGCCACGTCAGAGGCCCATGTGCGGGATAAAAGCTCTGACATCAGGTTAGGCACTAACTACACCATAAAGATAGGCTACACGTCGCTGGTAACAAAGTCAGTGCAAGCTGACCTCTTACTCTTTTAAAACTTTATGCGTAGCTAGGCCTGCTCAAGATCAAAGTTTTACTAAGGTGGGGTCGAGAGTACTACATGCATTTCAGTCAAGACAAAACTAATCGTCTTGAACTACAAAATAAGTTGAACTAATAATAATGATAATCGGTTTTTAACAAAGCTCATCTGGAGCTGAAGTGCGCGTGATATTTGTTCGTAAAACAAATGAAAGATAAATAACAAACCTGCCAGTGTGTACCGACTTTGTACTTATTGGAGTTGTAAAGTTAGCATCATAGGTAAACGAACTCATTATACTGCCTTGCAAGATGTATGGCGCTTTGCCAATATTCGCTTGAGCTTTGGTTCTCTATTTCGTTAGTAAGCTATTCAAGAAGTTATGAGAGTTTCTAGACGTTTTACTTCTTCATTTTGATAGGTTGATCAGTTACTGATACTGTGCTATCCGCAACAGTCCCATTCTGTACATCCAGGGCTAATGTGAACCACTGGTTGATGGTTTTGTCTAGCTCGTCCTGCCATCTTCTGCCGCATCGCGTTCTGGCTGTGTCAGGGCTCCACATAGTGGCTATTTTGGCCCACAGCTCATTGGGCATCCGGCAGTGTGGCCGGCCCAGTCCCACTTCAGCTTAGCGGCTTTTTGAGCAACGTCAGTAATTTGATTTGATCAGATAGTTCAAATTATTGGAACTCTGCGGGCAGGTTCGGTGTTAGTGGTAGCTTTAATATTACAAATATCAACAACATTATGTTTAGTAGTAAATATTTACTTCGCTTTGGTTTATGTCTTGTTTAAATAATCTAAAATCTCAAATATCTGTTACAGAGATCCGACATTTACAGAATTTGTGTACAGGGTCGAGTTCCGCTTGTGACCTATCAATTCCTACTTCGATAAACTCAAGCTTCCAATATAATTCATTGTTAAAATACAAAACACTCTGTATAATACGACATAGTATTGAAGCAGTAAAGGCATAAAATATTCCTTACCGTGTATTTGATCAGGTTTTAAAAGAACTGCAAATGGTCAATGGCGTCGCCTCGTGGTTAAATACCCCATTATGTATGCGTTGTCACGCACTTCCCTTACAAAATGTACAAGAATCAAAAGCGGTGACTACAGAAGATGCGGCTGCTATAAATCATTGTAATATGACAGCAATAGTAATGTGGAGAGATTTTTTTGTTCAATGCTCAGGGTTGACACAGTAAAAATAAATTTGTTAGATATGAGGAATTAAAATGAAAGTAATATTTCAAAGTGTTTAAGGAAGTATTAATTTCAGGACTCGCATCGTTTAATTGCTCCTGATATGATAACAGAAAGTCCAGTCATTAAATTTTACAGTTAAATAACATTCACTGCTTATTCACGCAATGAATGCGAATGGATAGATTTGGAATTTCCTCCAAACTCTATCAGATTGTGATTGAAAGTGTATTACGCAATTGGGATGCTTGCCTTTTAGGATTAATCGAAATTGAACCCTTCATAAAATTTTAGTCAAATCGTTATTTGTAAATGTTTATGTGCAGACTCTTTGCCTGGATTCGTTGAAATTAAACATAATAAAATTTGAATTAAGTTGTTATTTCTAAATGTCTTAAGTGCAGAATCCAACTTAATTGCTTCGTGCAAATACGACCTAATTTCCTGTAACTGTATATTAATAATTTGAGCGTTACAAATGTCATAGCTGTCCATGTTGCTACGCAATCTTAGACCTTAGCCTATATAGGTCTAAGGTTGCGTGAAAATCATAAAACAAATAACACAGTAATAAAATCGTGATAGCATGTTCTATAGGACTTTAATGGGTTGTACAAAATGTATGTATTCGAGCAGTAGAAGACCGTGTTTATTACCATTTTTATGACCGATCACGTTATACAAAATACTGTTATTCTGAATAATGTGGCTCCTCAGTATGGAATGCGTGTTGGTTGTTCTAAACTCGTTGTAATTGATAATCAGGGACTGCGCGCAGGGTTAGAATACCCACCATTATTTATGTATGGTAATGTAATGTTTGGAATTAGAAGTCCCGTTGTAGATGGGGGTTTTGTGCCTGTACTAGATATATATTTCCTACTTACATTCACTAATCTTGATAAAGGTCTTCCTTCATTTTGCAATTATATCCCATAAAGTTCAGTAGTACACTGACCAAGTCACGCACCTCAGATTTTTCGGATTCATGTGCGTATTGTATAATGATCCCTTGCTTCGGTGAAGGAAAACATCGTGAGGAAACCAGCATGCCTGACAGATATTCCTCGACGGCATGTAAAGCCAAGTCAGAAGCCCATGGGCAGCATAAAAACTGACACCAGGTTAAGCACAAACCACAAGATAAAGAAGAAGTTATTACACTTGGCAAACGGATACGTGATCATGGAGTTTGCGTGCTAAGGATGATGCTCTTGTTAATCCTTTTTTTATTTATTTTTTTTCGGATGGGAAATCATCAAATGACCCGTCCCACTCTGGGTGGAGCGGAAGGGAGTGCCTTCTTTGCCTTTGTGTTTCAGGGCCACGGTATCTCTTTCGAACAGTCCCGCAGCTCTGGCAGGCATCGGCCCATGCGGACCCCTGCTTGGTTGCTAACATCTCTTTGAGGCGCGCGTGGAACACAAACGCGCCGTCGACACGGCCTGTCGTCATAAGACGGCCGGACGGCGAGCTAGCCCATAACTCGCCGTCCACAGGCCCACACCTACGGTGGCCCGGAGCCACCACGTGACCCCCGATGCCCAGGGCGTCCCCCGCGGCGGCTGGGACATAAGGTTCTTTCCCTCTCACGTCCCGCCACCTCCTTCACTAGCATGACTGCTTCGCAGAAGGAGGTGACGGCTTCCCATTCCTTCTCGTATCCTCATGTACTAATTATTTTGTAAAGGATACTTGCAATAAAAAGGGCGATAACATAAAATCGAAACAATCACTATATCCTCAATAATTTTTAAACCTACCTATGTAGAACTCATATCAGTAATAATCACATTATCTTGATCGAATTCTGCAGTAAACCTACTTTACTTTCCCAATCTCATTTTAACTGTATTCCGTATCTGAAATGGCAAATTCAATAAAGCTATAAACGCTTAAAGGTTCTATTAAATCGGTCTTTTACTGACACTAGGTTCCTTTGAGAGATCGAACGATCACCTATCCATAAAATGTTTACGATACAATAATGTTATTCATTGTGTCTGAATCTAAAGCATGACTGGAGACTTATAAGTAGTGTCCGACCGAAACATGGTTTTTGTCGAAACCGAAGCTTCGGTTTTGATTATATTTTCGGACGAAACCGAAACCGAACCTTTTATAAACGTGATTAAAACAGTCAGTCGGCCGTTTTTTTCCCATATATATATATGAATAATGGATCATCTCGCTGGCCTAATATTACAGGGTGCTTGTACGTTTCATCTTTCACGTCACATTGCGAGCCGTGCCGAGCGCACCCGACGTTAGCCGAACGTGACCCGAAAGTACGATGTAAGTTTCGGCGCGGCCGAAAGGTTAGACTGTTTTTTGGCCGAAACCGGACGAAAACGAAACCAAAACCGAAACTTCGGTCGGAAACATTATAACAGTTGTCAGTGAGTAAAAAAGGTGATAGTGAATATCGATCCTTTTTTTTTATTTTTCATGACTTTGATTTGGTCGTTTGCAAAAAAAAAATGCTTGAAAAACGCAGCTTTGTACAGCAATTCGGAAACCATCAAAGGTTCGAAGTGTAAAAGGAAATTGTCTATAGTCAATTCATCTTTCGCGCTTACGGTAATGTTCCCATGGAGAAAGTTGTTCAGTTTGATGGTCTTTACCACATCCTTAAATAAGACCGCACGTTTCTGATGCATGCTGTGTATCCCACCATGATAGTCTCGATCTTACCACAGAATTCGAAATCTTATTGGTTTCAAATTTTCAATCCCATTATTCATAGTCACCAGTTCCTATAACTGTACCTCCGCCTAACCTTCCACGTACTGTGACGGTATGTTACATTTCCTTGCCATTTTCTTGTACAAATTCGACACAGTCGAACCATACATTATGTTTAGCCATAGAACATTGTTCACGTCGGCTATACTTCAAACTCGATCGGTACGTGAGTAACAAATATTGCCGCGTTCTCGAAATTACTCGCTCGTGACAACGTGTTTCTTGTAATATGTGTCGTGGAGTCAATATTGTATAGATAATGATTTATGTACAGTAGGTACGGGACTGGGCCATATATTATGAGAGACATGTAGTACAAAAGAAGGGTCAAATAAGCCGAGACAACACAAAGACGATCTGCTGATCGTTCAAGCCTTGTAACTATACATCGAGTATCGGATTAAGATCCGGTGTCCACCAAACCGGAGACGTGCAGAAATCGACCAATCATTCATATTTAGTCAATGGGTTAAAATAAACACCGTGTCTTTTCTCTCTCCGTTTGTGGTTTTTTTCGAATCTTGCATATGTCTCCGCTTCTAAAGCAAGCTTCTAACTAACCATCTAGATCCGACTAAACGAATTTGTGATTGTTCTTGGAGCATCCGTTTTCCTTTCCAAGTTTTATTTCTAGGTAATGATGCACGATGTTGACAACATGATTTTAAAAATAGACTTTGTCGTGTCAACAATGTCGGGCCTTCTTTTACCTGACTTGATGGGAACGGTATTCACCTTGGCCCCGATGTCATCCTACGTTAGCATCGATACAGTCACTCTGTTGGATCGATTCTGAAACAAAAACGTTTCGTTAAATGTTATGATTGATACGAGCATCCGGCTAGAACCACTAAAACGATCTATTGAGTGCAGATGGAATGCGGCTTATACTGAATACGGCAAATAACAGGTTGCTTTAGTGTAACTATGAGAAAGGTTGAGTCAAGGAACAGTCATAATAACTACTATAAAAAGCTTCTGGCAAAATGGATTTGATGAAAATCAAGATTCAGGAAGGGTTAGACTTGATACGGAAGGCAGAGCACGAGGTAGGTTCTGTATTGCAAAATAGGGGAGTGTGGAGTCAGAAGCTTGTCAGAAATGACCACAATTACTAATATGCAAAGTAGAAAGTTCTGTTAATAAACTCAATTAAATCTAAGATGCAGAAAGAGAAGACAATAAAAAACGATGAAAGACTGTGTGAAAGACGGTCTGGCTCGATTGAGAATGCATACTGAGATGACCGCTTATGACGATGAATGAAAGGAAATGCTGCACCTATTCCACATGAATTGAGACAGGGACAGCAGGGTAATAATGCAGATGAACATTACAGAAATAGACATGTTCCTAGATTCATTAGTTTTACATTACCAACCACATATATTTTTAGCACTTTACGGTCCTATCCTACTTCTCAGTCTCACAATTACAAATTAACACGTAGACGGAGAGTCGCCGATTAAAGGTTAATAGTCGTTTTACGACTTGATTCTCAATGGACATCATGAAGTTCCCGGAGAAGATACTTTACCTGCTATTGATGGTTAAGTAACTGTAAACAGACATGAACCTCTTTAGGACTTCACGTTTTTGAAAGAGGAAGTGAAACCCTTCTACAGGGTTGTAATCACCATTAAAGTTTGTGTTTGTATTACTATGAGGATAAATATTATCAAGAAGGCGTTAATAGCATAGTAAACTAAAGCCTCTATCAAAGATACACGTAAGCATATCAACACCTGGTAAAAGCTCTTTGAACTCAGCAACACTCATATCAAATAACATATCACTGCAATAAAGGATGTAATCGCGGATACACATAACCCTGCGATAACCTATCAAACCGCAATTGTAAACATAATTAATTACACTGACATAAAACAGTTACATAAAATCAAAAACGCAACAGCATTTCAATAAACGTAGTTACCATAACGGTTTGTTCATTCCGTAATAGGTCTAAATATATGCATTAAGTCACTGAGATATACGCCTCGTAAGTCTCGTTTCGCTTTCAGAATCACGAGTTTTGCTCTCGAAACGACGTTTAAGATACATTATGTATGGTCTACTAACACGCTTGGATTGTGAATTAGAGTGTAAATATGTAAACAAACACTTCTAACTCGGTATCGGGAAATATTTGTACAAACGTGTTTTCTGGCAACATTTTCGGGACTGGACAATTTATTTTCCATAGAGATGTTGGCCTTAAATATTTGTTTTTAATACGACAAATGGTTCATGAATACACTTCGTGAGTTTACTGAGGTCCAACAAATTATGCGCATGTAAAACGTATTTGGTGACCCATAAAAGTCCATGGTATGCGGTTAAGGAGGAACTACTGTTGAAGCATTAAAGATGGACTGTGTAGATGTTTGAATTTATGATGAAAATGTATGGAAAGTATTTGGAATACTTGAAAAGGAGGCCACGCTTAGTCATGCACGTACTTGCCTTAACGAAAGCTATCTCATAAACAAATGAAAAGAAAGCTCATCCACTGCTACACCTATGTAAGTATAATAGATCCATAATCAAAATGCAATGTACCATACATCTTGTTTGTACCTTTCATGTTATCAATAAAATAAATCACACCGTACCTGAGCTATGCAAAGACACCGCAGAACTTTTTATTATGCCAGTTGTAAAGGCTATAACCATACAATACACTGTGATGCGCTAATCTGTTTGACACGGCCCCGAGCGTTGTCTCTCGGATTTGTAGACTAAACTCGACAATAAATTAAAACGACTCCAAACTAAATACCATCAATCGAATATGGTTTTTAAATCAGTACTTGCAAAGCTGAATTTGGTATGCTTCACGGGTAATAGATGCGTCGTCGATATGCTCATGCGGTGTTCCGTTAGCCGCTCACCTGCGCCCGCGCTTCTCTAGTTATGCTAATGGCTGAGCGCGGCTCGCTCTCAGACTCTCAGTCCTAAGTACTGAGAAACATGGAAATAAGTCCACTGGAAGATTTAGTAGTCGTATTCCCTTGTATGTAGATTTGTACTCGCAATATTTTCCTATGAAAACGGTGCTTGCACACCCAATAGAAGTCCAACATCATTATGTAGTCATACGTATTCAAATGAGACAATCGTTTAGATAAGCATTTCGCTCGAAACACTATATTACGTTCATAGTGCTGATAATAATTCCCAATCGATTCCTGTATAACATCGAATTTACTTAAAACATATCCTAGAAAGACAAACGGTGTTGATAACTAGATATCCGGTGTATTTGGTGATGTTCCTTATCTAGTATGCACCATTTATATCAGGGTATGGAGATATTCTGGTCGGCGAACGAGACCGTGGGTGGACGCGAAACTGTAAAGGAAATCGATTCCGCTGTACGTGTTTGAATCGATTTCTCGACACCGGGGTTAAGTGTGCGAGTATCGAGTAAGATGTTCCATAGTTTCATTTACGGGCAAGCGAGACCACTTCATCCGAGTACGAATACTGAGTCACGGTATGTGCATGCCTAATTGTGCATGCTAAGTGTTATGTTATATCTTTACTAGTTGCCGCTATTAAACTGCCTATGTTATGATCTTGCACATCATAAATGTTTCACGCTAAAAGGTTCTTGCGAGGTTTTATTTTTGTTTCATAGAACATTTTGTAATTAAAAGGTTTTTACGCACGAATCATGGTTTTAATTTAGAAGTTTTATTTATAGTTCGTGTTTATCAAGTAGATTTCGAACAAGGTTATTGAATGAAACTAAGATTTCTTAATGACAGCTTCAAATTAACAGTAACTTCAGTCACTTTCGTCTTACACAATTAACACTATATGGCAGCAAATTGCTCTTCTATTGAACAGTTAAAGTTCGACGGAACAGTTCATTAAAGTTTCACAAAGAATGCTATTGTGTGAGATGGCCGACAGAAGCTCTTGGCGCAAGCGTGAGACATCTTAATGGATCAACTCTGCACGCATCGCTTTGTCGTTCGTATCGAGTACATCTCGCATCGAGTCGTGAAATCGATCACTGCTACACAATCGATTGGTGACGTAAGTTTTTACACTCTGGTTTCGTTAGCGTCATTATTGAATTAGCGTGTTACAAATACTACCGTTATTGGGTTGTTATTGAAAACGCTCACGTAGTTAATGAATTTCGATCGGTGAACAGTATCAGCGATGGTTATAAATTTCGCAAATGATCGATTTGTAGGCCCGCCCTGAGAGTAACCACGCAACTAGGCTAACTATGAAAAGACTCGCGCGATAGAATAGAATGAATTAATTGCCAAAGTTTCATTTATGTAAAGACCATTAGCAAGTAATGTAAAGTTGTGCATTCGTTTGACTTTCCGCAGAATAATATTTTTTCCTCTATAGACTCTGGTTTTTGTGCTGACTAAACTGTTTTTCATTGAACCCGTTGTTAGGCTTGCATAAACATTCTCAAAAGTTATCGATTTTATCCGCTTGCAAATCGAGTAAAATATCATAAAAGAGAAGCGTGACCAAATTGTGCCTATGCTTTGTAGGGACCAGTCCCAATCCCGTCACGGTTCTAACCAAAGACTACAGTTGTCTAGCTGTCACCGTCTGTCCCAGTTTCTGTCACCCATCTGTCAGTTTAGCCTTTTTTATTGTTAATTCGATTAGCGGTGTTATCGCGTTCGTGAGCAGACCGTTTGTTCCGCTATTCCACGACTCGGGCGAATTCGTGAATTTTCGAAGCACGTGCATGTATTTGATAATGGAGAATTGAAAATAATGGTAGCACTCTGCAAGTGGACACTTTTTTGTGGTCATATTTTCCCCATTGCGGGAACAGTAGACAGTTTACCCTTAACGCAATAGTCAGCTACAAGTTTATGCCCGCGATTTCGCCCGTGTGGAATGCCTCACAAACTTTCGCATTTATAATCGTAGTAAGATACGCAGGTTAAGGAATCATTATGCCCAATGTTGTGTCATCATCATCATCCACAGCCTGAATTCAGCCACTGCTTGGTATAGGCCTCTCTTTTCTTGTGCCAATATCCACGGTTATGTTGTGTAGGGTCTTATCTTCACATTATCATAATCCTGTTAGCCTGCAGGCGTACCAATTCCAACGGCTTCCCAAGCTTAAAATTCATTCATAAATGTCTTCATTCTGTGTGGTACAAAGCCACCACTTCTTTGTTTGTGTTCCTCTACTAGAACTTTCTGTATCTTTCTATTCTAACTCACTTCCCTCGATCCCGTTTTCAGCATTAATTACTAAGAGCAGTGTTGATATCTATCTACTGGATGTCTAGCAAGTCTTTTTGCTGTTGTAACTGGAAGCTATTAGCGATAGCTTGGTTTTTTTACCTCGGTTTAACTATCTATTACGACGGTTTGTATGTTGTGGGCGTATACTGTTTTTATATGAACCTAGTGGTTGCGATAGGTTGCCAGGAATTCTTGCAAATAGGTTTCTAAGAAAACATTACTTAGTTTCTCTAGATATGTTGATTTGCAAGTCGTATTTAATCAAGTAATACTTTGTAACGGTGACAGGTTGGGAATGTCTACGTTAGATAGTTTTGCTAGAACAGTAGTGGAATTCTTAGGTAGTTTTGGTTTAAAATGTTGATTTAAAAAACTCATTTTCTTCCACCATCAATAGCTGGATCAAGATAGTCACGACAAAAGTTCAAAGTATTTGTCATACTAATTTTTTGTTCGTGTCCAAACGCTCGCATAGCATGTTCATTGTTCATCACTGTAAGTCATAAAGACAATATAAACGCCGACATAAACATCTCAACAAACAAACAATTCTGACCTAATTATTACTCACAGCACAATACTGACTGATAGAATCATCTTAACATCTAATCATTTACCTTCCTAGTTCACGAGTACCCCCAGCAGCCCTTCGGCAATGTCCGTCAGGTAGTCGTCAATCATCGTGACTCGTTCGGGACGTCGTGTCGTGATCGCGGCCCACCCAACCCGCGCGCGCGCATAACTGTTACACCGTTGGGTACAAGCTGTACATGTACTAGATAGATGAGGGCAGAAGGCTCACCTTCATACCTCACAAGTAGATATGGGCCAGTCACTTTATTAATAAATCCGTTCTCATTGAACTATTTCTCTCTAAAGCCAAGCTCAAACTTTGTGTCCGCACTTAGTCTACTCGTCAAAAAGACGAGCGACGCGTTGCCATCGCTATCGTTATCAGGGTGTTCTATATCTGGCAAAGAAGTCAACAAGACTGGAATTACCTTCTCTTTCAGCACTATCTTAAGTATAACTTTGGCACTCAGTATCGAAAATCGGCTGCCTGCATTCCATGCTAAAACTAGCTTGCCCAACACGTGTGTTGTGACTTGTGATTTGGACGTGAGCAGTGTTTTTTTTCTTAATTTAGTCAGTATTTAGACTTGGGTCATTCTTTCTGTAAGTAGTTTGGGATATAGCTATTACATCTGGACTAGTAAGATGCTCTTGACGTCATGCATTAACCCCTCAGGGTTGTACTTCTGAACCTACATTCTTAGTATAACAAACCGTGTCCGTTCTGAATAATCCTCATCTCCGCTATATAGTTTTAATTATCGTGGAACTAATAACACATGAATATGTATTAATTGGATATTGCAGGTGGGAGGAAAATCTTGTAGTGGTTTATATGAAGATGTCCTGTACAGCAAAGCTTAATTAAAGTTTTATTCTACACTGTCTCTGGTATTAACTTCTCTGGATTGGTAGACATTTTATATCTTACTGTAATCATTTTTGCTCAACTTGTAACCAAAGATGCTCATAAAAAGCTGTAAGTACAACCCCGTGACACTTATGGGACTGGCCATTGGACAAGTGACCTACATAAGGGACCTGTTCTCTTCGTTGACACTCACACTTGCGTGGGAATGGCTGTACTCACTACAGGGCTTGTGTGTAAGTGTCAACTGAAGTTAATAAAGCGATGTTTTCTTTACGCTTGTTTGTTCTAGCGGCTTATTGATGAAGTCAAGTATTGCAGGTGGTCTACTTGCTTCCTTTTTTTTGTGTTTGATTTTGTCCAAATTTTGCCTCTAACGAAAACAGGCTTCCAGATTTTTTTTCACGTTGCTATTCTGTAAATTGCTGTCTGCGGTTGCTTGTCCTATATGTAAGTACTCCAGGGCCACTCCTCGTCCTGGGCAAAGGCCTCCCACTTCTTTCATCTTATCTATGCTATCCACTAATATTTGTGCCAAATACATACATTTGGGTCAGCTTACACTAGTACTATTATCAAATTGCAGTAATTGGTTTCAAGACAACCAAATCAAGTCTTACTTCGAAAACTAACTCCCACGGCCAAGCTTCGCAGATTGAAACATTCCATTCCAACTATTCAATGAAAATCGTAAGCCAAAGCTAGCTTAAGATCCTTCATCTTCTAAACACACTTCCAACTTCAGTCGTTAATCAAAAGTAAGCCATACTATTTTGTATTTACCTTTCTCATATAGACGGACAGATTTACACTAGTTCATAACCGACCGGTCGTGCGACTTCGTCCGATTTATTTGCAGTGTGAGTGAGAAGGCAGCTGATGGATTTGTTGCTAATAAATACATTAGTTTATTACACCAAGTTTGTTCTTAAGTTTTGAATAATAGACCTGGTTTGTGGACGGTGTAGTACTTTTCGTGTTGGTGCTCTGAACATATTTTTAAGTGGAGTTGATCGATCTATCTTAGCGGACAGTGACATGTCGGAACCGTGAACAGTGTCATGTATGGTGTGTAATTAGAGGTAATTACTTATATAATGTGTGTATGTATTTTCTCAAGGCATTTTCCGTCACCTTCGTTTCGTTTTGATTTAGATGATAATCGACATGTCGCACTAGGTGCCTTATCTTGATCATTCATTCTTGCTTTAACGTTGCACATTCCTGTGTGTGCTTACTAAGATCATGTTTTGAGTGCATGAAAATCAAAAAGATTATTTATTGTTGATAAATTACGGTTCGTTGCAATATTGGAATGATCTATTTTGCAATGGCCTCTTACATACTTGTTGAACTTAAAAATTACCTTAATAATTCCGATTTTAAGCAGAATTTTAACGCTTTGTAATTATGCGTCTTAAAACGATGTGGGAATAAATAAATCTCAACATACATAATAAACTTTTATATCTTTAAACTGAAAGACCACACACAGCTATAAGTTATCTCAGATCGTTAATAACATGTAGAATAATTGTTTGAATGCTAATTACAATTACATTCATCATTGAACCTTCACAACATCACGTTTTCATGTGGTAATTCGTCAATAGTTGAACGTGTATAGAACAGTTTAAATTGAGTATGAATGTGGATGTCATAAGAGTAGAGAAAGACCAAAGAAACGATGGATGGACTGTGCGAACGATGATATGGCTAAAAAGGAGGTGACTGCTGTTATACGATGACGAGTATTAGAGAATTATGGAAGTAGAAGACATGCAGCGCCGACCCCAAATAAATTGGGATAAGAGCAGAAGAATCATGATGATGATAACAGTTTAACAACGTGGCCTTGAGAATAGACCACCTCGAAATAATTCGGCATTATGAGATGACATAAAAGGCTCAAACGAGGTTGACATTTGTGAATTGTGTTCAAATAATGGACACTAATGCGCTAAGCTTTTTGATAGTTCGCAGCAAGTTGTGTTAAATATCTCTCCAGGAGTTCTCGTTTCCGCAGTCTACTAATTAACGAACTAAATCGCCGTTCAGAAAATAAATCACATCCTTACTTGTCTTTTCGATTGCGCAAGCATTTTCTAATCTCTATATTTCTTCCTGTTTATTGGTGAGCCGTTAAATCCTTCATACCTCTCATATGGTAAATACCATTTCTAATTAGTTATTACCTAACCACATGATTACAAACACATACCTGACCTACCTAACAAGTAGTGTATAAAAAAATAACAAAAACAAAACAGCTGGTCGGAATGTAGCCTATTCATTGTCATCATTGATCATCACCATTCATAAATACTCAACATTGTCCACCTGTTTACAAATAATACATAGTAATCACACATTATTTATATTTTTATATGCAAATGGCTATATTGTGTCGAGTTCATTCCCCTTCTTAGTAAAATTGTGTTGTTGTTTCTCTAAAATATTCTAGTCAGGTTTTTGCAATGGATTTACATCTTAAGTGCTTGTGTCGATGACTAATACAACGGTTTTTGACACTCGAAGCGGTATTTTATGATTTCTTGGTAGCTGCTTTTCGATGTGTTTGATCTCTAGACGGGTTCTAAGAATTTGTTTCGCTTTATTTGCCTTGAAGCGCTTTTCTAATCTGGGAAGTTTGAATGGATGATTATCCGTTGTTGGATTAAACAAAAATAATTGTTTAAATAAAGCTCCCTTTCTGTATCGCTATCACAGAAAGAGTCTAGGAAGCTGCTTCTTGCTTATCTTGATTTACTTTTTGCCGTCAATAAATTAGCGGCATCCAATTCCGAACTTTTCTCCGAATCTCAACTTGAGATCACCCAAAACAAAAAACCATCGAAGTATTTAATCGTCAACAACAATACCATCATCGAACACCGTATCACAATCGATTCGAAATGCAAAAAAAGGTACAACATTCGTACGGAGATAACCGAAGCGCGCTTCGTCTCCGTTCGCCATCTCGCTGTGCCAATGACCTACTACAGGTTTTTGTACGTATAACGGACCGACACACTTCATCTTTATTGATTATCAAACTAATCATTTAAAACTACGTACGTACACATATTTTATTTTCAGTACCGTTGCGTAATGAAGATTTTTACGCATGCTCACTATCGTTAAACGTTTTGTCAATCTTCCATTGTTTGATGACTTTTGTTGCGTACATCGAACTTCGATTAAATACCGATATAATTATGGCTCCGTCAGCAATAACAGTTGTTTTCTTAAGAAACATGTGAATAAAACGACATGCGTGAACGAGAGATTTTGGCTGTCGTAATATTTCAATGTATCATTGATATTAAACGCATTGATTATTTGTCGTTACTTGAATTTGTTGTTAGTTTCTGTACAAATTTTGTTCTGCATATCCATCTGTACATGTAACTTAGTAACTTACAACACGGTTCTTCTGCACCTGGTTAAAAGTTCGCTTTAAGTGAAGATGACACCATCGAAGCTGTTAAGACAAATTTTATGATACATTTATTTTAATGACACTCTTAAATATCAAGTTGCATAAGAAATTGCCAGCCCTTTCATGCTAATTATTGCCTAATTTGCATTATCATTTTCATATAAAGTTTCTAGAAGCACCAATAACGTCATTTAGGACACAGCAGTTCCAATGAAATCCATATTTGACCTTAAGCACATCAAATTAAATGAGATTTTCGTCGAATAATAATGAAAATCGCATAAAAAAACTTTATGATCATAATCAAAAAGACATAGAAGTTTTTATAACGTGTTGGTGTGAGTGACAACCGTTTCCAAATCTGTCATTCGATAATTCTGGTGCTTCCTCCAAATGATTGGTAACTTCCTCCCTATTGGTGGAAATTATCATTAAGTTGTCAGTTCGTAAGTGTAAGTGGTACTACTTGTACTATCAATTTGTATTTCCAATGTGGATGTTACTATACTAGTTATACTACGTACTTATTCACCTCATTCGAATGTTTGTTGGTATGATAAATGCGAAATTAATTACGGTTTTCCGTCGGTGGTAAAACATTTAGACAGACGGTTAGCCTGCTTGGTTATATTTGCAATCTGATGAACCGTTAACTCGTTGAATTGGGAGGCAAATAGTAGAAATTCAGAAGCAGAATCTAATTTTCTGTATTTACCTATCTGTCTAGGAGCGACAAAGTAACGAAGGATGGACTGTTTGAAGGATGGTATAGCTAGAAATGGGGCGAGATGCTAAGATGACGACTAATAGAGAACTGTGGGGGAAGAAGATATGCTGGGCCAACCCCAAACAAATTGGGATTAGGGCAAGAGAATGATGATAAAGATTTCTAATTACTTACACATTCATGAAAGCTGAAGATCATTGTTCTTAAACCTATTACTAAAACCGCGGTATTATTCACACTGAAAATTCAATTCAATAATGTAAGAAACTCGTACGTCGTGAAGCACTTTGCAGCGCGTGTATTCATAATAATATTGTTTTTTTGAAACGTTTGAGTCGAATGTTTTTCTAGTAAAGGATTTCTTATAAATGGAGAGGTGTAAAGGTATAAAATAAAGATTGTAACAAGATCCTTAACGAAGCCGAAAGGCACTTGTTCTCCCCGTGACTGCGATATTTTTTTGTTCTAGACCATACCTTCCAGTTCCGGAGATATTGGGGGTCAAAGTTACTACTTTTTCAGTTATTACTTTTTTAAATACATGTTTTTAATGTAAGATTTTTACTTTAAACACTACCCCTATCCAATCCATCCATCAGCACAATGTTTTGAGTGCTTTACATTGAGTCCTACCATAAAACGGAATTTTTCACCCAAAAAAAAAGTTGTTAATTTGATGATGATGCTAAAATTACTTAATTTGATGTACATAATGCTTGGTTGACGGCTTCGTGAAGGGTCCGTTTACACCCTGTATTTCTGACAACCGTCCTACAGCAAATTCCTAAGTGCTAAATCCGATAAGTCTCACATTACGTCTACCTCCGAAATCCAGGTAAACGTTTCAGGTTTCGTTAGTTCGAACAGAGTTAAGTATTAATATTCCAATGTATCATGTTACTTATTCAAATGAAGCGGTTCTTGCTCTGTGCACGTTGCGGCCTGCTTTATGTTAATGGCTTCAAATATTTAATTAATATTTATTTCTTTTTCTCTTGTATTGAGGGCGGAGATCAAATGTGGTCCATTGATTACCATCTGTACTTTATGGTTCCGGGTAGTGTTGACGCCATAATTATCATGCTCCTGCCCTTATTCCAATTTATTTGGGGTCGGCGTAGCATGTGTTCCTTTTCCATAGTTCTCTATTACTCGTCATCTCAGCAGTTACATCCTTTTTAGCCATATCATCCTTCACACAGTCCATCCATCGTTTTGGTCTTTCTTCTACTCTTATAGCCTAACTTTCTTCACAACATAAATTAATAAATTGGCGCTAAAACATTGTTTCACGATTCAAACATAGAAAATTCACGTAATTCCTGTATTTTCGTAAAAAACTTGTTATTGTATTTGTTCATTATTGCTAAATGTTAAGTCAAATATTGTTTTATTCATCACATAGTCTTTGTTTCCTAAGTAATTCTCACTTTTGTCGCAATCTGTGTACAAAGTATACCCCAGCCAGTTGCGTAGTCGGGAAACCTGACCACGACAGTCGTTTCTATCACTCGTTAGAACGCCTTAAAAACCACCAGACGACATTTTAAAACACACTTTATTTACAAAAGATAGCGTCTATATTTCTATGACGTGATAACCTTCGATATTCAATTTGTGTGCAAACGAAATTGCCTGCTATTGCAAAGTAGGAAGGACTACTTTATGTTGTAGATGACCAGTATTGATAATAGAACTCTGTGAGAAAGAGACGCTCTAAAAACCGCGGATTTACTTACAGTGTACAATTGTGTATCTAGAAAAAATCTGAAGTATGTAATAGCAGTCCACTTTGTGAGGTCGCTGTATGACAATTTAAAATTATAACCGTAGGAATGAGCATTGTTATCGATTATCAGAAAACATAATACGGGATAGGATTTTCTCTTGAGAAATAACTTTTTTGCGACTTCATTGTTGATCGATAGCCCCTGCTAATTATTAGAACACAAAAAGTTAACTGACTTAGCTCGGAATGTATTAAGAGGTTAATCCCCGTAGGTGTAGATTACCTGTATTTAGCTTAATGGGAGCCTATTCAGGGTATGCCCCCGCAAGCATAAAGTGTCTTAACAAAGCCTCCCACAGCACTAGCCACTAAAGACCAACCAGAAACGCCTTCTAAACATATAGAGAAAACAGAGCACCAATTGACAAATTACTGCTTACATACAGTATTATGTTTGAAATAAATGGCAAAATTTGCTTCACCTAATAAATAACTTCAATAAGAGTGTTACACAAACAAAAATGATCTTCCATACTCTCATTACAACAAAAACAATATCTTTTGTTTCTAGACAAATTGGCATCCATTTACAAATACTTCTCACATGGCCATTGGGCACAACTATGGGAGGCATTTAGAATTCATTGCATCATTTTTTTCAATCCATATGTAATTACAAGTCGGATAAGATGTATGCTCTACATTGCAAAGCGTTATTTAAATGAAACTGGCCATCACTACGGAGCCATTAACACGTTCATCTTGGCAGATAAATGTGTTTCATATTTAAAATACATATCATTAGTTCAGTTTTACATAATACCATCCAGTAACCTCTTAAGCAAATGGAAATTGCAGTTCAAAATATTAATGAAGTACTTTATTACACTTTGTATTGAATCCGCTCCTGTGTTATCATCATCATCTGTCTGGCCTTGGGGTCGGCTTCCAGTCTAACTGTATGCAGCAGAATACCAGTCTTTTACGTGGAGCGACAGCACCGTCAGATAATAATACGAATTTATTTAAGGACAACCAACAAAGCATACATCAAAAATACATGTTCAAGTACTCCTATTATATTTACATTTAATAGCGTAGCCTTAATTAAAGGCTGCCACGGCATAATAGGAAATGTAGTTACAAAACAGATTTTACTTATTTAGGTACATAAAGACAGTTAATTGTTATTTAAATCCGACATAAATACAATTGAAAACTTACTAATGAATGCTGGATTGGTCGAATCACATTCAAATTCTTAAAGTGGTCGCAAGTGAAGTTAATATTATGAATAGTTTTGACTATGTTACGAATTGAAACGTAATTCATATTATTATATCCTTTTGTGATTCTGCTAAAGCGGCTATCATGGAACATGGAAGGGTTTTAGTCAGTACAAGTCTGACACTACCTTCCGCTCCGCCCAGAGTGGGGGGGGGGGGTCATTTGATGATTTCCCATCCGAAAAAAAGGGCCCCCAGTAGCACGAAACCCGTTGTCAGACTTCTAACGACTGTCAAAGATCTTAGCACCCCTCATAGTACCATTCCGTTAACGCGTAATATCTTTTTTTAATCATCATATTTAGCTTTAGGTCATATTGTAAATTTACATGGCACTGACGTATACCCGAATTGCGAGATCTTGGCATTAACATGCACATAACGCTTATGCCTGTGAGAAGGTTAAAATTTGAATGACAATGATATTAAGAAGCGAATATTCACTTGCCAATTAAAACTTCTAATTGAAGGCCATCAAAGGTTGTGGACGGCGAGTTATGGGCTAGCTCGCCGTCCGGCCGTCTTATGACGACAGGCCGTGTCGACGGCGCGTTCGTGTTCCACGCGCGCCTCAAAGAGATGTCAGCAATCAAGTAGGGGTCCGCATGGGCCGATGCCTGCCAGGGCTGCGGGACTGTTCGAAAGAGATACCGTGGCCCTGGAACACAAAGGGCAAAGAAGGAACATGTATGGGTTTTAGTCAGTACAAGTCTGACACTCCCCTTCGCTCCGCCCAGAGTGGGGCTAACAACATGACCTACGATCGGTAACCCTAAGCAAAAGTCTTGTTTTTTTTTTAAAATTTTTTATCGTGTTTAGATATCACCCATAACGTCTGCTGAGTTTCACTAGCAAATTTTATTTGACCTTTTCATGAAAATGGCATGATGCTCTTTAAACTGATAGCTCTTTGCGCTTTATACTAGCAGTCCAGCACCTTTTTTTTTATTTTTTTTCGGATGGGAAATCATCAAATGACCTCCCCCCCCCACTCTGGGCGGAGCGGAAGGGAGTGTCAGACTTGTACTGACTAAAACCCATCCATGTTCCATCTTTGCCCTTTGTGTTCCAGGGCCACGGTATCTCTTTCGAACAGTCCGACAGGCAGTCCAGCACCTTGCTAGCAACACCGAATGCGATACCATCAAATAATAATGACAAATTATAACTGAATATGATTGACATTTTCCTTTTAAGCTTCTGAATAGCAAATGTTTGCACGATGCACGATTCATGTAATTATGTACTTAATTACTGCTTGTCAAACATTTAGTTGAATGACACGGGTTCTATCGATCGTAACATCACCAATTAATTCGTGCTTGACCAACCTTTTGGCATGGAATCCGAATCAAGAAGTTAGTGAGGCTTCTTTAATCGATTCAGCGGTTTAACGGGAATCGAGAAGTACGACGTAGTCGTCAAGCGCGAAGTTTAACAATTTTAAATTGTGAACGGAATAAGGATTTTGTTTTCTGAACGAAAACTTTTTCATTGAATTTCTCAGTTGAAGTAAATACATAACAGTCACTCTTGACCAAAATATTGTGAACAGCACGTGGTTCTGAACACCCTATTTCTATTTAATGCTCCTCAAAATACGGGCAAGAGAATGATGAGAGTCCTGAATATTCGTGACGGTTTTCCAGCATTTTCAAATCAATCCAATTCCTCCTGACAAGTGATCAAATACGATAGTAAATTTGATGAAACATTAATTGTCGCCATTTTATCGCACTGTAGCACGATCTACTTCCCCCATACAGCGGTATGCTGACAATGCTCAACGCGCTCTTGGTGACTAACCCTGGATTGGACTTGTGTGCTGATGAAGTGATGAATGGAAGACGATCATGTTAGAATGTTTGTGTTACTGTGAGAAGACAGAGTAAAAGGATTTACTTAATTTAATTTACTATTAATGGCTTAAATTAAAAATAGCCTTTATTCCCTATAATTTACAATTCTATATTTTTTTAAACTTAAGCTATTAAGGGGTCATCCATCTTTGGATAAAGGCCTCCTCCATCTGTTTCCATCTATACCTATTAATGGCTTACGCTGTACTAAATGTAATAAATAAATTGCTTTTTAATTATTTTCTAACAACTAGAAGTCTTGCATTTAAATCCTTAACTCTTAATAGTAAGGTACAGTTACGGAAACTACTACGTCACGAACTAGCGTCACGTCAAACATTCATCAACGCTAACTCTAATTTCTTCCTGGAGCAAGTTTTATTAAGCTTAGGAACGGAATTAAGGAAACGTGCTCTCATATTTATGACTTGAGTACAAGTATAATCGTTGTAAGATAATTCTGCAAAGAATGTAAACAATCCGGCTGCCAGAGGTGGTGAATACTTAATTGTAATGAAATATTTGAATTATTAAGGTGAAGGATTCGTATAATTCCGTTTGCTAAGAGAAAATATCAAGTTACTCAAGATTTCAAGTAATTTTGGAATTAAAATTAATGTTCTATGCATAATTTCAACACAGCTGTCGTGTACTTTATAGTTCTATAAGCTTAAATAACAGAATTCCTTTCAATTCCTTAACAAGAAATAGTGAAGAAATATTAAATTTGTTAAGAATTGTGATTTTACGACGAAAACAACAAACCAAAGTCTCCAAAAAGATCATAAAACCTATACGGTACTGTATAATTTTAGTAAAATTATTCCCTAAATCCGTCGCAGTGTAATTGTTGACAATGGTTTGGAGTCAGAGTCACGTAATTGCTATTACGAGCACACGAGAGCCATTATGTGGTAACGCTGCAATATGCAATTATATGCACACGTTTCAGGCGCGAGTAAATTGAAAATATCTTGTAGAAGGACGTGTTGAAATGTTCCGCTCAACTTTTTGGGAGAAATTCGTATCACACTTCTCGAGGTATGTTATGAAGGTATGAAGGACCCACGTTCCTTTAAATCCGTGATAATCTACTACAAAAAACAGTATCCTCGGGATATGCCAAATGCCGACAGAAAGGTATGCACAAGAAATACCATTTGGTTTATAATCAAACTGCCTTCAAAATAATCTTCGGTTCCATTTCAATGCAGCAATAATAGTAAATATCAGAAATGAGCATAGTAACTCATGGCAGAGAAGACTTAAAAAAAATTACAAAGCCTTATCATTAAAAAAATACCGTACTGCAGAGGAGCGTCTAGATGGCATTGGCAGTTTCATATCCAGGGCAAGTAGTAAATCCCTAACGACGCCAAAGCCACGGGTCAGCATGGGCACTTGTGCACTATCGCGATCGTCATTCCAATATATTTATAGCTGGAAGCCCTGTAAGAGTAACTATTATTGTCCAGTTTTATGATTATCAATTTAGAAATTTGAATAATCATACCGGTAACCATTCTTGGTTCCATAAAGGCTTTAGCTAGTTCGCATATCTGTAAATTAGCTGCAGTAAGATCTATCACTTAGTAAGTATTTATAGAGGCTTCTCACAAAGATTTACGATATAATTAAGCTCTTTTTTAACCTTCCTAGTATTAATTGCCCTAAAAGAATAACTTTTCAGCTTTGAAAATTTCTTAGTTGTTTGCCGACTTAATTTAGGCGACGATTCTTTATGCAAAGAGAGTAGAGGCTTTATATCAACCGATAGATATATTGCGGCTGATACTAACAATACTCGTACTCCGTATTTTAATTTATCTTCCGATGCAAATTCTACCTCTATTGCAATCACTTAAGACTGAAAATTGCATAGGGTTAACCAACTACCCTTTGAAAATGTAAAAACGAACTCAATTGTCGACGCTGAAGACGTGATCGGCAAATGAAAGAGACATCCTTATATTGAGAATATATTTCTTGGTAACCGCCAGCCGTTTCTCAACGGCAAAGAAAAAGCAGTAAAAGTGTTTTAAGATGGCGGTGATTACGTTAAATCTATTGCCGCCATTACTTAGAATAAATAGAATTATTAAATTGCCAAGATAGTTATGAAAGGATAACAAAAACTCGTCCAAGTATGGAATGAAAGGAAGATTGATTGATGTTTTCTTAAAGTTTACTAATGCTTGGACGTTTATCTCCACTAATTTTAGCTACTTTTATGGCATGCTCGTCAGTAAGTAGGAATTTAATGGTTAATCCCTTGGTATAGCCTCCGTAAAGTATTTCATGGCGGTGTTTTTAATGAAAGCTTTTCCATGTTAATGGTTTTCGGTGAAAGTCATCTGTTATAAAAAGGAGCTCTATTTTTCTTTTGTGTGTTGACACTGGCTGGTTCTTTCTTGGAACGATGAATATCAGAATTAATTTTAATCAACGCATCCGTGTTGAAAGATTCTCAACCACTCGTGCCTCTGCCTCTACATATTCATGAAGTAATCATACACTCATTATTAAGCCCCGCAGTAAGACATAAGAGCTTATTCTTAACATACATTTATTTATTGTTCTCAGATTCAAAGATGGCGGAGCGATTATGAGGTCGAACGGCAAACGACTTTTAGGTGAGTCCAGAATGTAAATGTATTATGCAAAGAAACATGTTTATGCCATAAGCACATAATGGGCCAATTCTGGCGGTTAATCGACAATCTATATGGATAAATGCCCTCTCGGCAAAGTAAAGGGTGTGGCATGAGGAATTGGACTGCGGCCCACGCTTCTTTAGTGACAAAATTAAGTCATTCAATTCGTTTTGACAAGACAGTGAACTGTTCAGATGATTTAGGGTCGTCCTACTTTCTGTGTGAAGGCAACAGGTTACCAAGATTACTTCATAGCTCACAACGTGATATGTGGCGTGTATGCGATCCTAACTCACGTCAATCGTGAAATTGCGAGTTGTTCTCGTCGTAAATCCTTCGCGTCGATACTGTTCTACAATGTAGACTGAGAGCCGATGAGATTGAGTAACTAGCTCAGTTAAAACGCTCTGAACTTTAATAAAACAGGTTGCTCATGTATAATCGAAAGTAATAATCGTTAAACTTCCAGTATCTTAGATTTTACACAGATAAGACAACTTATTTCAGTTGCTACCGTACTGTAAGCTATATTTTGAGTAATGCTGTGAGTTCAGTAACATTTCAATTCTCTGTAGTAATGCTTTCTTAGTGGCTAGTTCGGACTTGTATTGTGTTTTGAAGTGGAATGAATAAACGTATTGTTGAAGCGGTTTTCAATTTACGAATTTGAATTCACAGCAAGCTTTTGTATATTTTAATAAATTTCGTGCTTTACTTGAATGTCCAATCGTACAAACAGCTCCGATTTGTAGCTCAGCTATTGTCAGAATAAACATGGTTTGAATGGTTTCTATTCAAATGTATGACTTGAGTACCCATATGACATTTACATAATCATTCAGCCTCCAATTCTTGACTAGTAAAACAAGTTACCGCAACATCTAAAATAGTTAATTTACAACCCTTTACTCCATTTATGGGTCTCTCATTGGCCAAAAGCTCATGTCCAAAATGCTTTATTTAATTTTTTGCCATCATATTGTCTATTCTTGTTCAAATCTTTCTTTATCTCTTCTTGAAACGTCTCCTCCGTCCAGAGACCCTTTGTTTGCTCAACAAACGAGCCTCACATTCTGATCCTATTTTCTTTCAACCACGTATTTTGTGCGAGGTGTTACAAATTCTGCCTGTAGGCTAGCTAACAATACACCATGTTCAACTTGTACTATGTGTACGTTGTAAATTGGTTACGCCAGTTAACTTACGTCCACTGAATAAGTAAGCGTCAATGTTGCTATTACGGAATGCTCAAATGACGCCGATTTTAGTGTAATCTTAGTCATGGCGGAAGAATTTGTTTTATTGTGTATTGTAGGTGTATTGTTTCGTTTGATTGCAGTTTTAATAAGTGTGGGAATGTTACTTGGTTGTAATTTAATCGTGTCAAGTTCAGTATTACACATTGTTATTTGTATTTTTTGCAAAGTTTGCTTGTTACCTATAAATTCTCTTTTTCTTTATGTTTTACTTAGCTTACCTAACCAATCTTATTTATACTGACTTCTGCATTGTTCAGTATGATAATGTTTCGACAGCATCACACCAAAATTGGTCAAATCCGGAAAATGCAACATTCCAAATCGTAACAACTATCCCAAAAGGCCAAAATATGGCTTTTTAACGATTCTTCGGCATAAACATCACAAGAAAACAGTAAAACTCTAACTTGCATACCGAAGCAAAAGAAAACATTAATTTTACAGCCCACAACACAAATGCCCTAAAACATCACGATATTCACTATAGCATACAATTAAACGTTCCCATCACAATACCATTAATGAAAGAGTTCCGTTACTCTTGAACAAATTCCCAAAGAAAACTACTAAGTCTCTGGTCAAAGTTCACGGAACTTTACAACATACGACCATACATGTTCGTGATATGGGTTTGCTTAATTTAATGTAATCAACATCATTATAAAACGTGAGGGGAATGAACTATTGAAAGTTGGTGCGATTAGTATTGAGATAGCATAATATGACGTCACTGACGACGCGAATTGTGATGTTATGATGTCAGCAGTCTAGACTACTCCAGATTTTGACTTAAATAGACTAGATTTTAAAATGCATGAAGATGCACTGGTCACTGTGGTCAGTGACACCTAGTCCCAAGCAAGTAGAATCAAACAAGATGGCTAAGAAATGTTTTTATGTAATTTACTAGCAAGCGTATGCTTGTTATGTTGTTGTTCCTGCACTTCCTTTTGATGGCTTGAAAAGGTTGCAAAAAAAAACTCTTCGTACGATTGAACAATTCCAATTCCCCAGACAATAACAACAGCACCGAACTCTTACTACCGGCACATTATCTCCAGCTCTTAATTTTGCTCCCCTTCTAAATCCGCTCATTGAATACCAAATGGCAGTAGACCACACGTACCTCTGCACGCTACTCCGAAATCACATTAAGTAAATCTTTCACAGGAACACGGACCTTTAAAGCTAATAAGGTCTTTACAATGGCGGTACGGGCTTTTCAAACTCTCGACTTTCGAAATATATGGATCGAATTTACGCGCGTTAACGATAAATTCAAAGGTAATAAGGTTGCGGTATTAGTGACCTATGTTGCTTTATATGTGTGCGTAGTGATTGCCATTTAGATCGTTTCAAGGAAATAAATTGAATCTAATATAAATGAATTATCTATATCTAAACGGTTTCTGCACACATTTTAGAACATAAAGTAAAACTTGTATTTTGCACAATAATACTGGGCCACGCTAACGAAACATTTTGAGCACCTCCACCAATGTTAGCTCCACCATTTGTAGAAACATCGTCCAAAAGACAATCTTCTACATATTAGCTTTGACTTCCTTCATTTAATTGAACTCCCACATCAATATTAAATACGGAAGCACTCATTATGCGTTTCTAAGTAAACTCTAACCGTTAACGCCGACATTACGTATCCGTGTGTTTCTCCTTCAAGTTCTCGCCATAACGGTACGGGGCTGGCGCCCTCGTTTCGAAGTGATAATGCTTCTGAAACAGATACCTGATTGGCCCAAAGAGCAAAGGGACTTATAATTGGTAAGATAAATTGTACCGCGAAAATTAATCGTGCTAACCAATAAAATAACTATTCTGGTAACAGTAACACTATCGATTGTGATTCATAATTGAATTCCAAAGAATCTATTGAAAGTGTTCGAAAAAATAGGGCACGTATAAAATGTGAAAATAATAAAGAACATCAACAATAGAGTATAGTAACAGAACATGTAGTCGTAGAACAATTTCTACACTCTAATAAAACCAATCCATTTTACTCTTGTACTTTATTGCGTACTGCAAATATCAATTATCGATTGTGTCAGAAGCCTTTGAGTTTGTCTGGTTATCAAGGTCAGTGTTTGTATAAAGAAACGACTGCATTGAATCTAGACTATAATTAAATGGCTAGTTACAAATAGTTGTACACTTTTTCATCTAGCGCCAAGCATTGTTAATCCAGCGTAAAATACATTGTTCATTTAAACTTACTCTGATGAAGATTTATTAACTAAGCTTCTAAGTATGGTTTGTCTTAGAATTCTCATTCCCAGGGTTCATTACAATATTCTAATGTAATGTATTTACTGTGTACATGTGCACTATATTGTATGTCAGCGAATGTGTCCGTTTTGTAATTCACGTACGTATCTTTCGTCTCATTTTAATCTTTGGTTCTGTTGTAACGGTCCCTTTATCCTCTTATCCATCTGTGTTTGTTTCCCAGACATTCATAAGATTGCCCTTATTTGCTTCCTATTAAGATTCTAATGAATATGTATCTGTAACTTGCCATTTCCCCTTGTGTGGTGTTCGATTTTCCAGCAGTGTCGATATTAAGTTTATCGGTACCATTTTAGAGATACCATTGCATCGATTGTGAAGGTATGCCATCGTCCTAGTTGTTAACAAAAACAATTCGCGTAGGATGACGAAGCATTTTTTCTCGATTTCTAAATTAGCGTGACAATGTTTTGTTTCTCAATTTCGGTCTTTGACATTACCGTTTCCGTCGTAAAAAATTTGAAATTCTAATCAGTCTTAAGACTTTGTTATGTTACGTCTTTTAAATATGGTGAATCATTATCATCATGAACTAATGGTGTTATTATACGGTTATTGTAAATAGCCAGTATGTGGTCTGTAAGTGTTTGTGAACCCACTTTCTAGTATTTACATGTACTTTTACAAGTTTTATTATTTAATGCTTTACCAGTCAAAACCTTGATTATTTCTTCTTGAATTAGGCCAGTTTTATTCTTAATTTAATGTCTAAAGATTGCCATAAAAATGGTCGAATGTTACTACCGTTATCACGATGATCTTCGACCGTTATAGATTTGCGGGCTTGTCTACCATTTACCATTTTTAATTGAGTCAGCTTGTTAGTTTTTTCGAAATCAGCTCTAACAGTTATGTTTAAAATTCAATGACTATATCTCCTTAGTTTGATCATGTCTAACTGTAGATGCCTATACTAATAACTGCATAGGCCTTGCCTCAGCTCTTTGGCATATATGATAATTTACTGTTTTTGCTAAACTCAAAAAGCTCTCAGTTAGCTCCATTATCAATCGCAGATTGTCAACTTGTCACATCGAAAAAGATAACTATCCCGAATGGAGTGTCTCATACATTTATTTTGTCATAATATTTACCAAAACAATTAATCTTAGCTTCCACTTTCTCAATACTGTCACAACTGCGACTCCCGAAAATTAATGATATTCCTTCAAAATGCAAAGTATTGCTTCGCAAATAAAACTTATCGTTGTCGTTTATTTTATTTGTAGGCAGATAATTATAAAGCTAGCTTCTCATTTGACGTGGAAACCGAGATTAATGTTGGCAATTACAGTGGGTGTCATTGCGCAAGTCCTGGACCATACTGTGCATAAAATTTGCGTCTTCGGAGCTGATAATTGCATAATCTACGAAGCGATTGGACGTGTATTTAATAAAACTTTCACTGGACTGGTTAATTTGAAGTGAATTCTGATTCTGAATGTATACTGTAAGACTAGGATGCTGTAACGATGTTAATTTATGAAATGATTCCTCGCTTGTACCTATCTACTAATTGATCGTAATCATTCATGTAAGTTATTACAGAAGTCCACTGTTATGATGATTCGATTTATGGTGAGGTAAGGAGTACCAGTTAACACCGACTGACTTTCTAGTTATTGCAATTATAAACAACGATAACTATCTCTAGCGACCACTATAATAACCCACTTGACTCCTACGATTTGTGGAGGGCAAAGAGACAGACGGTTATGTTTTATATACAAATTAAAAACAGCGACCTCCAACTATTTTGCGGTACTGTCTGACTCTAAATTTGTCCATGTCATTAAGTGATCAGATACTTCAATGAATTTAAATGATGTTCAATTGAAGTAACAACCAAACCGTGAAATATTATGGTGATGTCCCTTTTACGTCACATGCCCTAGAGTTTCTTAAACTGCAGTTCAAAGAATATGAAACACAACCTTTAAATGTAGGTTCCTCAAATTATAATAATTGATGTCTGCGAACTGGTTGTGCTCTGTCCCAAATTTGGCACAACCTGTTCTCGTCGCGGCACAAACTTCACCGCTACTTGCGCGAATGCCTTTTTTGGTACCTTACACGTGTAAGGTACTCTTCTATCTTTTGAATTATGAATGGGTTTTTCTTTCGGAAATTTTATTATGATGGAAATGTTGAGACGTGGTTTGAATTTATATTGTTTCTTGGTGTTTAAAAAGTTATTTAAAGCGTCAATTGTTTCTTATATTGAGTCGTTACCCGGAGTATCTGTCATTGTTTGTTGATTGTTGTTGGCGCATCGAGTGAGTCAAGATGCGTGATACAACGGTTAATTTGTACAAGATTGAATGTTTTCACATCCGTGTCGGTAATTGTCAACATCGGTATTTGTTTTGTAAACAAATCGTTAACATCACGAACACGTCTTCTTCCAGTATCGTATCCGAAGTTTCTCGTAGATTAATCAGCCACTATTCAAGCGGGATCATCTCTAACCGATGCTACTCGACAAAGTAAATATCTCTATCAACTCGATGCGCTGCATAGATTGCACTGCAATCGCCAATCGCCGATATACCGACCCTAAATTCCGATCGTGGCGATTCTCGATAAGCGATACGTAAACGTTCTCGATTGTCTGGTACCGTTCGAGCGGGACTATCGTTAAATTATCGCTCACGTTTCGCTACTGACGGCGCCCTAGTATTACGGTATTGCCAGGATAGTCCTAGCTATAGTTTTAACGGTGGCCGACAGTGACACGGGCGCATGTTCTGGTTGTGACGTCAGTGACTCATACGCCATGTTTGTGTCTGTTTATGACCTTTTCTATCACGAGGAGTGTAGATTACGATGCGATGGTAAGTGTTTCAGTTGTGTATATAAGTTTGTTTGTAACTAAACTTTGATAGCGTGTGCTTTTAACACACGTTTTTGCTAAACTATTAATTGCTTTATCATAAAGTGCCCATCCTATAATCAAGCAACATCGAAAAAGAAGGCGTCCCGTGCTAGTCTAAGACCACACAGGTCGGTTTTACTTTCTACAAATCCTCTCTTTACATCTATTTACTTTCGATTCCAAGCGTACGAAATACGAATATCGCCAGTCAAAAAAGGAGATCATTTGTAAAACGGCTTTCGCTGGCGACTTCAATTGCGTTGATTTATTTACTGGTTAACTTTCAATGTGTGGTAAACGGCACTTTGTTGGTCAATTAAGGGTATATTTCGAATCGTACTGTATACATATATGCTTATCCATTTCCCCATTTAACATTGAACAGGTTTTCATTCAACTGTTAAATCGATAGATTAGCTATCGTTCCTTCTGCTGGATTGCATCTCATTTATATTTTATGTAATCAAAACATTATTTATTTATTTACGAACGACTGGATTTGCAACAGTGGACCTTTTCACTGCACTGCGATTACAGATCTACCCGACATGTGCAATCATGGCGTTATCTCCCCCAAGATCTTTGGTGGTACGGTCAATGGGGGAACCCCCATTTGGACGGTCATTTGGTATTTTAGAATTTACACTTTACATAGAAATTCTGGGTGTTATTCCAAACAGATTTAACTGTACGAACTAGAATTCTGTGACCGTCACTGTTACACAACACAGATTATAATTGTCTCTTATATCTACTTTCAATTGCTAGGAAGAGAGCGCAGGCTAATCCATATCAATTTTAATTGATGGCCAATATTATTCAGATTCTATATCGTTAACTGTATCTAAATATCAATTAGAAGTCTCCAAATAAATTTCAGGTAATTCAATTGACATTATTATGCAGAATGAAGTCATTGGTTTTACTTTATGTCCGAATTATGTAAACTAATGTAAAGTATCGAATGAATGTGTTGTGTAACAGTGGCGGTTACACCTTTTTGGATAATAAATTATAGTTGCTAATGGGTTTCCGATGTTACGCGTCGGTGTAATACACGGCCTTCTTATTACTCGAATAACAATGTTTGTCGACTTTTCAGTTGTGGGCGGATACGCTAAAATTGGCTAGAATTATTATGTTACTGTAAAATATCGAAAAGCAGTAAAATAAAAGGTTTCAGTGTTCATCCTTAAGTTTTAACGAATTTGACTTTCGATATAAGGCATTGCTTTATAATCGAAGTTCCATTTCGAATGTACTTTGTTTGTTTCGAATGTATTTTCGATGATAAGTCATTCTTTTATATTTTTCCTATCCCCTACACAAACATGTTATTATGAGCTGTCTAAACGTTTGTTTGATTGATTTTTTGTTTGACATATTTCACTGTCCATTGGTTCACCGTCACGAATTTTCCGATAAAATCTCTATCTAAATCCTAGAAAAAGTTCGAAATAACTTCTTTCCTAGTAAATCTCGGGACTAACGGAAACTTCTAAGTTTGTCCATCTTCCCAGCTTCACAGCAACATTTACACCGTTACGTTTATAGACGTCACGATGGTTCCGTACCAAAGGAATTTTATTATGTGGGCGAGGCAATTTGTTCGACGGTCTGCCAGATTGAAAATTGTTTGAATTAATCATTGTGATTACCGGAGACGTGGTCAGGTGGTCCAAAATGCAGCTGTGTGGTGTATACTGGTATTTTCGAGTAAGTGAGGAGGGCATTCAATACTTTGGCGGTTATAAAGGGGAATAAGTACAGGTTCAAAACTAATGATCATCGATATACAGCTCAATTTTCTTTGTAAATCATAATTATGTAGGTTAAATGATTAGCGCTTATCTGTACATACTATTTTCTTGCGCTAAAGTGTGAGACTAGGTCGTCGACTAGGTCTGTTGATCATAGGCAGAGGCCTATATTTCTGCATACAAACCCCAGTTAGTTTGGGAGAGCCCAAACTAGCTGGGGTTACATAACATAACATCATGCTTGTAATCCCCGAAGGGTTAGGTAGAGGTAAACCTAATAGTAGTAGTCCCATGTAATAGGGGGCGAGCCTGTTGCCATAAACCAGGCGCAAATCCAGACTCCGTGGCTGCTACTGAGAAATTCCTAATGGAAAAACTCAATGGAATTTTGCCCGACCCGGGAATCGAACCCAGGACCTCATGCTCAGCAGTCGTTCTTGCGAGCACTAGATCAACGAGGCAGCACGCACAGGCAGAGAGAATATCGGGGTTAGTATTCAGAAAATTGGAATTAGGCTGCCCTACTCTCTACTGAGAGTAAAGAAAGAAAGGTACTAAATTCTGATCTCGGATAGCTGAGACAGCTATACATGTAAATGCGCAAGCGTCAAATACAAGTAGGTAAGTCCGGCTTAAGTTATGGGTTTGACAACCTTACTTACACATACAATATACATTGTACACTGTACATACATTGTCAACATTCTAAGTAACAACTAACATTGTCTGACCCACTTCTGACGTACTTATACATCTCTATAATTACATAGATCTATCGAAACTACATTACAAAATTAACGATTCAATTGTGTCTCAACAGACCAATACTAATAAAAAGTTATTGCACTAGATATTGTGTGGAGTTAAAAAAACGTCGATTAAATTCTATTTCAGATCGAGTTGATTAAAATCGATTGATGACGATGCAGTTTTCGCGATTTTGTATTTCGAATAGATAGAATAATCGAATTATTTGTTTGGGTGTCGTTATGTAAACAAAAGCGAAACCGGTCAGTTATGTATATGTATAATTTATATTATACATATACATAACTGACCTTATGTCTTCTAAACAGTTAATAACAGCAGTTAATACCTACCAGATCTCCAACAAATTGCCCAAATCTGGGCCAAAAATTATTACTTTTAAAACCAGAAAGTTAATTTTGCATAAGGCAGACGAGTTTATCACGAATGCACCATCAAATCAAAGGCTTGAATCGTAAAATGAAAAGTGGGTCATCCACCATCTTAGCTCTCCGTCCTATGTGTTCAGTTATACTGCTCATAGACGATTACGTTTAGGGCTTGTGTAATGAAGATGTTAATACGAGACTATTATTCGCTTTTCTAGGTTTGTACATACAAGTAGGCAATTTAGCATGTAAAGATTTAGATGCGTAAGTTAGCATAATAGTCCACTCTTGGGACACAGACCTCCTCTTTATGAAGGGGATTGGGCTATAATCCACCACGCGGGCCCAGTGCGGGTGTTAGTAAATTTACTTATTTTATATTGTTAGTCTTCTACTTTTGAGATATGGACCCCTTTTAGGATAAAGGCCTCCTCCAGCTTTTTCTACGAATCCCTGTCACGTCACTGTCACACACGAAAAGAATACACATGTCTTACTTACTAACAGGTGTTCAAATAAAAAAGAAACAGGGACGTCTTCGTCGTTGTCGTATTACGCATAGAAGAATGTACATTCCTAGCTACACTACTAAACTTTGAACCGGCATCGCCACGGCATTGGAGCCACGAGGAACAAACGGTTCTAACGTACTATGCGGCCGACTTGTTCATGTAAATGCACGCCTTATCCCTACAAAGATATCGTAACTTTGCACGTGGAATAAGGACAGAGTACAGAAGGCCAAGCTGTAAGATGTACGGGGATCAAGTCCGGAAACTGTTTTTACATCGAGAGGTGCAGTTAAACACGTCACATGTTTGTCCTTATCTTTTGCAGTTTTAGGTAGAAAAGGAATTATATTTCAATTAAATTCCATACAAAGACTCAATGGTAGTCAGTGGCCCGAAAGTCTGACAACCAGTCTTACCAAGGGGTATCGTACCCAGTACTAACTGGGTTGTGGAGGTCAGATATGCATTCGCTCCTTGTAAAATACTGGTATTCAGTTGCATTCGGTTAGACTGGAAGTCGATCCCAACATTGTTGGAAAAAGGCTAGGAAGATGATGACAAAGGTAGGTACTAATGGAATAGACAACTAGACCATAATACAGACTAGGCAAGAAAATTAACGCCCTTCGTAGGGAAATACGGGTTTTCCTCTTGTTGCGTGCCTTGTTAATTCCGGTTTGGGTAGTAATCTGCTATCAGTCTCTGAATTTCTCTTTAGGATACTTCATCAGTTCATCACTGCTTGTTGTCGATTCCATACCAAAAGTTATTTCCAATTTGCATTCCCGATAATTTCGTAACTTGTGTAATTGCCGATATCAATCCTGAGTTGCTTATTACGAATGGAGTAGGCATTCTGTATCATTTCTGTCTTATCCTGACTGCGATATCGAGACCAACTTAGCATATCGTCCAGGAAAATCGCAGCATACGGGGTTAATCAAATATCTAATGAATCAATTTGCGATCTGAAACGTTCTTTACCTTTTATGTGGTTGCGAGATAACAACATTGTTAGAACATTTGAATGATAAAATTAGATGTGTGATAAGCGTAATTGATTCTTTTGGTATAGAAAGTTGAACTGCAATTTGAATGGCGCTATCGTAATAGGCTGTTTTTTGTAATGTTTAACAACTAGAATAAATTGGTACGCTAAAAGGTATTGTTAACACCTAAGCGGATGTGAAGCAGCTGAATAACAAGATTGCAATGCTTTGATACTTTACGCATACTAATTACACGTATTGTGATCTGATAACTTTTGTATGAAGAAAAGAGCCAACTGTATACTTGACTAAATGATCTAACCTAAAACGCTTTATATCTTTTAGGATTCTCCTAGTTTGATAATTTTAAAATACTTATAGTCAAAGATTCCGCATAAAGCCGTCACACTCATCTGTTTTCCGAATGAAAAAATCTTAATACAAGAGTAAACATATTGCGAATGAGTTGTCTGATGAAACTAAGTCAAGTCTTATTTCCATGAAATATGTAGATGGGTGAAGATCGATCTTAGGCGGGATCTCAGAACATTACATGAACAGCTTAGCTAATCAAACTCTCGCTATTCCAATACATCAAACTTAATCTAGATTCGCGCTAAATCTAATCTAACAAAATCATCCTCGTAATAAATCGTCTGATACAACCTAACCCGTGTACCCGCCACGGATGTCGATTACGTCAAATGAATCATGACATAAGTATATAGGGGACTTCTATTTCTTCGCGATCTATCCTTCCATACTAATATTATAAATGCGAGAGTAACTGTGTCTGTCTGTTGGTACCTTTTCATGCTCGGTGTGGTGATCGGTTGTCATGGTACGGGCATGAAAATGTAGTGACGAAAGTTTATGAATGGGGATGGCTATAAGAGTAGAAGACCAATGAAATGATGGATGGATTGTGTGAAGTATGATATGTCTAGAGAGGCGGAGACTGCTTAGATGACGAGTAATAGAAAAGTTTGGATGAAGAAGACATGCTGCATAGACCCCTAATAATTTGGGTTTATTACCTTTTCAAGCCTTAACGGTTGGGTGGTAATCGGTTGCCATGTGATGCGGAGAAATGAGGAAAATGTCGTTAGCAAAGTTTTGAGTATGAATGTGGATGGCTCTAAGAGTAGGGGAAGACCAAAGAAACGATGGATGGACTGTTTGAAGGATGATATGGTTAAAAAGGAGGTGACTGCTGAGATGACTAGTAATAGAGAAGTATGGAAGAAGACCTCAAATAAAATGAGAAAAGGACAGGAGACTGATGATTGGTACACAGAAAGTTTATAGATAACAGTTACCTAGGTTAGGAACTTAGGACATAGGATACTTTTTATCCCGGTAGCACGTTCTCCTGGGATAATTTCTGATCTCAATGCGAGCGAAGTCGCAGGCAAAACCTAGTCATGACATAAATATACAGGGGACTTCCATTTCTTCGCGGCAATACATAATATTCGCGATTCACGGGATTATGACAGTGGTTGCACAATGGTTTATTTATACGTAGGAAGTCTTGTCCTTTGAAACGATATTTTCTTTTTTGTTGACGGTTGTCGGTGTGAATCGCATAGAAAATGGAGTGGACTGTTGTGGAATTGTGGTGTTAGGGTACTTATTTTAGTGTTTTCTTGTCTAACCAATCAAGTTTTTGAAATTATCTGTAGTCACCTTGCTACATAGTTGAGAAAAGTATTGATACTTAAACGTCATTACATAGTATAAAACAACATCGCTTTCCACTGTCTGTTTGTGCCTATTTATTTATTTAACACTTCAAGCACATAAGTACAGAGGCGGACTTAATGCCATAGGCATTTTCTACCAGTCAACCTTTGGGTGATGCAAAGACAAGCAGTGGTAGGTGTAAATCTGAAAATAATTTTAAATAATAATAAGATTAACTACAAGGATATATAAAATACTATAAATATATATCAAATACTATAAATATATATCAAAATTTAAATTAATGTAAATAAACATTTCCACGAATATACCAAAATAAAAACACAAACCATGGGGAAAACATTGCCTATGTATGCATTGTGTGCCTATGTATGCTTAGATCTTTGAAACTTTTTTTTAAAGATGTTGATGTTTTTTTTTTAATAGATAGAATGATTCAAGAAGAAGGTTCATATGTATATATTGCACCCGTACGAAGCCGGAGCGGATCACTAGTTCTGAATAATTAAAGACCAAAGTATTTCCTTTGGCTAAGAAAACTGGTACAAAACGAGAAATAAAAGCTTGGACAGTGAATCTCACACCATCTTGTTACAGGTTACAAGTACTTGTTTACGCCATAAAAGCAACGACAATTAGTTCAAATAAAAACATAATAAAGATCAGCCAGCAACATCATCCCATAACCGTATTTCAAGTACAACTTGCAATAAAACTATACTTTTCCCTTTAAAGTCTGTGTCCAGTCCAGAAAAGCCTTTATAGCGAACTTATAGTCAACTTGTAGTGAGCTAAACGCCGCCTACGTAGTTAGTTATGCCGTTCTATAAATTGCACTTCGTTATGCTAAGTCGGTAGGCAGGTGGTCTGCCTGTTTACTTGTGAACTGTGATGAATGGATGCGTGTTGGGTTGGCCTCGGAGTCAATGAATGATGGGAGAAGGAACCGTTTTGATCAGGGATAATCATTGTAAAGGAGCGTTGGCAGACTAACAGCAGGGTCAATGATCTAGAAAAGTCATCGGGAAGAATCGCACAGATCAGGTAAGTGTGACTATAAAGGGGGGAATGGGTGTAAAAATACCCTTTTTTTGATGAGGATGGGAAATCATCAAATGACCCCCCCACTCTGGGCGGCGCGGAAGGGAGTGTCAGACTTGTACTGACTAAAACCCATCCATGTTCCTTCTTTGCCCTTTGTGTTCCAGGGCCACGGTATCACTATCGAACAGTCCCGCAGCTCTTGCAGAAAAAAAATACCCTTAACGAGGCCGAAATGCACTTGTTCTCCATGTCACTGTGATAATTTTTGTTCTGGGGATATTGAGGTCAAAGTTTCAAGTTTCACAAGTATTTTTTTTTTTAAATACTTGTTTTTAATATTATAACTTTACTTTAAAAACCTTCACGAACCCCTACTATTCAATGTATGAATCAGCACAGTGTTTTTAGTGAGTTACATTGAGTTCTACCGTAAAACGTGATGTTTCTCCAAAAAAAAAGTCGTTTCCCTGCAATATTTTTTGCGTATAGTTAATTAGTTTGGTATACAGAATGTTTGGCTGACAGCTTCGTGAATGGTCCGTTTACACCTTGTATAGAACAGTGGGTAGAACATAGCTGGCCATGAATTAATGAAATTATAGAAAATACTCTGCCTATTGCTTTTCGCCCTGAGTGAATGCGGCTATAACAGAAAACTTCACATTGATCAGCTTCTTGATGACACGAAACGAAAACCCCTTTAAGATCGAATTTAGCAACAGTACTTATTCATTCCATACATTCTGATAGAAACATTTTGAAATGCCGTTTTCATTTATATCCAATTGTTTCCTGTCATTTGTTTCCTCTTGCAGTTTAGACAACAGATACTGTTAACCGTTTTGTGTATTCTGAGCTACGCCCATGCATTCGATTATAGTCTTTACTTGCATATTTATCGCACGATTTATGTCCTAAGTACCCATACTGTTATTCGTAAGACGCTAAGTAATTACTTCAAAACAGCTTATACTTAGTGCGAGAATTTCAATAAAACAAACGCAACAGCAATTGCAACTAAATCAACGATTAACGTTCTTAACAAGTTATAAAGGGTGTAAATAGACTCTTAACATAGCCGAAAGGCACTTGTTCTCCCCGTCTTTGCGATCATTTTTTTTGTTCTGGACTATACCTGGGAACCTTCTAGTTATGGAGATATTGGGGGTCAAAGTTCCAACTTGTTCACAAGTTTTTTTTTTACAGATTTTTACTTTACGCACCTCCACGACCTCCGTGCTATTCAATCCATCCACCAGCACAATGCTTTTAATGGTTTCCATCGAGTCCTACCGTAAAACGTGATTTTTCACTCCAAAAAAAAAGTGGTTTCCCAGCAATAATTTTTGCGTAAAGTTACTTAGTTTGATGTACAGAATGCTTGGTTGACGGCTATGTGAAGGGTCTGTTTACAGCCTGTATTTTTCTACTTCAAAATTAATCGTTTCCATGTTTTCAAGCCTAGATCCTTAAGAAACTTAGTAAATATCTCCCGGAACAATAAAAAGAGAAGGTAAGGTCCCCGTTCGTCGGCAAGGATTTATATCGTTGCCGAGGAACGGGGAACTTACAGAATGGTCTATTAAAATTGTCAACTAACGTTTTTCACTTAGAACTGTATTTATCGATGTTACCCAAGCAATCAGTATGTTTTATAGCCCTGTTTATCTCATGACGGTGGTTCGACTCGCATCGGTAAACGCACAATGGACTAGGGCTAAGTAATATAGGTAATTTATTGTATATTTCCTTGTTTATTAGCGGTATATAATTAATTCTCACAGAGCATAGAGAGGAGCATAGAGAGGAGCTCGTGGCTAAATAATAACAGCCGCTCGGATCGATCTTTAGGTTAAGCCGTGCTTGCCTAGGTTGGTCTGTGGATGGGTGACCACCCATTACATACCGAGTTTCCTCCGTGCCTCGGAAAGCACGTTAAGCCGTTGGTCCCGGGTGTCATTTGTAGATCTTTGACAGTCGTTAGGTAGTCAGTGGCCCAAAACTCTGACAACCAGTCTTACCAAGGGGTATCGTATTACCCAGTACTAACTGGGTTGTGGAGGTTAGATAGGCAGTCGCTACATGTAAAATGCTGCATCCGGTTAGACTGGAAACCGACCCCAACATAGTTGGGAAAAGGCTGGGCAGATGATGAGAGCATGTGGAATTGTGATTGTTGTTTTCACATATTTTGTGATGCTCTTACGGATTTGAATGATAAAGTGTATTGAACCGATACTAGTTCTGTTTTTGTTCAGTGATGCAGGAAGTTAGGAGTCGTAAATAATAGAAGAATGTAACATCATATCTGGATTTATAGACAAGCATGAAGTTTAGAAAACTACCATGGAAAGGAATGATCTTTTAGAATTTAATACGGTTTGAACCGTTTCAAAGAACGGTCATTTATGATTTACGAAGATATTTAAAGAATGCACATGGACTATGCTGGTATCGACATTTGTATAGCAAGAGATCTAAACTTACAATTCCCGTTCGAATCCTTCTGCCCCTGCACTTCAGATACTTCCCAAGTAGATTTAAAAATATGAGAAATATATTCATGTTTAGAAATCATTATATTCATGGGAAATCTGCTAAACTTTCTGCGCAAAGACATACCCTTATAAGGCCTTCGCAACACCGTCCAGGAATATTACACAACAAGCGAATCTCAGTTGTCATTTTTACATAAGCGCTAGTTATTATTATGCGCGAATATTCATTTCCGCAAGACGCTTCCAGTTTTCGTATTATGATTTATAACGCCCAAGTTACCATGTTTGGCTATCGTTCTGGATACTAAACCAACTGATTTAGTACCATTGTGCTACTCTTGGCTTATTACCATAGCCTCTTCTTGAACAATGCCTTAAACTGTGATGCGCATGCGTTTCTTTGCTTTAATGTATCTTTGGGATGCTCTGACCATCTCTGAGCATTGGCCAAGCGATTATCAACTCTGACTGCAACAGTGAAGTTAAATTTTAATTTGATTCCGTTATACCAATCGAAACTTGATTTACTGAAGTATTTAATACGGCAAAAATTACTACCAGTAAAAGCGTTCAATGTAAAATATGTGAGATTTGCTTTGATAGTAATAAATCTAATTTAATACTCTCAATATTACTTGGAATGCTTATTCAAATAGTTGGATAATGCATTGAGAGTTACGATTTATGAATTGGTAAGATAAATAGTCTCATCGATCACGTACACCTTACCTACTTATATAAGATTAATTACGATCTTAAATTAAAATAAATTTCAACTTTCGAACCTTTATCAAGGCGCACTTCTACACCGTCCTCGTCTCATATCGACGATGATATTAGTTAGTTCTGTAATGTTAAACTTATACTGTCACTTACGGGATATCTTCCGTGATTGTTCATTATTTTTTGTTGTTGTTTAGTTGCGCCGAAATATCGGGAGCTCAAAATAATGAACAATCACGGAAGATATCCCTAAGTGACAGTATATGTTTAGTTGTAAACCGTGAAAGCTTAAAACAGTGTTTCTGTAATGTTGTTATCTTTTGTGGCTTATCTGTTGATTAGGTTGCTATCTTGACTCACCTTCTCAACTTCTCTTTCTTTGAAATTCCTCTCTGCTTTGCCTAACACTTATCTGTTCGCCTTCTTGATATTTAGTGCCAACAGTATAGTAGATACATTTAAATTATGATAACAACGTCCTTATATCGACTGTTAATTATTATAAGACATGGGGTTAAAAATATATGTATACAAGGTGGAAGGGACACCGACGCTAAAACGGTTACAAAAAATTTCTATGTCGTGGGGTTGAGAAGTACTGAATACGTTTATTCAGTACTTCAACCCCACGACATAGAAATTTTTCATCGGTGTTGGATTTTTGTAGGTAACATGTGGTAACCGTTTCTGCGTCGATGTCATTTCGACCCTGTATATACCTACTTTGCGTTCTAAAAACAAAATCAAAATCAAAGCATTTATTTCAAGTAGGCCAGTTACAGGCACTTTTGAATTGTCGAAACAAAGACAACAGTAAAAAATAGCTACAGTCCCAGTCACAAGGCACAAAAACTGTGAAAGTACTGTAGTTGCCCATTCCCTAACGTAGATCTCTATGGAGAAGAACGGGCAAGAAACTCCATGGACACTCTTTTAAATCAGAATACTTCTTTAAACAGTATGTAATGCTGCAGTCAGAAACAAATCAGTTTTTATGTTCCACTATAGCTAATCGTCAATAATTTCGAAAGTGTATTACCAGAATAAACTATACATCTCATTGTGGCTTTTTTTTTAATGGGTTTCGAAAGGCAAAGTTGCGAAATAAGCGGTAAGCAAATTTTTTTGTTGAATTTCATAAGATTAAATTAGACTCAGCATTCTTGCTTTAGACATTTTAGTTTTTATCTGCTATTGTACTGAAGTCATTCCGAGTTTGACTGATTTTACTGTTTGTGGTTTGCAGTACGGTTCAAACGTTATTTTAGTCTACGGAGTTTATTGTTTTCTGAGGTTAGTTTTCGTTTTGCGTGTAATGTTATATATTGAGGCAGGTCATAGTCGGTCGGTGGTACTTGATTGTTCATACATATTTACTGTTCATTGTTTTTCTTGACGTCTGTTTTACTCTTGTATTTTTCGGACGAAGGGTACTTTGCGGGACTTTCTTATGTAATTGACGTTCAGAAAGTGCAGATTTTCAATTTTATTTGAATAGATTACATTTTATTTTGATTCTCTCTCTCCTCTTAATATAAATCCTTCGTGGGTTCTTGACGCGATTCAATCTCTGTTAACTCTTACACGGGATCAAATTACAGCTTGGAAAATCTAACGCTATATAATGAGACTTCCAACCATCACCATTTCATTTCAGGATTGACTATCGCCGTTTATTTCTTCTTTATTAACAGAAAGGAGGACGTTGATCCGTCCGTTCTGTTAATATAATCCTTTAGTTACCCTTAACGACACCTTCAGGAAGACAGCGGGTGGCCCATTCCTCGCCATGTTTACGAGACCAATTAGACATTACATCGTTAACTTAAATAGGATCACTTAGAGGCGAGTTTATAAATACTTATAAAACTTAAGTACCAGACACTACCTCCTGGTTAATAATTGTAAACGTGCCAGGTTTTGCAATACTATTAATTAAGACGTCGTAAAATCTGTTGCACTGGATTAGTTATTTCATTATTTCACATTTGAATTTGAATAACAATTTATAAGTTGGCGGAAGAGATCTGCAATAAAATTTGCGGACTTGATTGAAGGATTGTTTACAGTAATTATAAGGTCCAATGATAAAATCATTCCAGGACACGTTCATTTTGGTATTGCAATTTTTAATAATCATGATGAACTATTTGTATGGCAACTTTAGGAGGAAGTAGCTTACGCAAACTTAATATTTCATTCACATGCCGTTAGTAATAATGGTTGTACTAAAAAGCAAGACATCAGCCATAAACTTAATAAGGCACTCAGTTTCAGGTTAATATAATACAATAATAAAATAATTTATAGACGGGAAACATTGCTTAACGTAACCTACTATAAGCAAAACATGTATACTCTGTAATGTCTTTAATATCTTTAAACACCATGCTTTACGCAAATAAATATTATTTGTATTCCTATTCTATTTCAATTTCAATAGAGTAACTATTGAAATTCCAGGTTAATATAATACAATAATAAAAGAATTTATTGACGGGAAACATTGCTTAACGTAATCTACTATAAGCAAAACATGTATACTCTGTAATGTCTTTAATATCTTTAAACACCATGCTTTAAGCAAATAAATATTATTTGTATTCCTATTCTATTTCAATTTCAATAGTTACTTGTTAAGAACGTCAACCAGACATGCCATTTCGTCCACGGCAGTGCAAACATTCGCTTATTTTTTTTTTGTGTTCTGGAAATTCCGGCGGAGTTACAGCCCTATTCGATTAACGCAGCGGGTGGCTGTCTGAAACTGCCAGCAGTAAGGTTTCTTTCACAATAGTAAAATGGATCTCTTGTATCGATTAGATACTCGATATCGTAAGACCACGTTTCGGGTGCTAATTATAGCTATCGATTTAAAGCCTTGGGGCGAAACGGGGTCTATGAAAACTGCAATAGATAACGGATAGTTATAACCAATTGTCGCTTTATGTTTGTGTTCTGCAGGCTCTGCTACTGTTGCAAATATTGTTTGAGAATGTTGTTACTGAGCTTTCAAAATTATTGAGCCTATACTTCAGAATAATGGAACGAGAGATCAAATCTCGGGAAATTCAAGCCGCGACTGTAAATACACTTTGACTCTTAAGGAGTTCATAAGAATTCATAGAAACAATCCTACAAGTGGTACCAACAAAGATAATGCATTTAAAAATGTTTTTCTTTTTATTTTGTTGAAGATGTAACTCCGAACAGTTTAAATAAAACATGTTCGTAGACCTAATTTAAATTCAATTTATCGGCACATCTTTTTCTTGTTAGACAGTTAAGGCTGGCAACACACTGACTGTTTGGACTCCAGAGGGAAGTGTACACGAACGACCGGGGCTGTTAATGATCCACACATCAATCTCTCAGGCAGTCGCAGACAGCTGAATCCGAAAGCTGTCGACTGTTCGAAACTTCGCAGTTGTCTGAAGAAGAAGCATTATTGCTTGGTTTCCTGTTTGAGAAGATTTAAAAAGAAAAGTTCAAACGCGGTTCTACAGTCGGAAATTCGAACTAATGTAGTGACTTTTCTAATTCACCGCGTGTAACTCTAGCTTAAGTGTTCTTCTATTGTCAGCAATCAAGTAGGGGTCCGCATGGGCCGATGCCTGCCAGGGCTGCGGGACTGTTCGAAAGAGATACCGTGGCCCTGGAACACAAAGGGCAAAGAAGGAACATGGATGGGTTTTAGTCAGTACAAGTCTGACACTCCCCTCCGCTCCGCCCAGAGTGGGGAGGGGTCATTTGATGATTTACCATCCGGAAAAAAAAAAAAAGAAGTGTTCTTCTATTCAAATTAAAGATGTAGATCTGACAATTTCGTGTAGACATCTCAATTCAAAGCACTTTTAAAGTTAACTATTCATTCGAATCCGTAAGTAATTTAGCAATCTCATTTATTCTATTGTTCTCAAGTAGAATAATTTAACTTGACCTCTTTTCTTAGTCGCTTGATTGCTTAAATATGTATGTAGTGTTAATAAAATATTAAGCAAATTATATTATTATAGTCATTAAATGTAACTACAGGTTCATATCACCTTGATATGCCAGTTGTAGGCGCAAACGCATCATTTTGGCAATATCAATAAACGCTATGAATACATTGACCTTGTTTTATGTAGATTGTAATTATGTTTCACTTAGTATAATTATAGGGCTTTGCAGTCTCTTAATCCATTGAAACATCTATTAGGTTGTTAAGATAAATTAGTATCATCTTCTATTAATCGTAAAAAAAAGTAATAATAACACCGCATCGGTTGGTTTAATTCATAACATAACATCACACCTGTAATCCTCGAAGGGTTAGGTAGAGGTGTAGCTCATAGTACACCTACATTTCGCCAGTTACGTTAAAGTCCCATGTAGGGCGCGAGCCTATTGCCATCAACCGGGCATAAATCCAGACTCCGTGACTGCTACTGAGAAATTCCCCTGACGGTAAAACGCAATAACACTTTGCCCGACCCGGGAATCGAACCCAGGACCTCATGCTCGGCAGTCGCCCATGCGACCACTCAACCAATGAGGCAGTAACTTGGTAGTCATGGCATTCCGTAAAGTAAGTCCATGACAATGACTATTCGCACAAAAATGTTTTTGAAACACAATTGCATTAAAGTTATTATTAAAATCAATGATATGGGCAGATAGTAAGTGACATGGTAATTTTACATTTGAGCAAATTCAACACCTGACAAAATATTTGATCCCACAATAAAACCACACATTACTTTGTATGGCACGAACTGTGAAAGCGGAAAGGCGAAAGCAAAGCCATTATCAAATCATTAATTAGTTCCGGTGACATCCACTACTAATATCAACTTTCTTGATACGGAGTCAATCTACCGAGAAATCGTAATGAGTGTTGGAAAAGTGCCCATATGGGTGTGAGTACGAAGATGCCAGTCATAGGCGTATGATATGAATGGCAGCATTATGTGTGGCCTACCATGACGTTTTTAAGCAGGAGTAATTCCAGTGTGAGAAAGAGATGGCGCTAGACGACCTGTATAGGTCTGTCTCTTTCCCACACTGGAATTACTCTTGCTTTAAGACGTCTTAGTATCCCCCCTGGTCCGTGGGTCTGTGACTTTTTCAGTCGTACATTCTATACATCTTTGCGTAAACAAATATTTAAAGAATAGGAAACAAATAGTCGTGTGTGGAGCTCGTGACTAAATAATAACAGCCGCTCCGATCGATCTTTAGGTTAAGCCGTGTTTGCCTAGGTTGGTCTGTGGATGGGTGACCGCCCATTACGTATACCGAGTTTCCTTCGTGACTCGGAAAGCACGCTAAGCCGTTGGTCCCGGCTGTCATTTGTAGATCTTTGACAGTCGTTACAGGTAGTCAGTGGCCCAAAAAGTCTGACAACCAGTCTTACCAAGGGGTATCGTATTACCTAGTACTAACTAGGTTGAGTAGGTCAGATAAGCAGTCGCTCCATGTAAAATACTGGTATTCAGCTGCATCCGGTTAGACTGGAAACCGACCCTAACATAGTTGGGAAAAGGCAGGGCAGATGATGAAACAAAAATAGTCGTGGACTTATTCAGTTGCCAAACATAGTTTAACCAACATTTTAAAATACAAGTGATAACATAAGATCTCGTCAATCCAGTATAAATTATTGAATCTAGGTTTTCAAACAAAATAAACCAAACTTTTATGTGCCTGCCGGAAAGAACTGCCAAATCGTGCGTCTCATGAGGACCAAGGTCCCTTTTCTCTTTCAATAGCCACTAGCAAACACAGTTTCGAACGCACTCTGACCCCAATCCAGCGTAACCGCGTAACACGCGGAATTGTAGCAAAAAATCGAGTTTCCGAATTTCACCATCGAGTAATTGTTACGAATCGAATTATCCGCCAGATTTCGGTCGGCTTTGCTCGCTAGTGTGGTTGTGTTTGCGCGTGACTTTCGCAATCGGTGACATTATCGTGTCGTGTCTGGCCAAAAGTTAAACGCCCAACTGACCTCACGGTTTTGGCTACCCGACAAACTAGATAGTTTTTGTGGAAAAGAAACTGAGTTGGTTAATGCAGACAGACCGATTTTTGTACAATATTGCAGACAGACTTTATCCTTGAACATTTTCAAGTTATAATAAAGTACCTAACTGAATTTATACCACTTCAAAATACAGTTAACCATTGTTTATTTCAATCTCTTAAATTCACTTTCCCTTAATAGCGATCAACTAAAAGCGTTAGCGCCGCTTAGGTCCGTAATGTTCAACATTTTCGAAATTATATTGCATTCAATCAGATTTGCTAACTAAAGCAAACTCTAATAGGACAAGAAAAGGCTGACATAAATAAAATGTGCGATAGAAAACACGAAACTGTTTAGGTCTATTTCAACAGGGTAGAATTTATGATATTTTCATGATCAGTCTAACATTCTCCAGCAACAATAACTTCTTGTTACTAGAGGCAATTCCGCCCATCTATTTGTTTTTCCACGATCATTTACACGGTATACAACCAATGGAAATGATATCATGCCGTAGATAATATAATGAAATGTTCGGAACAACTGCCAGTGTCTAATCGTCACAGCCCGATATGGAAACGACCAGTCTGTCCATTACTTACGATTTCATTCGAAAAAGATCTTAATCTTTGGCCATTATCGTCTGTATACGTACGTGAAAGGCTATCCGATCTATGTTGGCTTTATTTGGCTAGTAAAATCGAAATTAACTAGGTGGACCGAGGTTTTGAGATGCTTGGGATAGTTTAAATGTTTTTATGTTTGTCAAACAACGAGTTTTAACGATGCTTTTTGGCTTGTTACACGTTTTGAGACCATTTTTCTCGTTGGAAATTATAATGACTACGTTTTCGACTTCTTTAATCATTTTCTCATCGTCTTTCTCATCCTGAGCCTTTCCCACCTAACTGCTAGTGTTGGCGACACTTAAAATAACTGGTAGTGTAGTACCCTCATTAGCTACCAGTTCCTTCATCCATGATATGTCAACTTTCAAGTTTTTTGTTTCATCTACCTCTGTAATTACATAAACGCTTTTAATTTCGTCTACCTTATACGGTGCTCGATTACTCAGCTATCCGATCATTGCGATCCCAATTTACAGCAGTGCCACTCTATTGGTTGGAGTCTAGACAATCAACGGACTTCTTAGCTCGGTTCTTGATAGTAAGTAAATGCCGGTCGTGACGTTGCCAATACCTGTTTCCATTTATGCACGAACATTGACGTGTTATAAATAACGTGTAGATGTCAATTCGTTTTTTGGGCCGAAGTTATGTAGTTGCTGTTGTGTAATTTTGGCAAGTGTTGCCAGTTTTGGGCAATAAACCCTTAAAATTGTACTGCTTGTCCAAAAGCAGCAAATCATTTTGGAGAGAAAGTCTCTTAAAATATATATTATTGTATCTTAAGGGAACTTTTTACTAACCAAAGTTCACGTTACTGTATCTGTCTGAGCGCAAATTGAACTCGCGCATTCCATGGACCTTTATATAACTGCGAAGATATTCCCTCCGATGTAAAGGCAAGCTTAATCGAACGGCGATCATGGCCCGACAATCGAAGAGAAAGCAATTACCGTGCTCTCACAGACGACATCCTAAATCAAGTCCCGACCTTACAATGGAAACTCGTTGGGCGTGCATCCGAAGTATTCCGAAGTGCAGAAAGCACCGCTCCTCTCGTGACGGTGGTGTTCCGATAACGGCATCATCGGGACCTTGACTGGTCGAAGCTTGAACTTTTATAGACCTGACGATCATTTGCCACGGTTTTAACTGGCTACGGTATTGGATTTTCTGAGAATTTGTATTTAATGAGAGATATTTGTTCGTCTGCCTCTGTTTATTATGGAAGTCACTTAATGCTTGTTTTTGTTGAATTACGGAATATGGAATATTATGACATTAACAAACCAAGCAAATATCTACTCAAACAGTGAGTGATGATGAAGTTCTGTGCCTTTTTCCTAGGAAATGCCTTACGCATTTTAATCTATAATTCAATATTTGAATCAGCAGATCCTATTTTATATTATTTATTGAGAATATTATTTGCCATCCGGCGCTACACCAGCTTAGTTTAGCAGTTTCTAATTACAAAAACTCTCTGTAATTATTTTCTGTTTCCACTTTAACGAATTACCATTAGTTCAACAATATATTGGAAGGTGTAAGAAAAACCTTTACGACACGCAATTAAAAAGGGAAAATAGTGGTGTCCCTACTTGTTTTGTAAAGTGTAAAGACATTTGTCTTCAAGTTTCAAATGTCATTGCGAAGCTTCGAACGTGGGAGATTCACATTTTACCAGCAAATCACGTTTCATGTTTAATGTGATTTCTATTGTAAAACGACTATTTCTTGTTTTATTTATTACTGCTTGTGGTGTTGTATCTAGCACTTATTCTGACGCCTGATTTTAATCGCTGCTTATGGTGCTTACTGGGCTGTTACATCATTGCTATCCATATCGAATATTATTATAACTAGCTGTTTGTTACCTAATATATAATAATCGTCACCTTCCTTGATCTCTTAAGGATTGTCAGTGATATATTCTACTCCTACTTACCGCATCTTGCGATTGATTATTTGTTCAACATCGTCTTTTTAATGCGTCGTCAGCTTTAGAGGTCAATATTAGATTAACTAAAGTGACAAGCTCATCTTACCATTAACTGTAAAAAACTGCGCCTCATTTACTTTGTCTCTTGGTTGCAACCCAATACTTTAGTTAAAGTAACGGGCTCATGACAGTTGACACACAGCTTTTTGGAGTTGTAATATTGGCTCCACTATTATTGTGTTTTATTACTTGTGTTTTTGAATTACAGTCTCTTGTGAAGTGTCCATCACGTTCCCCTTTAGACGTATTATGTCCAACATTAAAATTCGCCATTCTACCAATATGTCGTCCCACCGATTCCACTGAAATTAGCTCAGTATACTGATCGACGCGTGTCTACATTATTCACCGACTGATAGATTAAACCAACTTCGAGTCACGGTAGCTTTTTGCAGTCCACTCAGTACCCACCTTTATTCCAGTTTCCGACGATAAAGTAATCTAGTCATGTTAGGTGGTGCCAATTAGCTTCGTTCAGTCTACAAACTTGATTGATAGTAATTAATATTCATAAAGAGAGTTTCGAAAGTTTGTTTATGAATATACAGTGCTCAATCAACGGTAGGTTAGAGGCGATTCTTTTTATCATCATCATGATTGGATGTGATTTACCATATTTGAATATTCTTTATCTTTAACTTCATAATTTATTCCTATAATTATTCTTTCTGGCCACACGTTTCGAAAACACTCTGGAATATATGAATCGTAATTGTTCTGTCTCTTAATAATACTACTTAAGGTATTAATCACTACTATATTCAACGTTACATTGTATGGCGCTGAAACATGGTGTATTCAAATTCGTGAAAGCAGTAAGATCGATGCTTTCGAAATGTGGTGTTGGTGGAGGCTGCTATGTATACCATGGACCGCAATGAGACCTAATGGGTCCATGCTAACAATCTGCCTGGAGTGTGCCCGCAGCATTTTCGGACATATGTGTTCACCTCGGCATTGTCTGAAAAGGCTTATAATACTGGGCCGGGTAGAAGGTAAAAGCGCAAGGCAGAGCACCGGCAAGATGGTCACACGCGATCAAGAAGGCTGTTTGCCTGTACCGAGCGGAGCTGTATCCTGTAGGAGCTTGACGACGTGTCACATTTGGTCGCGATCCTCAGCAGTGAGGGAACGACGAAGTAGAAGATACTGAGAAGTGTCTTCTTCCCATCACTCTTGATTTCAAATTTACTTGTTTAAAAATCAGTAAGCATCGCTTGAGTCTTTACTCTTACACCAATTTAATAATCAATGAAGGGCAGTGCACCAAGTGAGTGGCTATGCGTGCAAAAAGTGAGCGTTGCCGGTTGATCGAGTTTATACCGATATGTATTCGTATTCGGAAATTTTTTGTCTTTATCAACTCGCTATGTAGGTCTTTACGCAATTCAAACTGGATAGTGTTACGTGCGTTTAACGATGTATGACATATGGGCTTTGCGGCTCGTCAATTAAGTTGAATTGTGGAAAAAAAAATGTGAACTGCGTGCTTGTGGTTCTTGCGTTGAAGTGTTCACGGTAATTCAATTTGTTGAGTTGATTGATAGGAAGAATAGCGTTTGAATGAGGGCAGTGTAATGAAAAATATTAGGTGGAATGCAATTTTAGAGCGAATTATTGCTTAACTTAATTTTGAGATAGCGAGATCAAAGAGCACATCTACCTAAGTGTTTAGTTAAATCGAAGAGAAAGTTTTATTTGTACCAAGTCTCCAAGAAAACATTGACCATGTTCCATGTTACGGAGTTACAAGACAAGAAGTAGACGCATCGCCTTATATTTTTTATGTTGACTTGCCTTGCCAGCCGTATGTCTCAGTATTGTCTCTGCTTGTTAAAAAAACTGCTAGCCATGTAAGACCAACTAAAGGACAAGAGAATGGCTCGATAAAATTCCATTTGAAGGAAATGTCAATTGGCCACTTGCTGTATTCAGTTTGCCGACATTACTTTTTTTCATTATTGTTCTAGTATTTTATTTGCTCATGTATGATTTGCCGGTATTTCAAAGCTGTACCGGATTAGGAAATTGTAAAAGGATTGGATGAAGGACCATTTTTTATTGGTTGTTCGTTTTAACGTATTGCCTTATGTGACGTTGTTGAACGCCTGTTTTTATTTGTGTTCCACGATCGATAGTAGTATTCTGTAAAAGAAAGGTGAACATGAACTAGGGATGGAGCTCCTCAGTAGGTATATGCGGTGGAAACATTTTTTCTCTTTGTCAGTCACATCATTTACTAGTTTATTACACCAACATATCTAGCTGTTACCTATCTACCTATATCTAGCTGTTACTAGCTGAAACCCGCGACCTTCGTCCGCGCGAAATTGTATAGCCTATAACCTTCCTCTCTAAAAGGGCTATCCAACACTAGAAGAATTTTTCAAATCGAACCAGCAGTTCCTGAGATTAGCGCGTTCAACCAAACAAACAAACTCTTCAGCTTTATAATATAAGTACAGATAAAATCTTGATAAACATCATTCATTATCATAACGATAGACTCCATAAATAGTAAATATATCTCTAAATGCATTTCAAACAAGCAATAAGCTTTGACGCGAGACGTAAACACTTTATGAGTAGCTGTAAGTGCAGTTTTACAATCGGCAGCCTAAATTGAATCGTGCTCTAGTAATCTGTTACTAGTAAGTGTTGCTCGTAAACCTGCCGATACATCGACCTGGCCGGGGTGTTTTACAGGCTGTCTTTGAATTCATTAGCCACGTTTCAGAGGGATAAACTACCACCAATTTCGCTATGAGGTCAAATCAGGGACATTAATATGCAACACTTAGTTCTAGTTACTTGACTTGCTAATGTATGAGACAGATACTTTTTCTGTTTCAGTTTTAAAAGTCTGTGTTTAGTATGCACCTATCAAGTATAAGAGATAGGTATGGAAATAAATGCTCTCTGATTTATCAGTGACATAAATTGTGTTACTTCTAAAAAGGTTTAGTTTAAGTCAGAGACAATTACAAGAAATCAATGAAAATTAAAAGACACAATAATTGTTTAGAAACTAGAAAGCGACTAGCAGAAATTTTCCAATTATTATACAACCTGTCACAACTTCTGAGCACGTCCTTCACAAGTAAAACTTCCTATTACCGCCTTCATTTACTTAACACATCATCTTTGTTTATCCACACAAGAAGCTAGCACCGGCTCTCTTCCATAGTTTGTGCATGTTAACTGACTTTCATAACGGCATGCTTTCGACCTTTTGAGTAAAAAGTTTAAAACTCATGGACACCGCATTCCTAATTAGCTGCTTTGTTGAGGTCCAAACGTGTGCTATATCTTAAGTGGGCCATTTGGCAATCTCACAATGGTTTTTGGAGACAATGATGAGAATATCAACCATAATTGCGACTAGCCATGCGTAATAACGGTATTTTGTGTTTATGTTAAATTTTGAAAGGTGCATTTTGGATGTGTTACAGACATTCTTCTACCAATATTGGTGTCTTTTCATTGTTTCACTTTCACAAGCAAAATTGTCCATGACTGGCATTGGTCATATAATGAAGAAACTACTGAAAGTTCTTTTTTACGCATTGTACCTGACGTCACTCAAAAATCTGTATCGCGCAAGCTGATTTATCCACGCTATTAACAAGTACGCACGACGGCAATACAAGCTATACAAAACCAGTTTATGCGGATCGCTCATTGTATAGAAAATCTATACAAAGCGAGGCCAAGTTATACTGGAAATGTACAGCTTCATATGCCGCCGTGTGTACCTACATACAGAAACGCGATTTCAATTTTCGGAGCAGTAGCTCACCAGATAAAACATTTGTTTAATCGAAGGATCCTCCCTTCTCAATGAGGAACTTTACATCCTTTTCTTCATACCTCTATAGCAAATTGTTTGTTTCCCTTTTCTGATTTAATTAAATTTGTTTGAGCTTGATTTTGCATTTGCCTTGCCTGGGAGTTTTGAATTTAATTACATATTAAGCAAAGTTATAGTATAGTCCTCGTCCATGAAACGCTTTATCGCAATCATCTCAATGTTATACCCGATTCGTATCTTATTCTCAAGTCCAAGCTTTTGATGCATAAATATTGTTAGTGATATCTAGGAAAACGTCAAATTGCATCAAGACATTATCTTCACATTATACGTAAATCAAATTACTATTTCCTTTACTGAATAGAGACGTAAGATATATCTCACTATTTATTTGAATCTATAGGTAAACTTTTGACCATTATTGAGATCTCAGCGGTCTCAGTAAATACATCGTTAGCACAGTCTACCAGTGTGGCACAAATAAATCTTATTTTGTGATCAGAATGTCCTATTATATTCAATGCTTACTTATTCAACCTGTTCGTGTTTGTATGAATGATTTCATTCGGTGTTACTCCCAGCAGCCCACGCAGCGAAAGCCGAAAAAGAAACTGCTATTCTTTTATTTTTTGTTCCGTGTTATTCGTCCCCTACACAACACCAATCGATGTACACATAAATCGATTTGGTATACAGTTACATCGATTACGAAAGATCGAGTTGCAATTCCGAGATATTCGGGTGGTCCAATTTTCAGTAAGTGGGTAACTAGGTATGTGTTTAGCGTGATAAATTGCTATTCTTTTAGGTAACACGTAAAGGCAATTTTTATGAATGGTGCATTTGAGAGTGAAGACTCTACGAGAGTAAATTGAAATTGTAAATGGCTGGGCTATGTTACAATGTACGAGAATGCAACCGCACGATTATTCTGTATTATCGTGAGATGTGTGAGAATCGTTTCATGTTATGAAGAGTAACAGTTAAACCGCCATCGTTTATGTGATGTAGATCCAGAAGTTCGTGTGCATCAATGCATAGCTATAGGTAATTTAACGAGTTAGAGCAGAGTTCTAAAATCTTTTTGAATTTGGAAATAAGACTTTTATAAATGCACACTAAGATGCTTACAGTGCTACCCAAACAAAACATACTTCAATGACTTTCACAGCATAGAATCCTTTAAACTTTAGATAGCAAGCAAAAAGAGCATAACGATAACCCGATACAATACTTGTTTCTGTAAATATATTAATGATCGATCAGGTTTGATGCCTAGTCAAACCAGTCGCCAGCAAGTTTACAGAGACGTGGTGTAACACACGGAAACTGGACTATTAAAGATTAAGATGATTGATATTGTTAATCGATCATCGATGATCAAAGAAAGTCATAAAATCGTCACTTTGATCCATAAAATTGTAATTGATGTAAGCTTTTTTGGCGTTAAAAGAATGATTTTTAATTAAAATGCATATAAAAACTTCAATTAGTGAAACTAATAAAATGCTCCACATGTTGCCAAGTCCTTATTACTTTTAATCAACGTCAAGTTTTAACGTAGGGTGCCATGCATGTTAAGTACGTAACTAAATTATACCAATCAAGAAATTCCTTACATTTCCCACAAATTCTGGATTATGTAAATAGGGACTTGCTACTAGTCCATAAACTGTGTTAATATATGAAAGAAACATTACCCAATTTAATGTAGAAAGGAAAGGGAGACTAGTTAAACTAGCAACTAATATGAGCCAATCGAATTAAGTTATTATCGTATTCTTAGACTGCCTGACACCTGGTATGACTTAAGTGGTACTTAATTCCATTTATAACACACGGCTTAGCTTTGGTGTGAAAACAAAAACAACAAATCAGATAAATACTGAACACAAGAGAAATGATATTCATGGTATAGAATAAATTAACGTAGAAAGGACACATGTTGAAGATAAAGATGAAATAGAAGACACAATATTCTACCTTCAAGAGGATAATACTGAACAATCTGAACTCTTAGATTAACTATTAACATAATGGACGTGGTTAACACAATCAGGTTGAATTAAAATAAGGAACGTGTCTATTTTCCAGCTTGACCTACAAACACAGCACTTCAACAAATTAAATACCCGCTGTTGTCCCAGCGACACGAAGAAAAACCAATGAAATAAGAATACTGCTTCCTACCAGCCCTGAATCCGCTTCCTGTATACAAATTTTCGCACACTCACCAGATTTTACTGCTCTGACATCAACTTCGTGTTTACGACCGTAGTCCGAAACATTTCAACCCTTTTCCTATTAATTTAATGACGTAACTGTCTTACCACCAAAATTATTGTCCAATAAGTGAGTCACGTGGACCGGTTCCCACACCCACACTGCGCCTACGCAGCGCACCGAAACGTTGACATCACTTATGCAAGGGTTGTTGTGTTACACTTGTTCTTTTATGTTTGTTTCTTTGAGTTCATTAATGTTTGCTGTTTGATTTATGTTTTTAAGAATATTTAATACGGTTACTTTTCCTTATTTGACTTCATTAATCACATTTTTGCTTAAGTTTTTTATGATAGATTTATGGAAGCTCAGTTCTATTACAACCACTTACATATCATCTCCAACAGCTAACTACATATTACTACAGGAAAACATAGTTATAACGCTAGTTTATGCCTGTTCTCTTTTTAATATTATTATCAGAATCAAATCGAAGATATTACTCACTGAAGAACAATGAGGCTATCTTTTTATTTTGCATTCTGGTTCCATGTAATCAATTAATGACAAGCTATGGTTACATTCCTTGGTCTGTTTCGACATGTGCCCTATACTATGGTTAATGTGATTTTGCGTATACTATAATTTTATTCTTGGCTTTTTTATTTTCTCCATTATAAAGAAACAATTGGCTCATGAGTCCGTCATCCACGTATGGTTCTTATTGTTCTTACTTATTAACTCACTTTGTCTTATTATTTGAATTTTAATCTAGTTTATATCTAGACGAAATGATTTGTTTGCGGTGATTTTGAATACGTGTAGATATTCATCTTTATTGCTATCTCATATGTCTGAGTTTGTATTGTTTGCGAATATTGTTGCAATGATCCGGACATATATGGATCCCAAAGCTGGTTTAAATGCAAACTTGCATTGTTGTGGGAATATGAAACCAACACCAATCCAAGAATTGAATTTGCAAGAAAGTATCGTTAAAATCTAATTGAATGCACTATCAATTGTTTTCAATTTCACCGTCCATCTTTGTTTAGAGCCCGACAGCTCCACCACAACAATATGCTATCTAAACAAATATTTAATTGGTATTGCTAATTGCTGACTCGTTTCTATTGTTCCCTTGGCGATTCTTTCTCACAATTGCCATTGTGGTTAGACAATGTTGGGAGCTGACCTTAAGGATCATGATGCAACGACTTTTTGTTGCTGTAGGAAGCGATGGGTTCTTGGAACTGTGCCTTTCGATTTAGGTTCTGATTATTGGGAACATTGTCGTATCTTATTAGTAAGAATCTTTTGCCGTGTAAGATTTTGTGATTGTCTTTTGTAGCTTCGGTTGTTCATGTGATTTGTTTAAGATTAAACGATTTCCCTGGTTTAGGAACGAAACATGACGCAACAACGAAATCTTCTTTATTGGTACAACTATCTTCATCAGTAATAAAATCGTTTTAATGTGTTTAACTATCACTGACTTCACTAGTCACTGCTTTCTCACCTTGTTTTACTTTTAATGATCATTTTATCGTTCCATCTATAACGCATTTAATTTCTTGTTTCAGATGTACGAGAAGGAAGCATAATTTAAGTAATGCGAACACTTCGGTGTCATAATTTCTGCGTAAGTACAATTTTATGTAACATCCATTATATGCGGTTGTCGATTCGTTTTCAATTCGACACGCGTAGTTAACGGGCTTGAAACTAGTGGTTACTGCTTGATCTATGTTGATGGTAGCAAAAAGATAAGCTGGTTTAGAACTTGAAGTTGTATGAAAAATGTTTGCGCGTACATTTTTCATGAGACGGCTTTTTTGTCTAATCAGTAAGTGTACGACTCAATTAGATGTGGTTCGTTATGTGATTGATGTATTTAGTGCCTGGAAAAAGGAACGTAGCTTAGCGGTGCTTACCGTTAGAATATCCTTTTCAATCTATAATCATTGAAATTGATAGAGGCCATCATTATCATTAGTAAACCAAAATAAAATCATTTACTCAGGAAAATCTAAAGTAGTATAGTACTGTCAAACGTTGAGGTGTCAGAAAGTGATATTGAAATCTAATATGCTCATGCATTGACAGATTTGGGAATCTGATACATATACATGAGACAAGATTTGTTGTATCGAAATAAAAGTAAATGGCTTCACTTATAATGAAACCTTAGACTTTTTATTATTTCTAATAGTCATTTTTTTAATACAATCGTCAGATGACGGTTTGATACAATATTTTACGGCAATTTCTTTTTGAAATCAAGTCATGTGTTCACGTTATGGCCATGAAATTCGATGAAGTCAGATCTATAAAGATTATTAGGGATTGAGTATTAAGATGTGAAGGTACGACATTGATTTTGACTTTTATAATTATATTTATTTATAATTTTATAGATACAATCGGCTTTACGGGTCGCGCTGCTTCAAGGCGGCTTTTGTCACATAATTGTATTTTTATTCAAATTTTGTAAAAAATTGTGACAGTATAAAGAAATATCAATGTAATTTAAACAAACAAGTGCCGCACTGTATTATACAGGTTCAAATAAAAATTAAATAAATATGCGTCTACATAATTAAGGCATTATTAGTTTGTATTTATGACCTATAAATATTCTTAAATAATTTCATTTAATTGCCTCCATCCGCTCATTAATTTAATGGCTCCTGTTAACCTAATATTATCTCACATAAATAATTAATTTTGATCGTTAATATCCCAGTAAGTTATTGTTTAGTTGGCCTATACCTTCTAATATAATGTCACGATTATCGTGACGATCTCGTAATCGTATAGATAAATTGTTCCATGATATATTGCTGTGTTATTTCAAACGTTGCTACTAGCTATGCACGTTATAAGTAATATAATTGGTACAATTTATGTTCCAATAAATGTAGGCCCTTTTTAGGATTTCTATAATTAAGTATGGAACAATACCTCGCTAGGAAAATAGAGAACGAGTCATCATCATCATCCACAGCCCAACTTCACCTAATGCTGGGTGGCCACTCTTTGCTTGTACCAAGCTCCACGTTCTTGTGCCAGCCTCATCAGGTGAGAACGAGTCACCGATAAAGTAATATCAAAAGTTCAGTATCATAATCATTGGCAGCATTGTTCCACACACTGCTGAGTAAAGGTCTCTTTTCTTTTATGCTATGCTTTCCTAGTATTTGCGAGTCACGTCCTGGTAAAATCTCTTCCTTCTCTGCTATCTCGTTTTCATATGACTGAGGGTCGTGACCACATGAGGTCGTTGCTTTTTCCACCAACGCTCTCTATGCTGGACGGTTTTCGGCCATGCCGACAGATGCATGGAAATTCCGTCTACAGACTTCTTACACCACATCTGTCCATCGGGTTGGTGATCTTCCACGGCCTCTTTTTGCTTCCACGTTACCAGCTACAAAATACGTATTAGAAAAAAAAAACACTATGGTTCTACGCTAGAAATATTCCTATTTTTGTGTGCCTAATCATTTTAAGAAGCTGTCAATCTTCAAACCGAAGTCTTGATTACGTCCTGACAACCACCCCTCAAACTCCTTTTACAAGCTTTTATATAACTTACAATGTTTGTTTGTTTTGGCCAAATCTTGCAAATGAATTTTAAAACAGTTAACCCCCGATTGAGCTGAAATTTTGCATACACATTTAGTTTGGATGACAATGCGTGGTTAGCTAAGTGACGTCATTCTAAATCTAATATGGCGGACTCCCAAAGATGGCGGACTAGTTATTGTTATGCACCCCATGATATGGGTATCAAATGTAAGGGTTTGCAGAGAAGAATACGAATAAGAAATGACGTCACACCTATTTTTAAAAGCTTGTTCTTCTTCCTATAAGCTGGTTTGCTGTATGACAGATCGTACATGTTGATAAGAATGGGTATGTCAGGTAACCAAACTGCACCATGCAATACCATTACGCAGGATCGTTTGATTAGCAAAGTAAGCACGCTTGCAACTGCAATCTTTGCATTGGCTAACGCACTATCAAATACCTTATCGGCGTCAGCTTCTTCGAAATCAGATACGAATACAACCAATTATACGCGATTAGAATTCTTTTATGCGCAATATAAAATTCAACAGAAGTACTGTGAAGCAAGAATTGTTTGCAAAACTTGTTTTACAACAAATTCCGCTCCAGTTTAAGATTAATCTTTGGCTATAAAACTGCTGGTTTTATTGATCAGTTGGTTTGTGCAAGTGAAACCATTATCAGGGTACTTAACTAACTTGTCTTGAACGACGATATGTTTGAATTTATGAAGTTTTGTCTGCTTTGGAGACTAGCTATTACTTGCGGGTTTGATTTGCGTTGTTGTGAATCTGTATGGTCTTCGATGTCTCAAAGTATGACGTTGATCATCATCATCATCATTTCAGCCGAAATACGTCCATTGCTGGACATAGGTCCCCCCAAGCGTCGCTAGATTGACCAGTTCCGTGCCTCTTGCATCCAGCGGATCCCCGCAACCTTCAGCATCATCATCGAGGTCATCGGTCCACCTAGTGGGCGGCCTTTCAACGCAAAGTCTTCCGGTTCGACTCTACTCCAGAACTTTTCGGCCCCATCGGTCATCCTTTCTGCGAGCAGGGTGCCCTGCCAATTGCCACTTAAGTTTGGCTATGTATGTTTGGTTATGTCGATGATACTTCCATTGATTTCTTCTTCTTCTTCAAGTCGTCAATCTTGAAGTTTATCATGTCGTGGGGTCATTTACGGTGAACTTTGTGTTTTAATTTGGATAGTCTGCCAAACGACAGCAGGACCTTTCTCGTATCATTTTTCAAGTGCAGTTTTGGATGAAACCCAAACTACCACAACTACCATGTTGCATCATGCATGTGTCTCTTATAGCATTTTAATATGGCAGTTTCAAAATCAACTTAATATCTTGACAATAGAATACTAGTACCTCCAGATTACGGTTGCTTATCCTGAGTTCAAATCTGGAACTGAAAGAGACTCCGACATTAAAATATCAACTATATGAGAGGACTTCGCGAAAATAATATCAGCAGCACTTTATTCAACAATTTTATTACAACTTTATCGTAATTCGATTCAAATGCAATTGCATAACAAAATCGATTCATTAGAACGACGCCCACCTACGTCGATCGAAAATCGGTTATTGTGTTGTAATATCGTAATTACGGTAACAATTTGTTAAGTAAACTATATTTTGTATCAATTTAGATAATACTTAGCGCTCTTAGCATGACCATGAATGGAGAATTTATTATTATTTGGCAAATAGCTTGCGATTAAACCTTTATAATTTTATGTCGTTTTGCTAATACAGGGTGTAAATGGACCCTTCACGAAGCCTTCAACCATTATTGCTGGGAAATTACTTTTTTTTAGGGTGAAATATCTCGTTTTACGGTAGGACTGTTATGGTACGCACTCAAAACATTGTGCTGATGGATGGATTGAATAGAACGGGGGTCATGGAGGTGTTTAAAATAAAAATCTGCCATTAAAACATGTATTTAAAAAAAAAACTTATGAAAAAGTTGGAACTTTGATCCTATTGGGGATCAAAGTTCCAACTTTTTCATAAGTTTGTCAAAAAAAAATATTGCTGGGACTTTTTTTTTGTGGTGAAAAATCACGTTTTTACGGTAGGACTCAATGTAACGCACTCAATACATTGTGTTGATGGGTGGATTGAATAGTACGAGAGTCGTGGAGTAAAAATATTACATTAAAGACATATGTATTTTTTAAAAAAAACTTGTGAAAAAGTTGGAATTTTGACCACCAATATCTCCGTAACTAGAAGGTTCCCAGGTATGGTCTAGAACAAAAAAATTATCGCAATGACGGGGAGAACAAGTGCCTTTCGGCTTTGTTAAGGGTTTTGTTATACCTTTTATTTATCAGGTACCACTTGTGAAACTAAAGCTATAGCTTAATTTTCTTTAGCCCGTTCCAAATACTTTATTATAATAGTCAGCATATTTCATAATACATATTCAGCTTTCCAAGTATATTTGCACTTAATAACTAAACATTTCAGCGGAGCTTAGTCCTCTTGAGTGAAGCAATCTGCTATCATAATATTATGATTGCAGACCGGATGTTAGCAATCGTCTAGCTATTAAGGAGCTACTTGATGAAGCGTCTCGACACTCTTGATGATAATCTCTGTGACTTTAAGGATTTATTAGGACTGGAGTTATGGGTTCGGAACAGCACTTAAAAAGTTCTTAGAAAAATTGGGTAGTTTATGACAAACAGTTTAAGTACTTAAAATCGTGGGAGAGTAAAAAAAAATGCCGTTTACGGATATCTAATATATTTTTGATTTGTTATTAGTTGCCTAGTTCCACTTTACTGCTGACTCACTGAGTCTAGAACTCCATCTTAAAAAAAAACGTAAAAGCCTTTTGCAGACTAACTAGCGAACTTTTTTTATATCTAACCGTTCTTACCTCTCGGCATCAATTTAGTTGATAAGAATTCTGCTCAACTTGATAAGCAAATCAAATCATCAAATCAAATCAAAATAAGTTTAACAGTTCTGTCTCAAATAATCGGTGAGCCACAAACTAAGCATCGCTTGTATCTTGTGGCTCATTATACTCATCATTATGAACAACATTTACCATGACCAAACCAGAAATCGCGAAAAAAGAAAATCAGCTGTTCCATACATTTTACTGAGTTACGTGTGCATAAATGAATGGAAAAGCAGATTTGTTTTTCCTTATATGCATTTATACAAGATACTGACTAAACTTAAATCCTGCTTACTCATCAAAATCTAAAAACAAATGACGTATTACATTCACTTCCATCAAAATGGCGGAGCGTTAATCCCTGACCTACAGTTCGTTTCGCGTCTGCTAATTCAAATGATTGATCAACAGACATACAAACTATGACCTTTTATATTAAGTTTTGTGAAGGCTCAATTAAATAAATTGGATTGATAGGTGATTTACCTAATGAATTATTTTCGCAATTGATTTTGTAATGGTAAAGTTAAGAGGCGTTGTGTTAAGTGTTGTAAGTACTTGGTTTTTATGTTTGTTTATGTGTCGCAATGTATTTAATTAAAAGTTTATATGATTGCTACTATTGAAAACATCGTGAGGAAACCGGCATGTCCTAGAACCAAAAATTCGAAGACATGTGACATCTACCAACCCGCACAGGGTCCGCGTGGTGGATTATAGCCCATTCCTCTCATTGAGAGGTCTGCGTCCCAGCAATGGGAACATTAATAGGTTAATTATGCTATGCTATGCTACGCATATGGATACGCATCCACTAAAGTAGCAATCATAATTGCTACTTTAGTGGATGCGTATCCATTCATATTACAGTGCTCTAAAGTTACTGTGTGAAGAAACTTATATTTGATTGTTGTCTTGTCTTAAGTTACTGCTAAAGTGCTGAACAAATACTCCACGACATGATTCAAATGAAAAAGATCCTATAAGTAATAAGCGCTATTTTCATCCAATGGTTTGTTTGAATATCATCTTTTTCTTATCTAAGTTCTATTTCAAAACTAGTCTAGTTCTAGTTGAAAACCAGCGTCGGGCACTAGTTGTCCGGCATTTTGCTGAACTGGGCCTATTTGGCGCAGCCGTTAGGCACACAGTGTCACACTATATTTTTTTTTTATGTTTAGATTTTAAGTTTTTTTATTTTTTTTGTGTTTAATTTGTTATATTTTTTTTATACTGTGTGCACTTGTGGCATGTGCCAAATAAATGTATTTTCTTTCTTTCTTAAAATATTTTTCCTATTTTGAGAGGTGCCTAAAAGTAAAAGATGAGGGAGCCAGGAAAGGGTCATACAAAACAGAAGTAGACCATAGGGAATAACAGTTTCCAATATCTTCAATAGTTTTAAACTTAAACTGCTCATTTTATATAATTTTATGGTTAGTTATAAACAAAGGAAGCGGGCGCACCTGTCTTCCGTACGCGGTGCGTCCGCGCAGTCCAGCTGTTTGATTGCCAGCGTAAAAAAGAAAAGGGTTGCCTTTAAAAAAATACATATTACGAGGATAAAGCCAATTAAGTGCTGAGATGAAGTTGTTATAAGTTCCGTAGAGAATTTTATTGGATTTTTTATGGAGTTGCGAACCGTTTTGTGTTCTTTTGGAAACCTATAAATTCCTTATAATAATACCTCAAGGCTTTTCCTTACTTCTTCTTGGCAAGAGTTACGCAATTCAATACGGCCAAAAATTACAACAATAAATCAAACATATCTCATAGAAATATTGTTAACTGCATCTTTGGTCTAGTCATCGTAAATGCTACTACTGAGGATGAGGTCCTCGGTTTGATTAACGGGTCAGGCAAAGTGTTATTGGGATTTTCCATCAAGAATTTTTCTGTAGCAGACCAGTCTGGAGTTATGCACGGTCAATGGCAATGAGACTACCTCCTATTACATGGTAGGTTCTTAAGGGCGCACGGGATGATAGCTAAAATTAAAATTTTGCCTCCGCTTCCTCCATCGTTCTTTCCCGCTCGCACTATCAAGAAGATTATTTTAGGGTGAACTAACATAACATACCAGTGGCGAAGGTTCCATACAACTCGATTCCTACCGGTTTCCCTTTGAAAAATGGCACAGTCAGTATTCTATAGAGAGACAAAATAATATAATCACAGTTGGCGCAGTGGCTCAGCGGCTCAGCGATTGGCTGTTGCGCTGCGGGTCGCGGGTTCCATTCCCGCACGGAACAAATATTTGTATTGCCTTCAGACAGTTGTTCCGGGTCTGGCTGTTTGTGTATGTGAGTTTAATTGTTTGCAAACGCACCCACGATACGAGAGAAATTCCTAGTGTGAAGCAAAGATTTCAAAAGAAAAGCAAAAGATGTACTCCGGCTTACTTCTTACAAAAATTGACCCTATTCGCTACTGTTACATACATAACTGCTGAAATGTACTATAAGGTCATCTCAGTCTAACGCTTCGGTGAAAATCGGCGTAATGTTATGTTATGGTAGAAATATTGTCACAAATCACGCAACATTTAACGGGATTTGTATCTTAGTGCGGAACAAGCCTGTAGTCTGTTTTCATTTCATAACTGTTTCCTCGTTATATTTCCATAAGCTTTGATCTTTAACTTACCTCCCACTCGTTCGTAATAAAATTCCTGGTATAATGAAGGCAATGAAGCCGTTTGCCATACCTTTTGATAACCAATTGACTTATTCTTAAGCTTTACCAGTACCTCCTGTGTTTTATCCTAGATTAGCTCAGGTAATGTGTTTATGGTCAGTTTCAGGGACTTTTACTGTCAGCCTGTGTCATCCTACTGTTCGACAAAAGCCACTTAAGGACATCCAGTTCTTTCGATCCAGGCTACTGTGGACCGCTGGTCGTAGGTTCCGTCAAACTCGTCCCGTTTCAGGGACTTATAAAAATGTAACAAGGAAATATTAAAAAATGTAACATAAACATCACACCTGTAATCCTCGAAGGGTTAGGCATAAGTGTACCCAATTATAGCACACCCACATTTCGCCAGCTATGTTTAAGTCTCTTGTAAATGGGGGCGAGCCTATTGCCAGCAACGTGGCACTAATCCCGACTCCGGGGCTGCTACTGAGCCAATTCCTGATGGAAAAACCCAGGAATACTTTGCCCGACCCGGTAATCGAACCCAGGACCTCATGCTCAGCAGTCGCGCTTGCGACCACTCGACTAACGAGGCCGTCTTAAAAATGTAATACAACCAAAAGCCTCCTTCAGACATTTCCCATACATTACCTTACGACATTACATTTTGATATCAAATCGAATCAGTTTAATAACTTTAAAATACCTTCTGAAGCTAAATCATAACCGAACAGATTACGATATAGGTGCACGGTGCACATTATTGCCTTTAATTTCATAGTAGGTACTTCAAATAAGCAAGTACCGCTCGCACCCAACGCGGCCTTTGCGTTTCGTCACAGCCACATTCCTGGGTCTCGGATCTAGTGTAGGGCTGACAAGTAATCTAGGAAAATGTCCATTTCAATGTTGAAATGGCTTTGAAAAGCTAAACAATGTGGGTGAATAATGGCCATAAATCAAGGGACATCAAGGAGTTGGGCGTCAACATGCAAGAAAGGGAACCTGTAATTGTGAATTGAATTAATCGTTAGTAAGGAACGTACAATATTCTGGATTTCTAAAACCTATATTTTGTCTATTAGCTGTTGAATGACAATGATCTAAAGAGAGACAACTAAAAACTCGTCAAGTTGAGGAATTGAAAATCCCTCTTTAATCTTCTAAAAAACCCTATACTTGACAAGTAAATTGAAATGGTAAAGTCACAAGTGACAGCTGTCACCGGTGGGAAAAGATATCATCTGTTTTCAATTATCACCTTTGCAATGCTGCAAGTGACTTTCTGCAGTTATACCGAGTGTCTTCCACGTTTAATCCTCTAACCACCTCTTGCGACACTAACGGGAAGTGACAGGGAGGTCAAATTCTAGTAAGGCGATTATACAATATATTATGCACGTGGGCCAACCCTAATCTAGCGTCGAGTTGTCTCAGCATGCCGACAAACATGTTGATTTATGTGGCGTGTTATTCTAGTTTTGGGAACTTCCAATTAAAGTAAGACGAATTAGTACAAAAGATTTAAGGTGCGCTTCGATGGTAAATAAAACGGTTGGCTGTTATGGTCGATGGGGTATGCAGGGTGATTGATATATCACTTTATAAGAGCATGTTTGGAGGAACTATTAAGTAATTTGAGATAAGAATCCAACGATTTAGGCCTACCTAATTATTATTTATTGGTGTAGTATCTGGGTATCAATTTACAGGAAAATGAAAAGGTGTCTTCAGAATTTGGAGCGACATTTAAATTCGATATTTCATCACGTTTTTCTGGACGTGATGCGTTCCGTTTCCGTCGAAATTCTAGCTCACAAACCACCACCAACCAACGCATTTCTGAACCTTTCTCAAACGGGTGAACCTGCCGTCCAAGCTATAAAGTACCAATGTAAGTTAATTTCACACCCACGACCTACAGGTCGTTTAATTAGGAAGTGAGTCATTCACTATGCTTTGACGTATGAACTTTGCACATTTGCTGACAGCTGGTTGAGTTAACCCACTGACCCGTGCATTGCAGATAGAAACAAGCAATAACTTATTTTATGACTGCCTTGTTGTCTAGTCGCAAGTGCTACTGCTGAGTATAAGGTCCTGGGTCCGATTCCCAGGTCGGACAAAGTGTTATTAGGGTTTTCCATTAGGAATTTCTCAGTAGCAGCCACGGATTTTTGCTCGGTTAATTGGAATAGGCTCGCCATATGAGAGTCTTAAACGTAACTGGCTAAATACGACTGTACTATGCGTATGGTTGAACTGCGTGCAAACTGTAACATATTATAAACTTCCTGTGCATTCTGCTACCCTAGTAGTTTAAGTCGGCAGGGCACACCTCCGTCTAACCTTTCGAGGATTACAGGTGTGATGTTTTGTCCTGATAACATTTTATATTTCTTCAAAACTGTTCTTAATAGGAAAACGAGACTATGATTATCTATTACCACAAATACAACAAAAAATGTGTAACAACGAAAAGTTACGGTCACTTTTTGCATGCAAAAAGTAGTGTATCGAAGTCGGTTCGCTCTGTTTCATGTGAATTTCGTCCGAAATGGAACGAAAGCGAAAATCTAAGTGATTGTAGGGTTGACACTTCAAACATGCACCACGGCATGTATATGAAGAGAGTGAATGAAAACGTGACTGTTGCCAGAGGAGAATCGAAGAGGAACACATTTTTGCTGACCTCAAGTAACATGTCACGATGCCAGGTAAAGATTCCTGAATTGGCAAGCGCGTATTAGCAAGCGTAGTAGGTGACCCTACAAGCTAGATGGGTGGACGACCATAAATATGGGTCAGAATAGATGTGGAAGCCGCAGGTCAGGGTGCAGTTTGAGAGAGGTCTATGTCCAAATGTGGGCTGCGATAGGCTGAGTTATTCTTTAGTCCATCATTGTTCTGAATGACGGTACTACCGCGATCACTGACGGTCGACCACTTTTCAACCTTATTGCCCTGGGCAAAATGGTGAAAAGTAGTCGACCGTCAGTCAGCGCGGTAGTACTTAACGCATCTCATGGATAAACCAAAGCTGACATCCATGAAAAGAAATCTCGTTCCGATCCAGTTCCCTTTGCTGTCCTCCCCCAGCGACGCCCTAAGCCGAGGCTCGTACCCTACAGTGGTGCCTTTAGCGTGTAGTCACTTTGTTTGGAAGTATTTTGCCCTGGCTGTAGGCCTTACAATTAAGGGTACCACACAAGGTTACCCACAGGATAGCCCGGCAGACGGCAACTTCCTAGGTTGACCTGTGAGATGCCATTCACAAAAAAAAACATGATCAGAACGAAAGAATTCCACAGAGTGACTGTGGCCTCTTTTCTGTGAACCACACTCGACGTCTCAATGTGACATAAGGTTTCTATTAGAATCAGACTACATAGGAAATAGGAATTGCCAGATTAGGTTTCGTGGTCGTGAAAGGTAATCTCGCCTACCGCTAAACGTAATTATGTTATGACATTAATATTTTATGTTTTGTTCATTTCCTTTTCAGAGAACGGGGTTGAATTGGCCAATTATATTTTTATTATTAAGTGAATTGTGAATTATTGTCTAAGTATGAAATTGCTACCGGGTCCGCCCGCATACCTAATCATGTTTTTATGATCTGGGTTTTTAAACTTTTCTTTTGTCAGATTTTTATTACTGACCTGATTATTATTCAAAAAATCGACCATAAAAAAAACAAACAACATTTTTTGTAGTTTTTATTATTTTAGTCAAGATGGAACTCAAAGTTACGTGAAAAGAATAATTTACTTTTGGTGGCCCATAATGAAATACTTACATACTGCCTTTTACCTGTGATACAGATATGTAAGGACATTATTTGTAAAATAATCCTTTACAAAAGCTCTACCTACCTCTCAAATTACAACAATTAACAAACCTTACTGCGTTAATTGCCGCTAAATTGCTAATTACCTGGCCTTAAGATTAGCATAATGAACTTTACTAATTCTATTATTGTCTTACACCCATGTTTAGTAATTGGAGAATACGAATACTAGTGATAAAATATTGTTAGACAGCCCTTGTCTTAGAGTAATGACCTCTTGACCAAAATACAGATGTTTTTGTGTGTCGAGGAATGACCACAAGTTATTTTCAAGTTGTTCTTGTCGATGTAGATCGTTTATCTTATTCGAGGTGACTGGCAATACGAACAACATGTTTTTTTTATCAACACTATGGAGTGTTGTAAAAAAAATTCATGAGAATTGATTTGACTGACACACCCTTAATTCTTATTCAATTATTGATTCTTTAAGAGACCGAAAGTGACCTATTTCCTAAAGTGATCAACATTTTACTGTAAGGTGTGGCGTATGTCGGTAAAGATTGGAGAACCATTTGATGGCCAACCCATACTTGCTTTTGCCTAAAAACACCCTAAGTAGGCTGAAAAAAGACGATTAATGTAATAACTGACTACACGTTAAAAACAGCTACATCCCGTTTGGTAAATTTCCCGATTCGCCAACTAAACAAAATGCACGTCTTTTGTTTTGTTGGCGAAACAAATGAAAAATGAGTCCCGTTTCGTCAACCATAAGACGTATTAATACACATGTATGAAATGTATTAAATGTATTAATTCAAATTGATAAATACAACGATTAAATAAAATAGCTTTAAAAATTACTACAATTAATATTTGTCTAAAAAAAATTGTAAAACACGACTTGTAATCAAAAGTTGATATTTGTGATTGAATATTTATGAGCAGTTGGTTTCTAACAAAAGAGGACTATTAAAATAACAGCTTAAATCGATACGAGAAGGGAAATTGTTTTCGTCATTTGATTACGTAACATTACATTACGCCTGAAATCCCCGAATGGTGAGGGCTGCTTGTGCGACGTAAAGAATAGCACCATCCCATATCTTGTGTCCGTGGGTGTCGTAAGAGGCGACTAAGAAACTTACCAGAGAATGGGTAGCAGCGTTCTCTGTGCGTTTGTAACAACCGTACTGCGATCGCCAACCCGCCTGCCAAGAGTGGCGATTATGGCAAAACCCCCCGTTTGGGGGAGGGCTATGTCCAGCAGTGGACGCCTTTCGGCTGAAATGATGACACCCACTTTTGATGTGAAACATCACACAAATTCGCGCCTAGGCCGTAAAACCGACTCGTATGCTGTGACGGGGAATGGCATGATGCTATCATGGCGTAGCATTCAGGGGTGCTACGTAAAATCAACCTTTCCCCGTGAAAATAGTGTTTGTTTCGGATCGATTTTTGATCATAAGAAACATTTTAGTTACGAAACTACTTTTTTTTCTTTATTTCACTTACTACTATTTCGTAATGCAGCTTGTGATCGTTTTCATGTTCCTACAGTACCCTTAACATAAACATGCCAAATTCAATATTTAGTTAAACTAAATAATTGTCTTCGTCAAATCTTAGGTTATGGATTATGTAGGAATCTAGTCCCAACCCTATTTAGCTTATAGTAACTGACGTGTATAGAATTACATTAAAGTTTCGGCTCGACCCTTTCTAAATATCTTGCCGATTCAATAAACAAATACCAAGAACACTTTTTGATTTATTGTTTTAGTAAGTTTCAATTAAATTAAATTATTAATCAACGAATTTGACTGTAGGCGGCTCTAGATTTGGTATTGCTTGCAGCAGTTACACGAGTTTAAATGAATTAACGATGGCCGATTGTAAAATGCAAAACAAATTAAATTATTCGAATGCTCTACTTACTAATTCGATTGTGGATTGTTACTGGCTAATAAAACAATCGACTGCTCAGAAATAGCTGAAACTAAACAATGGGAACTGTCAAATTGTGTCTTCGATTGTCAATCTGACCACTTTCAATTGTTTCTTGTTGTGTGATGTGAAACAAATTGCATCTTGATTATTTATTAATTGGTTTTGATGATTTACTTGTGAATGTTTATTAGTGAAATGTTTGCCGTTTTTTCTTTCATATTTTTTTGCATACAGGATGTAAACGGACCCTTGACGAATCCGTCAACCAAGCATTATGTACATCAAACTAAGTAACATTACGCAAAAATTATTGCTGGGAAACGACTTTTTTCTTGGAGTGGAAAATCACGGTTTACGGTTAAACTCAATGTAGCACGCTCAAAACATTGTGCTGATGGATGCTTTGAATAGTAAACGGGTCGTGAAAATATTACCTTAAAAACTAGTATTTAAAAAAAAACTCGTGAAAAATTTAACCTTAACCTTCAATATCTCCGTAACTAGAAAGTTCCCAGGAATTGCCTAATACAAAAAAAACCACAATGTATCGGAGACCAAGTGCCTTTCGGCTTCGTTAAGGGTATTTTTACACCCTTTATGTAAATAACAATAGCGCAACCAGTGTACAACTTTCTATGGTTGGGGACGACTTGTACGACCTCTTACATCGTAATAAGACTGCATTATGAATTTGATCAAGATAATGAATGAGCCGGCTTTTATTTCAAATTCTAAATATATTATTTATTTAAACTTCATGTACAAGAGTGGTATATAGGCGGACTGAATGCCACAAGGCATTCTCTACCAGTCAACCTTTGGGTTCAATAGGACAACATTGTGATAGGGTACAAAATAATAATAATAACATACACATATAACATCACTTCTGTAATCTAAGGTACACACATTTTGCTAGTTATGTTTAAGTCCCATTTAATTGGGGGCGAGCCTATTGCCATCAACCGGGCACAAATCCAGAGTCCGTAGCTGCTACCCTCGATACCCTCCCCAACCCTCGATATATTCCTTGAAGAACATAATGAGGGCTCAATAAGTCAAAGATCGATATGCCGGCAATTTTTATCGATGCCTTCACTTAAGCGATTACAGGCGTAACCGCGTGCAAACTTTAGTATCTGCCTCCTTATTTATGTATCTTTCCATCAGCATTACTTACATTATTAGCAGTACACAATGTAACACTAATTGTAATCTAAAGCCTGATCTATCGTCTATGAAATTTTACGCTAATCTGTTCACTCGTTTACGACTACGAGTGGTTAATGGTTAGTAGTCGAGTAAGCTTTAGTTACGCATAATTATCTGGATACCGAGTATTTTACAGATTTGTCGATTTAGATCATCGATTTATATAATAGCGTATCGAATAGTGAAACTAGAATAATATATATGTTCCCGCAACTCTACCGATCTGCCGTTAAAAACGACGGCACGGTTGGCGCAGTGGCTGAGCGATTGGCCAGCTGCGCTGCGTGTCGCGGGATCGATCTCCGCACTGAACAATTATTTGAATGATCTACAGGTAGTTGTTCCGGGTCTGGCTGTTTGTGTATGTGAGTTTAAATGTTTGTAAACGCACCCACGATACAAGAGAAATTCCTAGTGTGAGACACGTTTTATTTTAAAAAAAAAAACAAATTACGTACAAATTACTCATTTTTAATTAACTTTAACGTTTGATCGGATTTAGGTGTAATTGCTCACATAGGTAGACTGTCACCTAAATTACAAAATAGACTACATTTTGTCATTCTTGGAGTTTCCCTAGGAAGCCTAAGAAACCGTGCTAGTCTAAATTACAATTCAGAACTGTTATGAAAGTCAGTAAAACACCTTCAGGCTAAGCACATAACATGAAGCACAGGAACACTCCTAAAGTAATACCACAACTTATCTCAGTAATGCAAACACATAATTTTACCAACCATCTTCCTTAGTCACGCATGTTACGTAACAAAAGATAACATTATAGAAAATAATTATAATTTCGCATATAGCAAGCGTGAGATAAAGGCATGGTCCAGCTATGCGTTGCGTGCGAATGCGAGGTCATACAATCGCCGCTTTCTCATAGACCTGAACGGAAAGAGCTTGAATTATCATTTCAGGTGAGCTTGCAACTAAACTGCTCATGTGAATTAAACTCGCTAATGTATTAAGGCCTTTAAAGGTAAGAAAATGAAGAACACGTTGGGTTGTGTGAAAGATGTACCATTACCTAAGTATAAAAAAACTTTTTTGAAGAAAATAACCGACTTCCAAAAAAATGTCTAAAATATTTTTGGTTTCCGAAGTCGGTGAGTTTTGCTTGTTTCATTGACTTTTTTTGCAAAAAAGCTTTTATTTTTATCCTTTTTAGTTGAATTAATTTTACATTTTAACTTGAAGTTATTAAGGGACCATCATGTCATCTACATAGGTCAAGAAGAAAAAATACGTATCAAAGTAATGGTATTGTATTCAAAGGTTTTTGTGTCAATAAACTTATTTTTTTTTTTACAGGGAGCTATCTCATAAGTCAAGGCAAGTTAATTTATATACCCCAGCGCGCAGGCTTCAGAATCACGTAAATGGCCCAGTAATCACGGAGTAATTGGTGATATGATACACGAAAAAAAAAGGAGTTTTTTTTTATTGTCTGCGTCTGAGAGACGAGATAACGGCTGTAAGCTAGTGTGTAGAGTACACGGTAGAATGTAGACCTCAAAAATATTTCATAAGAGTAGTAGGACGGTGATAATTGAACTCAGGATATTGAGTTTTCTTGCTCAAGCATCCACCTGCTTCCCCAAAATTAAATGCATTTCTCTATTAACGAGTTACGCTCTCTGCCATCATTAATGGTTGTTTCCAAGCTCATTTCCCTGTAAAGGCAGGCATTACTAACATAAAAGTACCTATTTCCCATCAAATTAAAAATATCCTACCACGTATTGTACAATTCGGAAGTCGCCTATTACACAAATACACGTTTCCAATACCAGGATTGAAGTTACAGGCATTACAACATTCTTAAGATAAATAATTACGGTGATTTTCTCTTATGACGTAAGCAGAACATGCAAATATCTTTCTGCAGCTTCAACATAACTGTTTAGACGAGTGTGTGTGGACATTACCGTTACATATGATCCATCCTTATGTGTCTTTAGAAGTTTAGATATTTTAGCACATTTATGGTGATTTTGAATTTGGTAGTCGAATTACAGGCAGTCAGTGGCCCGAAAGCCTGACAACAAGCCTTAACAAGGGGTATCGTCAGCAAATAAGTCGCGGTCCGCATGGGCCGATGCCTGCCAGGGCTGCGGGACTGTTCGAAAGAGATACCGTGGGTCTGGAACACAAAGGGCAAAGAAGGAACATGGATGGGTTTTAGTCAGTACAAGTCTGACACTCCCTTACGCTCCGCCCAGAGTGGGATGACACTGAATGTTGACTGACATTTGATGATTTCCCATACGAAAAAAATAAAATAAAAAAAGGGGCTTCGTATTACCCAGTACTAACTGAGTTGTGGAGGTCAAATAGGCAGTCGCTCCATATAAAATACTGATATTCAGCTACATCTGGTTGTACTTTAAGCCGACGCCAACATAGTTGGGAAAAGGCTAGGCAGATGATGATGATGACTGTGATTTTGAATTTGTCTGATAATATCACTCCTGCCCCCGTAGCATGACCACCGTAGAAACGGGTTTTGTCGACGGAAGAATCGACAAAATGACAGATTTCTAATGTTGATCTGTAATTTTGTCGATTCTCCCGACGACAAAACTCATTTCTACGGTGTACATGCTACGCGTGCTGTATGACCACGAAGGATTGGGCAAAGATATTTCAACAGTATGCATTGAAAAGGTGTGGTCATATGTAAGGAAGCGGTATACACCATCAAACTGAACAACTTTCCATGCAAAATTTCAATACGGTCTACTTCATCATCTTCCAGCCCTTATCCCATGTTACTTGAGGTCGGCGCAACACGTTTTTTTTCTTCCATATCCTCCTCTATCAACCGTCATGCTATCATTTACTCCTTTTTATTTCATATCATTCCTTACACAATCCACAATACGGTCTTTTTGACCCAAATGAATTGGCAAGTTGATTGATTTTTCGTCATAACCATGTTGGTCTCATGGAGATAATTGCATGTTTGATGATTTATAATATCACTTCCTTAAATATGACCACGCCTTTGTGATACACACCCTACCGTACACCTACATTTCCCCAGATTATGTTTAAGTCCCACGTAATAGAATGCGTGCCTATTGGCATCAACTGGGCACAGATCCTGGCTCCGTGGCTGCTACTTAGTAGTTCCAGACTAGTTTTCCATGTCCATCTGTTCATGATTAGCATATTAATATGCGTTTAAATATAATGCTAGTCTTTTTAATTGGCGATGATATTATTTCATTTTAAGATAAGGTCTAACTTTAACTTTACTTCCAAGTTAAATATTCTATTTAAACTAAGGAACGACAGTAATGTAATAAATAGCCATTAAAATACCGTTCTCACGTTTCAGGCTGTATAAACAAACGCCCTGTCTTTGCTGATACTATTGCCAATAAAATATATTGACTGATTTTGAGGTTAGGGTAGGACGGCATTCCCTAGTATACTACTTACCAGTTTTTAGTATTTAAAATTATAATTAGTTGATTGTTTATGGCAAACAGGCCCATTTCCAATGAGCTAGATAATTCAATTTTGAAATAAGGCAAATCTCAAGGTAGATACAGTTAAAATAATATATGCGAAAGCAAACATAAAATCGATAAAAATAACAGTCGCAGTATGACACTTTACTGTTCCATTTCCTACGCTCAAAGTGCTAATAGTGTGGCCCAACCCGTCTATCGATATCGAGGTCAGAAGTATTAGCACTTATTATCGACATACTCTTACACGCCCACCCAACTTCCTATAGAAAGCTTAAACAAATACAAGAAAGGGAAGCGTTTAATGAAGCTATTCACAATTAATGATACGTTTACGAGCATCATGTAAGAACAGGTTATAATCGATGTTTTTGTAGCTGTATAAATAATTTAAAAAAATATTTGTTGATAAAAGTAATCTAGTTTTGTTTGTTGAGGTTTGAAAAAGTATTTGATGAAGTATCAAAACTAAAAAAACACTTTAAATTCGTAAAGATTAATGATTTCACAACATAAACACGATCGTGAAAAAGAAATATTAATTCAAAACTTTCCACCAGGTAGCTGACACTGCTCCAAGACCGACCCACTACTTTATAGATCTTCAGATTAGCCTCAAACATACGCTGAACGTGGACATCGTTACGTAGGTGCCTCATTTTACAACATGTAGTGATTACTCTGTCGCCTTTATCCATGAACCAAATGAAAACAGCGCATTAAAGTATATTAGCTGTTTATCGCTGCGTTAAAGTAGCTGGAAATCAACTGGAAACTGGTTAATGTTTCCGTGGCCGACGGCCCAGCAATTTGTCACTACTCCTGTACTATTGCAATCATTAATTCCCAACACATTATTGCAGCCGTTCCAACCAGGAACGTACTTCTTGTTGACACTGATTGGAGTTCCTTTCACGCGCACAGCGGAAAGAACATGACTGCGCGAACATCAAAGCTGCTACTTTGCAAACAAACAGACGGGCTTTTGAAAAGGGAGCGACGGTTAGATTGCATCACGTAAGTTATTAGACACTATGATGAGGGGATATCGACTCTCTTACATAGCTCGACCTGCACGCAGTAATACCCGTTCTCAACGGACATAAATCATAAAGTAAACACGGAAAACAATTAACAGAAAATAACGAACAATTTCAGCCGACACGAGTTTAAAGATACCGATCTTCCAATCAGCTGTCAATTTGAAAAAAAGTGTTGGCCTCAATTGCATTTTATCGATACTATTACGCAAATAAGGTGCATGGTCAAATGACCACAGGAGAGGTAATTAAAGATTGCGATTGCATTAAATGATTATGATAATGAAGTTCAATCGTTTAATTCGTTACCATTATATTTGCTATTCCCGGTTAGGATATTTGCAGAGTTAATTAAAATCGTGGAGTTAATATTACACGGTTCAGAAAGTTTGTTCTGGTTTAACACACATAAGTTCTATTCGGTTACGTCATAATTGCTTCGCAATTTCGATTATGCCGTGGTAAAAGTGTTAATAACAATGTGTTAGCAAATTTATTATGTGTTGTAAAATGGGATCATATATTGTTCTATGCTATAATAAAAAAAGCTATTACGTTATAGTTATGCCATCCGCTGTGTAATTAACATTTCTCGTTAACATTTCCAGTTGCTTTAGTCCTTTATTAAACCCAGAGTGTGCATTACAGTCGTTATTTAAATGCTAACAACGACTTAATTAAAGTTTTATTCGTATCATGAATGCTCAGTCGGCATCCATTGGCTGAGTAACTACAAACGACAATCGATAAACTGTGCTGTGAAATAAATCTTATAGTTTGTCTTTCTTGATGTTCGATCGATAACATCGTTAGAGTTATTTAAAACGCCGCGTAGGTGAACGCTGAACGCCTCGCAACACTAGAACAATAAATCGTCTGTCGAGTAGCAACCACGAGACAAGATTATCGATAATTTTGACGTGCAACACTAGCCCGCCGATGTTCTCACTCTAGTAATTAAAAAAAAAAATGCCAGATAGATTTTCGTTTTACGAAATAAAAAGAAATTTGAAACTTTTTAATATTTATGTTCGCGAAACACCTGGCCACCTAGAATTCTATGCTAAAGACTCATAAATAAATTCTTATGTGATATTTTATAACTGGATAGTAACACTATATTTTACTGGTTCGATGCTCGGACTGTGTAGGAACTGGTTCTAGCAAATTATACATGTCTCTTTGTATCCGGTGCCTCTTCTTCGCCATAATTTATAGCATCTGCTTTCTAAACCCTACGGTTAGCTTGGTAGACGCTTACATGTTTTAATTCACCGCGCTGGCAAGCTGGATGTTTCTTTATAAATTTTAAAGAGCTGCATTGTGATTTTATTTGTTGGATGCTATCGTAAATTGGATGGAATAAAAGGCCTTTGCTGCGTTCAGAAACGAGACTTGGAAGTTTATTACAATATTCTAGGAAGTTATGTTAGACGAGTGTTCTTTAATAGATTTTTATTCAATTTCATGATGGTTTTATATCCGAGCCTTGGAAAATATAAAGAAATATCAAGAAGCCGTCAAACAAATCATTAAAGTAAACGCTTAAACCATAAAACTCAAAGACGATAACAGAAACTATAAATCAGGTACTAACCACTTCATTCCAAGATGGCCGGAGAAATATAATTGCATACTACGCAACTTTAAAAAAAGAATACGCACAGAGTTGTCAAAAAACTAATTCTTAGTAAAGCCGCAGGCTACTGTCAAGCTTCTATTTTAGCAATAAAAAGTAGTCGCACAAGCATTTTATCGCTAGTTCAATCTTATACCGAAAATCTTATTTTTTTACAGTGTAATATTTTATAATAAGCGTAGTTTTTGACATGTCTAGTGTGAGTCTGTAGTAGAGTACGTGTGAGATTGTGCGTGTGATGTGTACTAAGCTTAAAGGTGTAAAAAGTTTGGTAAATGTCAGTGGCCTCATATCTTTCAAAGTAGCAAAGCACGACTACACGACGACGATAATTTGGAATCTGTAAGAATGTCACTGTGAAGGATCGCAACATTTTTGACATACTGAAGTCTCCATCGTATGAACTTTTCACAAAAGACAAAAGAGGCTAGTAATGAATTTGGTCAAAAACACAACTTTACAGTAGTTTCTGTGCTGTATTTCTCTTGCTTTATATTTCTTGTCATGTACCTTGAATTCTACTCTGCAGTAGGTTTGACATTTCAAATTTAGAAGTGACATTTCTATTTCCTTAATTTCAAATATCGAGTAATTTAATTTTATTAGTGCAACATTATCATTAGCATTAATTTTAGAACCAATTTACATAATGCATAATGCTAAACTCAAAATTAGCATAATATCTATATCACTGTAAAATAACTGTTTAAAAGCTTTAAGATTTCTAAGCACAAAGTTACATAAATTAAAGTGTTTTTAATAGATTTATGACTTCGCAAATCAACGTCGACGTCTGAACCGTTTGACTCATAAACATTTCTATGTCAGATTGACGTTGACAAGTTACGTCAGTTAATTATATGGGCATATTTAATTAATTAAATTTTAATTACAACGTTTTTCGTTGTAATTGGCCTGCTTTGAAATCTGTTTTCTTTTTTATGGTCTAACTTTAATTGACCGTTTACATTAATTTTAATATTTTGATAGTAATTTATAACATTGATAGGAGTTTCCACTTTTCACTTAACCTTTTAGTAGACTAATTGAAAAAAATATCAATTCACACATTTAGTTTATAACATAGTCGATACGTTATTATTTAGTTTATTTTAAGACGAAGAAAATCCTGAATGTTAAACTCTTCTTCAAAGATTTAACAGCCGTAACGAAACATTTGTGCGTAACCAAATAGGCTATTAAAAATATCCTATTAAATCCACAAAAGTGAGCCATAAACATCTACTCAATCCCATAATAAACTTTCCAACAAACAAACTTTTTCTCATAAATCTATCAGAAAAAAAAAAGTCTTAAGTCCAGAGTCTATAAAACGTAAAAATATAGCACCTTTAATTATTATTGGTGCCATAAAGACTTGCTGTCTAACGCGCAAAGCCTGCATTCTTTGCAGCAAAATTACAAGACGGTTCAGTAATGGCGTATCCGTACCACAGGCTACCTGTTTCTTAGCATAATGACTAGCCTAACTGGAGCTTTGTGTTAAGGAATGTTCACGAATTCTCTGTACTGTGCACTTGGCGCGAATGGCTTCTTGTAACGTTCTAAGTTGTGATCGAATTGTAATTGATTAGTTTCGTTCGGTTGTTTTGTTTCGAGTAACTTTAAACCTTTCTTTCTGATGTAAAACGAAGGCCTTGCTGAGACTTATTTATTGGCTATAAACTTAAATTCGCAATTTTGTTTCTGTGTAATGCTGCTCAAGTCACCTATTTTATATATTTTACGAACGTTGGACATGAAACCTTAGCTCACCATAATGAATGCCAAATATGATTTCTGAAACTGAATGCCATGACATAACAGTTATTGATATTCTGCTTATCCTTTAAACAATAATAACTGTCGCATTATTTACCGTTGCCTTAAAGAAATGAAACACCACCACGTCCAATTTCATAGACACCGTCAATTTCCTTACTCCAGCAATTTCTTTAAGCGAAACAAAATACTTTAGCTTTATCTATGTATACTTAGGTATTATAAACACAGCTTACACCTCAGCGCAAATCCCGTTTCTATCTTCACGTAATAACACTAATCCTGGCGACTAGAAAATACCCGAGCCGCACCCAACTATACATCGGCTACGAATTAAACTCTTAATTGCGTGTACATTGCCGCTTTACATTCGCCCTCTGATATGTAGTTAGAGGCAAAATGTTAATGGATTGTTACCTTAAGGGGAAACTTTACAGTCGTGGTTCGCTTGTATCCTGGGAAAACGGGGCAGCCGTATCAGAATCCGTTTGACAGAACAATTGGGTTCAGTTAATATTCATGGGATCTGTCAATTATTTTCTCAACGGTTCAGTGTATCGCTATCTATATTAGAGGTTATTGGATGTTAATTGTGGAATTATTCAGTTTTAAATGTGACGAAACGTGAACTTGTGTTAAGACCTGGAATGTGCTCGAATAATGATCAGTTACACTTTAAATGAGACCGCCCATTACATACCGAGTTTCCTCCGTGCCTCGGAAAGCACGTTAAGCCGTTGGTCCCGGCTGTCATTTGTAGATCTTTGACAGTCGTTAGGCAGTCAGTGGCCCAAAAAGTCTGACAACCAGTCTTACCAAGGGGTATCGTATTACCCAGTACTAACTGGGTTGTGTAGGTCAGATAGGCAGTCGCTCCATGTAAAATACTGGTATTCAGCTGCATCCGGTTAGACTGGAAGCCGACCCCAACATAGTAGGGAAAAGGCTAGGCAGATGATGACACTACAAAAGAGCCAAGCCAAGCCAAGCGAGCTAAGTGAGCTTCCAATCAACTCCATCCTATCCTTGATTTTCTGTTTTTATTGAAAATAATTAACGTCTGAACTCACAACTTTAATGACTATACTTTCGCAGTATGTTGTTAACAATTTACAGGGAGATGCGACTGCTATTTTCTTGACACGTCTTTTAAACGCCTTTTACGACACACACGAGATGTACAGGTTGTAACAGAAAGGGAAAACATATAAAAGGAAGGGGGGGGGGGGTTCATATGAAAGGATATGCTGCAGACCATCAAACTGAACAACTTTGTCCTTGGGTCTAATATCGTAAATGCGAAAAAAATATCAGCAATTCTATACAAAATTTCAATACCTACTCGACCCAAATGTATGGGACCGCTGAATTTTTTTTAAATATCGTAAATGCGAAAAAAATATCAGCTGTCCCATACAAAATTTCAATACCTACTCGACCCAAATGTATGGGACAGCTGATATTTTTTTAAATATCGTAAATGCGAAAAAAATATCAGCTGTCCCATACAAAATTTCAATACCTACTCGACCCAAATGTATGGGACAGCTGATATTTTTTTAAATATCGTAAATGCGAAAAAAATATCAGCTGTCCCATACAAAATTTCAATACCTACTCGACCCAATGTATGGGACAGCTGTTTTTTTTTTCTGTCTGCAGTTTCGGTCTGCAGCATATCCTTTCATATGACTATACCTTTGCTGTTTTTAGCCGACGTAAAAAGCAATCCCACCGTAATAAAAACGATAGTACTTTTTGGACATACGCCCTTTTCTTTACTAACACCGCAAAATCTTAATACTCATAAAACAGTATAAACGCTTCTACGTGAATTTATAACGCACTTATTCAGCATAACCCGTTGATTGCCTGCTGTTGAAACTGTCAGTAAACTTGCTTTACGTTAAAACGCGACAGCGATAAATTTCTCACATTTTATGTCAACCTGCTTCCTATTTCATAAATCTGCGGATTACCATGGTCGGATAAAAGAAGCTTATTACCAGGTTACGATGTTCGGTCATTACTTCCCCTTTGACATTTGGTGTCGTTTAGTATATTGTTGCAAACTAAACATTTCCATGTTATCTGAAGAAGATTGTTCTAAAATGAACCTTTGGACTTAGTAATAGGGTTTTATCAGTTTCATGTTCATCTGTAAACACATGTTTGGAAGTCCGCATAGACGCGTCGCCTGACTGATGGTTATCCGATATCCATAAGATGGTATGCTAAATCGCCGTTGATGGCCAGATGTGTTATTCAGTGTACAGGATGAGTATATTATTTAGCTTTTACAGTTATCTTGATGACATGATTGTTAGTCGCTAGTCGTGATTGCTCAATAACAATGAATATGCATCAAAGTCCTGTTGTTTTGTTGATAATTTAATTAAAAGCAACAAAATGAGCATATGCAGATGATGATGAGATGTTATGTTTTCTTAACGGCATGCCATAATTAGATTAATTATTAATTGATGTTGATGTTGAATAGCAAAAAGCTGCTTACAATATTTCCTTTATATTTCATTCCACAGTTGAAACATTATTCAAAAATTAGCATTGGCCACCTTGCGTTCCTTGCCAAATAAATTCACGCAGGTGCCTTTTAAGCCACGCTGTACGCCTATTCAAATGAAAAAGTTAGCAACAAAAGTACAGTCAGCACAGGATTTATTCTAAGAGGTTTCGGTGGCGATGTCGCGATGATAACATCTAGATCGGATCTCCTTGCGTGCCGATCCGATCTTCAAGCCCCTGCTTTAATGAGGCCTGGTGATTCAGTCTCGTGGGAGTGGCTAGAAAATTGTCCATTTTTATCATACATACGACGGCACTTATGTAATAGTCTGCTTATTATGCACATATATCAGCATCACTTTATCTTTGTTTAGAATTGTGTTTCCTGGATGGTTGTTTTCTGATGTGGCTTTGGAATAACGGAAAGGTAATAAAAAGTAAATCATCTGTTGTTGAGAAGACGTCTGGTCTTCAAGACATTCTTAAGTCCTCAAATAATCACTGGCCTTCAGAGTGCCTCAAGAACAGTGACAAGAATGTGACGTCAGATTATGTTTCTGACATCTTAGAAATATTATACAGGGGTCACAAATTCGCTTGTCAAGAGTGGTGGTTAATTCAAGATTATTTATTTTAATTACCAAGGTCTATGTTTAGCAGTGACCGATGGATATTCCTTGATATATTGACGTCAAGTCTAAGACTAGATTGAATCTCACAATGTAGTAAAAACAAAATTTTATAAACTCGCCCGTGAAATTAGTTTTATTGTCGTTTGGCAATATTTGCTTAATCATTCCGATCAATTATTTTAGTGCTCAATCTTTCAGACAGCCTTGACAAAGATTTATGTTCTCATTTGAATTGTAACGCTTTTCGCTTGAATGTTAATTATAACTGTGATTTGGTGAATAATTGGCTAACTTGCTGAAAATCAATTAATCATTCATCCATTGTAAGATTTTAATAGAATATCAATGACTTTTGTGTAGATGGCTATAAGAGTAGAAGACCAAGTAAACGATGGTTGGACTGTGTGAAGGATGATATGGCTAGAAAGGAGGTGACTGCTAAGATGACGAGTAATAGAGAAGCATGGAAGAAGACATGCTGCGCCGACTCTTTATAAATTGGGATAAGAGCAGGAGAATCAAGATGATCAAGCTTCTGTTACATACTTTTTACCGCCTTTAAAAGCGCATACTCATTATACATACATATAGAGGAGCACGTGGCTAAATAATAACAGCCGCTCGGATCGATCTTTAGGTTAAGCCGTGCCTGCCTAGGTTTGTCTGTGGATGGGTGACCACCCATTACATACCGAGTTTCCTCCGTGCCTCGGAAAACACGTTAAGCCGTTGGTCCCGGGTGTCATTTGTAGATCCTTGACAATCGTTAGGTAGTCAGTGGCCCAAAAAGTTTGACAACCAGTCTTACCAAGGGGTATCGTATTACCCAGTACTAACTGGGTTGTGGAGGTCAGGTAGGCAGTCGCTCCATGTAAAATACTGGTATTCAGCTGCATCCGGTTAGACTGGAAGCCGACCCCAATATAGTTGGGAAAAGGCTAGGCAGATGATGATGACTCATTATACATACATTTTGTCTTAAATTTCATTGGTTTCTTTTCAAGAGAAAGCATACACTACTACCTTTATGTATTAGGCAACATTGACAATAATAAAAAGTTGCAATTCAGTCCTTTATTGGGAAAGACTTGCATATCGCACTCACAAATTAATTTAGATTAGATAGTGACCTACTCAACAAAATTCATTTTAATCAGCGTTTCCTTTGTATTCTTTATCACGTCCGGCATTGTAATCATTGTAATATCTATCTGGTTATGTTAATCACATCTGCATCTTATTATCTAACGGTCGCATAATGAAATATTATTCAAATGAGGAGTTTAACATGCAAGATCTTGTCGATGTTTCTCTGTATCTCTTTGTGTGAATTCAAAAATTTTGTAACAATATGTGATGTTACTGAAGTAGTTTTCTTTATTGGTGATAAATTAAGAATTCCTTTTTTTTTTTAATGGTCTGTGTATTATTTTTTGTATATTGTAAGCAGATGTCAATGTCTCATTTGTTTTATATCTCTTAACATCGATAAAATTTGAGTGATATCTATGTTAGTATTCAGGATGTTAGTGGTTTAACTTTTCTCAGAAACAATGATTTAGTGATCATAATTTATTTCAGGGAAGTAAACTTTAATCAAGTCCATTTCCATAGCCAATAAAATTACGTTAACGCTTCCTTTGTTGCTCCTGCGAGTCTTGGTTATATTTTAACAACCATTGCTGAATTAATTGCTTCTTTAATAGACCTCTTTTGTACGACCAGCGCTGTGGGCGTTGATGTGGGCCAAAGTGGGTGTACGGGAGCCATAACAATAACATTCTCAGTTACTATTTGCAAGAGAGGCATTTATAACAGTATCTGGCAGACTTCTTTAGGTTAACCATAGACATTTATACTCTACTAAACACCAAAATAATAAATTATGAGTACCCAGTAATGATCAATGTACTAATTACTTCACTTCAGGCTAGTGTTGGCCTTTTGCACTTTGCGATATTTGGTTCATTAGCAACACGGTCATTAAGTCGGCGAGCAATTGATCATAAGTTACATCTCTATTTCACAAATCGGTTATAATTTTACTGCTCTGCTATGCAATCTGCATAGGGTTAACATTTATCAGGACGTTGCATGTAAAGAAATAATTTTATGATCAGGAATAAATCTCAGTTATATAGAAGGCCAATTTTAGTATTGTGGTACGGTGAAGTTCGTATTTCCAATTGACGACTTTTCACTGGTTGGAGTTCTAAGAATTTTTGTTTTAAGCCAAATAACATCCATTTTCAAGATGAATGAGTAAACTGTGAAATGGTGTTTTATTTGACTCTTTCACTTACCAAAATAAATATTATGATTGACCTCACGACCTTCTTTCTTACAATTTTTATTGGAATATCTTGATTTTCGATTGGTGGCTTTATAATTATGGACCTAGATTAAGAAATGCTTCATCGCCAACCCTATCATCCTAATACATCAGAATCCGCTGACACGAAGACGCTGCAGCGCTGTTAATTTACATCAGTCACGAGCACTAAGCTGCGACCCAATGAACTTTAGATGAAGATGTTACGTAAGCCTATGCAAATGATGAGGATGCACCAAACACAGGCTTTATGTAAACACTTTCACGAACTAATAGAGGTTCTATACGTAATGCTAAGGTAATATAAGGGAATGAATCGTGAGGGTTTTGATTTGTTGCTTTATCTTCTCCATCTTTGTTGTCGCTGTTAAGGGTTTTATTATGTAATAAAATTCACACAGTATCTTAAGAGCTTTTCTTAACGGCGTTTGTGTGTCTTTTTTGGTTAAGGACTGGGAACGGTCTCTAAGTTCGTCTCATAGGGTTTCAGAAAACACACTTTTATCACTTAAATGTTTTCTATCACCCATCTACTTGGGATTTAATTCGCAAGACTCGTCTGTAAGTGAATACACTTCTCAGTATTGTTCTGTAAATACAGCTCCATGATCTGTTTAGATTAGTCCTTAACTTTCCATGTCTGTTTCACTAAACGAAATTTCCCTCTAACAACAGTGAAATTTCGCGTTAAACCCGAAACGCCCCTTTTGCTGCATATACGTGTAAGAATTTATATTGTTTGTCGTATGTGGAGATAGTATCAGCGATAGGCGATAGCACCAACAAGTTCAAATAATCCGACCCGTAGCAGACCCGGTATTTATTGGTGTCTTTTCTCATTGTGTGGGCCCTCTATGTACGCTACTTTTGTTTTTATTCTTTTCTTGACTATTCACCTGTACTTTAGTTATGTTGAAAGGTTGGTTATAGTATGCTATGCCTTTATTATTTCTGTTATTTTCATTATCATCGCCGTGTGTATCCACCTAGATTTGTTTACTCTGAACGCCTGTCTAGAAATGCTCACTACGCAAAAACATTTCTGATTTTTTATTAAGAAACAACATTTGAGCGAGTCTCAAACTAAGCTGCTGTCGAAATCGCACGGGAGTTTGCTTAATAAAAGGGAACTTAAATCATGTCAAACAATATCAGTTTAATATCAACCTTTTTCCCACGGGGTAAAGCACGTTTTCCGACGCAACACTACAAGCGTGTTCTACACCTGTCTTGCGAAGGATCAAGAAACTTTAATCTAGCTCATTACTGCTCCGTTCAAAAACGGCGTATGTTGCCTTAAAAGTGAGTCTACTTATGGCGTTGTTCTTGTAGTTTAATTAGATCTTTGAGATAAAAGTAAATGCCACGTTACACGAGACTCGTTTCTGCGTTCGACACTTCAACTTCCAATATCACTAGCACGAATTTATTATAATTTAAGTTCGACTTTTAGTTGTACATGTTTTTATTTTACTTCAAGCTTTGACGTTTACTTGATATTGATACAGGTTTATTAAACCTGATTTTTTAAGCGTTTTTATTATGTTATCGATGAAGTTATTTCGAAACTAGTTTTGACTTTTAAGAGCTTATTTATTTCGATTTAACGACTGCGATTGAGCCAATTGATAGCAGTGCGATTCTGGTTAATGGAAAAGTTTAACAATAATTTATCCCGTCCGTTGTCATAGCAACAAATTCAAGATTATCTTCATCAGTGCGATATCGAGAAGCACCTGAGTGTCAATAATATCTTTTAGCTTTTATCTTATAATATCGGTAATCTTTTATCCCAATCCCTGTTTCTATCAAATGCGTTGCAGACGCCTAACGTTTCTGAGATTACTTTTAACACTAAAGGGGTTCGTGTGGGAGGAATCCGATACCCTCTCAGGCTCTTAGGAAGCGTAGGCACTTGTAATACATCTGGCATTTCCTTCAATTTTGCCTTACCTCGATGAAGGTTAACGTTTAACTGTAGATTGCAATGGGCTGATCTTGGCTCGTAAACGTTTCCTTTTCTTTAAGACTTGAAGCTTTTTTTTAATTCTTTCACTCGTCTTTAATGCCTTCGGTTTAAGTAGGAGCTTACTTCAGAGCGGGAGGCTCGGAAGTAAGCTGCAAGTGACGGTTTGCCATTTGAGATATGCTTCCCTGGTCTGAGCGACTCTCATACAGGACTTATATGCTATCTCCTGAATGTCATCCACGGGTACCCATCTGATTGTTACCACAATTTAGTACTGCGCACATGAATATGTATTGCAATCATTTATCCAATGAAATCCTTAAACTTCCAATGCATCTTCACTGCTGTATTACGTCACAAAGCAATATATTCGCACTCACGCCGCTTATTGTGAACGTTAATAGATTCACCCGCGTGTGGGCCATTACAATAAAGCATCGATCATTTGGTTGCGCCGGCGCACAATCGCCGCCGTTAGCAAAGTAAATCGAGGGGTGGATGCGGAAACAGATGGAATGATCCGTGATATTACAGATGTAACGGTCCGGTTAATGGAAGAGCCTTTAGTTTTAAAGGAGTAAAACTGTAAAGCGGCTATGAATTTGATAGGGAGGCTTTAGGAGCTTTTAATTAAATATATCTGTCAGTACTGTGGGCCGATCTTCGCAGGCAAAATAGGAATGAAATGTAGCCTTGCCTACCAGATTATTTATGTAATGTCCAGAATATTTATTTAGTGTCCTTAATTCCTCATTGATTATTATTTGTTCTTCGTCAAGTTGAAGGGCATCATCAGAGTCTTTAAGATATGTGGGAAAATGTGTTATTGGCATTTTCTCGTTTACATTGATTAATTGCTTACTTTAGTAATCACCACTCTTTTATCACGTTCGACAGCCCGCAATTAAGTGTATTTAGCAATCACATCGATGTGTTAACTAACAAGCGATCAGCAGAAATAAAAAATGGCTACTAATTTATTGAAAGTATAAAGTAAGTCGACAAACGATCCATCATCAGGTGTCAAAATGTTTATAATGATAGAATTTATCGACTGTTATCTCTGACGTTTGATATTTTAGTCGTTGTTCTTTGGCACTAGTTTTTATTAAGTGGTTGTCTAGTAATTAGTCAGTTGGAAGACTAACTGTTCTTTTTTGTTCCTTTTCTTCAGAAATTTGTTTCCATTCCGCTTGCTGCTCATTCATGTTCATTTTGATTTCGTTAACATTATGCTGAGTGCGTTTCCAAGTATTCTCGTCTTTCTTACCCGTTGTAACTGTATATTGCTCAACTCATTCCAAACTACCTTACAATAAATCGAAAACATTATCTGCAGAAATGCTCCAAAGGAACCTATCAACATTCATCGGTGTTAGTCTGCCCCCGAACGTGCGCAGGAGTGCACCACAATCCGTTAAGACAATGGCGATGGGTTACTGTTGTTTTACAATACAAATTCCTAACACAAATTACATGTGTGCAGGTTTCCGCAGCCGCCTCCTAGACGTTTTTCATTGTTCCGTGTGCAAATTGCCGATAGGTTCTTGAACGATTTCAGTTAAGAGATATACCTATATTTCATGCGTATGACGTTTTCAATTTTCGCGTCTTGATGGTTGATATTGTTGTAGCTTGTAGCGCAGCTTCGTTCTAGCAGTGAATACGATTGGCTGAGTTTAGTTGATACTTGTTCGGCCTGTGGGCTAGAAATTAACTATGTATTTGCTTGTGTGAGGATTCGAACAAGTTACTAAAGAGTTTTTTTATTTGTGACGTTAAACAGCTCCGGCCAAGCTAATGCTACTGTAGCAGTCTCGGGAAGTATATGCCCGACAATTTTCTTTGATGCTCTATCATTATAACATCATAACTCCTTATTTTATTCTATGTTTCGCTCAGAATGAGCAAAAAATTATGAATATAACTGGATATCGTTTAAATTACCTTTTATTATGTTGTTGTAATTAGTGTCTTTTAATTGTCTTCTCCTTAATTATATTTTATAACCACCATGTTTTATGACGAATGTGAGTTGATTATGATCATTAATATTGCTTGATTAATATTTTTGTTTTTTATTTTTATTTTTTCCCTTTGTGATCTAAGTCACGATTAGGCTCTCATCAAACTCTTGGGGAGTAATTAGCGAGTTGGGTAATAAAACTTCAGTATGATAATTATTTATATATCGATTTACTGATTAACTACATATATTATCAACGTCATAAAGCTTTCATCGTTAGCCGAAGAGCCATTTTTGCAATGTTTTAAGGCAATATTTCTGTCAAAGTTATTTTTTATGCAATGGAGTGGTAGAAGTTTTGGGGGAAGACCTTATCAACAACGAAAACATTTTAAAAATGTAAATATTTATTTTTTGTTCTAAAGACTTTTAACATTAAAATAGTCGAAACCAAATCCCAAATTACTACGACGAGAAATACCCATTTAAAAACTAAGGATGTAACATAATTTTATGACATACAGTTTCGATAAACACTACCATCTAAGCACCATATCTTAGCATCAGTTGAAAACCCATCATTACATTAATCAATATTTTGTAACACTCCAAAATTACCGTGTCAATGAAGAGCATAATTTCCCAAACATTAATGTCCGTGACAAGATTCCAAGACGGTACTAATAGGATTATAAGAAACGTCAACGTGCCCTACTGTTCGTAATTCATCGTAATACTGTTAACGGATTATACGGTCCGTAATCAAGGCTAACTGTAATCGCATATCTGGATAAAGGCGTTGATTTATTCTGATTATTATAGGGTTTCCATTTAAATGGTGAGTTTATTGTGACCTGTTTATTACGATCAAAGACGGTTTAGTCTGATTTCGGATCTGCTTTAAATATTTTGATTTTAAAGACTCCTTTAGCCCCATCGACTTTGTTAAATTATTTCATCTACAACTATTCTCCGATTTGTTTAGTTTTAATTTTAACATCACCATTGGATTTATTAATATTATCAAGTTTACCATTGGCATTCACAACATCTTACTAAGAATACCGCTAGTCCGAGTTCAGGCTGATGCTATGTACTTATCTACGCTTACGAACATGGACGATCCATCAAACGATAATCCTCCAGTTTGTCACTTACACGATAGCCTCTTGATCAGAGGGTTATTTAATAAAGCAGTAACTTTTTATTTATTTATGATTACCTTGTCTTTCTTACTATTACTTACTGGAATTATTTTGGGGTCAGAAGGATGTCTTACTCTTTCAAAGTTCTCTTATTTATCATCATCTCTTGAGTCTTCTTCTTCATAGCCATAACAACATTCACTCAGTCGATCCATCGTTTCTTTGGTTTAATAGTCTTTGTTGCTAAAACTTCCTCTAATTATCATATTTAACAATTTTAAACAATTAATAAAAACCTTATCAGAATTCAGCGTACATCCATAGCGTGTTCTACAAATAGTAATTCGTAGGCCCGTCAAACTTTATGTCTCTTCGCCAGGGGGCCTGCCCGAGACATCCCTTTAGCATGCAAATACAACGCGTGACAAATTAAAGCTACGTGCATGCAAACGTTGGCTTCGATCCAATGTCTATAACCGAGCAATAATGCTAATTGTGAAATGATTTATGAGAACGAAGAAAGAATGTGCAATTGTGCGTTCCTTTATATTATCGAGGAGAATAATTTCCTTGGGAATAGTTAGTGCAGGACAGGCGGAGTCCCAAAGGTTATTATATATTTTTTTGTAAGTTGCAAGTTGCTTGGCGTTTTGCGAAAGTTTTGTCATACGGAAGTTGTAAAAGTTTAATTTCATACAGAACAACAATTACGATTCTATCCAGGTTACAACTTACAAATGCAACCATTAGAGCTGCTCCTTTCTTTGTAACAATTCCTCTATACAAAAGATTAGCACTTATAAAAGTAAGTTCATCCGTTAGCCGTATGATTGCATTATCTTATTTATTGTCGTCTCCGCCCACAAACTTAGATGTTGCGTTAGAGTTTTAACGATTTCTCATGATTTACCCTGTCTTCTGAATAGCCTGTTAATACTGGGTCTACCTTTTGCACTGACTTGCAACCGGTTAGGACTGCTTCGCTTGTTTTATTGCACATATAAACCACTATAAATAATTTCACTTAGAACAAGTGCGCATTACAGACAACGCCTTAAGACTTTTTGCATAAAATCAAACAGCTCCATTTAATATATGAAAAGTTCTCGCTTCTTTGTTTGTGTTGAACCGCGTGGGAGTATGAGCAGGTGATGCATTCATTTGCAGATCTGCATAGAGCAAGCCCGTCGCATCTGTATTAAAAATAAACACTACAATATTGTGTTCATAAGAATTTATTTATGTGGGAACGTTAATCGGTAAGCTGGTATTGTAGCACTTTCATAATTTGTCTCGAAGAAAGATGTCGTCCGCTGCTGTCTCACATGTTTTTCTTTTTGTTATGCTAGGAGTTGTATGAACATAAGATGCGTAAGCATAGCATTAACTCTTATGAGGCAGCGTATGACAAAAGTCATTAGCGTGCATTGGACGAATAAATCTTTGCAGATTATTACCCTATCCCGAAGTTTGTCCGGAACTGCATATATATTAAAAGCCTTTACACGTTCGTTAGTCTACGGTACTATTACTTTGTAACATTTACTTACAATATGAGCTTGACCTTAATCGTAATGAGAATTTACAGTTCTGGCAAGCAAAGGAGTATTGTCCTTTGTTATGTTTTCTGAATTTTGTGATGTATGATTTAGGAAGTATGTTTACGAAACTTTAGACATAATAATAGGATAGTTTATGCGTGCCCTAATTTCGATTAAATGTAGCCTGAAGTTAAATTATGAAATGTCGTGCAAATGTCTCTACATTGTGTGCAAGTACTAGAAATTGAAAATACGCATTCACGTGAAAACCAGAATCTCACAATACTGCGGATGAAGTATTACGACATAAAACCGCTAATGAACGCTTTACCTGTTTCTTAATGAAAACTAAACCTTAGAAACGAGACGTTCTCATAGAAATAGAAACAGCGAAGTGTTTAGGAGAAGTATAAATTCGTAAAGTTCGTCTTTATTTATAATGTTCGATATTCACATTGCTGCAAAAGCAAGTAACTTGGATCCATACATTTGTTGAATATCACCTACAAACTATCTGCCTATAAATTCCAATATAATGTAGACCCCAAGGCTTTGAGGTCTTAAGCTTCGAAACGATATATTGACCGGGGTATCAATACGAATAATTTATGCGACACAATTTATTTTTCTGCTTTAGCTTGTGGGATTTCAATGATTGTAAATTGCATTAAGATATAAATGGATTTGTAAAGTGTTCCCAAGGCTGCGCCTGTTTGCTTAATCGTGAGAATTGGTGGTGCGATAACTGTGTAGTTAGTAATCCGATTAATGTTATCTACTTCAGTACCAGAAAGTCCAACACTGGGATTTGCTGGTAGCCTGTCATGTTCACTTGTAAAATATTGTTGGAACAGAGACAGCTGTTCCTACCTAAAATTTGGACTTGATAAGTTATTGAGTGACGTGAAAGTTCTTACTCATTGCACGGGCACCCTTCAACTTCCAAGGTTCTCAGATCAAATAGCGATTTCTGTTCGAACATAAAGTTTTAGTATTTTCTGCGAAATATCTTTATACTCCAAAGCACCACTTGTTATTTTGTAAGAATGATCATTTTTCAATTTCAGATTGTAACACGTAGCACTTAAAAGGATTCTTCTGTTAAATCGACTACTGTGATATCTGCATCTGTTTTTCACAATTTATCTTTGGCAGATTCTTTCAAAGCTTTACTGTTATTGCATTGCTGCGATAAGTAGCAGCCTTTAATGCATCTCTGATATTTCTAGTGGCTTCGAAACTAAGTCTTGAAAATATCTTATTTATTATAATTTAAATCCCTTGATCGCAAATATTCGTATTGCCATCAATAAGGTCAGAACTATTTGCCTTAATCCTAGCTGTTATTATGAATGTGAAAATAAGAACAGCTGTTTAATGGAATCGATCTACTACTTTTGCATCAATATAGTCCGTGTTACAGCGATAAACATTCAATAAACTGTCCCAGTAATTCCAATAATAGCCTATTTCAAGAAACTTAATCTTCGTGAGCAAATCCTCGGACAAAAGTTTCATTATCATATTAACTTGGCTTATTGCAGTCTAAAGCTAGTTTATTATAATTTAAATCCATCGATTACAAGCTTTCCCATTACCATCAATAAGATCATAGATATAAGTGTTAATTTGTAATACACTTGATGCGTTTTTATCGCAATCTCGCCTGTCAGTTTAGTGTCAGCTATCCCTTGGGAACTCAGTTGAAGATAAACTTTGATTCGTATTACACTCTGTTGCAGATTTAGTATGTCATTTGTTATTATTTTGTTGTTCTATTACACTTCTATTGTTTGTGCGTCGGTAGACAGTTCTTTCATTTGTCTATAACCGAGTGAGTGAAAACACGTGTATTTATTGTTCGTTTATATCGCATGTGGATAAAAGTGCTGTCGGATTTTCTATTGTGTTTAAAGGTATTGATTCTTTATTCTTTTTGATAGGATATTTATTAAAGCTTGTGCCGCAGCCTAGTTATATTGCATAAAATGTTGTTTTTATTCATTTATGGTTTGTGTCGGAGTGAACACTCCCATTGTTCCAACATTCCCAAGACATTGTCGATTATATCTTCAAGATTACTGTTTTATGTGTGACTGAGATAAAAAGTGCAGTGATTCTTAAAAATATTATTTTTAGTAAAATAAGAAAATAAACTGCAGGATTAATAGCTTTACATGATATTGTATTAAAATTAACATTCTCATGGTCGTAGTCGTGGGCGATGCATGATGAGGCGACATGCTGACTCGGCTTATTTGTAGACGTAATCCATAATCTCCTCTTTGCATAATATATTTTACATATCGCGTGGTTTATCTTCTGTTTTTGTACAGACTTCAACTTTTTTACTGGCAATACGTGCGTTCATTTTAGGCGTGTTGGGTATCATAAAAAAAATTGTTTGTTTTCTTGCGATGCCCTTCGCTACAGTGTATTAGTATTAGCAATTTTAGGTTCAACTTGTATAAGCGAATATATTAGTCTAACATAGAATATTCTCTCTTGTTCCAGTGAGATGGCGCGGTGGAGTGCGCTCCAGCATGGACGATCAACGGCTTACCTTGTTTTCATCTGCCTACTGCAAGTGGCAATGACAACGCCCGGTAAGTACCATCCTGTACTAAATAAAACCAGTGTTACTTTAGGAGGAGCTCGTGGCTAAATAATAACAGCCGCTCGGATCGATCTTCAGGTTAGGCCGCGCTTACCCATGACAAACCAAGCTTCCTCCGTGCCTCGGAAAGCACGTTAAGCCGTTGGTCCCGGCTGTCATTTGTAGATCTATGACAGTTGTTACAGGTAGTCAGTGACCCAAAAGTCTAACAACCAGTCTTACCAAGGGGTATCGTATTACCTAGTACTAACTGGGTTATGGAGGTCAGATAAGCAGTCGCTCCATGTAAAATACTGGTATTCAGCTGCATCCTGTTAGACTGGAAGCCGACCTTAACATAGTTGGGATAAGGCTAGGCAGATGATGACATAGGGCTATAAATTCTTAGAAAGGCCACATACGTCGCAAAATGGGTTTATTCCCGGCCGTCCCCAGCTCGTCGTCCCCACTGGGTACGAATGGGGAAAAAGTCTCACTCTTGGTCAGAAAGTCGTAATTAAAACATTTTACAATCCGTGAAATCTCTTATTGTAATCCCCATTACTGCATTTTGACTCTCGGTCTATAGCGGAACGAGAGGGAAATAAAAAGTTCCAATCGTCACCACTGGGGAGGAACGTAACTTTTTTTCCCATTCGTCCCCAGTGGGGACGATGAGGTGGGGACGACCGGGAATAAACCGCAAAATGTCACTTGTTAGTTATTTTTCATCGCGCTTTAAAACATCGGTATACAAGTAAACACAGACTGGCTAACAATATCAAATCATTAATCGTGTTTGTTAACAAACAGATCAATACTCCATTGTACTGTATTTACAAATAATGTCCGATGAATGAACCGTGAAATAAAATAACGTCACCGCTTCATTAAATGAAACTAAATGTGTACAATAAAGCTTGTAAAAATCGCTTTTATGGAATGTCATTGAATCGGAAAAGTAATAATCGGTTTGCAGGATAAGTATTGTGATCTGCGTCCATTTTGTAACTCAAAGGCAGGATTTTTGTGTTATTTGAGCAGATGACTGCCTGAGCATGAAGTCCTGGGTTTGATTCCCCTCACGCGTAGCATGACCACAGTAGAAACGGGTTTTGTCGACGGGAGATTCGACGAAATGATAGATTTGTTTTGTTGATCTGTCATTTTGTCGGTTCTTCCGTCGGTCAAAGTGTTATTGGGTTTTTCCATCAGGAATTTATCAGTAGCAGCCCCGGAGTCTGGAATTGCGCCCAGTTGATGGCAATAGGCTCGCCCTCTATTACATGGGACTTAATTTGCGAAATGTGGATGTACTATAAGGTACACCTCTGTCTAACCCTTCGGGAATTACAGGCGTGCTATTATGTTGAGCAGATGTCAAAGTTGATTTTTTGATTATCTACAAATTTTTATCATCATCTGCCTAGCCTTTTCCCAACAATGTTGGGGTCGTTTTCAGCCCAACCTGATACAGCTGAATACTTGTTTTTATGGAGTGACTGTCTATCTGACCTCCACAACCCAGTTACTGAGTAATACGATATACTCTTATACTCTTTGGTAGAACTGGTTGTCAGGCTTCTGTGTACCCGTAACTTCTTTTGCATATGTAGTAATTTTACCCTAACTAGCGATGTTATAAATAAATAATATAATTGTATGTAGATGTTAATTTTCAGTCACTAACTATAACTAAACTAAGACTAAATTGCTCACAAGCTAGATATTAGTAGTCATAGTAATTATTATAAGGTTTTTCGTATTTTGGGCTATTTGTATGTATTATAATACATATTAGTTTATTAATTTTACTGTATATATGTGTATTAGTATGTACCTATTTATGTATATCAATCTATGTTAGCAAAATGTATGTATTTTTCTTATTTTTTTTTTGTACTCTATCACAGTGCTGTCCTATTTGACCCAAAGGTTGACTGGTAGAGAATGCCTTGTGGCATTAAGTCCGCCTGTGTACCACTCTTGTACATGAAGTTTAAATAAATAAATAAATGTAGCTGAAAATCAGTTAATCGCCGTCGTCGCGCTTACCACAAACAAGCATGATCTGCACATGCCTAAATACAGTCAACACAACCATGTTTCCAACAAAGTGGCGCCACAACTTTTCCCGTAACACTGCACTACGTTCCAACTAATTTATTTACAACAAACACAGTATTAATTGCCTAAAAGCCTGAACGAACGATTTACAAGAATCCTACGTACTTCGAAAACGGTACTAACAGTATTTTCTAATTGGTACAAATACTTATATGGATGGCCCCGGTTTCCATTTGAGGGAGTAAAATATATGTGCTTATTAAGATCATGTGTACGTACTAATTAATACTGTCTTTTATGGTCGCTATTTAGGTGTATTATTTCGAGGCATGTCCATTGGCCCATAAAAGTCTTACCACCAGTCTTTATGCCAAGGGATATCGTATTACCCAGTACTAACTGTGTTATGGAGGTCAGATAGGCAGTCGCTCCATGTAAAATAGTACTATTCAGCTGCATCCGGTTAGACTGGAAGCCGACCCCAACCTGTTGGGAAAAGGCTAGGCAGATGATGATTTCGAGGCATGCCCAATGTATTAATATGACAAGAAAATTAATTGATTGGTTCTCAGGCTTACATAATGTAACTTCTATGAATATTGTGACATTTTGTCTTATTTACCGAATTTCATGATAAGATAATGCATTGTTTAATCTATTTATCGATCTACCTAATAAATAAGTTGGTTGTTTAGATACCTTCTTAAGTAAAAGATTAAAGATTTTGTGCTGGATACTAATCTGTGCGTCTATTTCTATATAAGGTCTATCTTTTCACAGACGAAATATTTTAAGAGTAACGAAAAAAAAAATTATCTGAGTGTTTTTTTTACAAAATTATTATAATTCTAAAATTTTTTGAGTTTTTTTTTGCATAAAATCTTTACTCCCATATTCTAACAATGACAGTAGGTAAATACGACGTAGTAAACTAGCGTAATGGATGCTTAAAAAAAATGAGCCAGTATTTATTTTGTGGGTCAAGTATTTTTTTTTTTTTTTTTAATTGTACAGATAAATAAAAATCCCTTGAAATCGCTTTGTTATAGCCGTTTGATGATTTCATGAAAATATTTCGTGTATGAATAGTTAGACCCTATATAATACAGAATTATTAAAATAATAGATATTTAATTTAAATTACGAATGCGGTTTACTCAATTGCGGATGAACAGTTTAGCGTAGGAATTTGGATTGCCGTATCGGAAAACAGATAAACCATAGTCCATGGGACTATGACCAATTACCACAAGGAATACATTGTTATCAGGCCAAGAATGCGAGTAAAATAGCGTGCATCCACTAGTTTTAGTCCTACCTTAAACCGTCAGTAGTGAAAATCTCTAAATTTATTAAATAACTACAGTTACGTAGCTCATAGACTGTGTAACTAATAACCACGTAGTTAAATCAGGATTCTCGTGGCTAGTTATTATTAAAGTTACTAACTTTACGAGCAATCTTAAACTACCCCTTACTAGCAAGTTATTTATTAATTTTCGTTATATTATGGGTATATTTTATAGGTTCGTATTTTATTAACCAATTTTATTGTGCTGAAAGATCTTTAAGTGATTAGTGTGTATCGATATAATAAATGGGCGGCCATAAACTTTTGATAGCTTTTATCAATAACGGGATAAAGAATCCAGGTTTCACGACTTATGATAAAACTCAGTCAGAAATTCCGCAGAAAATGGGTTCAAAGGGATCTGTCGGCCTTCTCCTTATCTTAGCACTTCTATTATCTGTTTTTGATGTGGAGCATCTATTGGCGCGTCTTGGTGCTTCTTATTGATAATTAATTCTAAAATTAACATGTTTGTTGATGTTTCGCATCTGCTGGGCGTTCTGTGACAACAAACTTTTATAAAATAACTCTTTTTTTTTTTTTTTTTTTTCTAATAAATGGGCTTACTCGTGACCTCAATCTAGTCCAGAGGACAGAGATGAGGTCGACGATGGAACGAGCTAACCCAAAAGAAGCCTCACAAATCTAAGCGTTCAATAGAAATGTCTGGATTTTCCACGATGTACTACCGCGCTTACTGACGGTCGACCTCTTTTCAACCTTATTATAAGGAAAAGAAGAAAAGAAAATAAAGGGAAAAAAAGAAAAAGGAAAAAGGAGAGGAGGAATAAGGTTGAAAAGTGGTCGACTCGGTAGTGCCTATGCAACTAAACGGTCAACCGATTCGATTGGCTGCTTATAATTCTTTCAACCCTTCAAAGCAGGTTACGCGCACTAGACAATTTGTTGCTTATTGCGTATCTGGCAAAGTACTACCGACGTTCACAGACGGTAATAAGGTTAAAAACTGGACCCTCGGTGAACTCGGTAGTACCTAAGGTATTATGATGAGCGCTGAAAAACTCAACCGAACGATTTCGACACGTCTATCCATTCCGATATCTCTGGAACCGCACCTCGATATACAGTTAACATTATCGCTAAACCATTTAATGGGAAAACGAAAGGCAACGTTTGCAAAACCTTAATTAATTGTTCAAAGGCTTAACGAAGCTAAGGTCTCGTGCACCTGTCGATTTTCTTATTTATTACAGTTTGTTTCATGTGAGAGTATTTGCTTATTCTATCTCTGGAACTGCGGGCTTTGTTGTAAGCCTTATCTTAATGCATTGTGTTTCGTTTCCACGGTGATAAATGTGGGATTAATGGACCACAGATTTGTTTTACGATGTGCTGGGAATGTAGGAAAAAGTCGTATTTGAAAAATTATGGTATGCTAATTGGAGTGTAATTGAGTAATCAATTTGTCGAAGACTCTTGTGGTGTAATGTTTTATGAGTCTTGTTTGTGCAAAACTACTTGACTTGATTTCTGTCCCAATTAGAGCTGTGTTCGTAATCTAATTTATATTTTGTTGTGTTTACAGGTCCATGTGAAGTGGAAACGGGCCAGTCTAGCATTATAGTTGATATTGAAGAGAGCAGAGGAGATCGTAAGTAACAATTTATTGTGCATATCATCTTGAATACGATTTACTTAATTAGACGATCGAAAAAAAAAGTCGACGACACAATTACATAAAGCATTATTCGTCTGTGTGTATCTTCAAACGAGTGGCAGAAAAAGAACAGTACTGAATTGATGGAGCGCCAAACGTTTTTGATTTGTGGTGCTAGCGTGTATAGTATGATGTATAGACCAACCGTTTTAATGAGTCCTCCGCTTTGCAAAGGCGTATTAAGCGTCCACAGAGTCCTAACAATATCCCACAGTTTATTTACTTTAAAATTACCATAATTCACGAAGGTATTACGATGCTAATAAAACCAATACGTGATCAACCTTAAGAATATTCCATTTATATTAATACCTTCGCGAGGACTCATTAAAGCGGTCGGTCTATAGCTGTGGCGTATTTGTTTGTCCGTTTTATCCGTTCAGCTTTCCGCGCCTATTCAGAGGCGTACTCATCTTCATACAAAATATTTGTTTTCTATGGACAAAAGCTGAACAGAGCTGAATCAGTGTGGTTAATTATTCCCTTAGAATATTTTGCCCATATTTTTCATTTCCATTTCATCCAATTTCAGAGGTGAACCAAACTACAGTGCCAGCCCAGCTGCCAATAGTCGGGGAGCCAGGTGTAGACGTGTTGCTGTCCACGGTCTTTCCTAAGGGACCCACGTTGTTCCAGCTCGATGGAAAACGATTGCAGCTCCTACAGCCTCTCGACAGAGACAAGGATAACTTGTCGCATATGGTGTTTCAGGTATTGCTGTTTATTTTATGTACCTGTAAAGCAGACTATTCTAAAGCATTGGTGGTTACAGCAAACATAAACTTTATCGAAGTAGATGGACATGTTTCTGTTGAAAATGGCTGAACAATGACAGGTTCATATTCATATTCATTTATTTGCGTTCCACAAGGTAAAAACATGGTGTTAACAAAAGGCTTAGAACTAAGCGCGTAGACCCCGTCGGGGCACAGCAAAATTTATTGTAAGATACATAATCAATCTAATTCGTACAATCTTAAAATTAAAAGGTATTAATGGCTCAGGCGACTATGTTTTTATTCTGTTGTACATTCTTTTGACTCTTTTTACATCGTCTACAGAATAAATTGTAGCAGATGTGGAAAATTTATTTAAATTTGACAACCTGTCGAATTTTCAGGATACTAAAATTTTCGAACGTCAAGTAGCCACATGTCAGCTTTTAACATAACACGACTGACTGACAGACTGTACTCCCCGAAGGGTTAGGCACCCCAACATATTTCGCATTTTTTTTTGTAATAGGGGGAGAGCCTATTGCCACCAACCGGGCAATAACATGTCAGATTTTGATGCTTTTAAACGTATGCAAATCAAATCATATAGCACTGCATACTAAGTAGAAAATGAGGTGCACGCAATCTTGTTAGATAACTCAATAAAACGTGTGGACGGACGATTGAATAATTTAAAATACACATCTGTAGGCCATCGATTAAGTAACTGTTACACAACAAATATATACTATTTCTTATACAGTTCCCACGACCAAAAATGTATTGTCAATTCGTCCGCAGATACTCTGCATAAGCCATTATTTATCATTGTTAAAATAAATTAACTATCACAATCATCTTATGATAATTTGTCATATAATTTATAAAGATCACTAGACACTTCAAAGGTAGCCACTTAGCATTTTTTAACAATCGATTTCCAACTTTACACTTCTGAATTAAAGTTCAATATTCTTTAAGCTAGATATGGACCGATATATTTCGCTTGAACCGAATTAAGTCTATTAATATATCGCCTAAAGCTAATATGGTAGCTATTAATCTGTGTTAGAAGTAATTTGGGTTATAATTAATGGGTGTGTTTGCAGCTGGTTTGCCAGGTGAAAGCGACGAAGAAACGGCGAACGATACCAGTGATAGTAAGAGTGTCGGATATCAACGACAATGCGCCGGTTTTCCAAGGGACACCGTATGAATCTTCTGTTTCTGAGGTAAGATTGCAACTTCACTGTATCGAAATAAAGTCGCTTTTCGTTTTTAATTGTGTTTGTTGTTACCTAACATTCTTCCAAGTAATTCTACTATTACACTATTGGTACAATTTGACATTTTGTTACTCAGTAGATAGTACCCATGTGAAAAAAGGCGGACATGAAACACTTGCAACTGTTGTCCGATAGGCCAAAATCTCGTTTGAGAAAACTTGTTATCAAACATGCTTATTTAGATTTCAAAAGAAACGTCATGTTTGATAAAAAGCTTTCCTGTGTTGTTAATTTAAACGTAATCCTACAAATCTTCACAAAACAGCTTTAAGAACACTTTCCTCAAACCACTTTACACTTTCTTTTTTCTTTCTTTATTGTTTTCTTTCCTTTTCCACTTTTGTTCTTATGATATTTTCTCCTACTTGAACACAAACCTTATATTATTTCAGCTGATACCGATCGGCACCACAATATTCGACGGTATCAAAGCACTAGACCTCGATGCAGGCGTCAATGGTCTAGCAGAATACTTCATAATACCAGGAGATAATGCGACAATAGAGGAAGCTAACGCAGTGGATGGCTATGGAAGCTTCGCGATACCACTGCCTCATCAGGGGCAGGTCACAGTCAACAGGAGCTTGGATTACGAGCGCACGCAGAAGTATCTAGTCACTATCCTTGCTTCTGTAAGTATCTCTGAGATGTTATTGGTACCAGGAGATAATATTTAAGAGGAAGCGAACGCAGTAGCTGGTTATTATTATTATTATTTCTTTATTTCAATCAACTTTGGATCATAGGTACAATTAACGAAATTAAAATCACAATCAAAATTAAAACAATCAAAATAAAATTTAAAACAATATCCAAATAAAAAATTAAAGGCAAATGCAGCATTGGCTTGTTTCACGATTTATATGCGGTATCAAGATTAGGTCTATTTTTCCAACTGCTATATTTTGATTATCAATGAGAGGCATGAAGGCTACAAAAGAAGGTGTTTTAATATTTCTCATATTTTGGTTTATCAGCAATGAAGGAAGACAGTATTGGAGCAATCATTGCCTCTGGCCTTTTAATACACATACCAGTGGCGAAGGTTCCATACAACTCAATTCCTACCGGCTTCCCTTTGAAAACTGGCACAGTCATTATTTTATAGACATCTACTTAAAGAATCTACTCCGGCATAACTCTTACAAAAATTGACCCTTCGCTACTGACACATATACACTATTGTACAATAAAACTTCTTGACAACTATTTCAGGACCGTGCCCGCGACACAAAGAGACGTCTATCCAGCACCACCACGTTGACAGTGCACGTACAAGACGATGATGACCAGGATCCGTCTTTCATATACAAGGGATGCACGCTGCATGAGGGAGCTTGCTTCAATCCGGAGTATACTAGTTTTGTAAGTAGTATTACTGGGCATCTCCCATTTAAATATAGGACGCATCGGTTGATAAAGAGACATGGATGGACAGAAACAGTGACATAGGCTACGTTCTACAAAACAGAACTTTTTCTAAAACCCTGTGTGTGCAACATCAAAAAGCCGAGTACTGTCTCTGTAAGACTGTGTGTCAAGGTCGATTTAATCTGAATTATTAAGACAAATATTTGGCTGTGATTATACCTTATTACACGGCCTTGATTGTCCTACTGCTGGATGAGGTCATCTTTGCCATTAATCAGGCTTGCTCCCATCTGTTGGCTATTTCACGCAATTTAGTCCAGTTGTAAATCCTCATATGTTTTCTTTACCGCAGTCAAAGATATCTTAGACGAGCTAAGCAAGAAAATGTCCTACGACCTGAAGACTTTCAAAACACTGATACATGGCGAAAAATTAATTCCACTTGGCTGAGTCATACCTATAACATGCTTCACAATTTAACTTGAAATTCACTTCTCAATCTCCAGGTTAACAGCGGCGTCCTAGCAGGCGTCCTAACAATTGAACCAGAGAAGATCCAAGCAGTAGACATGGACACATTAGACGCCCGGATCAAGTATACTATCGATAGCGGAGAACCCGACTCCTGGGCTACATACTTCGCGATAGATTCTAACACTGGACGAGTGAGGCAACTTTTGCCATTTGATACTTCCATTGCTAAGAAGTTTCAGTTGGTTATAAGGGTAAGTAAAATAAAGAGATACATAAACGAGCAAAAAATGTAGCAAGAATGTGAAGTATGGTTAAGGAATTTGGGGGTATGGAGAACAGGGTGTAAAATTCTTCATTCGCCATAGAAAAGCGAGGATCCTCCGAGCAGACGGGTGTTATGTCTGGTGGGCTAATGCCAGACAGTTCGCACATCCTCTAAAAAACTGTCATAACACAAAATCTGTAGGTTTTTAGATAATACCCTACTCGACTTCAATTGTCCTTGCTCTATAACTGAAAAAAAAACCGCCTTAAGTATACCAAAATAAGCCGCCAAATAGCACAAGCGAAAGTTTTTGGCGCAAAGCATCGAACACAAAAAACTTTAAATTCGTCTATCTGAAAACTGCATTTTTTTAGAGGATGTGCGAGTTGTTGTCGGGTTCTTCTATAAAGTCTTAGGTCGCGAATAACTTTACTTGCGTGATGTAAGATTTAGGCGTATTTCGATGTTTAGTTCATCTTATGTGTCATAGATGGCGCTGTAGTACTTTTTGTTCTATGTTGCTGTAGTATTCTTTGTAGTGCCGCTACAGGACGATGTAATGCAGTAGGAATGCCCACCGTAGTAGAAAACAGTTTCTAACTTTGAAAAACTATTTACTGAGGGTAATTCGATTGGATCTGTAAGCATTGGTAAACAGATTAAGATTCCTTTTATTAAATTTAAAGCATAGCTTAATTAATTCACTAGAACCAAGCGTGTCCATGTAAATATTGATAAAACTAAAATTTGCAAAGCTTTTTATTATTATACTATTGCTATGCAATACACATTGCAATGCACCTTTTTTAACCTACCCTACCTTACTACCTACCATACCTGCCTACCCTACCTACCTACTTTCCCTACTTACCTACCCTAGCGGTGTGAAATATAGCTTAAAACCTATTTTCGTACCTACCAAAAATACAAAAAAAAATTCATCAAAATCGGTCGAGCCGCTTCGGAGGAGTGCGACCACTAACACCGTGACACGAAATTTTTATATATAAGAAGATTATCACCCCAAAACCGGCAACCAGTGATTGGTGCATGACGTTATTCAAAGTCCAAATTAACAAAGTAATGTTATAAATCTTTCCAGGCGGAAGAAGTAACAGAAGCACGTCGATTTACAACAGCGAAACTAACGATAACAGTACGTCCAGTCGACGCGAGCCCACCCGTCGTAGCCGCGACCTCTGATGAAGGACTGGTGGAAGAAAACTCCTTTAAGGGCACCAACGTACTTGATAGCAATGGAGATCCTATTAAATTGGCTGTTTCGGATCCTGATTTGGTAAGTTATGAATAAAATAACATTTTGATAGAAAATGGCGGGACGAGCTGGACAAAACAAACGACCAGTGGCCCACATTAGCCCTGGATCGTAGCAACTGGAAGTCATGAGGCGTTTGCCCAGCAGTGGGATAACGCAGGCTAACAGTATAAATATAAATATGAAATATATATTTTTTTATTTCATAACCAAAATCAGAACAACGAGTTGATTGGAGCCTCCTTTTAAGCAAAGAAAAAGCTTGTATTAGTAGACTCCGCTCTTTCATAGCTAGACAATTTTGCAACAGAACAGAAAAAGTACATAACACCTTTAAATTATTCAACTTGTAGTATAGTGTATGGGGATGGGGGTGGGGGGTTGTGTGTGCTTAGTGCGTGTGAGTATGTGTGTGTGGCTGAGTGGGTGGGTAGAGAGAAATGGGTGAGTTAAACTATGTGTTGTAAGAGTGCCTCTGTAATCTGTATCATGGTTTTATCCAATTTGTTACCATTTTATACATTCATGCAGTTGGTTAGTGTTTTTGTTTTGTCGTTGTTTACCCTGTTATAAAGCTGAGCAGAGCTTTTGAGTATCAGTATAGTAGTCAGTGAACCTCAATGGTAATGCTAAAGCCTGCCTTAACATAAACTTTTGTGACCCGCAAAAGTATTCCAACAGAATTAATGTAAGACCATTAACGTTATAAAGGTTTATTACTTATAGGCCAACTTTGTAGAAAGAGACATTATTTTTTTGTATTCATATTTATTTGTGAGGAGTATTCGACACAGGACATGTATTGTACTTGGTGTATTGTACATGGTCATTTGTAGATCTTTTACAGTTGGTACAGTGGCCTAAAAAGTCTGACAAGCAATCTTACCAAGGGGTATCGTATTACCTAGTACTAACTGGGTTGTGGAGGTCAGATAAGCAGCCGCTCCATGTAAAATACTGCTACTCAGCTGCATCCGGTTAGACTGGAAGCCGACCCTAACATAGTTGGGAAAAGGCTAGGTAGATGATGATATACGCGACAGGACAGCTTTCCTTCCTAGACTAAAATCTGCGACTTATTCAAAGTTATTATCATCTAATATAAAATGAATCAACAAAAAAATGTTAAACGTTCCTCATCTGCAGTTTATGTTTACATACTTGTAGTTTCTCGTTATTGACCCAATGTATTGTTTTTTCAGGGACCCGGAGACCCAGTGCCAAAATATACGTTCGAACTGACAACAAACTTCTTCGACATCGACAAAGATGGTTATCTGGTTGTCAGCGACGAAAAACTCGACCGAGATCCACCAAACCCTGGCAAATTTAGATTCCAGGTAAG